>JALPQD010000123.1:2537239-3171548 GCA_023101885.1 Typhlomys cinereus
AAAAAGTTACATGTGATAAATGGAAAATGGAAGAATATATGCCATGGATTCAAATAGGAACAAACCAATGAGATGTAGAGGACCAAATGTGCCAAATGTGTGTAGAGCTAACCAATAACACCCCCAAAACCCTTTGCCTAAGTGTATAAGTATACCTGATCCTAGCAGCCATCTTTGGCGCCTGCCCCTCATGGCACTTCATGTCTGGAGTCCGTGAGCTCTTTTCCAGCTCCTTGACCCTCATGGAGTCCATGCCTGGAGTCCATGAGTTCTCCAGGGGAACCCTTTCCCTTCATGGCACTCCATGTCTGGAGTCCATGAGTTGCATTCTTTCTCTCCTCTAATAAACTCTGCCTTAATTCTTTACACATGTTCTGGTTTCAATCTTTGATTCCTGAACACAAGAACCTGGACAAATATAGATCCCAGAGTGAGCCCATAAAAATAACATGGTTGCCTCATAACGTGAAAACATGGGTCATAGGGGTGGCTGAAGAGGATAAAATACTTTCACTTTAAGTGGGGATTCTTGTGAGAGTCCTAGAAAATTGCAGGTTTACAGTAAAAGGAGAGAGGTTATGCTTGGAGGTCATAAACACTAAGGCTTTATACAGGATTCATTGTTATTTTAAATGTTCTTACATCTTCTTGCAAAAGGAACATGTAAGTAACCTACAAAGCAAATGTAGCTATGGCAGTTCTTTTTTTGTTTTCAATCTATTTTTTTTTCAGTGTTGGAATTCTTGACTTTCACCTGGCAAGAGACTTTTTTTTTTTTTTTTTTTTTTTTTTAGGTGCATGCATCGTTTACTTTCCTGTAGGAAAATATTGGACTTACAGTTTGGGGAAACAGTTCACCATGGAAGGGAAGCAATGTGAGCCAAAGCCAAAGGCAGCTGGTCACACGGTATCCACAGTCAGGAAGCAGAAAACCATCAGTGCCCATACTCAGTTTGCTTTCTTCTTTCTATTCAGCCCAGAACTCCAGTCCATGGAAGTGTCAAATTCTGCTGCTGGCTGTGGTTCAAACCTACTCCTTCAGGCTGAGTTGGATCACCTTCTGTGTGCTAATTCGGAGGCTTTGGTCATTAAAGACCCTCCCTTCAGTAGTATTTTCAGTTTTGTCTCTTTTCTTTCAAATCAATTTTCTTTTTCACCAGACAGTTGCTTTCGCTGAGTGGAGGAGACTCTTACCCTCAGTACATCTTCCTTATTGGCCAATACAAGGAACCAGGTTTCTCTTTAATGTGCTCAGCTCTTCAATAATTACAACTAATTTCTTTTTTTTTTGCTCTATATAGTTAATATTTTATTATTATTATTATTATTATTAATTCCACTCATAGAAACTTAACAGGTACACCGGTTCCCTCCCTCCCCCCACCTCCCCCCATCTCCCTGCTCCCCCATCCCCTCTCCCCTCCCTCCCCATCCCCCAGTGCCTCCCCCCCCAATCCCCGGAGCATCCTTTACTGTACCTGGCAAGAGACTTTGACCAGACTCTGAGATGAAGGATTTCTTTTCCTTCCCAAGTCTCCTTAATTTCCAGGTTTGCCTCTTTCCTGCCTTTTAAAATATTTTGCATAGAACCAATTAGGAGATATTGTCAGTAAATATGGCTTCATTGAAAACGACATTATATCATGAATTAGTAGCTAAGGAAGATGGACTGCTAATTAAATTAATTAATTATAGCAATTTAATTTCTCTGATTTGTGTGTTGAAAATGTCTGGTTTGGGTGGGCGTGGTGCTGCACTCCTGTAATCCCAATACTTGGGAAGTGGAGACAGGGAGATCAGTGTTTAGGTTTGGGTTATGTTAAAACTATGTCACCAAAGAGAGACAGAGATGATAGACAGAGAAAGTGATAGAGGGGGAAAGGAAGAAGGTTGGACAGGAAGAGAAAAGGAAAAGGAAAAAGAAAAGGTTTGGATTAAGCCAAATGGTCTTTAAAGATTCCTTCAATCCTAATATATTTTTCAAATTTGGATTATAGGATTGTAAAATAACTTATTTTAGGAAAAAATATAAGTAAAAATTACAATATGTGTTTTAAAAGCCACAGTCAAAGGAAGAGAAACAGTGTGGAATGTGCTTTGATTTCAGACATACCAGAAGTGCAAATGAAAGGTTTCAGGTGCCCCCCTCAGGGTGGCACACTCTCTGCACTAAGAGACATCATGTTCTCATCAAATCCTGAGAGAGGGATATCCTTAAAAGTTATATTACTGGAGCTGGAGTTCGATGGTTGCATTCGTGATGGTCTAGCTTCTTGGGATGAATGAAATTAGATGCTATAGGGGTAGGTTCTGATTGTTGTATTTTGTCTGCCCATTGCTGACAAATTTATGACCAGTTTAAGGGAACAAGAGGTTCTATTCTTGCTTATGATTTTTCCATTATAGCTCATAGTTTGGTAGGGGAGTCAACACCAACACCAGGGAACAAGGGAATCGGCCATATTATATCCAAGGAATTTCTGAGAGAAGGGCAAACCTCACTTGCCATATTGTAAGTCTGCCTAAGTATGCCAAACATTGCAATGCAGGAAGATAAAATGCAGGGGGCTGGTTTAGTGCTTTGGCACTCTTCAGCATGCTCCTCCCTAGAGGATGGTCCTACTGATGATGGGTTGGATTTTCTGATATCAGTCAATCTCCAGCAGGCTTGCTCAGCGCTTGCTTCAACTACTAATTCCTCACAGGTATATGCAAAGCTCAGCCTTCAATGGTCAGGTTGACACCTATGTGTAACTGGCACACTATCCTTAAAAAATGTTGAGGGATATTACAGACTGAGAATATCTGCCATTGCCTAGAAAAGGTCACATGGGACTTACTGTCCATCAAGTTGATAGCATGCTTTGTCCAGAGAGCAGGTCATCTGACCTATTGTAAAAGAGACAGGACCTCCAAAAACCCAACTACTGTGAATGAAATAAAACAAGTACAGCTTCTGTTTATTGGTGTCAATAAACTAAGATGAAAGTAAAACTGATTAAAATTTTACCTTCTGTTAATCTGCTCAAACTATTATGATCCTGTTTTCAGTACTATTTAGTAGACATTTACATGAATGAATGTGAAAGGGAAATTAATCCAGTATAGTTTATGAGTTAAATGGAAGAGAACTCATGGAAAGCAACTGGAAAAAGCTTTTTGTTTCAATTCCATCAAAGATCATGTTGTCCAATACTACTTAGCACTCTACCTCAAATTAGCATTCATCAACCTCCTAACACTCCTATAGTTTTTAAATTAAGTGTACCACTTGTGATAGTCAGCCCTCAGACCATGGGAAGAGATTATCTGAATTGAGATATTTGACGTATCAATAACCAACCCTAAATGTAGGTGGCTCCTTCCATAGTAGACCAGATAAAATAGCATACAAGAAAGAAGAGCTCACTCCCTCTCTTGCCCTGTGATGGCAAGCTCATTTTTCCTGCTGCTGCCATTTGTCACTGACCTTAGAATCCAGCTTCCAACATAAATGAAGCTTGGAGACTTTCCAGGAATCCTCAAGCCTTCAGCACCAGGCTGGAACTTCTGAGATATTCAGCTGCTGAACTGAGGAGTTACAGGGAGCCATTGTAGGGCACCTAGACCTTATTTTGTAAGAAAATTAGATAAACTCCCTTTTTTATACTAATTTATACTCATTATATCAGTTCTTTTCCTCTGGAGAACCTTGACTAATACATTATAAATATATTTATTTTATTATATTATGTATATTTACTGCCGATCTTTGCCCATGAGTTTTTAATTTCTAATGGAAATCATTTTCATTTTTTTATCACACAGCATACACAAGGGTATCTATTGTTGAATAGACAGGCAGTTTTACATAGAATTCATTCATTCACTGAATAAAGAAAATTACTAAATAAAATAATTGGTTGAAAATAAATCACATTTGAAGGTAGAAGGAGAGAATTGAACTGTGGAAGTTGTATTGCATTCCCCAATTATATATGAAAACCAAGAATATGAATATAATGCTTCTTGATAAAGAATATCTCCAAAAATGCTGCCATTAGATATTTAATTATTATTCAATTATGCAATGCCTTCTCCCAAGATGAGAAATGAGACTATTGGCAGATTATGCAAGTTGATATTTTTCACCTGATGGGTGAATCAAGTCATCCATATTAGGAAAAAAACCCGCAAAATATCTTTTTCCTATTTTCTTATTTCATACTGCCATATAGGTAGACAATTTTTATGAATGTTGATTGAATTCATGTATAATCACTTAGCCATTCTTTTCCAAAGAATGCTGAAGTCCAGATGTTAATGTCCAAAGGTTTTTGAGGCCACAGATCATGCTTGTTATGTTTGCCTTGCCATTCTTAGCACTTAAAGTTGCTGCACAAAATAGATTCTTGATGAACATTTGTCAAATACTTTGAAAAGAAAATCTCCCATTTAGCATGGACAGTGGAGATCTTAGAGGCATCACTACTATCTTTACAATAAGAAAACTTTTGAAGAAACTGGAAACCGGTGATTTTGTGAACACAATCAGAAAGTGGTGATTCAGGTTAAATTGATTATATAATCACATGACATCCATTTGCAGAAAGATGCATGTTCAGTAGAGCCCACTGAAGATATTAAAAGTCCCCTTTCACACCTTTTTAAGCAGTGTTTAAACAACGCTGTTCACCAGTTTCCAAGTGCTCGAGAACTTTTATGAGAATTAAAAATGTCTACATGGTCTTCTGGTGATGGAGGGGGACTGGTATGTAACCGCCAAGTATTCACAGTGAGAACCCAACAAAAATCTTCCTCTTTCCCAGAGACAGGTCAGGAATGGAAACAACCTATTATCTGTGTGAAACAGAGGCAGAGGCTTGTTCAGAGCCAAAAGGACAGCCACGAGATTCTGACAACATCTCAGTTAGGGGAATTTACTTCTTTTCAGTCCAACTTCCCCCCAAACTACTGAGAGTAGTGAAAGTCATACATAAATAAGAAAATAAAATAAAATGAATGAGAAACCTATATGATAAACAAAGAGAAGGGCTCCAGTCAAATGGATTTTGAATAGGGGGTTGGGAAATTGTGAAGTGAGTAAAGTAAGGCCATTAATTAAATGCCCAGCAACTTTGTAAAAAAGCCATATGCCGTGACATACATCTGCAATTCTAGATGCATTCCTACAGTGAAATGGGAGCCAGAGACAGAACAACTAGGTTGCCTGGAATATGCTATGGCAGAAACATGAAAATCTTTCTTTAATCAGGCAGAAAGTGACAGTGACTCCCAAAAGTTGTCCTCTCACATACACCTCTATATACATCACACTGTGTGTGGTGTACACACACAGACACATAGACACACACATAGACACACACACAGACACACACACACAGACACACACACGCACACACATGCACACACTTAAAAAGTTTTGAACAAAGCAGTAGAAAAAAATATCTGTAGAAACAGCAGAAACCCTTTTGAAGGATATCACCTCAAAATACAGACCAACTGAACGAGATCATCACAGAATTCAGCCTCATCCCTGACTTACCATCCTTCCTGCAGCCTCCAGAATTATAGCTACATTCAGCTGAAGGACATGAAAGAGGCATCATCTGTCTGAGGCACACAGCACCATAGTTACAAAGCTAAAATGAACCAAAAAACAAGTACATTAAGGGTGAGATGCAAGCTTCTTACCGTTCAGTACAGTGACAGAGAAGCAAAGAGAAACTGCAGACATTAGGTTTTACTACTAGATAATAATCCAAAATAGGAAAATTTACATCAGCTCATAATGACTTGACTTATTATTAAACCAGAAAATATATGCCTTTTATAGTATACCCCAAATAATTTTTGTAGCTGTACATCCAGATTACTTTCAAAGAGTGCATAGCGATAGCTCTAAGAGTAAGTTTATTTCAACAAAAACTGACACATGATCTCAGTCAGGTGCTTGACACACACACACACACACACACACACACACACACACACACACATATATATATTCCTAGAAAAATAATTAAGGAAAGCCTAAAAGACATGAATAATTTAAAACATTCTAAAAGATGTCATCACTGAAGGTAATTTGATATCTTGGATGGGACTTGGTTCAGATAGTATTAAAATAACTATTAGGAAAGGTTAAGCAATCTAAATAAAACATTGATTTTGCATAATTACAATTGAAATGGCACATTTTGCAAGGCATATATACTAATATACGTATAAGCAAAAGAAAAATCTGGGAGTTGAGCAAATGGAAAATTTGTGATATCTTTGAACTTTTCTGAACTTTATAACAACTTTAAAATACAAGTTTAATAAATGTTGACATTTTACAATAGAACTACAGCACAAAGAAAATAAGTACACCAATTTAGCTGATGCTTAAACATGATAAATTAGAAAGTCCCAGGGACAAATAGTAATTACTTTTTCTATCACACAACTCATGTGCTGAAATGTGCTAAGTCATGGATGGGAATTCATCTTTCAGAAATTCTATGGTGGCCTCTGCCATTTTCCAGTGATTGTATAACATAATGTGTCCAGGCTCAGTTCAACATGCCCTGGATGGGTGATCACAGACAGCTGCTCGGTGCTTAATGTCTCTGAGGCTTCTGAGTGAGCCGAACAAGGTAATAGCTCTGGCAAACTGAGTTTTGTGCCTTGCTCTGTCTCCCCTCCTCCCCCCGGTGATACCAGGGCAACTGGAATGTAGATTTCATTGCTTTTAGCTAAATATTTAAAAGTGTAATAAGTATGTTTTATATTAAGGATGTGTTTAACGTCTTAAGAAACAGTCAAAAGTGTTTTCCAAATGATGCTTTTGGGTATTGGGTATGTGCAAAAGCATGAGCCAGTTCTTTACTTCTAACATGTGAGTTTCAGGGATACTACCTGGGTCATCAGATTTACAGCAAATGCCTTTACCCACGGGAACTACCTCACCAGCCCAACTACAGATGTTTGAGAGGTATGCATCTCATATATTTCCCTAAAGATAAATGATGTTAAAGATGTTTTAAAACTGTTTCTGGATATGTATATTTGAATTTGGTTGAAATTTTATTTGCCTCCTGTTTTCTGATGGGTTCACAAAGTCACTGATTTCTGGTTTCTACCCCCTTTTTTATGGTAAGAATAGAAGTCATTCTCACCTCCAGCTCTTTCCTGTTGGAGTCAAAAGAGTTTCTCATTTCAAAGCATTTTCTTGATAAACATTTGTTCAGTAACTTTAAGCATTAAGGATGTAAAGGTAAACAAAATGATGGATCTCACAGGAATTAATGTCACAGAGTCGTTAAATAAGTTACGTTACATATATTCTATAGATTTTTATATATAACAATAAATATAAAAAGGCAAATTCAACAGAAAACAAAGGTTCCTATGAAAATGACCAGCACAGACAAAGGTTACAGCATCACAAATTTTAATGGAATCAACTATTGAATTGTGTGAACCTATCTGATGCTTTTGTGTATCTGTGGATTTTATTTTAGCAGCAATCACCCAGCTTATAGAAAATAAAGCATGATGTCTCCATTTACTCAAGAAATATTGTGGTTGAGTTTTGGGCTCATTTGAATCTTTGGAATATGAGATAATGATATATGAACAGACTATCAAATGCTTGATGCTGGGGAAGTTATGACTTACTGCAGAGTAAGAAATCAGCTTAATTCTTTTCAAGGAAAGGGATATGTTTGTGTTAAGAGCTGCTAATGGAGACCAAGTAGGATGCATTTGGGTCTAGTTGAACATCAGCTTTCCTTATTAGTGAAGCAGTATTACATAATCATTTTTGACAGTAGCTTTTTAAAAAGCTTGTTATGCATCGAGAAACTGAGTTGCATTATAGAAAATGCCTTACATTTCCCAGAGCAACTGAGTTCAGAGTAAGTTGTCTTCAATTTTATCTATAATTATTGTCTACAGATATTTATACAAGGCAGTTTTTTTTTTATTTTTGAGACAGGGCCTCATGTAGCCCAGGGTGACCATTAACTGTAGATGCTCCTGTTTCAATTACAGAGGTGCTGAGATTACATGCGTCACTCAGATTTTAGAGCAAAGTACTGAGCAGAAGTTCTATTTAATGATTAGATTTTTATTTTTTTCTGAAATTTTATTGTCAATATAGTGTGTGTGTGTGTGTGTGTGTGTGTGTGTGTGTGTGTGTGTGTATCAGAGGGCACTGTGTGTCCCTGTGGAGGACCAAGGGTGACTTTTGGAATCATTCTGGATTGCTTCTGCCTCCTTTTAACTTTGCTCTGGGATTTCCCAGGCTCCATCCACAGGGCTGGAAGTGCAGGCCTCTAACATTTCTGCCTGGTATCTTTAAATGGGACCTGGTATCCAAATTCAGGACCTTTTTCTTGAAAAGCAAAGTCTCCTTGAACCATCTTTCCAGCCAAATGTTTGAAGTTTTAAAGCAACATTCAATGAACAATGTGTGGAGAAATAATGGAAACTTGTCAACGTTTTGTTTATATTGTAAATTAGTATGGCCCTGCTAAAGGGGAGGAAAGCCATCTGTTAGATCTGACACAGTATACATTGGATCATGAGAAGAAAGGAAGGCATATTAATCTGATGGAGTTGAAAGGCGATAAAGAAATGTAATCCCCTTATGCTAGATACGAGAGTTTAAATGAATGATCTGTGTCATGGAATAGAGATTTGTTTCAAAATTTAAAATTGCTTCCTGGGCTAGAAATTACTCAAAGGAGATATGTATGGACATATTTGATGTCATGAATTATTTTGGACAAGTGGCAGTTTAGTCTAATGAAAACATTACCAGAAACAATGACCTTGTGATTATGTGGGAGTAGTCATTCAAATATTGAATTAAAATATGACATTGGAATGAATAAGATTTTCAAAATACTTTTCAATAACCTTTAAGAAATGAGGAATCATGTCATTGAACATAACAATGTTTATCAATGTTGGACTACAAAGGATATAGTTTTCATAAAGTCTACTAGCAAACCACTAATAAATGATGTGTAAAGCATTTAGTATATATCCTGACTGCTGTGTTTGTTGGTGGATTATGTGAAGACAGGAGCCTGTTTTATTTACTCTAGAATGCAACAGACTTTTAACTGTAGGTGTTTGGGAGCATGATATATGCTAACTACATGTGGCAAACTCACCCACCAACATACATTTTGGGTTTGTAAGAAAGAATACAAATGTCTATTTCAGACTTTTAAATTGATTCACTTTCTGCTTTTTGATCCCAAGTCTATGAGCAGAGAATAAAGCCGAAAGCCATGCTGAGAGAGGAAAGAAATCAACTTGCCAATAGAAAAAAAAAATATGCTTGGGTGCTTCATGGCAACAAGAAGATAAAAACTCCTGCTTTCTTGCGTGTGTCAAACAGTAAAAATCGCTGCATCACCCATCTCTTGGTGCTGTTCGCAGGCTGCTAACAAGATAGAAACCAACTTGGAGCTTCCTCAGGGCGGCTGGCAGGGTCAGGCATCACCAGCAGCACAGTGATCTAGCAGAGGAGTGGGGCCATTGAAGTTTGTTTTCGGGTCAGCTTTTGTAAAATTATAATTATTTTATGTTTTGTGTTGCATACATGAACATAGTAAATTTATGATATTTCACCCCTTATTCCCTAATTTCATTCCCTTTCCTTTTCCCTTTTACAGCCTTTCATCTCCGCTGCCAAGCTCCCTCCTATTAAATCGGAGTTTTCAGCTAAGTCAGTCTTTGGGCAAAGCGGTATGTCGATTGCAAAGGAATTAGACTGAAAGACTGAGCTTCTGTCAGCCACAACGTGCATATATTTACTCGAAGAGTCGTAAAAACAACCTGCAGGTTTTTCTAGAGAGGCCTCAAAGTCAGTGGTAGAATTAACATTAAACATTAATCACACTTTCCCACTATTATCGTTCGGTTTCCTGCAAAATAAAGTATGAGGCTTGATTTTTGACATTACATTCACATGTAAAATTTACCTCCTGATACACTGAAGTTCAGTCTTGGAGCATGACTGTGAGGGGAAATTGTGTTAGTGGCATAACTGATGTGGAGAGACCCCTCCATTGATGGTAAGACCATTCCATAGGTAGGCAGGATTTTATAAATATAAACAGAGCCAGACAAGCATTGAAAATGGGCTAGTGAATATGCGTATAGTGGACCTTGCCCTCTGTCCTTGCATTAGATGTGATATGACCTGAATAAAACCTAAAACCCTTTCTTTCCTAAGCTGATTGCAGCAGAGTATTTTATTGCAGCTTGAGTTATGAGACTAAAATAAGTACTACTATTGTTAATATGAATTACTTAATATTGAAGTGAAAATTGCAGATCCAGAGACAGACCTTTTCCTCTCTTGACTTATTTATTTATTTATTTATTTATTTATTTATTTATTTATTTATTTATTTATTTTTCCCCAATCATACAAGCTCATTAGGTGCCCCATCCTCTCCCTCCCTCCACCTCTCCCTAGTCCCCCTTGCACCCTTCCCCCTTTTCCCCTTCCTTTCACCCTCTTCCCTCTCCTCCCAGTGCCTCTCCCTTCCCCCCTCCCATCCCCTGGAGCATCCCTTTGTGCCTGTCATAACTTTTGTGAATCAGGAAAACCAAATTTTTTTGTTGCCAAATTATAAATATATATAGTGGTAACTGCCACATTGATTTAGGAACAGGTGAGTGTGTTAGTAAGGATTCTCTAGAGGAACAGAACCAACAGAATGGATATATATATATAATACTGTTGGTGGACGACTTAGTATCATCTTGTCAATCAGCTCAGTAGCTGATTTACAGTCCCAGTCTGATACTCAAGACAGGATTCCTGGAGAGTCCTGAAACTTAATAAGGCCAGAAGACCGAGATGACGGGGCTCTGATGCCAGTGAAGAACAGCAGCAAGGAAGAAGCGCTCACCAGCACAATGCAAGAGAGAGTCCAGCTTTTCATCTTGCACTTGCTCTTGTCTGGTCTGTACTGGAAGAGACCACCCACTATGGAAGGCTCCTTCCTCATCTATTAGACAATCTCCTGCAGTCTTGCTGAAGGGCCTGACTTAACTATCAATTCTTCACAGCTGTGTCCAAGCCTTGGCCTGTAACTGTCAAGTGGACACCTGTATCTAACTACAGAGAGAAATTAAACTTTATATAAAATATAAAATAATATTTAGGGCTGGAAAGATGGCTCGGGGTTAAGCCGCTACTTCATTGGCAGAAGGACCTGAGTTCAGACCTTGGATCCCATTAAAAGACACTGGGTGGAAATGGCAGAGGCTTGAACTTTGGTCCTGGAAGGTAGAGCCTTGATAATCCCAGAGTGATACAAAAAGGAGGTAGGCAATCTAGGATGTTTCCTAAAGTCATTTGTCCTTGGACCTCCGCAAATGCGCGCGCGCGCACACACACACACACACACACACACACACACACACACACACACACACACACACCACATATAAAATAATGAATATTTAAAAAACTAATGTGATTTCATATAATAATCAATGACCACAATATAGTCTTTTACAGCTGGAGATCAAACCCATGGCCTCATACACACAGAGAGCAATGTACATACTGAGCTATATCCTCGGTCTAGTTTGATTTTTGCTTTTACCGTAATTTATTCTATTTTATTTTATGTTATTTTTTAACTTCTTTTATTCTTGCATGTGTGTCTGTGTGTGTGTGTGTCCGTGTGTATCAGAAGATACTTCCTGTGCCTGCGGAGGTCCAAGAGTGATTTGAGGAATCACCCTAAATTGCTTCTACCTCCTCTTCTTTTCTTTGGAGTTTTGAGGCAGAGGCTTAATCCTTGAACCATCTTTCTAGTCCTGCTTTTACCATTCTTAATGTATCTTTCCATTTTCCTCCCACTTCAACTTTCCCTACTCCACTTCTCAATATGCACAAAAAATAAGTGTGTTTTTTAAATGCACGTTATATTATTTGCTGATTATACTGTCTGTATAATTTGTTTTTAATAATAAGTGAAGTACATTATCCTCATCATCCAGTGGTGGGCACTAGGAAATACTATTTCCTTTGGGTATCTATTCAATGTTCCTTTGTAGAGCATATTCTGTGAAGATTTTATTCAAGCTTTAAACATAACAGGACTTCTCCCGACTGCACATCCAGAGGATTTTCTCTCCACACTTCAGTATGGGTTTACATAGTAACAGAAAGCTTAAGCTCTGTGGCCTAAGTCACATTGGAAATCTTAAGTTTTTAGTGAATAAAATCAGTTGAACATTAAATTCTTTTCTATTTGTACAGTCTCTTTGAACTATTGCAAGAATGTACATTATGCTAAAAGTAGCTTATAAGCAACAGAATTGATTTATTATCATTTGTGAGGCTGGGTATCCAAGGTCAAGACACTAGACAGTCTCCTACTGTCTTTTGAGGATGGAGTAAGACAGGTGAGTCTCCACGGTCTCTTTGATAAGGGCAGTGAGCCCATTCATGACAACTGTGCACGCATAACTTAACTCCCCAAAGTCCTATTTCCTAATAACATGATATTGGGAATTAGGATTTCATTATGTGAAGTTTTAGGTGACAAACTTTCAGGCTAACATTTTCCTCCATCATCTAATCACATTTTCTGCACATTCATTTTTCAGGAAAAATCACTTTCTTTCTGCCCTTTACTGTAATGTGCTCAATATTATCTTCTTTATTCACACTATTTTGTACAAACATGCACGAATCTCTTTTTCCTTTTCAAATAATGTAATCCTAACTTCCATTTTATTTCTTGGCATGGCTTGATAATTCTTTGCTAATATTGTAAAATAAATGCTTGTGCTTGACTAAAAACAAAAGAGATTGCTAAGAATATTAACAAAACTGTCTTACTTCAAAATCATTTAAGTGGACATTGTTTACATTATTTTTATTCAATATTGAAAAACTGCTATTTTTTTTTCTCCCACATTTCATTTTTTGTAGGGCTTTGTGTACTTCTCCTGCTTCTCGTTGCTGTTTAGCATTCCTCTTAGGGAGCAGCCCTCTGGATCCCTTTTTTCCACATTCACATAGGGATAAAGCTACTGCTGCTCCAGGACAGGTGACACTTCCATCCAGGGCACAGTGAATCTCTGGAATGATGAAAATCATCTGATAGCACTTAGGCCAATATATAGGTTCTAGGTGAAATTATCTTGGGGGAAAATGTTTTCTTCACTAAGATACTGGCATACCTGAGCAGTTTATGATTTTAAGTAGGAAGGTTAACTTTCCACTGGAATATCATTATGGACTAGGAATGTGGTATTAGTAATTGTCTATTTGTAATGTAATAAAAAGGTAAATTGATAAAACAGCTAAGTTTGGCAACAGTCTACCATTTTTTTTTCAAAAATAAAATGGAATGCATGCAACATGTATTACAAACATTCATCCACTAACTTGAAAATATCCTTTAAGTAAAGTAATATGCTGTATAATTTGAATGATTGAAAGCTGAAAATAAAGGCTATATGTTATTTTTGAATTTTTTTTGATGGGGAGGGAATCACTTGGAACTGTTATTTTTGTTATTTACATTTCTTTATTTATTTTCCCAATCATGCAAACTTAATAGGTACCCTGGTCCCCTCCCTCCCTCCATCTTTCCCCGGTCCCCCTTGCTCCCTGTCCCCCTTTTCCGTTTCCTTTCACCTCCCCCTCTCTCCCTTTCTCCCAATTCACCTCTTTCCTCCTCATCCCTGGAGCAACGATATACAAGATACTCCACACAAGTTAGGGCTGCAGTAACCATAATAGGACTTTGCATGACCTGTGCAATGACTGACAAATCAATGATCCCCCAAAGACTAGTATGGATCACTAGTAGGATCCTTAGAGGCAAGGGATTAACAGCCACAATAGTGTTCTGATACTAAAGAGGAGCCAAGAAAGGGCTCTAAGCAATGCTACTGAGTCCTTGCACCTCATTAGAGTGGAGGACGCAGAGAGAAGTTTGTTATTTGCATTTCTGTTGTGAAATGGACACCCTTGAGCTGGGGATGTAGCCTAGGGGTCTAAACCTTGCCTAGCGTCATCAAAACTGAGTTCTCTCAGCAGCAATACAAGATATAAAAGAAAAAAAGTCACCTTTATTTACTCTTGATGAAAATATTCAGCTTACATGGCAGAGTGCAGGTAGAAAAGAATGTGATTCCTTGAGATGAGTCTAACCAGAAAAAGCAGCAGAGTCAGGATTTTGTTTCAGAACAGGTAAGAACCCAGATGTGAAAGTCTTTCATTCACTACTGACAGGTCTGGAATCTCCACTGTAAGTTACATTGGTTTTGAAACATTGTCTTTTTCATGCTATCTGCAAACCATCCATCCTTTCTTATGCATCCTGTGGTTTCTGGTCAATTGTTGAGATGTTCTATAGTCCTGGTTCTTGTTACTTTGTGGTGAAGCAGTTTTAGTGGGTTTTCTACTTATGAACTGTGACCTGAACTTGTGGCTGATGTGCTTGGCTTATGAAAACTGTAGACTTAGAAATGGGATGATTTTACTCTAAGGCCTTTTTGTTACTGATCTTACTTTAATTTGTCATGTTAACCAAGGGTCTTGGGTGATAATTTCTACCTGAAAAACCCTCTCTTCTAACTCTGCACATCTAAACCATTTTTATCCTTTAACACCCAGATGGAACATTAACCATCCCATAAAGCCTCTTCCGATGCTCTGCTGACATAAAGGATCACTCATTTTAATGCACAGTGAGGTCTTGCTATACTTTTTTAATGATTTTTAAGGTTTTTATAATTTTTATGCTAGATCAGTGAGTCTGAAAAGAATGAAGCATGAACAGTGGGCAGAAATTCTCTTTTATATATCCAATTTCTTTCTTTGCGTTTATTTTAGTAGTCTGGGTTGGGTTTGGGTCACATTATTTTTAGTGGTTTCCTTATCTACTGTCTCTTTTTGTAATCTTCCATCCTGATTTTTCTATATTTAGCATGTTTCATTTAGCATGTTTTCCCCCGAAATACTAACATCTCCTTATTTGACTTAAACCTAGGATAGTGCCAACAAGTTGTCATTGTAAGACTGATTAAATGAATTACACAGATGGTAAAACCTAATTGACTGATGAAGTCATATATCAGACTTTTGGATGTTAAGTTCAATCCTAATTTTCATGTTTCTTTTATCACAGCTTTTGATGTCATTGGTGCTTGATATTAATGCCAGCGTTGGCTTAAGCCACATTGCCTGCCTTCATTTCTAGGTTTTATGTAATGGTATAAGGGCTCTTTGGTTTTACTTTCTGCTTATGGTATAGACTTCATGTTAGGAAGTTCTTTTAAGCAACTTCTTTTGATTTCCATGATTAATTTCAAAAGATGTTGTATGGAGTAGACATTTTGTGATGGCATTGATGGTGATGATGATGATGATGATGATGATGACAATGACAGGAACCCTGACAGTCTAGATTCACTATACCAGAAAAGGTAAAGAATAAGAAGAAAGTTCCAACATCTCTGAGCCAGATATTGAAATTTCCAAGTTTGCCAATAAATTCAATATGTTACAATCAATTTAGTTTCTAGGAAAGAACTTAAATATCATTTCAGTAGCCTTTCTGAATTGTATTAATACAGATCTGATATATAATTCTAACATCCCAGATGAAGGAAGCATTGCTTATATCAATGTTACCTTACCAATACACTATTGTTAAGTGTGGAATGATCTGTGTTTTCAAGCAAATCCATAGATTTTGAATGTTCCAAGTTAAAATTCTTATCAGATGCTTTTAATAATCATTGGCTGCTTTTTCTTTTGGAATATAATGCTGTATAAATAGGATGTGCTTATCGCAATTGTTTCTTTTTCAATATCAATATATAGTATTTTATAGTTCATGGAATATATGGAGGTTTGCACTTTAAAAAGTTATTCTATGCTTCATTTTGATCAGTGAATTGTTTTATGCTAGTAAAATAAATATGTGAAATTGATATGTCTCATTAATACCCAAAACAAACATATTAAACCCTCCAAAGGTAGCATACATTATTCTTCTTTTTATTTTGGAGAAATATAAAGTTAATATGAACACAAAAAGGTAGATTTTAAAAATCTATTGTTTTTTTAAGGGAGAAATGGAGGTTTATTCAGTTATGGTAAAAATCTATAGATTTTTAAAAAAATTTCTGCTTAAAGCCAGACTTTGGACTGAACATATAGAACATATAAATATATGTGTGTGTGTGTGTGTGTGTGTACATGTGTGTATATATATTAAATATTGCTATATATGGTTCATAAGTTGTTTATTAACTAGTAAAATAATCAGTCAATAAAGAGCAGAGTAGTAATTCCCTTATTTACTTGTGCTTCCTTGTCTCATGCTTTGACTCATTTGAGAACTAATGATTATGGGCTGGAGATGACTCAGTGGACAAAGCACTTGCTTCACAAGAAAAACGATTACAGCAAGCCTGTAATTCTAGACCTGAATGAAGGAGACTGGGTCTCACAGAACAAGATGGCTAGCCTGTTAGCCATCTATGAGCTCTGGTTTGGATAACAGACCCAGCTTCAAAAGAATGCAGTGAAAAAGGGAAGGAGAATTATTCACAATATTAATCTTGGGCCTCAAATGCATGCATGCATATCCATGAATATATGTACCCCCATAGATGAGAATATACATGCATGCATGTATGCCAACCCCAACACTTACACATGAAAATACAAAGAGAAAAAATTTATTGATACTAAAAATAGCTTTTTTATGGTACTAAAACTATTGATGCTAATTATGTTTTTATCTCTGATTTCACATTGTTGGTCAACATTTGTATAATAAAGAGAAAAGATACACCAACCTTAATGAGCCTAAGTGTATATTGTACATAGTAAAATAAAATTATAATTGAAAATATATTTGAGAAAATTTATAGTTTTTCAGGTAGGCAAGGTGATACATAACTATAATTCTAGCTTTTGGGAAGTGAAGGCAGCAGAAATACAAGTCTGATCTAGTTGGTGAATTTGGGTCCACCCTAGAATATAATAAAATCTGTATGATCCCGTTGGTCAATAATTGACCTTGTTTCCTAAGCAAACACAGTTCTATTCACAAAGCCCTTACATATTCCTCTGTCTTGTAGTGGTATACTTTCTACTTTTTTCTTTAGCAATTTCAGCATTTCAGAACTTATGTTATCTATTTTCAGTTGATTTTAAAGGAAATCAGGTGTGTTAGTTTTGTCTTCCCATTACTGAAAGAATATAGGACCCAAACATCTTAGTGGAAAAAAGTTTATTGTAGCTTACAATTCTCAGTTACAGTTATCAGCAACGTAGGGGAGTTCACAACAACACCAGGAACTAAGGGAACATATTCATAGTAATTGCTGAGAAAGGGAAATACTTTGTCACTTGCTAGTATGCCTGTAAGTCTGTGTATGGTCAAAGCACACCAAAATACTGAACCAATTCTCTTCCTCTTATATACCTGCTGAAAGAAAAGACCCACCCACCATGGGTGGGCTCTTCCTACAGTAATTAGATAATCTCCTAAATCTTGATTAGAGGATTAATTTGATCAATAATTCTTTATAGGTGAGTCTAATGGCTCAATTCTCAATTGTCAAGTTTAGAGTCTGAGGCTAACAGCAAGAATTGTCATGCTCTATGTAGCAGTTACTCTGTATATTGTCAGTAAATTAATGATAAAACAACCTGAGGAGGAAGAAAGCGTTTTATTTTTGGCTTATGAATGTATGGTTAGAGTCCTTACACCAGCTTGGCAGGAGAGTCCACATCAACATCAGGGCCTAAGAGAACTGGCCATATTGTATACATGAGATTACTGAGGGAAGGGCAAACTTCCCTTGACAGACAGCATGTCTGTCCAAGTTTGCTGAAGAACATCAACTTCCTGAATCAGTTCTCTCCATCTTATTCACCTGCCCAGGGACTAGTCAGACTCACCATGGGCTTGGCCTTCCCATGTCAATTATGAAATCTCCTGCAGGCTTGCTTAGGTCTTAACTTGACTGTTGATTCCTTACAAATGTACCCAGATCTCAAGCCTTTAATTCTGAAGTTGACAACTGTATCTAACTATGACATAGAGTCTGCAACTTTTTCCTTTGAGACTTGGGTCACTGAACTTGGAGCTGCAGTGTTGGCCAGCAAGTCAGAGTGTGTCTCCTGTCTTTGACTTCATAGCCCTGGAATTACAGTTTGTGCATGATACACTCAACTTTTTATGTGGGTTCTTGTGACTTGAACTCGGAATCTCTTGCCTGCACTTAGCTGCTGAGTAATCTTTCCAGTCTGTTTCTCACATGCACCTTTTGTTGTGATATGTTCCTTCTCTCTGTATTCTCTCCTGGGTTTTTTATCATGTAATGGATATTGACTTTGTTAAGGGCCTTTATTGTATCCATTGAGATAAATGTGACATCTGTGAATCCATTTATATTATGTGTTATATTTATCAGTTTCATATGCTGAACTATCCTTGCATCTCTGGAATGACCCCAACTTGATTATGACAAATGATCAATAACGTAATTCTGCATTTGGTTTATAACTCCTTTATTGAAAATTTATGCATCTATGGTCATCTGGGAGACAGGCTTTTGTTGTTGTTATTCTTGTATCTTTTACCGGGTTTACTATTAGTGTAGTATTATCTTCAAACAAATGTTTCAAAATAATAGTAATTACATATATTAATAGGGTAAAGCATAATGCTCACTCCTCTCCTCTCTGTTTCTCTGTCTCTATCTTTCCTTTATCTCTATCACCTTTCAATTTATCATTTCTTTGTGTTAGTTAGCTTCCTTGGTAGTTGTGGTCTCTATGTCCATGGGTTCTTTTCTTTTTTTCCCCTAATAAACTCTGCCTTAATCCTCTACAAATGTTCTGGTTTCAATTTTCAACTCTGGAAAACAAGAACCTGGACATAAACCCTGAAATGTTAGGATCATGTAAAATAATCTCTGCTGGGTGTTTTGAAATATACAGTTGATTGTCAATTCTATACTATACAGAAGTTATTAGTTCTGTCTGGCAGCAGGAAAGAATTGTTGGAATATTAAATGAATCTATAAATTTTCAGGATATAAGATCAATATGATTGACACAAAGATAGAACTGCCAAATGATCTAGAAATTGCATCGTTTTGTATGGATCTAATGAGATATAAAACTAGTATGTCAAAGATATATGTTTATAGCCACAGTATTAATAGTAGTCGAGATATGGAAATAGGGGGCTGGAGAGATGGCTCTATTTCTTAAACAGAAGGTACTAAATTGGACCCCAGATCCCACGTGAAAATGCCAGAGGAAATGGCGGCAGCCTGTACTTTAGATCCTGAAAGGCGGAGCTTGAGAAGCTCCAGAACAAAGCAAAGAGGAGAAAAAACAATCCAGGGTGAATCCCAAAGTCACCTCTGGGCCTCCTTAGGCACACATAGTGTCCTGATACAGACACATGAACATAATAAATAAATAAATGAATGAATAAAAGGAATGGAAATGATTTAAGTTTCTATTAACTGACTAATGAATGAAGAAATTGTGGCATACGTGATATGATCTAGGGGTGCCAGTTCTTTTTTTTTTCTGCAGAGTAATAAATCATTAAGCAGAAAAGAAGAGTTAAAAACGCTTATGCTTATTTTAACAAAAAGCAGCAGGACCAGCAGACTGGGGATGCAGGCTGGGAAGTCAAGTGGCTGCCAAGAGGAGGGAAATGGAGAGGAATGGAAAAATTATGCCCTTAGTGGTAGGCATGAAGATTGGCAAGGATTCACATGGCAAAGGAATTATTTATAGTTCATCAGAGATACAGCTCATAATACTTGAATATTAAGAAAAGCATACTCAGACTGTGAAAGTTTGGGCAAAAGTGCTGATGGAATTCCCTGTCCTCCATCCTCCATGCTCAAGGCAGAGTTTCTACTTGATGGTCACTGCCCCTAACGACCAGTTGGGAGCTTACCTGATCCTTAGTGGCAGTGGGGGTCAAGATCAAGTACTGACCACACTTTTTTTAAAAAAATCTTTTTCTAACTCCTCTATGAAGTGAGATTATAGAATTCCTGCAAGAGTCACTTTGAGTGGAATTATAATCATTAAAGTTACATAGGAATGTTGTTCATGATCTTTCTATGGAAATGGGGTTTATGGTGAGATTTCCAGAAAATTTTAGGTTTGTGCTGGTGAAGGACCCTGGCCCTAAAGAAGGAAGCTTATAGAATGGGCCAGGTACACAGTGTAGATATTTGCTCATAACTGATCGAGCATAGTCATAGTTAGCTATTGCTCACAGCTATTCAAGCATAGCTACTGCTAGCCATTGTCTAAAACTATGTACTTTGCTACTTCCCTCCCTGCCCCCCCCAACCTTTGGTGATGGGAAAAAGAGCTGTTACCCTTGGTGACGGGAAAACAGGCTGTAACCTTAAGATGACTAGCCCTAGGAAAAAAACAAGTTTTGCAAGGCAATTCTGTTAATAACATAATTGTCATCTGGAACAAACTACCTGTGGTTACGCAGGTAGACAGCACCAATTATGATGAAAATTCACCCAAAGCCTTTGCTGACTAGTGACTGTACAATTCCTTATCAATAAGACCCTTACCCAAAATCCCTTTATAAACCCCTCGCCCTAGCTGCTCGGGGCCGCTTCAGTCTCTCCTGCGCAAGAGGTTGCTGGAGCTGCCTGGCGCGCCGAAATAAAATCCTCTTGCTTGTTGCATCGAGTGCGGTCTTGGAGTCTCTCTCGGCGGTCCCGTTCCTGACTGAAAGACCGGGGGTCTTTCACTGGGAAGGCAGAAGAGCCACAGTTGCTCATTGTGCTAGGATTCTTACTTTTTAGCTGGAAAAAACTTCAACCAGCTTTCTGGTGAGGGGTTACACTTCTTTCTGATAACTTAATAATTTTCCATGTATTTCTAATTTATCTCAATTCCAACTTTCTACAATTGTATCAATTCCAACTTTCTACAGTTGTATCAGTCAGTCAGTCAGTCAATCAATCAATCAATCAATCTGCAGAATCAGCACAGGTGTGGCTTTTTTAGGGGACTTCACTTAACACTGTTTTCCTATTCTTCTCTGGAAACAGTTTCTAAGGAATGTGAATAAAACCGACTTACTCTTTTAATCTGCAGTAGTCAAAGACATTCTGAAGGACGTTGAAATGCATGGTGAATGCTTTACTATGTCCAGGATATTCCAGTCTTGTGGTCTGATAAAGTTATGCTATACAGAAAACTCCAAGAACATGGTAATTAGATTGCAGTAGTGTTTTTCTGCAATCCTGTGAATTCCTTGAGAGCAGATTCTGTTAGTCCTTGTGGTTCTCCAGAGCCTTAAAGGACTTGGAACTATAAGAAGAAATGTTTAAAAATGAAAGTCTTAATCCTCCCTGTTGAAAAAAAGAGAAGATACTCTCCTCCATTTCTTTAGAGCATTTGGTTTTAACACCATGCAGTCTAAATCTTTTATTTGTCTCTTTAAAATGCACATAAATCTTTTCGAAAGCTAAATGAGTTTGTCAGTTTAATGGTTCAACAATGTCTTTCTCAAGGACTTGGGGACTTTCTCTTTGAAATGTAAACAAATGAGGAAAACAGGATCCCACCCCCATCTCTGAGTTTATATGATGCCAGAGGAGCATAACCTGAAAATTATCTTTGATGGCAGGACTACACTCTGGAGCAGAGTAAAACCCACACTGGACTCCTGTGGAACAGGTAGGCTTTCACAGAACTGCCTTGCAAAACTAGAACTGAGTCCTCATTCAGACCACATCTTGAGGAAGACTGCTTAATTACACATACCTCTTGGTCCTTACTCCAAACCTTCTCTGAAAGAATTAATGTAGAAAAAGAAATTTCCAATTTCCTAGGCAAGCAAGAATGTGATGAGCTAGTCTCAGAATCACATTACCTCACTCCAACTCAAGGATTCCCAAAAAAGGCAAAGGACGTGTGTGTCCAGGTCAGATACCGGGACTTCTCCCCACCCTGGGAATTCCAAGGAAACACACTCATCCCCAGGTTTCCAGGTAAAGCCGCGGGTAAAGCCGTGAGTACGTGCTGCTATGCTCATCGCCACCGAACCCCATCCCATTCCCTTCGTGCCTAAACTTACACCAATGAGTTTCAAAGTTAAGTGTATAAGCCAGTTATTAGGTGACACCTCACTACCTCAACACCTCCTTACAAAAACTGTATAAAAAGTCTGTGCCCTGTGTGCTCAGGGTCATCTCTCCCTTTCCTGTGTGGGGCGACCCCAGCGCGCTGGATAATAAACCTCTTGCAGTTTGCATCGATCTCGTTGTCAGCGTGGTCTCCTGAGTCGGGTCATCTTCCGAGTGGGAGTTTTGTCCCAACACTCTATTTAAAATTATACCTCATGTTAGCATTCCAAAGATGGATTTGAAGTCATTTTGTTTTATCTTCTGCTCTATGAGGCTGAAATCAGATTTCTTGGTGTTCTTGTGTTACAAAATCAAAGACTAAAACCAGAACATGTGGAGGGTTTAAAACAGAATTTATTGAAAATGAGCGAAAGAGGAAGAAATTCTTTGACACTTGGTCCAAGGTGGGCAAAGAGAAAAACTATAATCTTAAAAATGGAAGAACAATGTAGGAGAGTTCCCCTCTCCCCACATCCTCTCCAGCATTTGTCGTTGTTTGTACTGTGGATTTTTGCCATCCTGACCGGGGTGAGATGATATCTCAGGGAAGTTTTGATTTGCATTTCCCTGATGGCGAAGGAAGTGGAGCATTTTTTAAGATAATTGTTAGACATTTTAATTTCATCCCTGGCCAAAGCAATCATAATGGAACTTTGCATGCCCTGCGCAATGTCCAGCGCACTGTTGCCCTCATAAAGTCTAGCATCTGTTAAGGGCACCGAGACCCCTGGAGGCAAGGGATTGACAGCCATAGTAGTAATCTTATGATTAAGGGGAACAAGAGAAAGGGCTTATGGAAATGCCACTGGGTCCTTATATGTCATCGGAGAGGAGGAACATTAGAGCAGAGTGTTGCGGGGTCAGTCTCTAGAAGTCTGTATGTATCTAGGTTCTTGTGTTTGGCGTCAAAGATTAAAACAGAACACATGTAGAGGATTAAGGTACAGTTTATTAGAGGAAAGAACAGAACTCACAGATTCCAGATGTGGAGTACAATGAGGGCCAAGAGCGCCCTGGAGAACTCATAGACTCCAGACGTGGAATCCGTGAAAGAAAGGGGATAGAAAAGAACTCATGGACTCTAGACATGGAGTGCTATGAGGGGTAGGTGTCAAAGATGGCTTCCAGAGTCAGGTGTATTTATACACTTAGGCAAGCCTGGGAAAAATGGCTTTTCCTCATTGGTTAGTTCCTACTGGGGCCCAACCCAGTTGATCTTGTGCCCACCTCTTGGTAGGGTTTATCAGTAAAGGATTATTCTTTCATAAGCAAAGGGTTGGGGGAAGTTGACCACCTTATCTCTGTGGTGGATTAGTAACCTCTCTATCAGCAGGGGGTGTTCCTCCAGTGTAATCCCAACAGTGGGAGATGCTTTCCAAGACCTTCAGACACCATCCCAGCATAGCTGTTCTAAAACTTCCCAAACAGGACATGGCTTAAAGTCACAGAAAACAGGGAATGAGCTGCTATAGCACGTGGCAAGGGGAGAGAGTTGCCATTACCATGACAGGAAAAAGGGGAAAGAGAGAGAGGATAGGTGGGGTTATAATCTTTTATAGTCTTGGGTGTCATTAAGAAGTGATCCAGGAGTTACTAGGGAAGGTAGTAAAGACTGGAGGGGAGGTGATTGTGGTTCTCACAGGACCAGAAATTCCCAACTACATTAATTGTCCAGTAGAAATTATTCTATTCTGGTCACATAGAATCAACCACTTGCTGCTTTTTACTATTGCTTGACTCTTAGTGGGCATGGTGGAAAGAGTAGCAGAACCTAGTTTGTTGGGGTTGCCAGGAGAACCATGGATAATTATTCTTATCTGGACAATCTGTTTGTCCTGTTAAGTTTTGTTCTTTCTGTCATCCAAGGAGATCTCAGGGTAATGACAATATCCTATCTAGATCAGCATCTTGAACCAAAGTCAGGGAAAGACCCAAAATGAAGACAGAAATCTCAGTTACTTTGTTGGCTCAATTGATGAAACAATATTTTTCAGAAAAGGGAGGCTCTTAAGTGCCTGTTTCAACGACTTTCAGCAGATTGCAAATGCTATTTACATTAGTTAATGTAGTTTCAGCCAACATCAAAGGAATGTATTATATGTTATAAAAAGGAACATGCTGTAATACAATAAATGCTATAAATTACAAACTTACAGCCAACATTAGGCCCTTTCTCTAAAATCTGGAAAGAAACAATGATACCAACCGTCTTTATATAGTGTGTAAAATCTTAGCTTTAGTAATAAGACAAGAGGAAAAAATTAAAGGAATGCAAATAGGAAGCAAAGAAGTCAGATTATCCTTATTAACAAATTATATAATCCTATATTAAAAATTTCTGTGAAAATTATTAGAAAACTCTTACACTGATCAATTGTTTTTTGGCAGAATTGAGGATACAAAAATCAACTTACAAAATCAATAGCTTTACTACATACCTTTAACAAATTTGCTGATAAGAAATTTAGGAAAATATTCCAGTTATAAAAGATTCAAAAACAAATATTGTAATATCTTGGAATAATCTTGACCAACCTCTATAATGCAAACTTTAACACTAAAGAAGACTGAAGAAAATGTTAGAAGATGGAACAATCCTCCATGCTGATAGATTGGTAGACTGGTAGAATTAATATTATAAATATGACTATGTTGCCAAAATTAGTCCATACATTCAATACAATTCTCATCAATAGACCAGTGACATTCTTCACAGTGTTAGAAAAATATCTCAATATTCCTCTGGAACCACAAATACCCGAGGATCTAACACAATCATAAACAGAGAAAATGATGTAGAGATGTCACAATTCCTGACTTCAAAATATGGCTGAACTATATGGGCAAAGTCAGCACGCAAAGACATCTGGACTAATGGAACATCATGGGAGACTCAGAAATAAGCCCATACAGCTAGAGACAACTGGTTTTTTTTATAAAGACTTCAAAAATGTACACCAACAAAAACACTGCTCTTTTAACAAAGTTTATTGGAAACCCTGGATTGTCACAAGCAAAGAACGTAATTAGATTCACATCTCTCAGTCACCTTGGGGAAAATTCATTTGAAATGGGTCAAACATCTCAATATAAACCTGAAAAAAAATTCTAGAAGAAAACAAGGAAACATGCCAAGATACAGGTATAGTTCAAAGCATTTATGAAAAAGTAATGTTAATGAATCTGTGCTCAGAGCCTGTGTCCCAAAAGAGCAGGTTCAGCAACCTATATTTGGTAAATCTATTAAAAAAGAGCCAAAGTAACAGTAAAAAGCAGAGAGAGGAGATGTATTTAATATGGCCATATTGGGAAAACAGACAAAGATCTGGTAATCCTCCAAGTTCATCTTCCAGGATCAAAGAGAGACTAAGGTTTAAGCAGTCCTAAGTAAGGTGTGGTCTGCTATCATTGTCTTGCTTTTAGTCTTTCCCCATAAGATGGCTTGACAGTTTTCAGCACCTCCTTTTAGCTGTCAGCAGGCCTTTCCCTACTCCCAGTAAGACTCCTAGGGTCTTCCAGCTTCCTGGGGTATTGTGTTTCAACAGTCCAGTTAGCCAGAATAAAGGCCACAAATGTTTTCTTAGAATATTTTAACCCCTGCCAATAGCAAGCATAGTTAGTAAATAACCCAAAGAGAAGACAAGTGGGGTTATATGAATTAAATGCGTCTGCACAGTGAAGTATATAATTACCACAGTGAAGAAACATGCTACAGAATAGAGAAAAAAAAGTCTTTGCCAGATATACTTCAAATAGGTGATTAAAGTCTAGAATATATAAAGACCTGCAAAAGTTAAACTCTAAGAGAACAAATCCACAATCAGCTAATGAGATAATAAATAGAACAGGGAAAAAGCATAAAAGGTTATAAGGAAATGTGAGTTAAAATGCTTCAAAATCCCCTCTTAGAATGGTCATTATTAAAGCAAATGCTGGGTAATTGTGGGGAAAGGGGATACCTATCCACTTTATAGTGTACGTGTGTATATGTGTGTGTGTGTGTATGTGTGTGTGTGTGTGTGTGTGTGTGTGTGTTTGTGTATGAACTTTATACATAGTAGAGTTATGAACTTTATAGTCCCTGTGGAAATCATTATGAAAGTTTATAAAATAGAAAAATCAAGAATGGAACTACCATTAACTATGGCAATCTTGGGTATATACTGAAGGATATTAAGTCCTATCACAGAGATTTTTGGACACACAGTTTTTAGTTACAGAACTATTCACAGCAGCAAGGAAGTAAAACCCATGTAGATGTATATCTTTATAAGAATATACATAGAGAATATGCACAATGCAATCTTATTCAACTTCAAAGAAAATTGAAATCACAAGATTATCAGGGAAGTGAATTGAAATAGAATTGCAGTAAGGAAAACAATCCAGACTAAGAAAGACACTGCATGTTTTCTCTCATACACAGATCTGAGATATTAATTTTTGAAAAGATATTATTACTGTGTGTGTGTGTTTTGTGTGTGTGTGTGGGTAGTCCACTGGGTTTGGGAATGAAATGTCCTCCACATGCCCATGTTTTTTAATTAATTAATTAATTAATTAATTTTCCCCCAATCATACACGCTCAATCGGTACCCTAGTCCTCTCCCTCCTTCCACCCTTCCCCAGTCTCTTTGCACCCTCCCCTCGTTTTCCCCTTCCTTTCACCCTCCACTCTCTCCTTCTTCCAGTACCTCCCTTTTCTACCCTCCCATCCCCTGGAGCATCCTTTTGTGTGAATGCCAAACTTCCCTCTGAGTCCTCCTCTCTACTGAGGTGTAAGGACTCAGTGGCTCCCCTTTAGCATGGGAACACAATTATGACTGTTAATCCCTTGCCTCTAAGGATCCTAGTGCCTGTGATTCAGGCACTTTGGGGGTGGGGGTTGTTGACGTGTCAGTCATTGCGCAGGTCATGTAAAGTCCTATTATGGTTACTGCAGCCCTAACTTGTGTGGAATATTTTGCATATCGTTGCTCCTCCCCGTCTGTAAATAATCTCGCCACCCTCTCTTCCTCAAGTTTCCCTGAATGCTCATGTGTTTTAGCACTTGTTCCCCGCATAGTGGTGCTGTTTGTGAAGGCTGTGCAATATATAGGAGGTGGAGTCTTACTGGAGTAAGTAAGGCCCAGAGGGTGGGCCTGGTGGGCCTTGAGGCTTTTCTGTCTGTTTCTGAACTCCTGATTCCATGTAATTGGCAGACTTCATGCTCCTGCCCTTGTCTTTCACACCGTGATGAGTTCTGTCTCTCTGAAACTGTAAGCTGGAATTAACTCTTTCTTTCTTAAATTGCGTTTGTCAAGGTATTTTTAATCATAGCAGCCGAAAAATAAGTAGAACAGTAATGAAACTAGAAAAGGGTCCATGAAGAGAAAAAAAAAAACCTTAATAAGGGGAGTGAGTAGGTTAGTAGAAATGCTTGGCAGGAAAGTAGAAGGAGGCCTTCTGAGAGGAGCCAGGAACCTGCAGGAGGCAGACAAGGGTAAGGGACAAGGGAGGAAACAGGAGGGAGGGTCAACAAAAGCAAAGGACACATGAAAATGCCTTACTGAAACCCATCACTTGATATGCTAATTAAAATCATAAGAGAACAAGAATTACATGTCCATGAAAAGAATATATATGCTTTTTGAGATAATGCATCTGTGATCATTAGAAGCCTTCCTTTATTGTGTCCAGACTTACTGTTCTACACAGAAACACATCTTTATTCTGTTAAAGTGGAGAATGAACAAAGGTTCAACATAAATCGAATGTTTGATGACATTTGTCTTTATAATAAGTGACATTTTATAATTTCTAATTTCACCTTCTGTGCTTAAAATAGTCTCAGTGTTTTATATTCCCTGAAAGATTACTTCCTCTTACCTGCTTAATAAAATAATAATTTTAACATATACTAGCTCAGGAAAATTTTCAAATGTAAGAAACAAAGATTTTTTTTAATATATGTGTTTTTCATCTCAATAAAATCTATTTCATGATAATAATTAATGGGTTTATTATTCCATACAACTCTGTATCATAAGTTCTCATTAGAATAACCTTACTCTATTTTTCTCCATTTAATAATTTGTAACAATTAATTTTAGTCTAAGTACTTTCACACTAAAGGATGCTCCAGGGAATGGGAGGGGTGGATGAGGGGGGCACTGGGAGAAAGGGAGGGAGGGGGTGAAAGGAAGGGGAATAGGGGGGTAGGTGCGAGGAGGACTGGGATTGGGGAGGGTAGAGGGAGGGAGGGGACCAGGGTACCTATTAAGTTTGTATGATTGGGAAAAAAATAAATACACATAATAGAAAAAATAATTTTAGTCTGAGTAAATATTGGAATTCAAAGCCCTTTGTATTCATGAGATTTTCATTCTTTTTTTTCTTATCCTACAATTAGTACTCTCTTCTGTTACCTTACAAGTGTGTTTACTTCATGATGAATTCTTAGAATAACAATCACTACACTGTATACAATTCAATCTTATTCAAATAATTCTATTTTAATGTTTACCTTAAAACACTAGTCTGTCTGCTGACACATTATGCATGTTACTTCTTTTTTTTATTATCTCTGCTCATACAAACTTAATAGGTACACCGGTTCCCTCCCTCCCTCCTCCTCCTCCCACCCCTCTGTCCGCCCTCCCCTCACCCCTCCCTCCCCAACCCCCAGTGCCTCCCCTCCCCCAATCCCCGGAGAATCCTTTAATGTGCATATGCTTGTTACTTCTTGTTTTATTTCTGTGTATTAATTTTACAAAATATGGGGCTGGAAAGATTAACTCAGAGGTTAAGAATAAGTGCTCTGCAATCATGAGGACTGGTGTTCAGTTCCCGTGTGACAAGCTGGGCGTCCCATGATGTCTGTAACGTCTGTCCTGGGTGGGGGAGGGGCACTGCACAGAGACAGAAGAGAGGAGGATCATTAGGACTTGTTGGGCTCTGTCTTAGCTAAGATGTAAGTGTAGGCTCAGGAAGTGACCATGCGACCGCAGAGGAACAAAGTGATGGGAGAAGATAGACACTCTCCACTCTCTTCTTGACTTCACATGTGTGTACAGGCATGCACAAACAACCAAATACTTGCATGCCTACACACACACACACACACACACACACACACACACACATGCACACACACACACACATACATGTACTCTTTCATGCACATAAATTTTTTTTATTATTATTTCTGCTCATACAAACTTAATAGGTAGACCGGTTCCCTCCCTCCCTCCTCCTCCCCCTGAACCTCCTGCTCCCCTTCCCGTCACCCCTCCCTCCCCATTACCCAGTGCCTCCCGCCCCAATTCCCAGAGACTCCTTTAATGTGCATGCCTGACTCTCCTCTGGGTTCTCCTCTCCGATGACGTACAAGGACCCAGTGGCATTTCTCTGAACCCTTTCCCGTGTTCCCCTTAAGCATAGGAACACTACTGTGGCTACCAATCCCTTGCCTCCAAGGATCTTGGTGCCTTTAGCAGATGCTAGACTTTGTGAGGTCAATAGTGTCATACACATAAATTTTTAAAAAATTCCCAGTGAGCTGCATTATGACCCTTTTATATATGCATGTAACATGATTTGATCAAATTCATCTCCTTGTTGCCTTTTCTTATTCCCAACTGTTCCCCTTCTCTTCCACAAATAGCCCCTTTTCTACTTTCATGTCTATTCAAATCTAGATCCCACCCATCGGAGAAAACATGATGCCTATCTTTCTGACTCAGTTTATTTCATTTAACATGGTATGTTTCGCTGCATCATACTACATTTCTCACCTGAGGTACTAAATAATAATTGTCTAAAACTAAAACTCTACCTGGGAAACAATTTTATTCATTTTAGGACAATATTGATGTTTCAACTGTTTTGCCTTCTGATATTGATCCAGAACTGATAACAATCTGTTGTATTTTATGTATCTGTAGACTAGTCTTCAATGTTTTGTATTTTATAAGAAAGTGCCTCAATGTCAAACGCTAATTATACCCAAAATTTCTTGTAGTTCTTTGTATTACCTTTAACAAAACTGGTTGTTTAAGCAACCTCTCTTTGCTTGATTAACTATATTTAACTATATTTAATTAATCTTTCCAACCTTTTTTTTTCTTTTGCAGTAATAGAGTAATCAAAGGCCTTGAACTATTATTTCACTTTTTATTTTGAGACGACATCTCACTAAATTGTCTAAATTGGCCTTGAATTCTATCTGAAGTCCAGGCAGACCTTGAACTTGAGATCTTTCTTTCTTAGTCTCATAGATAGTTAGAATTGCAGTCCTGTATCATTAATACTAGAGGTTTTTTTTTTTTTCTCCATATTTGGCGCTCTGCAAATGTGTCTAGAAAAGCAGACTTTCCTAGAATTCCTTTCTAGTTTTATTATTGCTTTTGGATTTTTTTGGGGATTAAGGTTTTATTTGTAATGACTTTAGATTTTTCACTTCTGCAAATATGGAAAATTTTATTTTAATTGATCTGGGAATTTTGAAAATTATAATTAACTTGAAACTCAGATAAAAAATATAGTCTCTGGTTATGATTCATGCTCTGCCATGTACTCAGCACACCAAAGGCACCCAGATAAAACTCAATGGACCAAACATGCAAAATGACATGAAAGCAGGAGAAAGACAGATAAGATAAAGGGGGGGCTCGTAATGAGAAAAAGGAGGGAAATGGGTTTGGGGATCAAGGTATGAAAAACTCATAAATTAACTATATTCATTCATGGAACGATTATTTATTTGTTTGTTTGTTTACTTATTTATCTATTTATTTACATACTTACTTTTGTGTGTGTCCCTGTGGGCCAAAGATGACTTTGGGAATCATCCTGGACTGCTTCTACCTCATTTTTGTTTTGCTCTGAGATTTCCCAGGCTCTGCCTACTAGGACTGAGAGTGGAGGCTAGCACTGTTTCAGCCTGGTTACATGTGACCTGGGATATGAACTGAGGACCTCCTACTTGCAAAGCAGAGTTTAATCCCTGAGCTATTTATTTAAAACAATTAAAAAATAAATACGAGATGTGGCTCAGTCACACTTACCTGCTATTCAAGAGACTCTGAGTTCAGTATCTGTGCTGAGAGTCCCACATACAGCAGGGGCACCTATCTGCATACCCACAGGTCATAGCACTATTTACAGTAGGCAAGATATAGTGAATCTAAGTGCTTACCAACAGAAGAACAGGTAAAGAAATGTTAGGTATTTATGCAATGGAGTTTCACTCAGCTAGTAAGAACTAAACTATATCTTTCAGGCAGATGATTTTATCAAAAGTTATGATACTCATATGAGTATCATAATTACTTTTCTCATTTTTTGAGAAGCAGCCAGTTAAGGGAAGAAGGATTAATTTTGACTCACACGTGACACTGCGTTCCATCATTGTGGGAAATGTCATGGTGGGGGGGGGGAGAGAGAAAGAGAGAGAGAGAGAATGAAGATAGAGCAGAAGAGAAGCAGGGGAAGGAGGAAGAGGAGGAAGAGGAGAAAGAACATGAAGATGAGAAGCAAGAAGCAAGATAGGATGGTAAACCTCAAGGTTCACTTTTCACAGTTCTATTTCCTCTAGCTATACTTGAACTTCCAAAAGTTCTGCAACCTCCCAAAATTGTGCCAGTATCAGAGAACCAAGTGTTCTAACACACAATCCTATGAAGGTGATGTTACACCAAATCCATACCAGGAATCTTCCAGCATTTTTGCTTTAAATCACTGCAAATATACATATATTAAAAACACTTAGATATGATCTAATCCTATATGACAATTATTGTGATTGCCAGACTCAATAATCCTATAAATCCAAATAAATACAACTTTCATTCCTCTTCTATCTAGCTTAGCAGTTTCGGAAGACAACTTTTGAAACATTCCCATCTAATGCTGCTCAATTTAATCTTTTTCCTTCTGTAGGAATGTTTCATGTTGCTGAAAACTGAGAACCTGAACCTGGATGTGAAAGTCTTCCTGGTGAACAATTTACCATTTTTGTTCAGAGACTGAAAAAAATTCTCTATAGCCACTTTGAAGAAATGCCTGTAATATCATATGTTATTTAAAAAACTCAAAGTGAACTTCTCAAAGTGGGAAAGCAAATTATTGGTATTTAGATCTAGTAACTCATGACAAGAAGGGCATCAACTGTAGAGTATGCAATGTTTTATGTCGCTTCCAGGGAAACACATAAAGATTTCCTTGACTTCATATGATAGTTAGTACCTCTTTTATGGTGGCATAAAATGCTCAAATGGCGATGTGTGAGATATCATTTGAGTTTTTAAAATCTGTTTCCATTTAATCAAGTGCCAAAATTACTTTGGATGCTGTCACTAAAAATTGAGAGCTACATAGTGTGCTGGGATTCAAGGTGAAGTCATTCAGCTCACGTCTGCCTGACCCTGACCAGCATTTTGAGCTCTGTAGTTGCAAACCTGTAATCTCATGCCATACAATATGGAAAGGTCATTCATTGACATTTATATACAAGCAAGGAAGGGAAGGTGTGGGAAGGAAAGGTGGACAGTTTTTCAACTGACCTTTCCTTGTACACAGGATAACAATATTTACAAATCTTAGCTGTAGTTAGTGCAGGACCATAGGACTCATTTGAGAAATGGGTGAGTGAGCAGAATTGTTGTTTAATGCTAATATGAGATTGTTAAATATTGCTGTATTTCTGTTGTCCACATGTCTCTTGACTAAAAACTGTAAAAAGTGGTTGGAAGGAGATGGAGGGACATTCCAATCTACAGCTACACTGACTTTGGGTATGAAAAATAAATTTTTGTAATACAAATTCCTTAGTATTTTAGCATTTATTTATTATTACAATAGAATATGCTGGTACTATCATCTATATTTAATATGGTATTCTGATATGATAATAGTCATGATTATGACAATGTTGTGTAGGCCTATTTGAAGACAAAATATACTTATTTTATTTTATTTATTTTTATTACATTTCTTGCTAGGTTATACAAGCTCAATTGGTGCCCCCTTCTCCTTCCTCCCTCCCTCTTACTCCTTTTCCATCCCTCCTCTCTTGGTGTAGCTTGCTTTCTCACGTCCATCCTCCTGAGCATCTGTTTATGTGGGTGCTGAATTTTCCTCTGAGTCATGTACACTAGTGAGGGTCTCAGTGGCATAGCTTGAGGCCCCTTGTTGGGCTGCCCACTAGTGTTGGAATTCTATTATGACTATTTAGCCCCTTGCCTCTAAGGATCCTACTGCCTGAAGCCTTCTCCCCTGTGATCCATGCTAAGCTTTGGGGGTTTGTTGACATGTTAGCCATTGTGCAGGTCAGGCAAAGGTACAATCATATTGTGGCTATATCCTGGCTGCTTGCAGCCCTGACTTGTGTGGAATATCTTGCATATCGTTGATTCTCCCAATCATTAGGCTTTTACAATCTTGCTGCCTCCTCTTCCTCGAGGTTCCCTGAGCTTTAGGATGGTGAGAGATTTGGCTGGTCTGGTTCCAGGTAAATAACTTAGTGCACTCTGGGTAATAGAGCTCTATCAAATATGTGGTTAGTGAAGATTTTTTCCTGTTTGGTGAATTGCGTTTCTGCTCAGTTTACAATCTCTTTATCTGAACAGAAGCTCTTTAATTTCATAAGATCCCATTTGTGGAGTGTTGACTCTAGTGACTGTGCTATTGGGTTTCTGTTTAGAAACTGCTGATCTAGCCCACTCAGCTTGAGAGAGTTCTCTACACATTCAAGTAGGACTTTATAGTCTTTGGTCTAATATTAAGGTCCTTTATCCATTTGGAATTGGACCATACTTTTTACCATGCACAAAAAATTATTCCAAATGGATAAAGGACCTTAATATTAGAACCACCATGGACGCCTCCACCCCTCCTTGTTTACTCTGCCCTGGGATTCACAGGCTCCGCCCTACCAAAACTAGAAACGTAAGCCGCCCCCGCTTCCGCCTGGGTTCTATAAGTGGGGTCTAGGATCCAAACTCAAGACCTTCTGCCATCAAGGCAGAGGCTTACCCCCTGAGCCACCTCTCCAACCCCAGGATATTGGATCTTGTTAAAAGCTTTTTTTTTTTTTTTTGCATCAATCAAGAGTATCATGTGGTCTTGGACTTGGATTGGTTTATAGGATGGATTACATTTATTGATTTGTGTATGTTGAATCAACCTTGTGTACCTGGTGTTGCAGTCCGCCTGCATGGTTGCTGATAAATGACCAGAACACAGCTTAAGGGAACAAGGAGTTTACTTTCTTACAATAGTCCGGTTACAATTCATAGTCCAGCTTGACGGGAGAGCATACACCAACACCAGGGCAGAGGGAACTGGCCACCATAACGGCTGAGACATGGATAATCCTTACTTTCCAGACCAGCATGTCTGGCCAAGTGTACAGAAGGATGCCACCTCTCTCAACCAGCTCTCTGTGATTTATCCAGGGCCTAATCCCACCCACCATGGGCTGGGTCTTCCCCAGTAGCTAGACAATCTCCTTCAGGTTTGCTCTGGGCTTAACTCAACCATCAACTCTCTACAACTGTGCCCAGAGCTCAAACCCTCAACAGTCAAGTTGACACCTGTGCTTAACTATGACACCTGGGATAAAGGCTACTTGATCACAGTGAATGATCTTTTTGATATGTTTTTGAATGCAATTTGCTAAGATTTTGTTGAGAATCTTTGCATCTGTGTTCATCAAAGAGATTGGACTATAGTTTTCTTTTTGAGTTTATCTTTATTAGGTTTTAAGATTAGTATGATATTAGCTTCATAGAAAAAATTTGGAAGTGTTACTTCACTATTTTATGGAACAATTTAAGGAGTATTGGTGTTAGTTGTTCTTTAAATGTCTGGTAGAAGGACATTTGGTGGGAAGATTTGAGATTTGAGATTACTTGATCCTCAGTTTTCATAAGGTTATTTAAATAATTCAGAGTTTCCTGATTCAATTTAGGTAAGTTGTACTTACTCAGGAATTCATCCATTTCTTTTGTGTTATCAATTTCATGGAGTATATGTTTTTGAAATATGACTTCATAATTCTCTGAATTTCTTGGGTATCAGTTGTGATAACTCCATTTTCATTTCTAATTTTGTTAATTTGGGGTTTGTCTCTTGATTTTTTTTTGGTTAATTGAGCTAAGGGTGTATCAATTTTACTGATTTTTTTCACAGAATCAGCTTTTTGACTGGTTGATTCATTGTATAGCTTTCCTTATCTCAATTTCAGATATTTCTCCCTTGATTTTGCTGATCTCCTCTCTTCTACTGTTTTTGGGATTGAATTACTCTTGTGTCTCTAAAGGTTTAAGATGAATTGCTAAGTTATTTACTTGTGACCTTTCCATTTTTTTGACACAGGCATTTAGAACTTATCTATTAGGACAGTTTTCATTGTTTCCCAGGGATTGCGATATGTTGTATTTTCATTATTGTTTGTTTCTAGGAAATCTTGAATTCCCTTTTTGATTTCTTTCTGAAACCATTTCTCATTCAGCATCATGGTGTTCAATTCCAAGAGTTAATGTATTTTCTGTTGTTTGTTGTGTTGTGGATGTCAAGCTTTGGACCATGGTGGTCTGATAGGGTATAGGCTATAATTTTTACTTTCATGTATATGTGAGATTAATTTTGTGGCCCAGTATGCGGTCTATTTTGGCGAAACTTCCATGGGCCTTTGAGAAGAATGTGTATTCCTTGGTGCTTGGATGGAAGATTCAGTAGAGATCTGTTCAGTCCATTTCAGTAATGGTTTGGTTTAATTCCAGTATGATTCTATTGAATTTCGGGCCCATTTATCTATGCCATGTTGCAAGTGGGATAATAATATCCCATATTATATTTTGGGATTGATTTGTTGTTTTAGATGTTGTAGTGTTTGTTTAATGAGTGTGGAGGAGCCCATATTAGGTGCATATATGTTCAGTTTTGTGAAGTCTTCCTGTGACTAAAATATAGTATCCTTCTGTATCTCTTATGATTTTTTTTGGTTTGAAGTTCACTTTGTCAGATAGCATAATTGCTACCCCTGCTTGTTTCCTTGTTCTATTAGCTTGAAGAATTTTTGACCAACCTTTTACTTTTAGAATGTGCCTATCTTTTGTGATGAGATACGTTTCCTGAAGGCAGCGGATGGATGGGTTTTGATTTCTAATTCATGTTTGTAACCTGTGTCTCTTGATTGGTGAGTTAATTCCATTGACATTTCAAATTGTAATGAAGAAATTACTTTTGATTCCTGACTTTTTTTGTGTTTTGTGGCTTTCATATGAATATTATTTAGCTTGTAGGTTATGGTGGTATTATACTTCCCTTCTTTCCTCTGGATAAGCTTGTTCTTTTCTTCAAACTTGAGTATCTTTTCAAGCATTTTTTTGAAGGCTTGGTTTGGTGGTCATATAAGCCTTCAACTTGTCTCTATGGTGGAAAATTTTTCTTTTACTCTTGATCATGACTGGGTATATCAGCTTGGGTCAACATTTGCATTCATTACTTGAAGTACATCTCTCCAAGCTGTTCTGGATTTTACTGTTTCCATTGAAAAATCATTTGTTATTTTAATAGGTTTACCTTTAAAAGTGACTTTTTTTTCTTTTGAAGCTCTTAGCACATTCTCTTTGTCTTGTATTTGTAGTGTTTTGACTATTATTTGCCATTAAGTCATATCTGTTTGGGGTGAGGAATGCATCTTGTATTTGAATAGGCATCTATTTAGATGTGGAAAGTTTTCCTTTATGATAATTTGAAAAAATTCCTCCATTGTGGTATTTTGGGTTTCTTGTTCTGGAAGTTCATGAATGTATAGGTTTGTTTTTTTCAGAAAGTCCCATAAGTCTTAAATATCTTTTTGGCTTTAACAACCTCTTTTATTGAATTGATTTGTTTTTATCTGATATTCTATTTTCTGCTTCATTAGTTCTGCTGATAAGACTTGAATTCTGGATTGAAGATAGCTTGTCTTTAGTTTGAGTTTAAACTCTGCTTGAGATTGTTTTAACTGCTCTATGCATATTTTTGTTTCTTCAACTGCTTTTCTCATCTCATCCAAGTGCCTGTTGTGTTCTTATTCAAATTGGTTGATGTAGTTATTTAACTCTTCCTGGATTTCCTCTTTCATTGTTTCAATCATAGTAAAGCTCAGGCTTTGAAATCATTATCTTGGATATGGCTTTCTTGGTTATTTTCTGTGAGTTTGTTCTGGTAGGACTCCATCATTATGGGGTCGATGCTTTTTGTAGGAGATTTGTTATCTTGGTTTTTGTTTCTTATAGATTTGTGATGTGACCTGGGCATTTTTTGTTTTATCTATTATGTCATTCTTTATGTGTGTTTTTGGCTAATCTGAAATACACTGTATTATTATACTTGAACAGTTATTGCTAGTGTTTGCCTTGGAGTTGGATGTGTCCGTATGTTTTGGCTTGGCGTTTTTTTCCTAGATAAAGGCTATTGGTTATCAATTAAGGGGGCTTTAGTAGACAAGGATTGAAGATTAGTAAGGTAGTACACTTTTTAGGTTTACGTCCTTGGTAATATATGAGGGTGAATAGTAAAGTCCCTGAAGTTGTATGGCTTTTTGAGTGGCCCGTATGGAAATCTTAAACTGTGGTGAGTAACAATTAAGAGTAACAGGGAGGCAGTGTTCCTTCCTTTGCTATAGTTTAAGGAGTATTGGTGCTATATCAATCACATAGAACTAGGCCAGCCTAATCTCTCCCCATCCTGGAGCTCAGGGACATTTGCGGAAGAGGGTGGCGGTAAGATTGTAAGAGCAAAAGGATGGGAGGAGCAATGATTTGCAAGATTCTCAACAATAGTTGGGGCCAAAGCAATCATAATGGGACTTTGCATGCCCTGCGCAATGTCCAGCGCACTGTTGCCCTCATAAAGTCTAGCATCTGTTAAGGGCACCGAGACCCCTGGAGGCAAGGGATTGACAGCCATAGTAGTGATCCTATGCTTAAGGGGAACAAGAGAAAGGGCTTGTGGAAATGCCACTGGGTCCTTATATGTCATCGGAGAGGAGGACCCAGTGGAGAATTAGGCGTACACAATAAAGGACTCTCTGGGAATTGGGGGGGAGGCATTGGGGGATGGGGAGGGAGAGGAGGGGGAGGAGAAGGTTCGGGGGAGGAGGGGGGAGGGAGGGAACTGGTAAAAAATTTTTAAAATGTACAATTAAATTTTTAATAAAAAAATCCCAAAGCAAAAATAAATAAATAAATAAATAAATAAATAAATAAATAAAAAATCCCCCCCCCCCAAAAAAAAAAACAGAGTAACAGGGAGGGCCCTTCCCTCCACTCCGCCATCCAGGATGCGCTGGCGGTCCAGCCTGGACTCACCTCGACCTAGGTAAGCTCCGTCTCCGCCCACCCCCAAAACCCCACGCCAAATAATTCAGTTTAGTGAAAAACGCACAGAAATTGAAAGAAGATCTTAAGAGTTAAAATGACAATGCCAAAGTCAAAGTGAAAATCCATGAGGAACAACACTCAAGTAAACAAATCTCCCACTGAGGGAATTAATCCCATAAATGTTAGACTCCAACCAGAACAAACCCATGGAAAATGGACAAGAAAGCCTAACCCAGGATAACGACCTTCAAAATATGATCATTACCATGTTCAATACTATGAAAGAGGAAATCCGGGACGAATTACATAATCGAATCAATCGACTTGAAGAGGAACACAACAGACACTTGGAGGAGTTGAGAAAAACAGTGTAAGAAACAAAAACTGGCATAGAGCAGTAAAACAGACTCAAGCAGAGTTTAAAATTGAGCTAAAAAACAAGTTATCTTCAACCCAAAACTCCACAGAGAGTCTTACCAGCAGAACTAATGAAGCAGAAAACAGAATTTCAGACCTTGAAGATAAAGTGGGAGTATTAACCAGCTCAGTGGAAGAGGTTGTTAAAGCCAAAACGATACTTGAGAGAAATATCCAGGAGATATGGGACACCCTGAAGAAGCCTAACATGCGTATTCATGGAATACCAGAGCAAGAATCTCAAAATACCACCCCTGAGGAAATTTTTCAAACGATCATCAAGGAAAACTTTCCTCATCTAAAAAAAGAGAGGCCCATCCATATACAAGAGGCATTCCACACCCCAAACAGATATGACCAAAACAGAAGCATGCCATGGCAAATAATAGTTCAAACACTCCACATTCAAGATAAAGAACTGGTGCTGAGAGCTTCAAGGGAGAAAAAACAAGTCACATTTAAAGGTAAACCTATTAAAATAACAAATGACTTCTCAGTCGAAACAGTAAAAGCAAGAAGAGCTTGGAGAGACATACTTCAAGTATTGAATGAGCAAAAATGTCAACCCAGGCTGATTTACCCTGCAAAACTATCAGTCATAATCGAGGGAGAAAGAAAAATCTTCCAGCACAAAGACAACTTGAAGGGATACATGTCCACCAAACCAGGCCTTCAAAAAATGCTAGAAATGATACTCAAGCTTGAAGAAAAAAACAGGCATATCCAGGAGAACAGAAGGCAAGTATAACACCATTAAAAGCGAAGCAATATACTTATAAAAACTACTAAACATAATAAACGTCTGGAATTAAAAATAGTTTCTCCATTATAACACTAAATGTTAATGGAATTAACTCACCGATCAAGAGACACAGATTACAAATTTGGATTAAAATCACAATCCATCAATCTGCTGCCTGCAGGAAACCCATCTCACCACAAAAGATAGGCATGCCTTAAAAATAAAAGGCTGGTCAACAATTCTACAAGCTAATGGAAGCAGAAAACAGGCAGGGGTAGCCATTATGATATCAGACAAAGTGGACTTCAAACCAAAGAAAATTATAAGAGACATGGTGGATACTACATTTTAGTCACAGATACAATTCAGCAGGAAGACTTCACAATACTGAACATATATGCACCCAATACGGGCCCCTCCACATTCATTAAGAAAACCCTACAGCGTCTAAAGCAAGAAATCAACCCCCAAATGATAATTCTTGGGAACTTCAACACCACTCTTTCAACATGGGATAGATCAACAGGTCCAAAGCTTAACAGAGACACTTTGGAACTTAATCAAACCCTGAAAGAAATGGACCTTACAGATCTCTATCAAACTTTTCATCCATGCACCAAAGAATACACATTTTTCTCAGCAGCACATGGAACTTTTTCCAAAATAGATCACATATTGGGCCACAAAACGAATCTACACATATACAAAAAAGTTGAAATTCTAACTTGTGCCCTGTCAGACCACCATGGCCTAAAGCTGAACATCCACAACACAACAAACAAGAGAAAATACACTAACTCCTGGAAACTTAACAATATGATGCTGAATGAGAACTGGATTCAGGAAGACATTAAAAAGGAAATTCAAGATTTCCTGAAAGTGAATGATAATGAAAATACAACTTACCAAAATCTCTGGGACACAATGAAAGCTGTCCTAAGAGGTAAGTTCATAGCTCTTAATGCCCACGTCAAAAAAATGGAAACATCAGAAATAAACAACTTAACAATGCAGCTTAAAGCTTTAGAGAAACTAGAGCAATCTGATCCCAAAAGTAGTAGAAGAGAGGAGATTAGCAAAATAAGGGGAGAAATATCTGAAATCGAGATTAAGAAAACGATAGAAAAAATCAACCAGTCAAAAAGCTGGTTCTTTGAAAAAATCAATAAGATTGATACACCCCTAGCTAAATTAACCAAAAGCAGGAGAGAGATAACCCAAATTAACAAAATTGGAAATGAACATGGAGTTATCACTACTGATACCCAAGACATCCAGAGAATTATAACATCATATTTCAAAAACTTATACACTGAAGTTTGACAACACAAAAGAGATGGATGAATTTCTAAGTAAACACAACTTACCTAAATTGAATCAGGAAGTTGTGAATTATTTAAATAGTCCTATAACATATGAGGAAATTGAAGAAGTAATCGCAAATCTTTCCACCAAAAAATGTCCTGGACCAGATGGATTCAGCAAAGAGTTCTGCCAGACATTTAAGGAGTTAATAGCACCAATACTCCTTAAACTGTTCCATCAAATAGCAAAGGAAGGAACACTACCAAATTCCTTCTATGAAGCTAATATCGTTTTAATCCCAAAATCTAATAAAGATTCAGTTAAAAAAGAAAACTATAGGGCTGGAGATGTGGCTCAGGGGTTAAGCCTCTGCCTTGCAGGCGAAAGGTCCTGAGTTTGGATTCCAGATCCGACGTACAGACGCCAGGCGGAAGTGGGGGTGGCATGCACTTCTGGTCCTGGTAGGGCGGAGCCTGTGAATCCTGGGGCAGAGTAAACAAGAAGGAGATGTAGATGTCCATGGTGGTTCCCGAGTTCATCCGTGGTTCTACGCACACACACACACACACACACACACACGCACACACACATGCTTGTGCGCACACATACATATGCACACATGCACAATTGAATAAATAATTAAAAAAAAGTTTAAAAAAAGTTAAAAAAAAAAGAAAACTATAGGCCGATCTCTCTGATGAACACAGACGCAAAGATCCTCAACAAAGTCTTAGCAAATCGGATTCAAAAACACATTAAAAAGATCATTCACGGGGAACAAGTAGGCTTCATCCCCGGCACACAAGGTTGGTCCAACATATGCAAATCAATAAATGTAATTCATCATGTAAACCAGTCCAAAGTCCAAGACCACATGATACTCTCAATAGATGCAGAAAAGCTTTTGACAAGATCCAACAGCCTTCTATGATCAAAACGCTAGAGACAGTAGGAATGGAAGGAACCTTTATCAATATAATAAAAGCTGTATACAACAATCCCACAGCAAGGATTATGCTCAATGGGGAACAACTGGAAGCATTCCCACTTTGATCAGGAACTAGACAAGGCTGTCCACTCTCTCCACTTCTATTCAATATTGTACTTGAAGTCTTAGCTGAAGCCATAAGACAAGAAAGGGACATAAGAGGGATTCAAATCGGCAAGGAAGAAGTCAAGCTATCCCTATTTGCAGATGACATGATCTTATACCTGAGGGATCCCAAAAACTCCACGAGGAAGCTCCTGGAACTAATTGAGAAGTTCAGCAGGGTGGCAGGATACAAAATAAATGTGCAAAATTCAGAGGCCTTCCTATATGCCCGAAATGAAAGAAGTGAAAAAGCCTTGAGAGAAACAATACCATTTACTATAGCCCCTAAAAAAATGAAATACCTTGGTATAAACCTAACCAAGGAGGTAAAAGACCTTTACAATGAAAACTTTAAAACCCTAAAGAAATTGCAGAAGACACCAGAAGGTGGAAAGACCTCCCTTGTTCCTGGATTGGCAGAATCAACATCGTAAAAATGACCATCCTACCAAAGGCAATATACAAATTCAATGCTATACCAATTAAAATCCCAAAGCAATTCTTCAAAGAAGTTGACCAAACAATCTCAAAGTTCATATGGAGGCACAAAAGACCCAGGATAGCAGAGACAATTCTGAGTAATAAAAACACTGCTGGAGATATTACCATACCAAACCTAAGTCTATACTACAAATCCATAGTTATAAAGACAGCCTGGTACTGGCTCCAAAATAGACACACAGATCAATGGATAAGAATTGAAGATCCAGATATAAGCCCACAAAGTTACAGCCATTTGGTCTTTGACAAAGGGGCCCAAAGAATCCAATGGAAAAAGAACAGCATCTTCAACAAATGGTGCTGGCAAAACTGGATCTCCACATGCAGAAGATTAAAGCTGGACCCGTACTTGTCACCATGTACAAGACTTAATTCCAAATGGATCAAGGACCTTGATATCAGGCCAGAGACTATAAAAACCATAGTTGAAAGGATAGGGACTCCCTCGAGCTGATTGGGCTAGGCCAACATTTCCTAAACAGACATCCAATGGCACAGTCACTGCTACCAACTTTCAATAGTTGGGATCTTGTGAAATTAAAGAGCTTCTGTTCAGATAAAGACATTGTAACACGAGCTCAAAGGCAACCCACAGAATGGGAGAAAATCTTCACTAACCACACATCTGATAGAACTCTGCTGTCCAGAGTGCACAAAGAACTTAGAAAACTAAACACCAAGGAAACCAATGGCCCAATTAAAAAATGGGCCCTGGAACTTAAAAGAAACTTTCCAGGGATGAAATTAAAATGTCTAACATATATCTTAAAAAGTGCTCCACTTCCTTAGCCATCAGGGAAATGCAAATCAAAACTTCCCTGAGATATCATCTCACCCCGGTCAGGATGGCAAAAATCCACAATACAAACAACAACAAATGCTGGAGAGGATGTGGAGAGAGGGGAACTCTTCTACTTTGCTGATGGGAATGCAGGCTCATACAGCCACTCTCGCGACCTGTCTGGAGATTCTTAAAGAAATTAAAGATTGAAATGCCATATGATCCTGCCATTACACTTTTGGGATTAACCCCCATACAGCAGAGGTTCACCTCGATAGCACAAGCATGACCATGTTCATAGCAGCACTGTTTACAATAGCAAAGTCATGGAATCAACCCAATTATCCAACAGTTGACGAGTGGATAAGGAAACAGTGGTACATCTATACAATGGAATACTACTCAGCTATCAAAAAGGATGAATTACTGGAATTTGCCGGGAAATGGATGTCATTAGAAACAATTATATTAAGTGAAGTATCCCAGACTCAGAAAAATAAGCACTGTATGTACTCCCTAATATGTGGCTCCTAATACCAAACCCACCCAGCCCACCTTGAGACACTCATAGGTAAATCTACAGTAATTGCCTACAGTAATTGCAAGGATTATGAACAGGAGGGATGGGTTTGGAGGGCTACACCAGAAACAAGGAGAGAAGTGACCACGTTACAGTAGAGAAAATAGGCCTCCATCAAGGACTGCAAGTAAGCAATGTGACACCTAGTTAAGTTCACAGACGTTCGTTCCTGATCATTTACAACTAAGGGATTATGATCTCAACAGAAGGGGAGGGCATATAGTCTGGCAGATGAAAAGTAACCAGTTTGCAAATGGGTGATTGACCCCTCCCTCACTGTGGTTTCCTACTTTTATTACATCTACCCTTGAATGTGCTCTTATAATAAGACTCCAGTTTAACAGCTTTTTGTCTCTGACCAGGGGGTGACATACAGTGCCCAGCAGGATGGAGTGAAGGGCATTGCAGGAGCAGCAAAACTGCAAAAGAAAATCAAGAAACCACAATCCAGAACTTCAGAGACTCTATATCAACCACCTAGAACTAGGCCAGCCTAATCTCTCCCCATCCTGAAACTCAGGGACATTTGCGGAAGAGGGGGAGGTAAGAATGTAAGAGCAAAAGGATGGGAGGAGCAATGATTTGCAAGATACTCCACACAAGTTAGGGCCAAAACAATCATAATTGGACTTTGCATTTCCTGCACAATGTCCAACACACTACTGACCTCACAGAAGTCTGTCATCTGCTAAAGGCACCAAGATCCTTGGAGGCAAGGGATTGGCAGCTACAGCAGTGTTTCTATGCTTAAGGGGAACACGGGAAAGTGTTCAGGGAAATGCCACTGGGTCCTTGTACATCATTGGAGAGGAGGGCCCAGAGGAGAGTCAGGCATGCACAAGAAAGGACTCTCTGGGAATTGGGGTGGGAGGCACTGGGGGATGTGGAGGGAAGGGTGAGGGGAGGGGGAGCACAAGATTCGGGGGGAGGAGGAGGGAGGGAGGAAAGTTTGTATGAGTTGACATAATAATAAAAATGTATTAAATGAAAAAAAAAAGAGTAACAGGAAGGTAAAAAGCATTTACTTTTCTCAGAGTTGGAAGGGAAGATTCCCTCCTGTTTGATGAGTTAATTTTAGATGTCCTCTGATATATGGTGTTGGTCCTCTAGCCTGTTACTTGGATTTTCTCTGGACTCTCTTGAATTCTTGAAAACTTTACAGTTCCTTAATGATTATTGGGGGGGGGGCGAGGGAGGAAGAAAGCAGGAGGAGGAGAAGGAAGAAAAACACCACAGAAGGATGGGTAGATCTTTGTGGAGGCTGCTGGGTGCATGGCCGGCACAACCTTATGGTGAGGTGGAGGGAGTCAGCTGGGACCTGGAGAGAAAAGGGTCAACTGGCAAGTAGAAACCTCTGATGACCTGAAGCCTGGGGCGTGGCTTATCAGTTGCTTGTGACCTTACTGAAGGAACAGTGAACTGACTGGGGCCTGGAGCAGAAAGGCTATTTATTTTATTTTTGTGGGTGATGATCTCTATAAAGATGAAATTAAGTAAACATGATGCATTATACATTAGATATTTTAAATGTTTTAAAATAAATTTTCTGTGTGACATGTTTTAAAATAAGAAGAAGTAATTTTTTTTTCATTGAATGTCCTGAGACTCTTAATTTAAAAAGTCTCTTACCTAAAGCAATGGCTCTTGTGTAATTTACATGATCTCTAGAACTTAAACCTAACTTAAACTTAAAAGATATGAAAAAAGGAGAGAAGTAGAAGAGGGAAATATGTTACAAGAGAGGAACAGAAATAATTGTTTATGCTATCATGTCAACTTACTCAGTGGGCTAACACTAGTATATATGCTCAAGAAAGTGTAGAAGAGTCTGAACTGCTGAGGATATTAAGGGACTCAGCAATGGAGTAGCTGAACACTGAGCAAAACGTTTCCAAGTATTAGCCTCCTTGTTATTTACACTTAGACCAGCAATCTTGCTGAAAACCTTGTAAGAACACCCTTCAAAAAAGATTTCAGTCAGACAGTTCCTATGAGTGTCATAGTTAGATACAGGTGTCAACTTGATGGTTGATGGTTCAAGCTTTGGGCACATTTGTAGATAATTGGTAGTTGAGTTAAGCCCAGAACAAACCTGCAGCCGATTGTCTAGTTAATGGAGCAGACCCAGCCCATGGTGGGTGGGACTAGTCTTTCCTATTTGGAGAGCTGGTTGAGGGAGTTTGCATCCTTGTGTATACTTAGTCAGACATGCTGGTCTAGCAAGTAAGAATTGTCCCTCTCTCAGCTGTTATGTGGATATGGTGTGTCCAGTTCCCTCTGCCCTGCTATTGGTGTGAGTTGTCCTGTCAAGATGGACTAAGAAATGTAACTGGACTTGCATAAGAGAATAAACACTTAAGCTGTTTGATGGTGATTTTAATCAGCAACAATGCAGATGAATTGCAACGATGAGTAAAGAGAGTTATTTAAGTTAAATATTCCTAAGTGCATTATTGGTTAAGTCTGATGTTAATTTTCGTAAGGGAACTTCCAAAGCATCATGGCATAGCTTAATTATCTCATCTCTTGAATGGCTCATCTTCCTTGTTGAGTACAGGATAATATTTTTTGACATTCTTGAGGCATACTTCAGTTAAGGAAATTTAGCTATCAGACTAAACTTTAGATCCTCTTAAGATTGTGCTTAAGATCATTCACCTAGGAATTGACTTGTTGGTTTTGAAGTGTTTATTCTACTATCTATTACTTACATCTTTTGAATACTTTCATTGTATTATGCTTCTATGTATAGTCACCCTGACTGAAAACAATAGTTCTATATGTAACCAAAAGATGAAAGAGAATGTATAAAACACCTCAGGTCTGGCACGATAGTACATATTTCTTGCTAGTGAATTTTGGGCTTTCTCAATCTCTGGCCAGTTCAAGGTTGCTCGTATAGGATTAGAATTTCTTCGCGTCTTTCCTATTTGGAGACTGAGTACTGGCCGAGCACTGAAGACATTCTCTTTCTACGCTAGGTATTAGGAAGACAGGAAGAAAAATGGAAATACATAACACGCATTTCTGTCTGGCAATATCTCATCCATTTAGGTGTTCATGAGTACAGGTAGTGCGGCAGAGATGTACAGTGCTTTCTAGTAAAAAATTTCACAGCATCAGTAATTAGAAGCATGTATTAAAAGATTCATATCTTCTAATTATTATTAAAAATTTTTTTTGACTGCATAGGCTGACACTAAGAAATGGCTAAATTAAACAAATAAATTTCATTGAAAGTGGCTAGGAACTGATTTTCTGTGTAAAATAAAAAGTAAAAAATCACTATTTAGTTGCATGTACCTATAGTCCCAGTATCTGAGAGGCAGAAAGTGGTAGGGACATGACTTCAACATCCTCTTCAGCTAATGAATTCAAGATCAACCTATGCTATCTGTAGACACTGTCTCAAAAGACAAAAATGAAAACAAACAAAAACTTCATCACATAAAAACATTCAATTGTAAAGTGAAGTATGTTCATAAAATATAAAATGTAGAAATTATCTGAAACATAAAGAAATATCTTAAATAGAAAATATCTGACTGGAGAGTTGAAACTATGTCATAATATGTATTTTTCATCATGAATAAAAAAAGAATTGGTAGCTTTTCCAGCTTGTATTATAGATAATACTAGACTAATGGATGAAGGAATCATGAAGATGGTCTGAAAAGCAGGATGGTATGTGTTCACAGACTGAAGAAATTAATGCAGTTAACATATGCATATTAATTTAAATGATCTACAGATTCATTATAATTCCCATTAAAATTTTAATGGCACTTTTCATAGTCATAGAAAAATCCTGAAATTTATATGACATCATAAAATATCCATGGCAGTCAAACAACCTTGTAAAAAAAGAATAAAGCTAGAAACAAAGCTGTAACTTTGAATTTTACTACAGATCTCTTGATACTAAAAAGAATGGCCCTGGGATAAAACACAGACAGAGAACAACTTTAAAGAATAGAGGAGCCAGAGAAAAGCACACACATATGATCAATTAATTTGTAACAACAGTGACAAAGATCCAGCATGGGGAAAGACTAAGCTCTTCAATAGAATTGTTACAAATAGATACAAAAAAATAAAGATGAATTCTTTTTTTATAATATTTTTATTATTTATTATTTATTCAATTGTGTGTGTTTGGGTGTGTGCGCACATGTGTATGTATGTGCGTGCGTGTGTGTGTGTGTGTGTGTGTGTGTGTGTGTGTGTGTGTGTGTGTGTATGTGTGTGTAGAACCACGGACGAATTCGGGAACTACCATGGACGCCTTCACCTCCTCCTTGTTTACTCTGCCCTGGTATTCACAGGCTCCGCCCTACCAGGACCAGAAACGCAGGCCCACCCCCGCTTCCGCCCGGCGTCTATACGTGGGGTCTAGGATCCGAACTCAGGACCTATCCGAACTCAGGACCTTCCGCCTGCAAGGCAGAGGCTTAATCCCTGAGCCACCTCTTCAGCCCCCAAGATGGATTCTTAATACCTCAAAGCATATGAAATTAGAATCTTAGTGAAATATTTATATGCTGTGTTAATGGCATTATTATTCATAGGACCAATGATATAGAACACTAGATATATATGATATAGAACACTAGCGAAAAAGCAAACTTGGAACCTTAACTTCTGCCATTCCCTGAAATAATTCAAGAGGATGAAAAAGTTAATTGTAAGAAACCAGAAACCAGAAGACAACAGGAAGAAGCTCCTTAATATTTGTTTAAGCAGTAGGACAGTCAAAATATAAGCAACTAAATAAAAAAAAAAACTCCACATGAAGCTGTGGCAAAGAAAACAGGTAACAACTTGAAAAAGTAACCCAGAAATTAGAGAAACTGTATGCAAATGATATAATATAATTTATGAGAGTTTGATATTAAAAATACAAAAAGAAATTGCAAAATCAATAGCAAGAAAATATATAAACCCATTGCAAGTGGATGACAGATGTGAATAGACATTAGTCAGATCGCTGATTAATAAGCATATCTAATAGAGTCCAGCTCAATAATCAACAGAAATGAAATGAAGATTATCACAAAATAGGAGAACATATTATATATAACAATATGGAAGAATTTGGAGCTTATCATGCTAAGTGAAATTAGCTAGGCAGATGCAGAAAGATGAATGGTGGAAGAGAAAAAGGTAAAAGAAGGAAAAAAATTGAAGGATTTTAATAATACGTTGTGTGTTGACAATCACACTCAAACATACAGACAGGCACACAGACCCAGACGCGTGTGCGCACATGTGTGCACGTGCACACACACACAAACACACACACACACACACACACACACACACACACACACACACACACACACATTGGAAGTTAGCTAAGAAAGTAGATTTTAAAGTGCCTTTATTTTATACTGAAAGATTAAAAACTAAAAAAGTAACTTGGAAATGATGGCTATAGTATTGACTTTCTTAACTTAGAGTGAACATCTCATTTTGCCCACTTAAATATATTTTAGCTCTTGTAATATATAAAAAAGCTAAAATAAGATATGTCTTACATTATTCTAAAAGGGAAACAAATGTTGGCAAGAATATGTTGAAATGCTACATCGATACAATCACTATGAAAAACAGTATGAAGGATTCTTAGTGTTTCCAAAGACATGAAATAAGCATCTCAGTAAGATATGTATACATGTATATTAATTCATAATTATTCTCAGTAGCCAAGATATGATGAAAACTTAAGTGTCTTTGCAGGATTTGTGGATAATGAACACATCACATATGTACATGTGAGGAAAAGAACATTTACAATTTACAAAGAAGGTTATCCCAGTATTTAGAATAATGTTGGAGAGTGGAAAGACATTAGCACAATAAAGCAGATAATAAAAAAATTGTTTGATCTACATCAAATCCCTTGGAACAGAAGGGAAAATGGGAACATGTTGACAGAAAAGTGAAAAATTTCAATACTGTGCTATGACTGAATTCTAGATTTTTTGTACAGCAAGGAGATCATTTTAATAACATTATCACATATAGGAAATTTGCCAAACATTGGGTAACTCTCTTTGCCATAAAAAAAATGACCAAAAGACAAGTCTACTACAGGATTCCCATTGATAGCTGAAATCACAGACTAGCAGAGCTTCTGAACCACAAATGAACTGAAAGGCCATTGGGTAGGATTCTTGCTATCAAATGAAAAAAGGGAAAGGAGAATGACCATTATACTTCCTCCATGTCATCTGTACTTGCTTGCTTGACGCTGTGACATATGTAACTAAGTGCACATTTCCATTTTATAGAACTTAGAGTTGTAATCATATTGATATGAGTAAAATTGTGTTATACAGAAAAATGAATTATTCCTCAAGTATACCAGGATGGAAACATAACTTTAATTACCTTCAACTTACTGAAGATGGCCCAGATCTGTCATGAATTTGCTTTGGTTTTTGCTTTTTATTTTTTCATTCTACATGTGCTTTGTGACTGAGTGGATATGTGGATGGATCATGTGGGCACATGTGTGTGTTTGCTGGTAAATGTGTGCACATCCATATAGAAGGGAAAGGTTGATATTGGGACTTGGCCTTGATTGCTCTTCTAATTTGATTCTGTTGAGACAGGGTCTCTAGCCATATTCAGAACTTGCTGTGGGAATTCTCAGTCTAAAGTTAGAATTACAGGAGGGTTACTACACCCACTCAACATTTTACGTGGGAACTGGGTATCCAAATTTTAGTCCATAGGCTTGTGTGGCAAGAGCTTTAAACACTGAACCAGCTTCCCAGACCCAGATATATAATACATTGCTTAGAAGTATTTCATTTTGCTAAAAACATTATAATGGTTTCTTTTCAAATGAGTATTATAGTTTAAAATTGAATCAAAGTATATTCAAATATAAGAAGATACCTTTAGCATTGTGTGGAAAATTTTAACATGAGCTCCAAGAATGTAATTTAGGCAAAATTATTGTTAATATCTAACATTTAAGCAGTATTTTTGTGTTCTTTAGCTGTCGTGATTTTTTTCCTTATTTTCCCTGACTGTCCAACATATCAGAAAATGTTAATAGACACTGTCTTCATTTTAGGAAATGCATTTCATTATTAGTTTCAAAACTTTATTCATTCTTGTGTTATACAGAAAAGTGAATTATTAAATAATAATTAGGGAATATCATGCTCATCTTAATTTTTCTATCTTTATATTTTTCTATTGCTCATTGACTTTTACTATGAAATTGTTGGGATAGAAGGTTATTCAAAGTCATCTATCTGTTTAGTAAGTTATAGCATTTTTACCAGCAGAAATCTTATTTACTTTCAAATAAAATTGTATATGGGACAACAATCATAAAACAACGGTGCATCAACTGTGTTTTAAGAGGTAGAAGCAAACTTGGCCTCATGCCCTGCAGCACAATCTGATTATTATTGATCTAAGGTGTCCTATTGTTCAGAATCTATTCTAAGCTTTCATTTATTTTTCACAAAAATGCTATTGTCTGTTCTCTAAACTTCCAAGACTAGAACATAGCACCTATCAAAAGAAGAGATTTTAGTTTTTTCAGAAATGTGTCAATTATTAAATTAAACAGTCTTGATTATAAATCTTAGAATAGTACTTCATTATTTATTGTTGCTTTCTTTGGTACTTATTCCACAGAACAATCCATCAGATATTTTAAGATAATATAAACCTATAATCTGTATAACTTTGGGGAAATATATCTTGATAAAGATGTAGGACAGTATTGTATCATACCTCTGTGAATGTAAAATACCTTGTACCTGCTTTATGATACGTAGTAGTGACCGTGCTTTATCAGAGCTGTTTTTAATGATGTTACTCTAGAATGTTTTCTTTCCAGATGATGATTGAGAAGCTAATAAGAAAAAAAAAATGGTGCCAGGTACCACACCAGTGACAGAACATTGCTGTTTTCTGGGATTTTGTTTTTTACTTTTTTTTTTTTTAAATGGAGCGTGCTGGATGTCTCTATAATTTTGTTCAGATGACTGCAGAACCTGGAAAAGCTGTTGCTGCTATTGATGCATAACATACTGCTATTATTGGTCTTTTTATATAAATATAAATATATATATACATATATATAATTTGAATTTTTGGAAACTTTAGCTGTGCTGTCAACTTTGAAAAAAAAAGTATCCCAGTTTACTGTGTTGAGTTGGCATTGTACAGAGATTAACAGCCATATTGGTCTAGAAACATTAAACTTAATTTTTTTTCCATTTGTACAGGGGTAACGCACTGTATTAAATATGTAAGGTCTTATCTACATGGGTTTGATTACAGAAACTAATAAAGTATTCTCTAAATAAAAGAAAAGTGGTTGATTTCCATTCTATACAAATGGAATATTTTTTGCCTTTGCTTGATCTGGCTAGTGCTATTGTGCCCTGCTGACACAGAGAGATGCTGTCTTGTTTTTGAACATGAAGCAAAAAAGAAATTTTAGAAAAAGCTAGATGAGATTTAGTTTCGATCTAAGCATCCCCTCGAAGATATAAGAAGCTTAATATTTTTAAGTCCTTGGATTAGAGAAAAAAATCCAAGCCAAAATCAAGATATATCAAAAAGAAATAGGTAAGAGAGAAAAATATGATATAGTTAAAGTATCATAGAGAAAGGAAAGCCTATCTTATGGCATACTTCTATGTACAAATGAAGAATGTGCTACTTTTGAGAACATGTTTATATTTATATCTATTCTAGTTCCAATATACCTAACTTTAAGTGCCTAAGGGGGTCTTAAAACTATGACTGTTAATAGCCATACTTGCCATAGTTTGTTGGAGCTTGTGGTTCTGATATTGTTTGTTAGATTAGTAATGCTTGTTGTCTCATGTGTTATTTTTCAGTAGTTTTTTTTTTTTTTACTTTCTGAGTAGTATGGTTGGAAGGGAAACATTTTCCATCCCCTTTGTCCTGACCTACACTTCTCACCATTTTTCAAACAGTTGGAAGTATCAATTTTTGATTTCATATATTTTTCCATTATACCATTATTCTTGTTAAAGGAATTGAAGTTAGAGTCCTCCCTGCCCCTGACAGAAAAATAGACCTAATAAATTGGATCTAGAGTATTTAAAAATCCATAAACAGCAATAAATAAGACATGGGAGAGAAGTTTATCTTAGTGCTTAGTCAAATGAATAAAAAAGATAATAATATCCCGATTTTCAGACATATTTACCTAATAAGTTGTTCTGAATAGCAGGCAGTTGCTTTAGTAGTATTTAAGAACTAGTATGGCAGGTCTCATGGTTTGAAAGTGAAATGTCATTCACAGGCTTATGGGGTTGAACATTCAGTTTCTGCTATGCAAGAAGTTTATCAAAACTTGAGCAGGTGGAGCCTTGCTGGACAGGTGGTCACTGGGTGTTTCCTCTTTCCCTTGCTCACCATCTGCCTCCTGATGGCTGTTGTTACTATGAGTCCATATCCTGTTTCTGCAGTCATCTGTATTCTCCACCAAAATTATCAGTCCTTTCTCTCTTAAGTTGCTTGGTTCTTATCATAGAAGAAGAACAACTTGGTGCAGTAGAGGAAGCAGTTTTTTGGGCTTAGTGAGAACATCAACTGATTAGATCCTATTAAAGATTGTCTGTTTTGTGATGTTTTCTTGATTTCTGTTGATGACTTCCAGGAGCACACTGGCTGTTGAGCAAGTTAGGTTTAGTATTTCCTGCAGTGAAGGAGAGCCACACTATAGGAAACTTGGGTCTCCTCATAAGAGAGTATTAAAGGAACGGCCTCTTATATTGGGTTTTAGCTCAATGAAAAGAGAAGGTAGGACCACAGACACTACCTGGAAGCAGAGACTTGTGTTATTTCTTTCATCATTCATTAACAGTTTCACACATGTATAAAACAAATTTAAGTAATTTTCACTCATATTACTCTCTCTGATCAACCCCCTCTTCCTTCCATTGAAAATTTTCTTCTTCACAACTACTTTCCTTTCTACTTTTTTGTGTTTTTTTGTGTGTGAGTATGACCTATTGAGCTAAGATGGGTTGGTTACATTAACATGTGACTGAGCACTCTTTGGAGGATGAGTGATATATCAGTGGCTACACAGCATTAACCGTCATAAACTAGGGAAGAACAGAAACAGTTTTATAGTTGAAGTAGTAACTACTACTTAGCATGAATGAAAAGTTTTGGAATTTTGTGTTGGTACAGTGACACACTGTGTGTGTGTGTGTGTGTGTGTGTGTGTGTGTGTGTGTGCATGCGTATGCATGTGTGCACACTTGCTTGGAAATATATCAAGAAGTAAACTTATTTTGTCCCATTTGAATATGTTTTAATGCTAAACTTGTATGAATCTAATCTACTACTAGACTGTTTATCTAATAGGAAGATAATGTGGCCTGATTGTGTTTGATGGACTTCCAGATGCCAAGGCTGAACTCAGGCTCTTTTCCTGTTTTTTTCCACATACATTCACCTGTTTTTTCCATATCTCTTGGAACTTTCTAAGTAAAGAAAGTTACCATGGGATAATTAGCTTAATTTTACAACTGTTTTTTTGTAGCATACCTTTATCAATGTGTTTGCATATGTGTGTATGTACATATGTATATGTCTTAGTGCATGCATCCTTACTTCTGCTGCTTAATACTTATAGGTTTATTTTGCATATTGCTTAGCCAGACCTATAGTGAGTATTATTTCCAGAAAACTTTGTCAGGTTTGCATGCTGGCCATGCTTTTTGCTCCTGAGATATTATTGCTTCTAGATAGACCCTTTCATCCACCATGTGGGCTTCTGGGGATCAAACTCAGATCTCTGGATTTATTGGCAGGTGCCTTACCCACTGATGTATTTCCTTGACCCTATTAAGATTTTTGACATAACTAGCTATAAATAATATAGGATAACACATAAACCATAAGGTTCAACATATGAAGAGATAATGGAGTGATAAAAATTATGTGTATAAGCAAGATATGGTGGTGCACACCTATAGTCAGAACGTTTGGGAGAATCATATAAATTTCTTTTTCAGCCAAATAGTGAGTTCCAAGGCAAAGCAGAGTTACATGAGTTTCTGTCTCAACAATGAAACATATGTAAAACATTAAAGCATTTATATCCTTATATACCATGTAATTTGGAGCATGAAACATGCTGGTTATTAATCAAATTTGTTTCTACTACACTCTTATTTGAAAATTAATATGTAAATTTAAACATTAACTTAAGTGGACAAAGCTAGAAAATCCATTTTCTGAGATACCAAGTTAATTGAGGCATCTGTTTAACTTAAATTATCCTAGTAATTTTCTTGATTGAATATGTTAAAAATAATGTGTGTTAGAGTTACAAAGTCAACAGATGTTTTTATACCTTTGGGCAATTTTTGTATTATTTTGCTATGTTAAATTTAAGAAAGTGTCTTTAAGATTTGTAATTTTTCATTTTTCTGAAACCAGTAAGAGAATCACAAATTCTGCAATGAAGATTATTAGCTTTGTAATACCTGGCTTCACTATGGTTGCTTTACTGTCATCTCTTTCACAGTCCCAGGAAACAAACTGATTGCTACACATTTTAGAATAAACTTTTGGAAGTATGTCTTTTCCACCATGTGATAGACATTCTCCACAGCCCTGATATAAAAACTGTGATACTCAGACATTTAATCAGGATTCTTTTCAGGAGTTATTGATAAGTGTATTTTAAGTGAAATTCATAAGAAGCAATCTTTTCAACCTAGGAGTGGGAAAATGAGAAGATAGGCAATAAGTCAAAAAATAATTTCACTCACTCCTCTCAGTTTTCTAAAGTCTTTAGCCAGGATAAAAAAGAGAGATATTAGCCACAAAAAAGTTGAAGTCTGCATTGAAAATGGCACAATAATAATTCTTTGAATTCTTCTAATCTCATTCAGTCCCCAAGGTGCTATAAATCATAACGTCAATGAAACCAGAGGTCTCTTTATTCTTTCAATATAAATAACAATGAATTCTGGGTGAATAGGCAAAGAGTTATTTGTAAAAGTAGTTAAGTGCTTTGATTTAGAGCAGTCAATGAGCTCATAAAACACAGAAGGCAAGTGAAGGTAAACAGCATGAAACCGATATGATAATTTAGCGCTGAGTTTTTTCCTAAATGCTTGAAGAAGATACACAGTTTAGGAACTAATAATAAACTCTTGCTTTTTTATTTTAATGAAATGTATTTGAAAAGAAAATAAGCACAATTTCATAGTGACTGAATGAATGATTGAGCTTAAGTCTTCTCAGTTTCTTTTGAATGCAATAATATAAATAATTATAGAAGACAATGACTACATCTTTACTCATCCTTTGAATTCATTAGAAAATTTTGCCATTTGTGTTGAATTATGTGACAAACAGAATGTGGACCCATACATTCAGGATTGCCTCCGAGATTCATTTGCTTTGCAATTTATTTTTACATTAATAGTATGAGTCCCGGGGATAACCAGGTGCTTCGAAGGATAGAGGCCTCTGGGCACATATCTGCCTACCCAAGTTAATTTCCTTAGAACCCATGTGATAGAAGGAGAGAACCAATTTCCAAAAGCTGTTCTCTGACTTCCACATGTCAACCATGGCACATTCTCCATACTGTCTTTCCAATAAAAAAAAGTATGAGTACTTCATACTAAGATAAGACAAGTTTGATGAAGGTTCTGCCCTCTAGCTACTATTCTAGAGTTCTTTAAGTGAGCGGCTATTTAAAATTATTAGACTTATTTAGACCTCTGATGCAATGCCTGCCTTTGAAGGCAGAAATTGTCATGCCTGGAGAAAAGGGAGGCACAGACTTAAAGGAATAATATTTGTAATAATCCTAAAGCATTTTGAAACAGGATTATCTTTACTTTACATGATTAACTTTATACATACCCAAAATGTAACAGAAACTCATAAAGAAAATACTCTACAAAATCAGAATAATTTTAGATGTGAAGTTGGAAGTATGGGACTAAAAGTTCTCATGAAATCAGAAAAAGTCCTGTAATCATACCCTTTCTACCTATTGTATTGCTCATGACTAAAGTTAGCAGGCTGCTAGGAACACATAATTATGCTGCAGTGAGCACTTCTCCTTCTTTCAATAAATTACTCAGAAAAAAATCCAAGCAGTAGAAGTATGCTAATTAAGAAATGTGAAAACATTCCTTTTGGATAATTGATGTAATGATTGTTTGGTTTAAAAGAAATGACAGGGGCTGGAGAGGTGGCTCAGGAGTTAAGCCTCCGCCTTGCAGGCGGAAGGTCCTGAGTTCGGATCCCAGATCCCACGTATAGACGCCAGGCGGAAGCGGGGGCGGCCTGCGCTTCTGGTCCTGGTAGGGCGAAGCCTGTGAATCCCGGGGCAGAGTAAACAAGGAGGAGGTGGAGGCGTCCATGGTAGGTTCGCGATTTCGTCCATGGTTCTACGCATACACAGACACACACACAGACACACACGCGTGCACATGCGCACAGTTGAATAAATAATAATTAAAAAAAAGAATTAAAAGAAATGACAGGTATGTTGAGTGTGTTGCATGTGCTGTGTTTTCAGAACATGAGGAGGCTGGTCAGGGGCATCACTGGGTACAAGGCCACTTTGGACTGCACAGGACAGTCTTGCTTCAAAAGAAAAGAATAGAAAACAAAAATTGAAAAGTGACAAGCTTCGCCAAAGCAAAATCAAGAATATGAAATTATTAACTTTTGATTTCATGTTTTCTATTGAGGAACCAATTCCTAGTCATAAGATGTGTGTTGATGCAACATTCCTGAGTTATAAACACTAGATGTAGATATGTTGAAGGAAAGTTAGTCTGCTTATGACCAGTGAATAGCATGCTTGTAAATGAAAACAAGATGCTGTCATAGGAATAATGTAAAGCATACAGGAAAACAATGTTCAATTTAGTCAAGACTCTTGAGAGAATTACACAGAAACTGTCTTATCAACACCTCACTATGAAATCAGAAAGTTCTCAAGAAGCTTCACACCTCTCTGAGAGACTGATGAGGACCAATGCTGATGAAGAAGAAAAGGAGGATGCTTTCCTCAGTGGTATACCCTCTGGTCTATGATACTTGCTGGAGCATGAACTATGTCCTACATTTATCAGCAAAGACAAACTAAATGAAGCACAGTGGGGCCACACAAGCAAAAAGATTTGAAAATAGGAGGGAGTCTGACAGTAGAGATGCAGTATTTCAAAGGGAAAATGGGGGAGGAGATGGGACTTGTGACTAAAGGGTGAAATATAAATTCACTATATTCTTATATTCAATGTTAAAAAATAAAAGAGAATTTATAAATTCTCTTATAATTTATAAATAGTTTTGTGCAGCATTTCCACTCTTCTGGTAAGGGCAAAATATGCACAAATGTATAACATGCAAATTGTATGATTTTGGTCTTCCACATTTATATCAAATATTCTTGTATCTGCATTCATAACTGGCATCATGTATCATGAGTAGAAAATTCATGCTAATAATTTAAATCTTTAATTTTTACTTATTTACAATGTCATTAAATAACTCATAAGAAATACTATAACAAGTCAAGGAAAAATTGTAGAAAAGAAGGGCATCTGCAAAATAAAAGGGTACTATCAGAGTAATGGAGTGTGACTATGTTTATATGTGTGTGAGTTTGTTTATGATATGTTTATGTTATGATATATTTATGACATGTTATAATATGTTGTTATGATATGATGTGTTTATGATATGTTTATGATATATGTGTGACTATGTTTATGATATATTTATGATATAAGTACCACATTGTAAAAAATTAATAAGTAAATAAAAAAGAGCTGACTCTGTAAGTCAAAAATCCTTTCTCAGCAATATTTTCCTAATGAAATGAATAGGAATCGGGTACATCTGATGTTTGCCCCCTTTGTTATATCCCAGATAGATCACAAAAGAAAGTTAAACTTGGTTAATACATTATTCAAACCATATACAATTTATAAGTGATAGAAGTTCATTGATAAAAGTGAACAAGATAAGAAGCTTGGAATAAAAATACAAATACTCCAAATGCAAAAACTTGTCAAGTTCCGTTGGGAGAAAAGATGCCACAAATTATATTTTAGTAGATCCTGTGCCTAAGCATTGGTTAAATGATCTCTTAGCACTATTGCACAGTGTTCATGGAAGACCCCAATGAAACTCCAAATAGAGATAAATGAATGTGAACAAGTACTGCAAAGGGTAGAATGGGTTCCATGATACTGAACATGAGGCATGGGGGAGGATGGAGTTGTTTACATGTACTTAGGAAATTTTTGAAAACTGCTCACTCTATTTTGCTAAAAGAGAAAATAGAAATCAATTATTGCATGTACTTATAGATTTTCAATGCAAGAGTTAGTATTTAGTTGAAAAAAATGAGGAGACTGGTTAGATGGCTCAGTAGATGAAGTGTCTGCTTGCAAACCTGGTTGCAGACCTCAGAAGTTCATGCACATAGTAGGAGTGAACTGAATTCCCTCTGTCTCTTTTCTCTGTTTCTCTCTGTATATCTACCCTTTGCTCTTTCTCCCTCTTTCCTTCTTTCCCTCCTTCTCTTTCTTCTCTTTCCTATTCACTCCTGGAAATGTAGGGGTAAATGTATGTAATAAAATGATCTGATTGAAGAGAAATGCTAAGATTCTTCAAATTATCAATCAGAGTCTTAGATAAACAGGTGCTGGAGTACAAGGTACACTGAAGAACCAAAATGTGTGCCCAGGTAGGAAATCAGACAATTTCTTTCATGGTGTTTTAAACAATCCTTTCATATTACTAGTCTTACATTTCACTTGCCTCATTTCAACTGCATCATTGCTAAGGATGCATTGCATGTGTGTACATATGTTTGGGGGCCAGAAGATAACCTTGGTTGTCATTCATCAGTTGCCATCCTCTCCTCCTCCTTTTCTGTTTCATTGATTTAAGGCAAGTTTCACTTGCCTGGAACTCACCAAGAATGTCAGAATTACCAGTCAGCAAGCTTTAAGAATCATCCTCCATGCCCTACCTTACTAGTGTTTGAATCACAAGCACGCTCCCATTCTTGGCATTTTTCTTTTCATGTGCGTTTCTACTCCTTGTACTTGCAAGGGAAACGCTGTACTGTCTGAGCTATCCTCTCAGCCCTGCTTTGAGTACTTAATCTACAGTGATGCTTTGTTTGGGGACTTTTGTTTATATATTGAATATATGTGCATTTTCTTTTTTATTATTTATTATTTATTCAATTGTGCGTGTAAGCATGTGTGCACGTGTGTGCATGTATGTATGTGTGTGTGTGTATATGTGTGTAAGTATGTGTGTGTATGTGTGTGTGTGTGTGTGTAGAACCACGAACAAATTCGAGAACCACCATGGGCCACCTCCACCTCCTCCTTGTTTACTCTGCCCCAGGATTCACAGGCTCTGCTTTACCAGGACCAGAAGCACAGGCCGCTTCTGCTTCTGCCTGGCGTCTATACGTGGGGTCTAGGATCCGAACTCAGGACCTTCTGCCTGCAAGGCAGAGGCTTAACCCCTGAGCCACCTCTCCAGCCCCTATATGTGCATTTTCTATTGAGCTCTCATTTCTTTTTTAAAACTGAGGAGGAAGCTCTTTTTCTTGGTGTTCACATATATACTGACCTTTTATTGTATTAACCTTTAAATTTCTTTTCATTAACATTTATCTTTTTTTCTGCAAACATTTAGAGCAATTTTCCAAAAGGGCACAAAAGTTTATCTAAGGATGATGGGGTTAGAGAAGGTAACAAGTGTGAGAAGGGAGGGACACAGAAAAGTATCATGTTTGGTATCCAGAGGTTCTTATTCCAGAGGTTGTCTCCAAGAGGTTGTCTCAAGTCCAGGATCACACAAAAGAGCCTGATGAAACCCATTGGGATACAAAATATAAATTTAAAAAAAAAAGGGTGGTAAGACTTGTTGGAAAGGGAGGCTGGTAAGGGCTAGGGAAAGATTAGAAAGTATAGGAGGGAGAGTAAGCAGTATGCATTATATATATATGAAAGTGCCAGAGAACACAATTCATTGATAAAGTATGAGAAGAATGAGATGACAGAAAATGAAGTGGACATGCATTTGTCTTTTATTCGGGAACTGTTTTGCAGTCTTCTACCATGCAATATTTTACATTATTGTTGATCCTCTTAGCCTGTAATGATAGTTATTTGTGTACTACCTGTTTAAGAAAATATCTAGAGGGGGCTCTTGCCCCTCATGGACTCCATGCCTATGAGTTCTATTCTTTTTCTCCTCTAATAAAATCTGCCTTAATCTTCAAAAAATAAAAAATTATGTATCTGGAGAACACATATGAATGATGAATTCTTTGTCTTAGGGCACATGCACCTGCAAATTTGTGATAAACTACATAGCCCTGCTTGCAAAAGCAAGGTGTAATGAGAAAACAAAAGAAAAAACCAAACCAGAAAAATAATATGTAGGGAGATAAGGGGATGGGATGTAGGAGGGGCTGAGGTAGTAAAAGAAAAACCCTAAGATTGCGGGATGCAACCAAATAAGAACTTTCTTTGTTGTTAATATGCCAAAAACATTTCTTTCTTTCTTTTTTTGTAAAGAAATATGAATGGGCAGTCCTTGTGTAGAAGAGCACAGAGAGGGAACTGGCAAAGCAAACAAACACCACGGGTTGCTCCACCTAGAAGCCAGTGATAATTAAAAATATGTTAGAAATAACAAGTATGTCATACTTCCTGATAAGTTGTTGGTTAGAGAGGCCTCAAAGCTCTCCTCTCCCAACAGTATAGACTTTTGCAATTGCTCTTGCAATTGCTTTTGCAATTGCTGCTTAAAAACTGATAGGAAGACCCTATTAGTGATACTACACATGTGGATCCCAGGACATGGACAAAAACATAAAACAAAAAACACCAGCTAGAACTATTTTGGAAGCTTCCTCTTTGCTGGATAGTCTATACAGTACCAGAGAGTACTGTAGAAGTTACTAGGGAGAAAAACAATCAAAGGTCTCATTAACCTGTAAAATCTGCAAGTTGGAATACAAATCACCATGGCAACAGGTGGTCATGACTGTAATATTGACATTAGTATCAAGGAGACAACCAATAGCTTTCTGAACAGATTTAAGGCTCATTTGTCAGAATGGAACACATTCCTGTTATTGTAAACTGGAATAAGAACCTATGAAAGGGAAGGAAATAGATCACAAGGGAAGAGCAGATGCTGAGTGTTTAGGTCAGAAGATAGTACACCAAATTGTCTTATTATTATACACCTGATATTATACTCGCAGATTGGAAGGATGCCCAGCACACAACACAGAAGTCTTATTCTACAACAAAAAGTATTTTTTTACTGAAAAGCACAACTGGCCAAATGCAGAAAATAAGTGACTGTGGACTGCACTAAACAGGACATATAACAGTCACTCCTACCCCTACATGTCAGAAGAGGGGGCAGCAAGATTATAAGAGTCAAAGTGTGACAGTGATGGGCTGGGTATTATCTTCTGGACATGGCATATAGTGATGGAAAAGATTTCATGACATATATATGTAATATGCATATATATATATACACTTACATGAGAATTGCATGGGAACTGCCTGTCTTATCAATATCTCACCATGAAATTAAAGATCTCAAGAAGCTTCTCACCTCCTCTCTGAGGGACTGATGATGACTAATGCTGATGGGGAAGAAAAGGAGGATGCTTTCTTCAATGGTATACTCATTGATCTAAGATGCTTACTGGAGGATGAATCATTTCAGGCATATATTATCCAAGGCAGACTAGATGAAACAGTGGGCTGAACAAATGAAAAGATTTGGAAACAGAAGGGAGTCTGTCAGGGAACATTGAAAGATTGTAGGTGGACAAGAAGGGGAGATGGCATTTGGTACTCAGCGGTGAAAATATTATAAATTAATTACATTCATATATATGTAATTAAAAAATTTTAAAAGAAAAATTCTGTTGTTTTCTCACATAGTGTATCATGGTCAAAAATCTTATGCATTTTTCACAAGTTAGGGCCGAAGCAATCATAATTGGACTTTGCATGCCCTGTGCAATGTCCAACACACTATTGACCTCACAAAGTCTAGCATCTGTTAAAGGCACCAAGATCCTTGGAGACAAGGGATTGGCAGCCACAGTAGTGTTCCTATGCTTAAGGGGAACACGGGAAAGGGTTCAGGGAAATGCCACTGGGTCCTTGTGCGTCATCGGAGAGGAGGGCCCAGAGGAGAGTCAGGCATGCACAAGAAAGGACTCTCTGGGAATTGGGGCGGGAGGCACTGGGGGGTGGGGAGGGAGGGGTGAGGGGAGGGGGAGCAGGGAGTTCGGGGGGAGGAGGAGGGAGGGAGGGAACTGGTGTACCTATTAAGTTTGTATGAGCTGAAATAATAATAAAAATGTATAAAAAAGAATGAGACATATCATTAAACTTGTCTTTTGGGTTTGAAAAAAAATCTTATGTGTTTTTAACAACTACCTACCTGTCAGAGGACAGATCTGACAATTAAATGAGGTTATTTTTCATAGGGAAGAATATAATGAAAAAAGGAATGAAATAGGGAAAATGTTACAATTATTATACTCATAGCTCTTGGTTTCCTTTTTCATATTTATGTGAAGTAGAAATCACATTGCCCTACCTGCAAGAAAAAAATGCCAATTAGCTGTCTGCCTGAATGACTTCGGGAGATCTGCCCACTACTCACTGTGGCAATACGCTCCTCTGTACTCTTTTTCTTCATTTTCCATGCAATCTGAGGATAACAGTACCAGGCAATTACTTACACATTCATATTTAAAACTATCTTTTAAAAATATATCAGAAAGTATGAATTTATACAATACACGTTTGCATTCTTTCAAACAAAATTTGTGGAAGTACTTTGATTGAACATATCCAGCAAACTATAACTTACTTCTTCAAAAAAGTTACCTCATTTTCAAGAGTGTCCAAGTGCTGGGAATTTTGTGTCAGATAGGCCTTTGCATTCTACTAGAAGGCTTATGGATTTGGCAATAAAACATTCTAGAAAAACTGTCAAAAGAATTCATTGCAATACCATTTTTCCTAGGTACTTTATTGACTTCTAAGGAAGATTTGGCTTGAAAAGATAAGTCTTAATCATTGCAATAGAACTGTAATTAATTAATCATTTAATTACTTTCCTTTTTCAACTGAATTTTTATCCATTTCATTTACACGCATAACTGGTTTAATAGCTTTTACTGAGTAGGTTGTTTGAACTAATTAACTGGAGAGTCAAGTAATCAGACAAATGCATGGGAAGGCAGAGTAGATAGGTCATCTTACAGAGTTGAAATGGTTTGCTTCATGAAAATCTTAACTAATTCCTGCTGACCTCTTTACTCTCTATTGCTACTTGGGTCATTCACCTTGCTGAAATAGCATGTGAGATCATTGAGCAGGTTGGAAGCATGGGTATCTTTTAATTGCTAACTGTATATTTGATATGTCTGATTTGAATTCTTTGTTTCACTATAATGTTGCTTCAATGGTCACTGATAAGCTCTTGAACTTGTTCAGTTCATATTGCCCCTAGCTTTCATTTCAAGATTTTGGAGATTTCATGTTGTCATTAATGCCAAATTGTCACTTTAAGAATTTTTTTAAACAAGGGATTTTGTAACAATTGTAGAATCACATACAATTGCAAGAAGTAATATACACAGGTATCATAAACCTTTGCACTCATATGTGGGGTAATTTATGAGAATATTTAGTGAATCCTCATGTGGTTACAATCATAGCTGACATCCAGAATGTGTCAGTCACTATCTGATCATCCACAAACATCATCACAAGCATCTCACTGCTGTTATTGCTGTTATCATTCTTCTCCTTCTCTTTATTCTATGAGAAACTTAAAGGCAGGGAAGGGAAATATTTTGAACAATTGGTGCTCAGACAACTGGACAATGATATATCATTTTTCATCAAGGTGAAAATTTTCACTACCTTACACCAAGTGACTTGATAGCTATCCCCTTCATATGAGAGTTCTCTTGTTAACAATATTAGTTACTATCCACTAAGGTCCAAAAATATCAATTGGAACATTTTGATAAGGATTTTATAAGTTTTAAATGTCAGTGTTCTGAGTCCAGAAAGCAAAATGTGAAAAAATGGATAGGTAGTCTGTGTTATATTAGGTTAAAATCTTTCTGTATAGTACAGAAACAAACAACAGAGTGAGGAGACAGCCTACAGGATGGGAGATATATTTTCAATCTATCCAAAAAGGGATTGAAATCAAGAATATATAAGAAACTAAATCACACAAAAACAAGTAAATGAGCTAAGTAGATGAATTTAAAATGAGCAATAGGATCAAATAAACATTTTCAAAAGAAGACAAGGAAGAGGTAAGTGAAAGATGGCTAATATTAATCACCAGGAAATCTACATCCAAACCATGGTATCACTTTATCTCAGTTAGAAAGGCTTTTATTGAAAAGATTAAACAGAGTTAGCTACTTAGCAGGATGTGGAGGAAGAAAATCGCTGTTCACTTTTGATCATAATGTAAATTAATGCATTCACCATGAAAAATTTAAAAATAGAACTTTAGAACTTCCATATGATCCACTACTTGATGTTCATTCAAAGTTAATGAAGCCTTTGTGTTGAAGAGATTTCTGTACTGTATTCACTACAGCACTATTCACAATGTCCAACAAAATAGAAGCAATAGAAATACATACTAACTAGTGAATAGTTTAAGAAAGCATGCTACAAGTCCACAAAGGCATACTATGTAGCAAAAGTAAAGAATAAAATCCTGTCATGTATAACATCAATGGAACTAAAATATACCAGACAAAGAGGAAAGATACTACATAATCTTACACATGATGTTTAATTAAAATTTTTATCTGAAACAAATTGAGAGTCGAATAGTGGTTGCAACAGCTGGGGAAAATTGGGTGGTGGAAGATGTTAGGGAGAGTTGACAAACAGTTGCTAGGGTTAAATATCAGCAAAGAATTCTATTATATACCACACTGACTATAGTGAACTGGACTTCTCAAAAGGTTAGAAGAAACAATTTTGAAACTTTCACCATAAAGAATTGAAAAATATTTGAATAAATGAATATGACTCACCTGATTTTGACATTTATAGATGCATACATGTGTAGAAACATCAATATTTAACAGTCTGATGTATCATTTAGAATAAATTTAACTTAACAAGTCATATCTATTATCATGAATTATAGAGTTTAGCTAGCATCTTTATTGTAATATTAAAAAGATTTATCAAGGAAATTTAAAATCAATAGACAAAGTCAATATGCTGATATTTATAGTTAGGTTTCATGTTTCTCCAAACTGAAAGATCATATCAAGGTCTGTCTCATAAGAGATTAGAGAATGGAAAATTAAAATTTGATTTATCAATAAAATGATATACTTCTTGCCATAAAAGGCATATTGTTAAAGTACACAGTTCATGTTTATAGTCACAGTTATAGTTTATAGTTATGTCAGGGAAGCCAGATTCAAAAAATTGCACAACAATTAAATCAAAATGGGAAGAAGAAAAGCTTTTATGAATAGCAGTGAGGCCCTTTTCACCCCACCCTGCTCCGCCTGTCGGGACACACAAGCGGTCCACCCGGGCCTCACCCCGTGCCCTAGGTAAGTCCCCGTTCGGGCCCCGCCCACCAGTACCCCAGGCCAAATAATTCAGTTTAGTGAAATTGAGAGATCTTAAGAGTTAAAATGACAATGCCAAAGTCGAAGTGCAAATCCATGAGAAGCAACACTCAAGTAAACAAATTTCCCACTGAAGAAATTAATCCCATAATGTTAGACTCCAACCAGAACAAAGGCACGGAAAATGGCCAAGAAAGCCCCACCCAGGATAACGACTTTCAAAATATGATCATTACCATGTTCAATACTATGAAAGAGGAAATCCGGGAGGAATTACATAATCCAATCAATCGCTTTGAAGAGGAACACAACAGACATCTGGAGGAGTTGAGAAAAACAGTGCAAGAAACAAAAAGTGGCATAGAGCAGTTAAAACAAACTCAAGCAGAGTTTAAAACTGAGCTAAAAGACAAGTTATCTTCAACCCAGAACGCCACAGAGAGTCTTATCAACAGAACTAATGAAGCAGAAAACAGAATTTCAGACCTTGAAGATAAAGTGGGAGTACTAACCAGCTCAATGGAAGAGGTTGTTAAAGCCAAAAAGATACTTGAGAGAAATATCCAAGAGATATGGGACACCCTGAAGAAGCCTAACATGCGTATTCATGGAATACCAGAGCAAGAATCTCAAAATACCACCCCTGAAAAAATTTTTCAAACGATCATCAAGGAAAACTTTCCTCATCTAAAAAAAGAGAGGCCCATCCATATACAAGAGGCATTCCGCACCCCAAACAGATACGACCAAAATAGAAGCACACCGCGGCAAATAATAGTTAAAACACTCCACATTCAAGATAAAGAACTGGTGCTGAGAGCTTCAAGGGAGAAAAAACAAGTCACTTTTAAAGGTAAACCTATTAAAATAACAAATGACTTCTCAGTCGAAACAGCAAAAGCAAGAAGAGCTTGGAGAGACATACTTCAAGTATTGAATGAGCAAAAATGTCAACCCAGGCTGATTTACCCTGCAAAACTATCAGTCATGATCGAGTGAGAAAGAAAAATTTTCCAGCACAAAGACAACTTTAAGGGATACATGGCCACCAAACCAGGCCTTCAAAAACTGCTAGAAATGATACTCAAGCGTGAAGAAAAAAACAGGCATATCCAGGAGAACAGAAGGCAAATATAACACCATTAAAAGCGAAGCAATATACTTATAAAAGCTACTAAACATAATAAATGTCTGGAATTAACAATAGTTTCTCCATTATAACACTAAATGTTAATGGACTTAATTCACCGATCAAGAGACACAGATTACAAACTTGGATTAAAAATCACAATCCATCAATCTGCTGCCTGCAGGAAACCCATCTCACCACAAAAGATAGGCACGCTCTAAAAATAAAAGGCTGGTCAACAATTCTACAAGCAAATGGAAGCAGAAAACAGGCAGGGGTAGCCATTATGCTATCAGACAAAGTGGATTTCAAACCAAAAAAAATTATAAGAGACACGGATGGATGAATAGCAGTGAGATTGCAAAGGGCAATTTAGAGTTTTTTGTTGAGATTATATTTTCAGAAATATGATTATTATGAAGAAAGTGGAACTATTAGTGTGTTGCTGTTTGTAAGAGTTCACAAATATGTGTTGTATGTGTATACAAGTTGAATACATACACATTTGAATATATATGCATGTATATTTAATATATATGTGTGTATGTTTAATGCGTATAAATATCCGTTGACAACATATAGACTAAGTTAAAATATGAATACAAAACATAGTTGTTGCCAAATCCCCAGCCGGGCCAGCTGAGGGTAAGAGAGGGCCTTGAGGAGAATGGGCGAGCTGGCGACGGGGTCACCACCAGACCCCAGGATTCAGGTGAGAAGCAGCAGTGGATGAGATGCCACAGATTCAGAGTCATTAAGGGAGTTTGGACTTATATAGGGTCAGGGTCCAATCAGGTGTTGCCATCCCTGGGGGGGAAGGGGGAACAGCCACTTAACTGTTTACTAGGTGTCCATTGCAGGTGCAGGTTAGACAGCTGCTTCCCATTGGAGAATATTTTAAAAAGGATAGCAAGTAGTATAAACAATAATCTAAAAAGTTTGTGGAAGGGCAAATAAATCAAAAATAATGTATAAAATTAATTTTAAAGTACATGAAAGTATTTAACTTTATATGCAGCTTGAAGAAAGTCAAAAGGAAGAAAAATAGAAAAATTTTATTAAAACTGAACTGTCCATATTCTGGGGAATGCCTCATGATTTCAAAAGCACATTTGTTGGCTTAATTATTTTTGGGAAGTGGTAACAGAATATCAAGTATATTAGAAGTTAATATCACATAAAATCAGAGTTGCTTCTTTAAACTTCTGGAAGAGTATGCATACAAAGATAAACATGAATAAATGTCCATTAGCAGAGGTACAGTTCTTTAAATCAGGCACTATATACTAGCACAGTGTCAAAAACAGAATGCAGATTAGTAGTAGGTTGATGTGTACAATAAGAATATTCTCTATTATGTATTCATAGATGTATAAATAAATCACAGAAAATCACTAAGGTCTGACCTAATTTTTAAATAAGACCACACTGCATACAAAGTACAAATTGTCTATATTTAAAACATAATTAGTTATGTATCTTAAAATGTATTGAAATTTCAGTGCAGAAAGAACCCAAATAAATCTATCTGCGTTTAGCTGTAAATATAGCATCGATTTTTAGTGAAGTTGGAAAGTTGTATCAAAGGGCAAATACTCAAAATAAATTGTCATCAGTCTTGAAAAGAAGTTTGGAATGATTTTTTTCAGGATTTATAAAATAAAAGTTGTAACGGTTGAGGTTTGAAATGAGTTTTGCAGGAGTTACATAATGAATGTTGCAAGTGGTTGCAGGGCTGGGGCAATGGCTTTGTTCACAAGCTAAAGGACCTGAGTTCAAATCCCCAGATTCCATGTAAAAATCCTTGGCAGAAATGACAGTGGCATATAATTTTGGTCCTGGAAGGCAGAGTCTGAAAAACCCCAGAGTAAAGCAATAAGGAGGTAGAGAAATCCAGGATGATTTCCAATGTTACTCTTGAACCTCCATAGGCACATACATGCAAGTGCCTCTTGTACACACACACACACACACACACACACACACACACAAACACATACAGAGAGAGAGAGAGAGAGAGAGAGAGAGAGAACACGGTTGCAAGGAGGTTTAATAGGAAAAAATAAACATACATATTGGAAGATTTTAAAGGTGTCATCTCATTAGTGAGATACTACAGGAAATAGTAGCAATGTGAAAAAAATACAAAGAAGGCAAATAAATATTTGAAAATCACTAATGATAATTTAAGGAAATGAAAATTATTCTTTATGGTTTTAGTACAGAAACTTTTGGAATGATGAAATATTTTTAAGATGTTAGGCTTTAATATATGACAAGAATTCAATTTTAGCATTCATCTTGCTGAATAATGTCTTTGCCTCAAGGCTGCAAAATCATCTTATTTTAGAGTTTTGAAAAAAATGATAAACTTGAGATATTAAAACTCAAAAGGATGAAATTTTCCAGACATTTTATTCTGATCAAAAAGGAAATTATTTTCTAGGAAGTTTATCAGATAAATTCTGAATTTCAGAGTAGGTTGCAGCAGTTTAATAATGCCAATGCATTTTGAGTTTCCCCTAACGGGAGAAACTGCCATAAAAAGCCTCTAGGGAAGAAATCGAACAGATGCTCACTCTCAAATTTAAGAAAAAGCCCCATTTAAAAGTGTGTTTAACACCCTTTTATTTTTTGTTAGTAAAAGCATAACTTTAGAAAATCTTTTTCATTCTTATTTCATTATGGCAGACTCCCTTCCTATTCCTTAGGAAAAGTAAAGCTTAATGAGATATTCTTAGGTAACAATTGAGGTTCTTAAAAGAAAATTAGAATGTTTGCTCCTGAAGGGATTTACAGATTAATTTGCCCAATCATATATTATAAGGAGGAAATCAAAGAAATATTATCCACAAAAGAAAAGAATTTCACGCCATGCATTTGTACAGGCAGTTGTGATCTCCCCAAGTGAAGCTTTTGTGCAGGTGGCTCACTGCTTAGCGACAAAGGACATAACATCGGCAGGAGACTGGTACAGGTCATGCCCCAAGTCACATGTGCTTTTCGCTCTGTTAATTTCATTTGTGTTTCACTTCGCCCTTGATAAGGGCAGGCAAAACTCAGGAATTTTAGGTTTTAGCCAAGATTAGTGTTTCTTCCTTGTATGTGTACAGCCTGGGGGTGGCTTACACAGCACTCAGAGGTTCTCCTCACTCCCACTTACATGGATACAGCTACTTAAAGAAAAAAAAAATACTGAAAAAGAAACAATGGTGAGGTGAGCAGGAGTACTTTATCCTACAAGTTGAATGACTTCATTGATTTTTATGGCATTTTCCAATAAGGTATAGTCATTGTACCGAATTCTGTAAGGTCGTGAAATCATTGCTATTTTTTGTTCTTTGCAATTAGGGTAATTAGGTCTTTTGGTTCATTATATCATTTTGAGATTACATGGTTAGTAATAGGCATTCCTATTTGAAAGCAAATATAATTTTCAAGTTATTCTTCGTAGTCTGTTAATACACAGGAACATCTCATTGCTTTATATTTGTGACTTTCTAAGATCAGCTATCATTCAGATCTATGGAAAATTAATTTTATTAACAGAGCAATCATAGTCTTTCTTCACAGCTTAAATTGACTGAGAGTTTGCTATGTAGTTCAGACAAGCATTGAACTAGTCATCCTCCTGACAGCCTTCCAGTGCTAAAATCACATAGTGCATCAACATGCTCGGCCAGAGGAATATTTTCTTGTGAATAAAATGATATAAAAGACAGCCAAATATGCTGTTGAAAATGTTCACAGCATGGGGCTGGAGAGGTGGCTCAGGGGTTAAGCCTCTGTCTTGCAGGCGGAAGGTCCTGAATTTGGATCCTAGACCCCACGTATAGATGCCGGGGCAGAAGCGGGTGCGGCCTGCGTTTCTGGTCCTGGTAGGGCAGAGCCTGTGAATCCCGGGGCAGATTAAACAAGGAGGAGGTGGAGGTGTCCATGGTGGTTCCCGAATTCGTCTGTGGTTCTACACACCCACACATACATACACGAGCGTACACACACATACACACACAATTTAATAAATAATAAAAAATTGAAAATGTTCACAGCAATCTACTCCAATTCCAATGCTATTCTGTTCTATTAAATTGAGTCAATATGATTATTTTCTACAAAAAATAGCATGCTTATTTCAAGAAATGACTCTTCATACAAGTGAAGAGTGCTCTAAAAATTTCCAGTGTATTAGTAATAAAAATTCAGAAACAAATACAGCTCAACAGTAGTGCATGGATTATGAAAACGTACAAGCAAAACACGTAAAGACTTTTTTTTGAAATAAAGCCTTGTATTATAATCCAGATTACTTGGCACTTTATGCTTCTTCCTCAATCCCTTGACTAATGGAATTACAAGTATGTGCCAAAAATACCTGCCTATGAACTATTAAAATAATCAGTAAAATCTTTCCTACTAGAAATAGTGACTCTTCTTTGTGGTTTTCTTCCTTTCATTTGCTTTAAAACTATTGTGTAACATGCTCATGCAAATAGTGTGTCCCACAACTAGGTAATCTCTGTAGTCACAAAATTATCAATAACAAAATTTTTAAAACAAAATTTCAATGTTAAGCCATTCAAAATGGAATATGCCTTTAAAAATGAGATTTTGGTTTTAATATCATTTGTACTCACAGATAAAAGTCATGAAAACACTTTCAAAATATCTTCAAACTTACTAGTATTTTAGAAAAAATACCGTATGATCATTTCAAATCATGATACTTTTGAATTTTTTTAATTATTCAATTGTGCGTGTGCACGTGTGTGTATGTGTGTGTGTGTGTGTGTGTGTGTGTGTGTGTGTAGAACCACAGGCAAATTCGGGAACTACCATGGACCGACTTTACCTCCTCGTTTTTACTCTGCCCCGGGATTCACAGGCTCCGCCCTACCAGGACCAGAAACGCAGGCCGCCCCTGATTCCGCTTCCACCCGGCATCTATACGTGGGGTCTAGGATCCGAACTCAGGACCTTCCGCCTGCAAGGCAGAGGCTTAACCCTGAGCCACCTCTCCAGCCCCACTTTTGAATTTTTAAATAAACTAGTGTGAATCATATTCTTCCCCTCTTCACATTGTTGAGGTCCATCTTGTTTAACTCAATGTCCAAGGTATTGAAATCATTTACTACTGATGCACAGTAGCTACATAAAGGCAAGTAGCTGAAGAACATTTGCAATATACAGTCTCTAGAGTGAGAAACCCATAACACCTTTGTTTTCAAGTCTCAGAATTTGATTATTTGTGTGATTTACACTACAAACAATAAGGCAGATATTGCTTCACATGTTTGCTCTTTCTTTTACATCTTGGGGAGTATGTCTTTTCAGTCTGGTCAGTGACAAAAGTCTTTGTAAGCAGGCACAGCATCCTGGCAACAGATGTGAGACATGCACTGTACTTCTAGAACATTTTCTCTGGTTTCATTTTGCAAACCCCATGAATATTGCATGATAGCTCCTCTCCATGCAGTTCAAGGAAACATTGATGTTTCACGATGCAGACAATTCTGGAAAGGACCTTATGAAGAATTCCCTGCCGATAATAGAGTTGCATATGAATTGATTTCAAGAGGAAACTGTAGATGGTAAAGTCGAGAAACCTCTGGGACTCTGGGAGAAATAAAGAACACACTGGGCATGCTAAGAAGCTTAGGTAAATGCCACTGCATTAATCCAGACATGGCCTAACTTCCTATACACACATTCCAGAACCTACAAATAAAGGGAGAAGCTCTGGTAATCTCACATGCCTTCTCAGTCATGAGGCTACTAAGAAAAGAAGAAACTTCATTATTCATTCTGCTTTCCTCATAACGTAGAAACACTCTGGGTATAAGTAAAGATTTAGAATTTCCTTATTTACTACTGTAAATGTAAATAAAATCTTTAAAAGTTGTAACAGTATACTGCAACACTTTAAAAAAAATAGGTCCAAAAGCAGTAGCATTTGTGGTAGCTTCTAAAATCTTATTTTCACTCTATTTTAATATAAACTGTCTTGCTCTAATGTTTGCAAAATTGTATCATACAAAATTGATATATAGGTAATCCAATAAGTTTTAAGCTAATTAGAATATTTTCAAAATATTTTTTCCTTGATCTATAATCCATGGAAAAAATTCTTATGTGGAGAGCCCTTCAATTTTATACCATCTAGAATTTTAAAAATTAAATTATATATATATTTATTTCACTTTTTACATAGTTACATAAGCTCAATGGGTGGTATCCTCACCCGCTCCTTCTCTCTTCTCTCCTCCTTTCCTTTCCCCCGTAAGTCCCCTTTCCTATTCTCTCTCCTTGAATTTTGATAAGAGTCTTTGGATATTTTCTAAGGGCACAAAGGATAAATATACTGTTCCTGCTCTGTAAATTACAGCATTGAGTAAAATACTGCATTTTTGAATTTCTCAAAAATATAACCTACAAAATTAATATTATTTGCTTTTACCAAAGGCCTTTTCTGTTCCAATTATGCCTGTTAGAAAGCATTAAATATGTCTAAAATAAGTGATCCTTGAATAAAATATACAATGTTAAAATTGTTAAACTCTTAAATAAGAGAAGAGACAGAGAAATAGAAAAGACGTCTAGAAAAGTATTGAATGAAATCATGGAACTATTAGCATTTAAGGGAGATTAAGTTTAAAAGCTATTAAAATATGCTGGGAACAAAATTGGCTGGATTTAAAAGTCATATCTGTCTTAAGGATGATTCTGAAGGAAATGCAGGTAGAAGGTGCTGATCTTCAAAAGACTTTGAACACAAAGTGGTGATGTCACACCATACCCTTTGAGTCACTGAGGAAAGTAGCATGCCAATGACCTTTGGTTTTCTAGGGCTCAGGAAAAGCCAAATCTGAAAATGACTCTTAAGATTCTCAGACTGTGTAAGTACTGCACACTAACTGATTGTACCACTGAAACTCCGCATGTACAACCATGTTCATAGCAGTCCTTTTTACAATAACAAAGAAATGGAACCAACTTAGATGTTCAACAGTTGATTGATGGTTAATGAAAATGTGGTACATATATACAATGAAATACTATTCAGCTGTCAAGAAAGATGAACTAATGAAATTTACCAGTAAATAAATGGAACTGGAAGGATTCATTCAAACACAGAAGGACAGATGCTATAAGAAAAGCTATCAAACAAGACACAGTCTATTGCAATGGAAGAGCAATGAAATAGACAACGGGAACCAGCCGGAATACAGAGTACCTGTGTCTCTGTAATGCTTAACCGGAATAAGGCTAAACAAATCTCTTCCCATCCTGAGGTTTAGGGAACTTTGCAGAAGAGGGGGCAGTAAAGATTATAAGAACTTAATTGTGGAGATGTCCACTGATGAGCATTTCACACAAGGCAGGGTTGTGCCATCTAGGAACTCATTTCATTGAGACTTAACCTCACAAGAACTGCACAATGGCAGACATATCAACATTCTTCCATGGAGTAGCAAGGAATGCAGGAGACACAGTTACATGTGGTGGGAACCTTAGGGGTTATGGGTTAAAGAGGTGAAAGGTGTCCCTATCAGTGTGTCTACCCAAGGAAGGGCTACTTAAGCTGCCACAGAGGCCTGAGCCTTCCTAGAACAGACAATCCAAAGGAAACATGGGGCCCACAGAAATAGGAGGGTAGGAGGGATAGAGTGATGAGGGGAGGGGAGGTTGGGGAAGAAAAGGGGTAGGGAGGGAGTGGGGAAGGAAGGAGTCAGGGGCAACCACTCATTATATTTGTAAAACTAAAAAGAAAGAAAAAAAGATTCTCAAACTGTGGGTCAAGGCACCTGGAAAAATTGTTAATGAAGTTGACAGATTTCTCTGAAGCATTTTACATTTTCAAGGAAAAAACAGCTAACTGCTTCCCATGGACACAGTATGAATGACCACCATGATGTCATTCAGAGTTTCAAGATTTGGTACTTTCGATGATGACATATATTTGAAAAGCTGGATTTTAAATGATTTGATTGGTAAGAACTCAAAATCCTGTGAAAAATGTCTATGGGATACAAAAAGAGATTGTGATGTCCAGTATCAGTTGAAGGTGGAGAGGCTGGATTTAAATACGACTTTCATTCATATATGTCATTGTACCGTGGTTATGCCTCCCCTCTTCCCCAGTTAGCTGTTTTCTCCCCCTTTCCACATACTTTTCAAAATAAAATTACTTTCAGAATTTCTTTTGGCTTAAAGATGACATGAAAAAATTACTTACATTCAAATGTATTTTGAAATGGGTAATGTTTGGATTTTCAAACAATGAACATACTATTATTTTAATTTTATTTTTTCCCCAATCATACAAGCTCAATAGGTACCCCCAGTCCTCCTCTTCCCCTCATTCCCCTCTCTCCCTCTCTCCCACTCCCTGGAGCATCCCCTTGTGAATGCCAAACCTCCCTCTGAGTCCTCCACCTTAGTGAGTGTAAGGATTTAGTGGCATAACCCAGAGCCCTTTCCTGGGCTCCCTGCCAGCATGGGAATACCACCATGACTGTTAATCCCTTGGCTCTAAGGACCCCACTGACTGTGATCCATGCTAGACCCTGGGGGGTCGTCGGTGCATCAATCACTTACAACACACTATTTTAAAGCAATAGATTAATCTCCTATTATCCTAGAATCTTTTAAGAACTTCTCAAAATAAGCTCAACAATTCAGCCAGAGGAAGTATGTAGGAAATGGAATTTCTCTTTCTAAAGATTTTTAAGAATTTTTTAATTAAAAAGAAAAAGCACATTGGCTTTATTAAAAGCTTTAAATTTCACATCTTTAAATTACAAGCTGTAATTTTGAAATATTGCTTATTTACAACAAACTTATTTCATAATGCAGCACCAACAAGGGTGGGGACCTATGCTGGAAGGAAAGAAATGATTCAGAAATTTGGTGAGTATACATGGCAACTACATAAAATAGTAAGTATCTCAACCAGTAATTTCTTGAATTTATTCTAAAGCAATAATCAAATTAATATTAATGTCAAAGTCAGTTATGTAAACATATGGAAAAATAGCAAGTAAATTAGTTAGCTTATTTATTACCCTTTCAAAAAATTTCTGCAAGCAAATATTGTCATTTACATGACATTTATCATGTATGGTATTTGTTGCATGTATGACATGTATCGTGTAAATATACATATTAATTGGAACTATGCAGGAAAATAAACATAAGTTTTTGTATTTTAGAAGACAGGACAGGGCTGGAGAGATGCCTCTGTGGTTGAAGTCTTTGTCTCCGAGCAAAAAGACCTGAGTTTAGATTCCCAGATCAAATGTAAAAATGCTAGGTGATCATAGTGATCTACTTGCAATTCTATCCCTGGAAGGCAGAGCCTGGGAATTCCTAGAGTAAGCTGTGTAGCCATAATAACTCTAATGCTATACTCTCGGTTTATTTAGAGACCTAAACTTGCACCAGTAAGGTAAAAAAACCAAGTGAGAATAACTTCTGATATTACCTTTGGGTCTCCACAGACACTCAAGTGTACTTATATACACACACCCACATCCATGTGTACCACATGCAAGCACACACACGTACTCACACAATATGCATATACATGAATGAAAAGTATAAGTCAGTGCATAACTTTAGAAAAACAAAAGCAATTATGATTCTATGTTCAAAGCAGAACAAGCAAATTAATAGAAGTATTGGTGGTGTATAAAGTCAGCTACAGATCCATATACTTAGAGAAGCAAAATGAAATCTAGACTCACCGGGAGGTCAATGTGCTGAGATATCAGCAGCACTTTTCCAAGACACAGCAGGAGTCTCATGCCTGGACAGATGGCCACAGTTGTCATTATGATAGTAGCTCACACTAAGCCACAGTCACCTACTGCTGCTGCAGAGAGAAGCCCAAGGCACATGCAATGGAGTAATTTAGGGCTGATATTACTCTGAAAACTTTAACGATGATTCCCTGTAAAAAGCCACACACACAGAATGCTTTTAGAAATTGACATGTATTATTAAGAAAGCAGTTCATTTTGACTCTTTTGAGGATAAAATTCTACTTCAGGCATATTCAAATTGGATTGTGTTGGCTGAAACTTTGTATATTAGGGAGGAACTTGGACAGTGATCTGAAGGTGTTTACATAGAGAAAGTAAATACTAACTTTTGCATCATTTACTTAGTGTGATTTCAAAGAGACTTCAGGTAATTGGCAACCTTTTCATTTTACAGCAGAGCAAAGAATATCTTTTACAAGTAATATTTAATTGTTCAATCTTTCATATGTATACTTAATCAAGAAACAATTATTTCTACTTGAGGTATATGTCATTATGAACCCAAACAACAGCCCTATTATGTACTCTGAAGAACTTTCTTCTTTTCACTTCCAGGGAAGATAAATGTTCTTTGATCACTTAGGGTTTCTATCTTGCATTGACATCAAATAGAAAAAAAGAATGATTTTGGTTTTTTTTTTTTTTTTTTGGTGTGTGTGTGTGTGTTTGATTTCTGAGTATATAGGAGCATACATCCAAGCAGGCACCTCTGGAAACCAGAGTTTTGACCTCAGGAAGACATTTTCAGTTGTTTTTTACTTTCCATATTTTCTGTGGCCAAGTCTCTTCATTGACCTGAAGCTTTCCATTTCAGTTAGACTTGTTGTTCAGTGAATTGCCCCATCTCTGCCCACTGCACTGTGATTATGCATGAGTGCTGCCATGCTTGGTTTTATATGGTGGCCGGCAATCCAAACTCAGATTCTCATGCTAAGGAAACAAGAATGTTACCCACTGATTCATTTCCCTAGCCCCTTAATGATTATCTGCATGTGGCTGTGTCTCACACTTACATATTAGGTCAAACAGTGACAAAGTAGCTAAAATACAGGAAGACAAACATACTAAGTTTGTTCACATAGTTTTTTCTTAGCTTTATTCTTTCTCTCATTTCAGGGAAAACAATGTTCTTTTCTTATCTGGTAGAAAATGGCACACATAATAATTCCCTATATACAGAGTCTACTGAAAGGATAAAAATAATATGGATAGGCTGGGAGATAGCTCATTGGTTAAATCACTTATTGTACATACAAGAGTGGGAATTCAGATCCCCAAAACCTGCATTGATGCTACATGAGAAGGGTGGCCAGCCTGGGAATTCTAGTCTTGGGAGGTGAACAAGCCCTATTGACAGACTCTGATTTTGATCAAGAAAACCCTGTCTCAAAAAGAATATGGTTTCAGGCCAATTAAAATGATTCCCACAGCAACTTCAAGCCTCCACATTTATTCACACATATGTGTACATGTACCTGCATACGCACATGCACATCCACATTGCATGAATACGCATATGTACATGGATACATGTCAACACCACATACATGTGAAATAGTAAGGGTAAAGTTAATTTTTCTGGTTTTATTTGAGCATGCTGGATTTCTGTATAATCAGAGGGGTTAAAAATAGTTTCCCTTCCATATGAGTAGTTTTAAATTCAACAAAATTCTTGCAACTGTTGTTCCAACGTATGACGATGTGTAAATGGTACCTTCTTGCCCTTTGGAGATTGTTATATAAATAGAGTAGTATGATAGTTTTTCGTAGAAGCTTAATCTTCTTTTGACCTGTGAGTCCAGAGCACATTAATAGGAGATGTGTATCACTATACTGCTATAAAACTGAAAACGTCTTTTGGTTGACTTTATGTACATGGCCCATAAAGTACAGCATTAGTTTACTGAGAAAAATCTCTATTAACAGAGTTGATTAAAAAAATTGATATTGGTATTCAAATCACTCTATGTGATGTACATGCCAGGGGATAAAATAAAGTTGGCTAAAGGTTGACTCATTCTCAGTGAATGAAACTCCGACTCACATTTTGATGGTATTTTAGCGTTGATATATTGTCATTCTCCATCAACAGACATTTCCAAATAAGTTAAAGAACATAAGTTCTTTTCACATAGTAGTTAATTAATTATGCAAATGATTTGCTTGCATGACTTTTATATCCTCTGAGAAGTAATGAAAATGAAGTTAAAGGAGTGTTACTTGTTTCTGGACTTTCAGAATGTCCCTTAATACTACTGGCATTTGGGGTTCTGCTTTGCTGTGAACTTCAAATATAGTTTATTATTCCTAATCCAATTTCATGAGTAGCAGCTTTATGCTTCTTGAGGCTATTTTAAAGTAACTACTCAGTGAGATGGCTTCTATTTTGAGTAGAATACTATTCTTAAACTTTGAATTCAACATTTTCATTTTTGTTAAGTTCAAAATACATTGTAAAATTTTCCTCATGATCTCCTCATAATTTTTATTTGACTTATATAGCAATGGTTTAATTTCTATTTATTTGGGGATCTCCCAGATTATTCTTAAATTGGAAGCTAAAATATATCTGATCTAAAAATAAACATGTTGTTGTATTTTTCTAATTTCATTAAAGTAAGATTTATGACCAAGATAAAGACTACATTGGTGACTCTGTGCACTTGAAGAAATATTGTGTTCTCCAATTTACAATTATAATAGTGTCAATTAGGTCTAGCTGGATGATAGTGTTGATAAAACTATGTATAAATTTGTTCAACTAGCATAGAAAAAAACCTGGAAATATACTTAAAGATAAAAAAAACTTGTGAACAAATTGAAAGTCAATCACTTGTCTTCATATAATGTGAGGAGAAGGATCAGCTTTAAGATTCTTAGAACTGGGAAAGGAGGCTGAATTTAACTGTTAATCTATATTCCAAGGCATATGTGATTGGACCTATGAGAGGAAAATTTTATTTTCTGCTAATCTCACAAACCTTAATTTTACTACTTAGAGCAAGTTGCTTGAGTCAGGCACTTATACTTCTATCACAAGATACTAGAATTGGCACATAGGAACACTATCTTTTGTGATGAGTACATTTCACATATCGATCCCAGGTACTTGAAAAATGTGTTGTTTGGCTGAAAAGCTGACCAAAAGATCTTTGGAAACCTTTTTTTTTTTTTTTTGAGGATGGAGAATTTAGGATGTGCATGTGTGTGTGTACAGTTTGAATGTATGTACGCATATTTGCATTTGTGTGAAGGTCCGTGTATTGTATACACGTGTGTGCATGTGTATGGGCATTCAAAGTTGATTTTGAGTGTCTTCTGTGGTTGCTGGCTAGCAACCTTATTTCTGTGTCTTCCCAGTGCAGGAATTTCAGGTGGAACATGGTACCTAACCAGCAGTAGTGGGAATCTGAACTCTGGTCTTCATACTTACAAGGCAAATATTTACTCTCTGAGCTATCTCCATAGTCCTTCAAAAAAGTTTGATTCACAGTTAGTTCCTTTTGAGAGAGCATGCTGAGGGAAATGTAGATGGAATAGGACAGATCTTGCCATTTTCTCCTGGTATCCATCTCCATTCTGGCTTTTTTTTTTTTTTTTGTTCTACTATCTCTTAGAGCAATGTTATCCAAGAGAAGCTTCTGTTTTGATGGAGATATTGTACATGTGGCCATGTGACTCAGCATGTGAATGCAGAAGTCAAGGAATTATTTGATAAATAATTTGATATTGAATAATTCAATAGCCATATGTGGCTAGTGTCTATCATCTTCAGCAATTTTCCAAACGAATCCTGTTGAGAACAACAAAGGATAGGGGCCAGAGGCAGGGAAAAGCCTGTCGGAAGCTTAGTAATGCTGGAGAAGCATCAAACCCTTCATGTGTGATATATCTGGTCACGAACAGATATAAGCAACCAGAGAATATCCTCACCTGAGATTTAGTTGTGTGTAGGCAAATGTCTCCAATATCCAGTAGAGAGTGCAATATTTTTCTCTCTCTGTCCTGTCACCCATGAGAGATCATCTGTCCTGCTTCTTTCTCTGCCATGTAGCACCTACACATTTCTTTCCTATTGGCAAAATGATACCTTCCCGTCTGTCTTTCCACTTTTTAATTCATATATATTACAAAAATTTAACAAAACAAAGTAATAACAACCTGCTAAGTGAATCAATGTGGTAATTTCACTTGAGTATTTGCGTTCTGACTCAATATCTAAGATATAATTTTTTTAAGATGGTGGTGTAGTCTGTGGTAGGGTACAGTGTGCTAATATCCATGGGTAACAGTTGTCTATAGCTTTGTGGAGGAAATAAGAATATCTCCTTTCTTACATCACACAATATATTTAGTCAATGAAATTTTCTAATGAAGAATAGGAAACCTTACACAAATGTTCTATGACAAATCTAGTCTTTACAATATGTGCTTACCAGCACCAGTGAGATAGATCAGTAGATAAGGTGCCTGCTTGAAAGTCTGTCCACCTGAATGCAATTTCCAGAAGCCCACTTGGTGAAGAGAGACAGGAGGTTGTCCTGTTAAGTTAGTACATCAAACTGCTCTGTGGGCAGCTGTTTATACCCCAAATAGGAACTCAAAGTGGAAACCTTATAGTGAAGGGAAATGCACATATCAGTGGGGTGACTTGAAGAGAGGTAATTTGTTATACTACAAAGGCCTGAACCCCCACAGGAATAGACAAGCTACTTGTAGGTAAAGTACAAGTGAACCCTGAAGTACATAGGAGCACACAGGCAGAATGGTGTGATGGAATGGGAGGGAATGGTGAAGTAAAGGGAGAGGATGGGAGGAAGAGGGAAGGGAGGGAAGCTGGGATGAACTCAATACACTTGTAAAAGTAGAAAAAAATAAGTAAAAATGGAGAAATAAGTTGTCCTATTACATCCACCTTTGTGCCACGGCATGAATTCTTCCCCCCATCTCTCTCTCTTGTAATAAAAATATTTTAAAAAATTTCCTTATCAATATAAAAAATTATTTACCCACTTTTCTTGATACTCTACTTCTGACCACACAGGGAAAAAGGAGTTTTAGAACTATGTTATGATTGAAGATGAGATAACAGTCCACATATCAGGACTACCAAAATTTACTCACTAATCTACTATTCATGGCTTAAACATGTGACCCTAAAAATCATTCATCAAATTTCACCACCTATCTAGGTCAGTGTATTCAGTGATTTTTTTTTTTAGTACACTGACCTATTAGGTGTCAAAAATGATTAATGAGTCTCTACTGTGTCTCTTTTGAGTAGTTTTCGGCACAAAAAATGCGCAAAGAAAACTCAACGACATTAGTCCCTACCCCACGACACAGGTCATTCCCTAGGGTCTTTGCTCAGTAGTCTCCAAGGTCATTTATCTCATTCCAACTTCCACAGAGTGACAATTATTCTGATCAATCACCTTTTTCACTTCAGCGATTTGGGTGGGAGACACTTTAGCCATATGCCACCAATGTCCTGATTTCTCAAACAAAGCTTTATGCAGAAGTCTCTTCTAAAGATTCCTTCATGTTTTGTTTTCTTTTTTTTTTTTGCCCTTACTGTCTACATATATGCATTTCCCCAAATATCATGTCTATCCAAATACAAGAATTGGAACTTAGTTTCCTACCGTGCACAGAACTGATCACATGGTGTGAGGCATGTAATCAAACACAGTGAAGGTCTGCTTACTAGAGCATTGTAACGCTGGTGAAAATTTAATTAGGATGCATTAATCATTCCATTATAAATATCTGAAGAGAATCAAGAAATAAATGCTTTTCTTCAGATTCTCTTGAATTTTTAAACACAATGTTCTAAATCAGGATCTGCACTAGAAAACCCTGTTATGCAAGCATACTTCACTTGTGAATGATGACTTATAAAATTGTATAGAAATGCTTTTGAACTCAGTTGTTTCAGAAAATACTCAATATTTAAAATAACATGTATTTAAAGTGAAACAGGGTTTTAGATAGATAGATTTAGTGGCACAAAGTTGATTTTTTTAAATAAAGAAACTAATGTTCATCAATAAACTAACGTTCCAATGGAGTTTTCCCAAAGCTGTTTGCTTGCTTAATTCCATAGTAAGAAGTACTCCAGTATGATTATCTATCTATCATCTATCTATCTATCTATCTATCTATCTATCTATCTATCTATTATCTATCTATCTATCTATCTATCTATCTATCTATCTATCTATCTATCATCTGTCTGTCTATCAACTATCTATCTATCTATCTATCTATCTATCTATCTATCTATCATCTATCTATCATCTATCTATCTTCTATTTGTCATCTATTTATCTTCTAGCTAGCAATCAATGTATATATATATGCAAATATAAATTTTATACTGAGATGAGTGGTTTACTGGGTTCTCATGATTCTTTTTCCTATCTTTAAAATGTGTATTGTGCTCATGAGCATGTGGTGTGTGCACGCGTGTGTGTACATAAGCTTTGAGATCAGCGTTCAAAGCAAGGTATTTTTCCCTATCACTCTCTACCTTATTTTTTAAAATTATTTAAAATTTTGTAGTTTTACAAGCAAAATGAGTGGTTGTCCTTGTCCCCACTCCTTTCTCCTCTCCCTTCTTACCCTCTTCCTCTTACTCCCTCCTCTCTTCCCTTCCTTTTACCAATCCATCCCTCTCCCTCCTACCCTCTACTTTTCTGCTTCTGTAGGCCCCAGAGTTTCCTTTAGTTTGTCCCCATTCTTTCAACTTGCTACAATGTATTATTCTAAAATTTACAAATATCATTCATAAACTCAAAATGAAAACCATTTTGAGAAAATTTGAAATCTTAACTGACATTGTTGATCTTCTTCCCCAAATACATAATCATTCTATAACCATATGAAAACCTGTCCCACAAATCCGCACATCTAAAGGTTATTCTTTAAAATGCAAGTCCAGCACATCTTGAAACTGTCAAGATCACTAGAAATAGGAAAGAGAAATCTGATAATTTGCCACAGCTGAGAGAAGTCCAAAAAGATAAAACTTCTGAAAGTACAGCACCAGCATTTTTATGGATGTTCTGGAGCACAAACAAGAGTTGCTCATGAAAAGCAAGAGAGCCAAATAAAACAGACTTCAGTTATTAATTACATGTCAATGTTGGTTTACAAGTTGTGAATAATAGGCACGATAGCAATAGGGGAAAGAGAAACTTTTAAACAAGAACTCTTGTTGAGCTCTACAAGTCTTCTCAAACCACTTTAAGATAAGATTTGATTTCTTGAAATGCATTTAATTGAATCACAAAAATGCATATGAGTGTAAGAAATATAAAGATAGCATTCTCATATTAAGGAAACCTTTTGAAATCACTAGTCTCCAAAATAAAGGGATCAGAATATCCAACAGATTTTTAATTACATATTTAATCCATATATTACTATTTAATAATTGTAATATTAGTTTAGATTTCCATTCTGTAAAGTCTTAAGATTGTTCTTTCCTGCCTTGTCTTCAAACTGATTTTTATATCTTTTGTTTAGTTTTCTTTGAGTTTTCTTTTGTTATGGAGCTGTTGTAGTTACTTTGCTTTTTTGCTTTGAAATGGTACTCTAACATAAGCAACTTAGGGGAGAAATTTGACTTATAGTTCCAGAAGGAATAAAGTCCATTATGGTGGGAATTGCATGGCAGAAGATATGGTTAGAGGCAGAAGGAGGAGGCCAGTGTCAGTTATCAGAGACTTGAGGCAGAATGAGCAAGAGCAAGCAGGGCTGGCCAAACTCAAGGCCTATCCCTTGTGAGATGTCTTCCTCCTAAGTCAACACATTACAGTGTCAAAACCTTGGAGAAGTGGGAGCACTTTGGGATATTTTTCCTAAAAAAGAATACATTTTATCAGGACTCAGTCTTATAATTTATTAAACTGTAGTTACCTATATGTAGGTTATATCTGATATATATATATATATATATATATATATATATATATATATATATTTCACATTAGGGACTGGGACTTCAACATGTAGCTTTTAGTCATAACATTACTTTATTTCATGCAATTGTTTTCTGAATAACTTATGTTTTTTAAAAAAATACCTGGTTATAATTTTTATTGTTGCCCTGTGAATGCATTATGACAGTTTTCTTTTTGATTGTTTGAATACGTTTTTTAGAACCGTTTAATGAACTAGCAGCATATAGTCATTTATTTTCATTTTTGTTTCATTTCTGCATTTTGTTTTTGTTTGATTTTCTTTTAATGAACCAGGATGTAATGAGCTGAAAGATTATCTGTCACTGCAGGGGCTGTCTCTGGTTTAGAACCCATTCAGCACAGTGGGAGGTAGACATACCCTTCTTTACATGGTGGAATGTCTCATTTTATTCTACTACAATCTGTTAGCAGATATTATTCACTATTTGAATTTTATTATTCTTACATAACTATATAATGTATAAAAATTTTAAATGTAGACATATGTCCTTGGTACATGTATTGTAATGTTGACTTAAATAAATTAGTTGTTTTGTATTTACTATATTTGTCTGCAACATATTTATGCTATTCTGTTATTTCCAACAAGTCTTTAAAATAATCCATGAAGACAGTTACCACTTTGTTTTCATTTTATTTTAAAATAGTTTTCCCTTGATTTATTTCACTGATATAATGATACTGTACAATGGCTCAAATAGTATGACAGAATTACAAGACTTAAAGAATATTAGGTAAGTCTGATAAAGTGTTCCAACAGAAACCTTGTAATTATCCCAGCACTCAGGAAGCTGAGGAAGAGAGAAATGAGAACATATTTTCAAAATATGTATCTGAGAAACAATTTATATTTTTAAAATGTAAAGTCCTCTATCTAGGAACAAATTAGCCTCATCATAGAAATAAAGATTTCTAAATACATGAACAGATGCATCTCTCTAGAAGATGCATCGACGAAACTTATACTAATACTAAAAAGAAACATCATTAAGAAATGCAAATAAGACCAAAGAGGACTGCTGCAATGGATAAAAAATTCAAAAGTAAATGTTGAAAAGAGTAAAGAGAAACTGAAACACCGAGAATGTTGGTAGAAATGAGGTAGCCATTGCTATAAGAGTCTTGGGAGATGGCTCTGTGCATAAAACTATTGCTCCGCACATATGGGGTTCTGAGTTTGAATCTCCAATACGCAAGTCAAAAGTAAAGCATGCTTTTATTCTCAATGCTGGGAGCAAAGACAGGAGAACCCTATAACTCACTGGACAGTTGAGGTCTAGTTCAGTGTGTTAACATTCTGGTTTAATGTGTTAAATGAATAAAGAAGAGTCTGAGAGAGGAAGACATTCAGCCCCATGAGGGTGAAAACACACACACACACACACACACACACACACACACACACACACACACACACTCTCTGTCTAAATACCTAAGTAAATAAAAAATAAAAATGTCACAACTGTTTTAGTATTATAACTTCATTCTTATAAAGTTAAGCATGTAGTTATCCACATTACCCACTTTTTATTATCCAACAGAAACACAAAGAAAATAATTAAATGAAAATGTTCATAATGTCATTGTTCATGAGTCAGAAAGTGGAAGTGATCCAATTATCCATTAACTGACGAGTAGCAAAACAAAATCCATATGTTGGACCATGCTCACCAATTAGGTAAATGATTGCTTGGTGCAAAGGATGGAAGAGTGACTTAACTGCAAACAGGCAAGGAAGTGTCTTGGGTAATGGAAGAGTCTGAAGGGGTTGGATTGTGGTAATGGTGTACATTTTCATACTTTACTAAAATTTTTTTCATTGTACACTTAATATTAATTATAGCATATGTATTATTCATAGGACATTTTTCACTAGATTATATTAGGAAGGGGAGTTTGAAAAAATCTACATACTATTGTCAGACTGAAAAATTAAGGTTTCACCATATACATTTTACATGAAAATTAATAGATTTTTGTGTTGGAAATATTGGCAAAGAAATAAAATATGAAGATTTTAGCTATAGGAATAGTTGATTCTTCCATTCATTTCAGATGAGTTATTTTAGAAAGATAACACAGTTTTATTGAAATCAGTTCTTCATAAAGTTGTTAATGAAAAATTGTTACATTTCTGTAGTTGTTTTGTCATAACTAATGACAATTTGTGGAAATTTGTGGAAGAGGGGGTGAAAAGATTGTAAGAGCCTAAAGATGGAGAGGAGCAACGATATGCAAGATACTTCATACAAGTTAGGGCTGAAGTAATCATAATAGGACTTTGCATGACCTGTGCAATGACCAACATATCATTGAACCCCCAAAATCTAGCATGATTCACAGGCACTATGATCCTTAGAGGCAAGTGATTAACAGCCACAATAGTGTTCCTACACTAAAGGGAGACACAAAAAAGAGCTCTAGGCAAAGCTTCTGAGTCCTTATACCTCATCAGAGAGGAGGACCCAGAGGGAAGCTTGACATGCACACTAAAGGATGCTCCAGGAATGGGGGGGGGCACTGGGAGAAGGGGAGGAAGGGGGAAGGGGATCCAAGCAGGGATGGAGGGAGGAAGAGGAATGGGGTACCTATCAACTTTATATGAGTAGAAGAAATAAATAAAAATATATATAATAAAAAACTAATTTAGAAATATATATTAATTTTTTATTGAGTTTATATCATAGATTAAACTTGGATATAAACTTATGAAGATAAGTATAAAAACAAAGTGAATATATTTTTTAAGTACTTCTAACACATTTTCATTTTGGAGTGGTATTGGTTTATATAGCAAAATGATATATAAGATCTTTTTATTAGTCTACATACTTTGTAAAGTTTTGAAAAACTTACATATGACCTTTGTCTATTTTTCTGGATATAATGGGAGTAGTAAAAATTTACCTTTCTCTCACTAATAAATCATCAAGGAAATTCATTAAATACAACCCAAAGCAGATAGATAAAAGACAGAGAACCTTTGGAACTACATCATGCAATTTTCACAGAGTTGTCAAATTAGTATGCTCAGGAGTAATAATATAGAGAGTAAGAGATAAAGTGCTTTAATTTTGGGGAGTTTGACTATAGCAAATGAAAAAGAATTCTTTTTTTATTATATTTATTTATTTTTTCCCAATCATACAAGCTTAATAGGTATCCTGGTCTCTTCCCTCCCTCCCCCCCTCCCCAGTCCTCCTTACATCCACACCACCTTTTCCCCTTCCTTTCACTCCTCCCTCCTTTTCTCCCAGTGTCCCCTCTTTCCCCCTCCCATTCTCTGGAGCATCTTTTAGTGTGAATGTCAAAATTCCCTCTGAGTCTTCCACTCTAGTGAGGTGTAAGGACCGATGACATTGCCCAGAGCCCTTTCTTGGGCTCCCCTTTAGTATGGGAACACTATTATGTTAATCTCTTGCCTCTAAGGATCCTAGTGCTTGTGATCCATGCTAGACTGGGAGGGTCATTGACATGTCAGTCATGCTAAAGTAGAGAAAACAGGTCACCATTAAGTATTGCAAGTAAGTAGCGAGCGGGACATCTGGTTAAGCTCACTCACTTTCCTTCCTGGTCACTTGTGACTGAGGGGGTTTGATTTCAGCAGTCAGGGAGGCTATAAAGTCTAGCAGATAGATGGTAACCATCCTGTAAATGGAAGACTGACCCCCCTCCCCCGCCCCGAGTCTCAAACTGCGGTCTCCTACTCCTATTCCATCTACCTTTGTATCTACTCTTATAGTAAGATTCCATTTAAATGGCCTTTTATCTTTAGTTAGGAGATGACCTCCAATACCAATCAGGATGGAGCCAAGGGCGGTTCAGGAACAGCAAAACTGAAAACAACAACAAACAGTAATTCAGAATATCAGAGACCCTACAGTAATCACCTGGGACCAGACCAGCCAAATCTCTCCCCATCCTAAAGCTCAGGGAAATTTGCGGAAGGGGCAGTAAGATTGTAAGAGTCTAAAAATGGGGAGGAGCAACCATACGCATGATACTACACACAAGTTAGGGCTGCAGTAGCCATAATTGAACTTTGTATGACCTGCGCAATGATTGAAAAAGAATTCTTAAAAAGTAAGAATGGGAGCCCATCGTGGCCATTGGTATTAAATGCATTTATTGACTAGTAAAACTCCTTCTTATCAGAATTTTCAATGTAGTAAAAACTGAGCCTGCTTCCTCAGAGAAGTCCCTACACTTTGTACTGCATATAGTAAAAATTGACAATTACTTTTATAGAAAGGCTGCAAAGTAAAATTGAAACTAGGCACTGGGATGGCTCTGAAAAGAGATTATTGTCTCCAGGGCACTTTTCAGACATGGAAACAGGTGATTGCAAAGAGCAATCAGCTGTAATTACAAGATAGGTTTTCATTTGATTTTCTTAGGTCTTGAAGTCCAGCATTTCTCATAGCAATGCTAGGAGAGTTAATTTCCCACTTGTACATCTTGTCCAAAGGTAGAGTCTTTCAGCATTTTAATAGAGTTGGTTGGTTGATCTGTTTGTGGCTAAATCCTATTCATACAGACATTCAGTAAGGGACCATATGAGTCTCACAGCAAAGCTTGCACGACAGCTGCTAAGACAGAGGCATCCTTTCACATGATGTTCCTCTTGTTACCCTAGTCCTTCCTGCCCTAGCCTCATAGTTGATCAACTGATCAGTCCTGTGCAATCACAAATCTACATACTAATGATTAAACATATACAATGTACTTAAAACATATTATTCCTGCAATTTTTAGACTGATGAAATTATAATCATAGAAGATACTGCTTGAAACTTTGCATCTTACAGACATTTTGTTTCAACCTTCTATCCTTGGATGTTGTAAATGTGAGCACTCACATCCCACAGATCTGTGACTTATTTTGTGACAATTTTGTTTCTCGTTTATGATGGAACTAGGATTGTCCTGAGTCACAATTTAAGATTGTAGTTTGCTTTATTCTGTTTGAATCTTGCATATATGATAGTATTAAAGTTCTTTTTTAAGCAAAATATAAAGCTACACAGTTGAGACCTAGATAAGAATAATGTATTGATTATTTATGTAAACATCTGATTGTTATGCCACGGAATTCAGTTACTGGCTTGCTTGTCTTACTTAAATATATATCCATCTTAATTGACAACAGATGTAGCAAATGTCTAGTCCTGTGTGTATTGTGTTCTTGTTTTCACACATCCCAACACTTGTCTGAATCATATGCTTAATTGTGTGGGTATAATGCCTCTAAAAACAAAATGTTGATGGAATAATTTTTTTTCATGGTATGAAGAGAAATTTATCTTAAATTCAAAGTGTTTCTAGAAACTTTTCTTGACATAGGACACTCATAACTAACCAAAGGCCAAGTTTAACATTTTGCTGCTTCTTATTTTTTATACATTTTTTATTATTATTTCAGCTCATACAAACTTCATAGGTACACCAGTTCCCTCCCTCCCTCCTCCTCCCCCCAATTGATGGAATAATTTTATTTGTATTAAGCTTCAGGATCAGAATTATATACAGAGAGATTCAAATTCTAAGGGCTAAAGGTATATTTCAGCGAATGAATGTTTAGTATGTGTATAATCCTAGTTTTAATTTCTAACATACAAAATTAAAGAATTTTATAATTACAACTATAAAATAGCATTAAATATTTTAATCATTTTCATTATTTAAAAGAAATAGACTCCTTGTGATTATCACAAAGAGTAATTAGCGGTCCTATTTTCAGAAAACTGACCTTTCAAACTTATCTTTGTCAATAGAATAGCTTGTGTTTTAATTTGCATGTGCAAAAGGAATAGATAATTATGCAACAAGTAAGACTAAATACTCCCATTCACTATATGGAGACCTGACTGAAGTTGCAAAGGGGTTTTATCCCATGGGGTTTAGGCAATCGTTTAGGTAAGTTTAGGTAAGAACATTCTTATTTGTATATGTTGTGTGGCTGAACAAATCTTGTTTGTCACTTTAAAACTAAGAATATAATTATTCAAATATGTGTACATGTGATTTTAAATGACTTCATTTTGCAAAAATATATAATAGGAAAGAAATACATAGGTAGTTATTTATTTCTAGGTATGAATAACTGTGTGTGGTTAGTTTCAGCTGTGAACCTAACACTTGGGATATGAGTCTGTGGGCATACCTATAAGGAGTTATCCAATTACAGCATGCCTCTGAGCAAGTCCATAGGTGACTGCATAATTGATTTTTGTTGTGGGGAGAGAAGACCCAGTCCATCGGTGGTGGGAATATTCCCTGGGCATGATGATAAAGATGTAGAGAGCTGGATGAAAATATGTTAAGCTCAAGTGCAATCCCTGTTTGCTCTTAGCTTTAGATATGGTGTGGCCAGTTCTCTCAGCTTCTGCTGATGACTTCTGTCATGGTGGCTTGTATCTGAAATTGTGATCATGAATGAAACCTTGTTACTCTAAGTTGTTTGGATCAGATATTTGTTTACAAGAAAGATTTAAGAAACAAAAACAGAGATCAGTACCACAGAAGAGGGGGTTGCTGTGAAACAGAAAAGTGTCATGTTATTATTATTGTCATTATAAGGTATTTGATGTTGCTTCAAACAGCTTACTCTCTGGTACTCATACTGCTAGAAGTTATGGTTTCAGAGAGGGATTCATACCTTTTAAGAACTTTGCTTAAATGAGTTCTTTTTTAAATTTCTTCCACTCACACAAAGTTGATATGTACCTCATTCCCCTCTCTCCCTCCTCCCCTCCCTGGATCCCCTTACTCTCTCCCCCCTTTTCCCTTTCCTTCCCCCACTTCCCTCCCTTTCTCCCAGTGCTCCCTCCCTCCTATTCCTGGAGCATCCTTTACTGTGCATGTCAAACTTCCCTCTGGGTCCTCTTCTCTGATGAGGTGTAAAGACTCAATGGCATTGCCTAGAGCTCTTTTTTGTGTTCCCCTTAGTATAGGAACACTATTGTGGCTGTTAATCTCTTGCCTCTAAGAATCCTAGTGCCTGTGATCCATGGTAGACTTTGGGGGTTCAATGATATGTTGATAATTGCGCAGGTTCAGCAAAACTGAAAAGAAAATTAAATGAGTTCTTAAAATATGATAGTTCTTTAAACATCCTATTGAGTGTACATGTATAAAGTTGGATCAAAGATACATTGTTCTGGAGAGAAATCTAGGATGTTTTCTCAATCCATCATGCAAAAAAGATTTCTGCCTGACTACCTTGTTTACAAGCTGCATGGAAACAAATTTTAATTCCCTTTAGTTGGAGGGAACAGAACATTCTCAGAGAAGAAAAATCTTTTTTTTTGCTCATTTGTTTCCAAAGTATAAATGTTTACTTGCATTGTACAAAAACAACTCACCAAATACCATATAAGAGGCAGTGTGTGGAAAGAAAATTCTGGGCTAGAATTCTGGGCTAAATTTCCTGTTCAGTCATTTGCAAGAGACCCTTGCAGTGATTGATGGTGGAGAGACATTTGGAGGATCTTAGTCTAATTCACTGTACATTCTGGAGGTGTTCAACCAGTGAGAAGAGCAGCTGGACACCACATATTAGAAAAGGACATTGCTTTCTTGGGAGTGGGTAAGGACCTGCATAGACTTGAACATGGAAAGTAATACCAGGTGAGAAGAATAAGAAGCAACTCAGGCTACAATCACAAAACCATGTAAATAAACGAACATTGTACACTACTAAAGATATGATTTGATGAGTAGAGGCCCAGGCAGTATTGACCCCAGGAGTCCTTGGGGTGCATTGCTTGATTCTCACAGAATATTGTTGAGGTCTGCTTTAGTTAAAATGGCTCAAAAGTTTACAAACTTGTATCACTGTCTCAGGGAGGAGCTAATCCCACAGAAAGGTCTTTTAAAAAACCAGTCTTTATGCCTGAGAAAGACAATACAATATTGAGGTCATAGCAGAGAAAAAAGAATAAAATAGGTTTGTCATTTTGTTATGGCTGGGTTGCTTTTTTTAATTTATTCTTTAAAATGCAAAAAAACCCCATCTGAGTATCAAAAGAAAATATTGGACATATATCTATGGAATATACAAAAGAATGTACAAAATGAATGCAAGAGTATAATGGAAGAAAAGAAATTCTTAAATCAGAATGTAAATAAAATTGTGTATAAAGAATAAAAAAGAATAGAAATCAATTATTTTAGTAAACTTGAGAAACAGTCCCTAAACATTACTTGATATCATCGTCTCCTCTCGGAGTGAGCATTTGGAACAGGATCTCTATAACTAAAAACAGCAATGAAGACATATTGAACCTTTAGAATTCAGGACATTTCCAGTCTTGGTCAGCAATCAATTACAAATGAGCTTGTAATATGATAGCTCATACAATTCTATAATTCTTAATTGCCTAGCTAATAAAAAGTGTTTAGAGATATATGCTATTCTAAAGACTTCTCTAATCTGTGGGGAACAAAATATTTAGCCTGTCTTTGGGTGACAAATGCACCATTTTCATAATTGGTCTCTGTAATTAATCTCTCCTCTACCACTATTGTAGTAGGATACTATTTCAGTTTTATAACTCATTGCTGAAATAACTACCACATCCAAATCATTTAGGGGAAGAAATAGGTGTTATTCCAATTTACCATTCTGGGCTACAATTCATTGTGGCAAAAGAACCACACCAGCCATTGCTTAGGTCAAGGGCACATCGAAAGTCAAGTGCAAAAATGAAAGGACTGAGTATGCCCAATATTTGCCAGTGCTCACCTCTCTTTCTTACACAGCACAGAGATTGAGGTCATTCACAGTAGGCAGGACTTTCTATTCCATCCAGTCAAAATAATCAAGACATCTTATACAGATGTGCCCAGAAGCCTGCCTTAACTAATACTTTCTCATAGGTGTGCCCAGATTCATTCCCTGGGTGCCAGGTAGACATTTGAGACAAGTCAGCACAAATACCAAAGTCATGATTCTGGAATGAGAATGAACATTTTTTTGCTTTAAATTTCTGTAGGCTATTCTATGTCATCACACCAGCTGTCAATAAGAATTTCGTCTGGACTCAAAACCCCCTTCTGCCTTTCCCCTTTCCCCTTGGCCTCCTTCTCCCTGTCATTGTATCCACTTCATTTTGTTTTAAAGTAGGGTCTCACTGGGCACATCCAAGGCTGTCTTCAAACTCCTAATCCTTTTGCTTCAGCCTCCTGAATTCTGGGGTGTGCTTATAGGTGTGCTTCATTGCATCCTTCCCAAATTTGCCTTAGTGTCTATTTCTGCCTGTATTCTACTTCATGTGTACCCTGGTTGCAATGAAGAGTTCCTTAACCAGCAAGTATGGTACATTCTTCAATAAATCATGCACACACATCTTTCTGTCTTGCATTTGTCCTGAACTTGTATTCTCTCATGTAACTCAAATAAATATTCTGAGATATTATCCTTATACTGCAGAAATTATGAGACTTTCTTACCTTATTTTATCACATAAGTTTGTAAATTTTAAAGTGGGCTAGACAGATTTTATTATCATTTTTACACATAAAAGCAACCATGGTTTTCCAATATTTAAAGGACTCTAGAAAAGGAATGGGGTGTGTTAGGCCACAGTCCATAAAGGACCACATACTGAATCCATACCAGCTGTCAGGCTTCTGTTTTGGTGTGTGTTTATTTTAATTGCTTTATTGAATGAGGAAATGAATTAGTCATATGCTTGAAATAAATTAGGCAGTAGAAGTTAGAACCTTGTGTTTACAGCCATTCAAATTTAATATCACTATTATTAATCTTAATGATTATAAAGTACTACACATCTTATAGTTCAGCTGTTATTCATGATCTCAAGTGTCTTTCTGTTAAGATTTTTTAAAAAATAGGGAAATGTGCAAAAAAGAATGAAACTAGAACTAGGAAGATGTCCACAAAAATCAAAATCATCACTAAATTACAGTATTTTATCTCACAAACTTTTTTCTGTATAGACTAATAAATTTTTGATGACCATCATGTGTAAAAATGTTCCATTTATGTAATGCTAATTTAAAAAGTCAATTATGACAGTGCAATGGGCTTCCATTTCCTTTAAAAGTTAAAATTTCCAAAAATATGCAGAAACTTTAAAAACTATCCATAGTATTTTATGTCTGTGTCATAGACAGCATGTAGTTTCCATAGTAAGTAGCAAAATAAATAAGATGCTCAAGTTGGATTTCAGCACCATAAAGTTAGCCTTTTGCTCTGCTAAGAAAAATAAAACTTGTAGAAAAATAGAGTCGGAAACGATTGTATCAAGTGGGGTGAACCTGTGTCAGAATGCTAAAACTCACACGTTCTCAGTCATGTATGGACTGTAGCTCTTAATGTTTGTACGTATGTACGTAAGAAGCTGTGAGAGTGGGAAAGGTAATGAAATTAGATGGGACACCATGACAGGGGAAAAGGGAGTGTTAGAAAAGAGGGGAAGGCAAAGAGTCCGTGTGCCATGAAAGTGGGAGGGAGGCTGGGAAGGAGAGGACAAATATGGGGTGCTGAAGGAGGTGGGGAGAAGCAGCAAAAACAGATAGTGGGCTGATGTTGGCTGAAGGTCAGTCTGCTATAAGGAAGCATAATTCTTAGTAAGTCAGTGAAAATTTTTTAATTGATGAATTTTTGTCCTTTAGCAATCTCACACATGTAAATAATACATTTTTATTACTTTCCCCTCCACCTTTTCTTATCTCCCTCTCATTCCTGCCAGACCCTCTTCCCCGCAAGTCTTCTTCCCATGTTCATGTCTTTTTATTTTGTTTTGTGTCTCATTGGGTTTATTCAAGGCCTTTAGTGTTTTGCTGGAGTTGGGGAGATCATGTAGCCCAGTGGGTGCACAACCAGGTACTTCCCACTCTTTTTTTTTAATAGCAGTCAATATTGCTCTGCTACCATCATTTCTTTTACTTAACATCATATTCATCATAAAGATTTTTTTTAATGCTAAACTTCAGCTAAGTATACTTGGCTCTGAAATACCCACTTGAAAATTATTCTGATTTAGGTACCTTTTAAAAGAATGAGACATAGAAATAAAAAATAAAAATAAAAATTACTATTGTTATTACTTTTCAGTGAAAATCTTTCTGGGAATGATTTGGTTTCAACATGCATATATAAATATTTCTACTTTATGTCAGACAGACTAAAAAAAGACTAAATTTTAAATTTTGTTTGTTTTCTAGCAATTTCCCTTGTATTTGTAATTACCTATGTACTTATGTATTTGACTTTATGACATAATGTGTATATTCCTACATGTGGTACTGAATCTCTGATTTGTGTTTTAATAAATTGTTCTACCACTCTGTCTCAGGGTTCCTTTTTAAGGGAGAAGTTATGATTTGTATTTTTTCCCAATTCCTGATGTAGACTCTGACACCATGAGAAATTCCAAGCTACTGAAATGAAGTCATTAAATACAGGGCTGGGAAAAGATGTACATACTTGGCTTTTACAAGCCTGGTTGGCTAACTTGAGAACAACATACAAAAAAAAAATAACATTCTAGCTCAGAAAGAAAATGTCATTTCTAGTGGCGGTCACATTTACCACACACTGGACTTAGCAAAGTCAGAGGTTTTGTTCCAGGTCAAGGGCTTTAATGAATCCAAACATTACAGCAGAAGCTAAAGATAAAGGAAGAACAAATATTTAAATACTAAGAGACTGAACAAGGAGAAAGTAAGTCCTTCCTGCACACATCTTCAATAAGATTAAAAAAATTTGAACCAATATTGATATAGAGGAGATCTCAAGTCAGCTCAGTTCACTATAGAAGTTGTGTTTTTATGGCATCTGTAACATCATCTGATAGTCATTAAGGGTTGCAAGCAGTTTTAAAAGCAACTTGAAGTATTGTCAATTAATGCATTTACCTACTAAAGGCAGAGATATTTGCTTCTCCCTCCTGTCTTCTCTTTGACCATTGTCAAATGCCTGTTAATTATGCTATGTATTGTCTAATTGTCTTTGCTTAAAGAAAATAATCATGATGTAACACACACCTGGGAAAAGTTACCACCACTAATGACTCTAGAGGACACTAGTTTGCAAGTGTTCTGCTGAGATTTCATTTTAGAAGGCCGTTACAGAGACATGGCAGATGCATAAATACATCAAACTTACAAGCACAAGGGGCAATTATCATTGTTATACAAAAGAATGAATTTTATATGTATATATAAATTATTTATTAGCTTAAAATCTTTTTTTAAACAAAGCTAGAATCCTTGGCTTATCAGTACAAAAGGTATACAAAACTGGCAAAAAACAAAACATTAGACTTCTTGCATAGAACAGTGTTAGTGACCAGCAATAAGTTAATTTTCACATGTATTAGCCTTCTCACATATGGAGTAAAAAATGTATATTTACATCAGGATTATCTGGCAGATTTTTATCTCAGTATGTTGATTAATATAGTATAAATGTCAAAAGAATTTCATTGATTATTTTATTGCTGAATGGCCCAGAGAAAAATGAATATTGCATAGAAAAAATACATTGGTCACTTTTTTGTGCATGTACAATTGTGTGTGTGTGTGTTTGTGTGTACCAGAGAGTACTGAGTGTGTGTTTGTGGAAGCCCAAGATTGACATTGGGAATAATCCTGAATTGTTCTACTTCCTTGTTGATTTATTCTGAGGTTTCAAAGATTCTATCTTCCAGGACCAGAAGTGTAGGCCACTACCATTTCTGCCCAGAATTTTTATGCAGAACCTGGGGATGCAAATTCAGGTTTTTTTGATTATGAGGCAAAGACTTTAATTCCTGAGTTATCTTCCCAGCACCACAGATCACTTTTCATCTATTAAACTTACATGTCTTTAGGTACTAGCTGGCTCATTAACATTGTCCCTGGAGTTGTTAGTGTCAGGGCAGGGGCCCTGAAAGACCTAAGAAGCTAGATAGCAGAAATTATAGCAATTAAAGAAATAATAATGAAAAACAGAAAAAGGAGGTTTATTAATTGTGAGCATCAGGGAAAAGTAGCCAGGAATGTATAGACTTGCACTTGAACAGCATTGAAGGAACAATTAAAGAATTAACATTTAAAGAATTAAAGAATTGGTATCAGGTGAAACTGAAGCAGCTGAAGTTTGCTTACTATCACTATGGAAACCACCAGTAGCAAGCTAGCATTGGGTTCTTCAAGGGACTTAAAATCTTTAAACTATGTCTAAAACTAAAGACATACAAATATTTTGTTGGCTTCTATCTGGCTTATGCTATACATAGACTGAGTATTTATTTGATTTATCCCCACATTGTATGTTGAAGTTTTAACCTTCAGTATATGATAATATTGGAGGTGAGGCCTTTAAGAGCTGATCGACCAGATCACACGACTAGATCACACGACTAGATCATTGTGATGGGTGTCGTAATGAGATACAAGACAACTTGCTTACTTTCCCAGCTGTCTGAAAACCAGAATGAGGGTGTTTACCAAGAATTTAACCATGCTGGCACAATCACCTTGAGATTTCACTTTTCTGGAATTCATGAGTGTTTCCCGTTTCATTCGCCCAGTTTAAAATTGGAATTGTTATGTCATCTAGAACTAATACAAATGATTTTCTAATTCTACAGAAATAATTTACTCAACAATATATTACAATTACATAGTGATTCACAGATACCTAGTTGACAATAAAAGGAAAACCTCTGCCAAGAAGAAATTATTAAAGATGTAGGCATTTTATGAGTTATAAAAATTATTAAGTTTTCTCAGATGTTGGCTGTCAAAAAAAAAACTGCCATGGGAGAATATTTTTACACCAGAGGAAAAGTTCTTTGATTCTTATGTCTATGATAATATACATTTAGACTTCAGTACAGTACATAGTTTCAGATTTTTAGTGAGGTTCTTTCAGATTGGATGATTTTTGTGATAGACTGCTATAGTGGAAATAGCATTAACTATACCCTTGAGGTGAATTGACAGACAAAGTAGATCTACTTTTCCCGGAGAGTTGGCAGAGGATATATTATTTCACCTTCTCTTACTCTTGATAGCGATTTTAAAGAAAGATGGCTCAATTTTAATGTTCAACAGTCTAAAGAGATTTCATGGTTATGGAATAAAATTTTTTAAAAATGTTTTGGCCTCATGCCAATGTGTGTGCAATTCAGATATACCTCATTAGAAAATTGTTTTAATATGTCTTCATGATATAGTATAATAAAAAGGAGTGTAGCTTATAATAGAAGAAAGGAGCTTAGTTTAGCACTGTTTGCAGTTATTGTAAGGCTGCTTCTGCCTGTCTGATTTAACTAAGAACTTTATGAAGTGGAACAGGAATTGTCACGATGTATGTCAGGGAAAACTGAGGGAAATGAAGCAATTTGAGGGCAGTTGGGTATGAAGATAGAGCTATATGACAAGTAGTCACCTTACTCCTTAAGTACTCCATCTTCTGACCACAGCATGATGTAGTGAATCTGAAGAGGAGAATTTGTGGAGTGTTTTGTGGCTGGAAAGTTGACTTCATTATGGAAAATAATTGATCATCTTCAGTAAAACTCCCTCTCCAAAGCCTGCTTTCCCTGAGAAGTTTTAATTAGCCAAATGACTTTGGACAATACAGTTTCTTCTGGATTGTATAGCATGACTACCTAACGTCATCATGTAAGGCTGTATGTGCAAGTAACATTTTTCTCTCTCTTATCAATAAATGAATGATTAGATCCAGTCTCAGGAAGAGTAAAGACATAAACATGACATGCAAACAACCTGCATTAGACTAACCTTTCTGTATTTATGGCCATGTCTATCAATCTAAAGTTCATTATGATGAAGGCCTTTTTGTCTTATGTTGTAATTAATATTTTGATTAAATAAGATTGTTTAATTAAAATCAACTTTGCATATTATAGAAAAACATGCATCAATAAGACAAAGCATAGGGTTCTGAGAGAATATGGAAAGTTAACAATTTAAAATTCAAAATAAATATAGGTAGATGTCCAAATTTTTCTACAGGAAATCTTTTGTAGCTTTGACCTTAAGTGAAAATTTGAATACATTGGAAAGTAACAACAGGTTTTGACAATGGATTTCTAATCACAAATCACTAGATGATTTGGTACTAAAATATTTGTGAGTCTTTTATTTTGTATTTAAGAACATCTCTTTTGTATTTGAGAATGATCTTGAGAGTTTCAGAAACATATCAGTTCTCAAGGCAAACGAGTTGAAAGTAATCTTTGGAAATGTGGCACAGTGACAACAAATTTAAAAATCCCCTATCATTCTAAAGATGGTTCCATTTTAAAATAAATATAAATATGATTCGTTATCATTTCAGATAAAAGAACTGCTATTGGTAGGGATCTATAAAATTCTGACCTAATTGTAGTCCTTAGTACTGTAGAAATGAAGCCTATCTATAAATAGAGGCATTTTAAGTTTAGTTTCTCAAAATGAAGTCATGTGGAGAAAAATGAGTTTATAATATGGTTGGAGTTATTACAAAAAGGGCATTTTGAACACAGACATGCACAGACAGAACCTTTCATCAAGATGAAAGCACAGTATGGGGTGACAGAAAAGACACTGTCTATTACTGGAAAACCATAAGAAAGAAGGGAAGACAGTGGTGTGGACTCTCAATTCTCCCTCACGTCTCTCAGAAGCACGTCCATTGGCAGATTGGTCCAAAACAACTCATCTCTGGAGCATAAAATGACAACATTTCTATGGTTAAAGTTGCTCAGTATATGGTATTGGATTCTATTAACTGTAATCAATAGTGAAGGATGGAATCTTTATATTTTTCAAAAAAAAACACCAATTCTTGTTATTTTTGACTGAAGAACTTGTAGGTGATTAGATTTATTCATGTTTGAAATGTTTTCCTAGTTCTGTTAAAAAGTTTTCAACACCTTTCAGTTGGGCAACATATTGCATGTTTTCTTAGCTACAATATTGTTGGCTGTTATTCACTATTGGCTTGATTAGAGCTAAAATCACCTAGGAAACCATCAATCCTGGAGCATGTTGACTAAAGTGAGAAGACCCCTAAGTATGAGAAGAACCATTCTCAGGAGTGAATTATTACCTACATCTACACAAAACAGAACACTTGATCAGACAGAAGAAATGCAATAAAACAGTCAGTAAAATTTTATGACTATTCATCTATACAGGAAATGTCAATGACAACATAAACATGTCAAAAATACCAGTACCCTCAAATATAAATTGTTTTCCACTTTTGCATCTAGGTTTTAAGTTGAATTAATTATGCACAGAATATTTAGCTGTGTTTATCAGTCATTTGATTATGTTTGCTTCATACCTTCTAGCATCAGTGTGGGACTTGAGTAAAAGAATCATCATTCTTTTAAAACTCTCTGTGAGGTTCCAAGTCAGGTTTCTACTGTTACCATTTTTAGTGTCTTATTTTCCCTAGACCATGTGATGTGTTGGCTCCCTATGGTATTATAGTGTATTAAGCAATGACCTAAGGGAAGATTTTTGTATTTGGTGATTTGGTTTTGCACAAATTTTATATTTTTTCCTTTTGAATACTGAAACAAATATCAACATATGTTTTCATATCCTAAGCTTAGGTAAGAGCTCTCTTGAAAGATTTCACATGAACTCTTTGAAGGAAAGTTATAAGCAGTTGACTTTAAAATTCTCACCTCTTAGGTATTTAAAGACAGTATCACATTTGAGCATTTCATACTTTCTAAATTAATTGACAATCAAAATTAATTTTACATAAAGGAAGTGATTTGGTAAGTTGATCATGTAACTCACTGTTGCTAATAATTTAGCCACTAGAAATGAAAGACACTGTTCTGGCAAATATACAAGTTGAAATGAATATTTCATTTGAATATTAAGAGAAACTACATGACATACAGTAAAAAAAACCCTGATAATTTATACCATAGTACCAAGAGATTTGTGCAAAACCAAATCACCAAATATAACACTCCAGATTATAGGATGGTTTGATGACTATTGCCAACAGATTCCCTTTTAGAGTCTTAAAGTGCTTTTGCTCATAATCCACATGATCAAATGAAGTATAACTAGTACTATCTTTTAAAAATATTTGATTCTCTAGTGAGCTAATTATAAACAGAGTTAGACAGTTATATTAGGAAAGAATGTTCATTCTTTCTTGAGAGTAAAATGCTATGTACAGTGCCAGGTTTAATTAGTAGCTTAATAATTTAGATGGTTTATTATCAGAAGTAAAGCAAATGTATCATTATCCAAGCTTAATCCTTGAGAGCACAATAAAAAATTCAAAATGGTACTTTTTTTAACACTGGATTTTCTACAAGTTAGAGTCCTTAGTATATATGGTCTGGTTACTCATTTTATGTCCTACTTTTTAGAAGTGTTTGGTTGCATTCCTAATATCATCCACTGAGCTCATTCTCTCTGTATTAGTGTCTTTTTTTATTTTTAACTTGAAGTTTATTTGTTTCTGTTTTACAAGAATCTTTGCATATGATTCCACAAAATGACTGAATATGATTTTCTCATTCTCTGGAATGCCTTCAGTTTTTTTTTATAATACATTTTTTATTATTATTTCAGCTCATACAAACTTAATAGATACACCAGTTCCCTCCCTCCCTCCTCCTCCCCTCCAACCCCCTGCTCCCCCTCCCCTCACCCATCCCGCCCCATCCCCTTGTGCCTCCCGCCCCGATTCCCACAGTCCTTTCTTGTGCATGCCTGATTCTCCTCTGGGCCCTCCTCTCCGATGACGTACAAGGACCCAGTGGCATTTCCCTGAACCCTTTCCTGTGTTCCCCTTCAGCATAGGAACACTACTGTGGCTGTCAATCCCTTGCCTCCAAGGATCTTGGTGCCTTTAGCATATGCTAGACTTTGTGAGGTCAATAGTGTGTTGGACATTGCACCGGGCATGCAATGTTCAATTATGATTGCTTCAGCCCTAACTTGTGTGGAGTATCTTGCAAATCATTGCTCCTCCCATCCTTTTGCTCTTACACTCTTACCGCCCCCTCTTCCGCAAATGTCCCTGAGCTTCAGGATGGGGAGAGATTAGTCTGGCCTAGTTCTAGGTGGTTGATATAGAGTCTCTGAAGTTCAGGATAGTGGTTCATTGATTTTCTTTTGCAGTTTTGTTGCTCCTGTAATGCCCTTCACTCCATCGTAATGGGCACTGTATGTCACCCCTGGCCAGAGACAAAAAGCTGTTAAACTGGAGTCTTATTACAAGAGCACATTCAAGGGTAGATGTAATACTTATACCCAAAAGTGGAATCGCAGGGTCATACGGCGTTAGGCAATGGGAAGGGTCAATCACCCATTTGCAAAATGGTTACTTTTTAATCTGCCGGATTATATGGCCTCCCCTTCTGGTGAGTTCATACCCCCTTAGTTGTAAATGATCAGGAACGAATTGTGAACTTAACTAGGTGTCACATTACTTTCTTGCAGTCCTTGATGGGGGCCTATTTTCTCTACTGTAACATGGTCACTTCTCTCCTTGTTTCTGGTGTGGCCCTCTACCCCATCCCTCCTGTTCATAATCCTTGCAATTACTGTAGGTAATACATAGATTTACCTATGAGTGTCTCAAGATAGGCTGGGTGGGTTTGGTACTAGGAGCCACCTATTAGGGAGTACATACGGCGCTTAATTTTCTGGGTCTGGGATACTTCACTTAATATTATTGTTTCTAATGACATCCATTTCCCAGCAAATTCCAGTAATTCATCATTTTTGATGGCTGAGTAGTATTCCATTGTATAGATGTACCACAGTTTCCTTATCCACTCGTCAACTATTGGACATTTGGGTTGATTCCATGTCTTTGCTATTGTAAACAGTGCTGCCATGAACATGGTCGTGCTTGTGCTATCGAGGTGAACCTCTGCTGTATGGGGGGTTATTCCCAAAAGTGGAATAGAAGGGTCATATGACATTTCAACCTTTAATTTCTTTAAGAATCTCCAGACGGCTCGCCAGAGTGGCTGTATGAGTCTGCACTCCCACCAGCAATGTAGGAGAGTTCCCCTTTCTCCACATCCTCTCCAGCATTTGTTGTTGTTTGTGTTGTGGATTTTTGCCATCCTGACCGGGTGAGATGATATCTCAGGGAAGTTTTGATTTGCATTTCCCTGATGGCTAAAGAAGTGGAGCATTTTTTAAGATATTTGTTAGACATTCTAATTTCATCCCTGGTAAAATTTCTTTTAAGTTCCAGGGCTCATTTTTTAATTGGGCCATTGGTTTCCTTGATGTTTAGTTTTCTAAGTTCTTTGTGCACTCTGGACAGTAGAGCGCTATCAGATATGTGGTTAGTGAAGATTTTCTCCCATTCTGTGGGTTGCCTTTGAGCTCGTGTTACAATCTCTTTATCTGAACAGAAGCTCTTTAATTTCACCAGATCCCAACTGTTGAGAGTTGGTAGCAGTGACTGTGCCATTGGATGTCTGTTTAGGAAATGTTGGCCTAGCCCAATCAGCTCGAGGGAGTTCCCTATCCTTTCAACTATGGTTTTTATATTCTCTGGCCTTATATCAAGGTCCTTGATCCATGGTGACAAGTATGGGTCCAGCTTTAATCTTCTGCATGTGGAGATCCAGTTTTGCCAGCACCATTTGTTGAAGATGCTGTTCTTTTTCCATTGGATTCTTTGGGCCCCTTTGTCAAAGACCAAATGTCTGTAGTTGTGTGGGCTTATATCTCGGTCTTCAAGCCTTGTCCGTTGATCTCTGTGTCTATTTTGGAGCCAGTACCAGGCTGTTGTTATAACTATGGATTTCTAATATAGACTAAGGTTCGGTATGGTAATACCTCCAGCAGTGTTTTTGTTACTCAGGATTGTCTTTGCTATCCTGGGTCTTTTGTGCCTCCATATGAATTTTCAGATTGTTTGGTCAACTTCTTTAAAGAATTGCTTTGGGATTTTAATTGGTATAGCATTGAATTTGTATATTGCCTTTGGTAGGATGGTCATTTTTACGATGTTGATTCTGCCAATCCAGGAACAAGGGAGGTCTTTCCACCTTCTGGTGTCTTCTGCTATTTCTTTCTTTAGAGTTTTAAAGTTTTCATTATAGAGGTCTCCTACTTCTTTGGTTAGGTTTATACCAAGGTATTTCATTTTTTTAGGGGCTACAGTAAATGGGATGGTTTCTCTCAAGGCTTTTTCACTTCTTTCATTCTGGGCATATAGGAAGGCCTCTGATTTTTGCACATTTATTTTGTATTCTGCCACCCTGCTGAACTTCTCAATTAGTTCCAGGAGCTTCCTGGTGGAGTTTTTGGGATCCCTCAGGTATAAGATCATGTCATCTGCAAATAGGGATAGCTTGTCTTCTTCCTTGCCGATTTGGATCCCTCTTATGTCCCTTTCTTGTCTTATGGCTTCAGCTAAGACTTCAAGTACAATATTGAATAGAAGTGGTGAGAGTGGACAGCCTTGTCTAGTTCCTGATCAAAGTGGGAATGCTTCCAATTGTTCCCCATTGAGCATAACCCTTGCTGTGGGCTTATATACAGCTTTTATTATATTGAGAAAGGTTCCTTCCATTCCTACTGTCTCTAGCGTTTTGATCATAAAAGGCTGTTGGATCTTGTGAAAAGCTTTTTCTGCATCTATCCAGAGTATCATGTGGTCTTGGACTTTGGACTGGTTTACATGATGAATTACATTTATTGATTTGCGTATGTTGAACCAACCTTGTGTGCCAGGGATGAAGCCTACTTGGTCCCCGTGAATAATCTTTTTAATATGTTTTTGAATCCGATTTGCTAAACTTTGTTGAGAATCTTTGCGTTTGTGTTCATTAGAGAGATCGGCCTATAGTTTTCTATTTTAAGTGAATCTTTATTAGGTTTTGGGATTAAAACAATATTAGCTTCGTAGAAGGAATTTGGTAGTGTTCCTTCCTTTGCTATTTGATGGAACAGTTTAAGGAGTATTGGTGTTATTAGCTCCTTAAATGTCTGGTAGAACTCTGTGCTGAATCCATCTGGTCCAGGACATTTTTTGGTGGGAAGATTCAAGATTACTTCCTCAATTTCCTTATATGTTATAGGACTATTTAAATAATTCACAACTTCCTGATTCAATTTAGGTAAGTTTTGTTTACTTAGAAATTCATCCATCTCTTTTGTGTTGTCAAACTTCACAGAGTATAAGTTTTTGAAATATGATGTTATAATATTCTGGATTTCTTGGGTATCAGTAGTGATAACTCCATGTTCATTTCTGATTTTGTTAATTTGGGTTTTCTCTCTCTTGCTTTTGGTTAATTTAGCTAGGGGTGTATCAATCTTATTGATTTTTTCAAAGAACAGTTTTTTGACTGGTTGATTTTTTCTATCGTTTTCTTAATCTCGATTTCAGATATTTCTCCCCTTATTTTGCTAATCTCTTCTCTTCTACTACTTTTGGGATCAGATTGCTCTAGTTTCTCTAAAGCTTTAAGCTGCATTGTTAAGTTGTTTATTTCTGATGTTTCCATTTTTTTGATGTAGGCATTAAGAGCTATGAACTTACCTCTTAGAACCGCTTTCATTGTGTCCCAGAGATTTTGGTAAGTTGTATTTTCGTTATCATTCACTTTCAGGAAATCTTGAATTTCCTTTTTAATTTCTTCCTGAATCCAGTTCTCATTCAGCATCATATTGTTAAGTTTCCAGGAGTTAGTGTATTTTCTCTTGTTGATGTGTTGTGGATGTCCAGCTTTAGGCCATGGTGGTCTGATAAGGTACAGGCTTGAATTTCAACTTTCCTGTATATGTTTAGATTCGTTTTGCGGCACAATATGTGATCTATTTTGGAGAAAGTTCCGTTTGCTGCTGAGAAAAATGTGTATTCTTTGGTACGTGGGTGAAAAGTTCGATAGAGATCTGTAAACTCCATTTCTTTAAGGGTTTGATGAAGTTCCAAAGTGTCTCTGAAAAGCTTGTGACCTGTTGATCTATCCCATGAGAGGGCGGTGTTGAAGTCCCCAAGAATTATCGTTTGGGGGTTGATGTCTTGCTTTAGACGCTGTAGGGTTTTCTTAATGAATGTGGAGGGGCCTGTATTGGGTGCATATATGTTCAGTATTGTGAAGTCTTCCTGATGAATTGTACCTGTGACTAAAATGTAGTTTACATCCGTGTCTCTTATAATTTTCTTTGGTTGGAAGTCCACTTTGTCTGATAACATAATGGCTATTCCTGCCTGTTTTCTGCTTCCATTTTCTTGTAGAATTGTTGACCAGCCTTTTATTTTTAGAGCGTGCCTATCTTTTGTGGTGAGATGGGTTTCCTGTAGGCAGTAGATCGCTGGATTGTGATTTTTAATCCAAGTTTGTAATCTGTGTCTCTTGATCGGTGAGTTAATTCCATTAACATTTAGTGTTATAATGGAGAAACTATTTTTAATTCCAGACATTTATTATGTTTAGTAGTTTTTATAAGTATATTGCTTCGCTTTTAATGGTGTTATATTTCACTTCTGTTCTCCTGGATATGCCTGTTTTTTCCTTCACGCTTGAGTATCATTTCTAGCATTTTTTCCCTTTTTTTATTAAAAATTTAATTATACATTTTAAAATTTTTTACCAGTTCCCTCCCTCCCCCCTCCTCCCCCCAAACCCCCTCCTCCCCCTCCCCTTCCCCCAGTGCCTCCCCCCCAATTCCCAGAGAGTCCTTTATTGTGTACGCCTAACTCTCCACTGGGTCCTCCTCTCCGATGACATATAAGGACCCAGTGGCATTTCCATAAGCCCTTTCTCTTGTTCCCCTTAAGCATAAGATCACTACTATGGCTGTCAATCCCTTGCCTCCATGGGTCTCGGTGCCCTTAACAGATGCTAGACTTTATGAGGGCAACAGTGCGCTGGACATTGCGCAGGGCATGTAAAGTCCCATTATGATTGCTTTGGCCCCAACTATTGTTGAGAATCTTGCAAATCGTTGCTCCTCCCATCCTTTTGCTCTTACAATCTTACCGCCCCCTCTTCCGCAAATGTCCCTGAGCTCCAGGATGGGGAGAGATTAGGCTGGCCTAGTTCTATGTGATTGATATAGAGTCTCTGAAGTTCTGGATAGTGGTTTGTTGATTTTCTTTTGCAGTTTTGCTGCTCCTGCAATTCCCTTCACTCCATTCTGCTGGGCACTGTATGTCACCCCCTGGCCAGAGACAAAAAGCTGTTAAACTGGAGTCTTGTTGTAATAGCACATTCAAGGGTAGATGTAATAAGAGTAGGAAACCTCACTGAGGGAGGGGTCCATCACCCATTTGCAAAATGATTACTTTTTATCTGAATTTCTAGCATTTTTTGAAGGCCTGGTTTGGTGGACATGTATCCCTTCAAGTTGTCTTTGTGCTGGAAAATTTTTCTTTCTCCCTCGATCATGACTGATAGTTTTGCAGGGTAAATCAGCCTAGGTTCACATTTTTGCTCATTCAATACTTGAAGTATGTCTCTCCAAGCTCTTCTTGCTTTTACTGTTTCGATTGAGAAGTCGTTTGTTATTTTAATAGGTTTACCTTTAAAAGTGACTTGTTTTTTCTCCCTTGAAGCTCTCTGCACCAGTTCTTTATCTTGAATGTGGAGTGTTTTAACTATTATTTGCCGTGGTCGTATCTGTTTTGGTCATATCTGTTTGGGGTGCGGAATGCCTCTTGTATATGGATGGGCCTCTCTTTTTTTATATGAGGAAAGTTTTCCTTGATGATCGTTTGAAAAATTTCCTCAGGGGTGGTATTTTGAGATTCTTGCTCTGGTATTCCATGGATACGCATTTTAGGCTTCTTCAGGGTGTCCCATATCTCCTGGATATTTCTCTCAAGTAACTTTTTGGCTTTAACAACCTCTTCCATTGAGCTGGTTAGTACTCCCACTTTATCTTCAAGGTCTGAAATTCTGTTTTCTGCTTCGTTAGTTCTGTTGATAAGACTCTCTGTGGCGTTCTGGGTTGAAGATAACTTGTCTTTTAGCTCAGTTTTAAACTCTGCTTGAGTCTGTTTTAACTGCTCTATGCCAGTTTTTGTTTCTTGCACTGTTTTCCTCAACTTCTCCAAATGTCTGTTGTGTTCCTCTTCAAGTAGATTGATTCGATTATGTAATTCGTCCCTGATTTCCTCTTTCATAGTATTGAACATGGTAATGATCATATTTTGGGATTAATTTCTTCAGTGGGAAATTTGTTTACTTGAGTGTTGCTTCTCATGGATTTGCACTTTGACTTTGGTATTGTCGTTTTAACTCTTAAGATCTTTCAATTTCACTAAACTGAATTATTTGGCCTGGGGTTCTAGGGGTGGGCAGGGACAGAGCTTACCTAGGTCGCAGTCGCGACCCGACCAGCGGAGCGGGGTGGGGAATGGGAGGATGGGGGAGTCGGCGTGGAGCTATTTAACTGGAGAGGAGCTGGGGCGAGGCCCGGGCGCAGGGAGAGGTCTTCCTCGTCCCTAGGCCCTGTGCGAGGCTCCGGCTGGATGGTGGGGTCGGAGCCGGGTCCCTTGGGCTGACCTGGGGTTCTGGTGGGCGGATGCGGGCGGAGCTTACCTAGGTCGCGGGGTGAGGCCCGGCTGGACCGCTCGCGTGCGACTGGGGGAGCGGGGTGGGGTAAAGGGAGCTGTATTAGTGTCTTATTATTGATACATTTCAAATTACTAAAAAGAGTGGTATAAACAAAATCATCAATTTTAAAAGTGATGTGTAACTTTCCTTGAAAATATGGATGAAATCATTCTGTTGGCTATTTTGAGGAACTGAAGGAAAATCTAGAAGGGTGTAAATGAAAGGATAGACACAGAGATCCAAGGATTGTTGGGGTCTCTGTTTTTTTCTCTTAGCCATTGACCATTCTTCCCTTCTGCTCAAATACTGTCAAACTGGAACAATCACAATCCTATTATTTGCAAGTGTTCTGACATCCCAAGGAGTGTCTGGCTTCCAGCAGCTCAATCCATACAGCACAGTCAGTGTAACTGCTGACACATTCAGGTACTACTTAAAGCACCAATGGTTTGTGCTTTTGCAGGCTGTTTTTATGATAATTGAATTGTAAATGTAACGTGAATGGATTCAATTGGAATATTGATGAAAATGTGGTTGCTAAGTAATTTCTAAAATTACTTTATGGGGTATGGAATGTCTGCATTAAGTTGGATTCTATTTTGCTGAAAAATAAACATTTCCAAACCATACCCTTCACATCTAATAATGATAATACACTAGAAAACCTCGAATCAAATAAGACAATCTAAATATCTTTTGTCTTACAAAGCAAATCTCATGGCTAGTGACACACATGATTGTTCTTAAGTGGTACATTCTTTCAAAAATGATATACAAACATCATTCTATGCATTCCTCTTATAAATACATACTACACTATGGATTGGGCTTTGGAAAATAACTCTTGGACCTACTTTTCAATGATCATAATTGGATAACAAAATATTCTCTCACAAGATTATGCAGAAAAATAAAGTAAGACAAGCTTCATTAATTTCTTCCAAATGTAAAAAGAAAGTTAACAATTATCAGTTTTTCACTTTGGTGTCTAGAAAATAAAAAATTTGCAACAACACACATCAATTTTTGAATTGATAGATGCTATATTTATTAAAGTTATTGGTCTACAACATGAATTTCCACTAGAACTTTCAAAAAAACCAAGATATACACTATGATCATTTTATCTTAATAAAGATCAGCCTTATATAGTTATAATATAAAATAAGAATCACAAAATATTTATACATTTATGAAAATAATGATCTAGTATTCCGCAGTAATCTTCTTGAAGGAAATCTACCTTTAAGTTGTGGTAATGGCAGATAGTAGTCAATCAAGTTTACAAAGCTTATAAGTTCCCTTTTTAGTTCAAAAACTAAAGTTATTTTGCTATATTTTAAATCATAAACCATCATTTTATGTTTATTAGGACAATATTTGGACATAGATGCCTCTAATGACAATACTTATTACCTACAGCAGTATTATAAACAAGAGGAAAGGAATGCAAAAATCCTATTGCTATTTGATTTATAGTGGATGATGTATCCATTATTCAAAAGCATTAGTGCACATTTGATCAAAATATATTTATGACTTTGAAAGAAAAGCCCTTTTGTGCATTTTATGTCAAGATAGAGCATAAATTTCAATTTCCTCAATAACAACAAGGCATTTATTCTAAGCTATAAACATTATTTTGAAATAGATTTTAATGTTTCATGTTATTCTCAGTTTCATATTTTAATGCTTTAAATTTGTTCAATGTATTGAATATAAAATGAATATATTTTATATAAGTTATTTTATCTCTGGCAAATAAGCATACTTATGTTCTTATTATGCTGATTTTTCTATAATTGATACGTTTCTTTCTTGTTTGTTTTTTTTTTGACATTTTCTGTTTTATTTGACATGTAACCTTTTATTGGACTTTAAGCAATATAAACAATATTTCCTACTAATACTAAAGCTGAAGCATATTTAATTGTTTCAATAAAAATTCTTTGAGTGAAATTGGAATTAAAAGAAGATAAATAAAACCTTGACTTTTGCCTTGACTTTTGCTTTGACTTTTTAGGCAAGTAGTGTTCCTAAGCTTAAGAGGAACACAGGAAAGGGTTCTGGGAAATGCCCCCGGGCCCTTGCACCTCATCGGAGAGGAGGACCAGAGGAGAGTTTGGTATGCACATTAAAGGATGCTCCGGGGATTGGGGGGGAGAGGCATTGGGGAGGAGGCACTGAGGGATGAGGAGGGAGGGGGAGGGAAGGGGGAGGCAGGGAAGGAAGGGGGGAGGGAGTGTACCTGTTAAGTTTGTATGAGCAGAAATAATAAAAAAAAAGAAAATTTAATGCCAAAAAAAAGTTCAAGCATTAAGAACCGTAGGGGCTATAGCTTAACAGGTGAAGGAGAGTTCCCCTATTAGTGGGTCTGCGCAAGGAAGGGCCATTTAGTCTGCCTCAGAGTCCTGAACAGCCCCCCCCCCCCCGATGATCCAGAGGAAACTCCAGGAATCACAGGAGGGCAGGAGGGAGTAGGATGGAATGATGAAGGGAGGGGAGGGAAGGAAGAAAGGAGGGAAAGTAGAAGGGAAAGAGGTGGAGGGGAGAAGGGCAGGGATTATTACTCATTATTATTCACTGTGCTTGCAAAACTAGGAAAAAATAAAAACTTTTTAAAAAGTCAAAAAAATTATTTTCCTAGTTATACAAGCTGAATGAGTGGATATCCTTACCACCTTCCTTTCTCTTTCCTTTTCCTCTCACCCTCCTTTTCCTTTTCCCTCCCTCCCTCATCTCCCTTTGTGGATCCAACCTGCTGCCTCCCACCCTCTTGTCCATTATCTTATATGGGTCCTGGGTTCTTTCTAAAGAATCTCCTCTAGTGGGGATTTAGGCCTCTGTGGCAGACCAAGAGGTCCTACCTTGGTCAGACCTCCTTTTATTTAGGCTCTTCAAGTCTTTCTGCCCCCTCTTCTGCAAGGTTCCCTGGACCTTAGGATGGGAAGAGATTTGACCAGCCTGGTTCAGGGAGAACATATAACATTGTATGGTCACTGATATTCTGCATTCTGATTGGCTATTGTCTATTTTACTATTCTTGCACTGTGCAAGGCTGCGCATCCTGTCTGGGTATTGAGATCTTCTCTTATTCAAAGATAAAAAAATTGTTTAAAAGAAGGGCCTTTGTATAAGAAAAGACTTAAAGAAGAGGAAAAAACAGAATAGGACACAGTAAGCTTCCTATGGCTGGGAAGGGTGTGTCAAATATCCAGCACTTCATTCCAGTCCAAACACCAGTGAAGAGGAAGAAAACTGACAGTGGACAGAATCAGATGTCTTATTACTTACGGGCCTTTTTTTGATAGTTGTCTTTTTTATTATTAAACTGTGTTCCTTTGTCTCCATTCTTTTGGGGGTTTTTATTCCCTCTACCCTCTAATTATAATCCTTTGCAGTTTTAATGGATATTATAAAGATTTTTCTCTTGAATATACCATTATAAGGACTTAGAACTAGATTCCACTTATAAAGGAGAACACACAATGTTTGACTTTCTGTGCTTGGGATACTTTGCTCAGTTTAACTTTTTCTGACTCCATTCATTTCACAAATTTCACTAATTCATTTTTTTGATGGCTAAGTACTATTCCATTGTATACATAAACACCACATTTTCATTATCCATTCGTCAACTGCTTCACATTTAGGTTGATTCCATGACTTTGCTATTGTGCTGTAATGAACATGGATGTACTTGTGTCACTATAGTAAAATGAAGAACTTTTTTGGGGAGCATTACCAGTAGTGGTAGAGCAGGGTCATATGGCATTTTAATTTTTTTTAATTAGTAAAGTTTATTGAATCATTATTAAAATGAGACAGCTTTACCATAAGAATTTGCTCAGTCAGGCTGGGGAGATTGATCAGTGGCTAAAAACTTTTGCTTCACAAGTGAAAAGATCTGAGTTTGATCCCTAAATCCAATGTAAACAGTCAGAATAAGTGAAACTCTTTGCACCATGGCAAGTATGATGCACTTTAGGGACTGGAATACAATCCATCTTAGTAGACTTCCATGAGATTTAAATTGAATAATATAATTAAAATATTTAGCATAGCAATTAGTAAGTATTGATATGTTAATAATCTGTTATTTTAATGTTTATATAACATTATTTTAAGACACAACATATAGATTTTTGAAAAATTGTGTTAAGTGATTTCTGTATAGTTCACTTCTAGTAAAATATGACTACATAAGGAAATTTTCAGATGTGTAGTTATGTAGCTGAGTATAATTTTCCTGATTTTTAAGGAGGTTATGTACAAAAATGAAGCCCGGCTTTGTATATTGCTATGGTTTTTATGCTTGTTATGGTTCGGATATAAGTTGTCTCCCATAAACTCATGTGTTTGATTCTTTAGTTGATGTTTGGGGAGGTTGTGGCAACTTTAGGAGGTAGAGCCTTGTTGGAAGAAGGCACATCGAAGGCTTATAGGTTACAGGCCTTGAAGTCGATTAGCCCACCATGCTTCTGCTACGTTCTGCTATTGCACTTTGCAGCCAGCTCTCTCAGCTTCTGTGATGCATGTGACTTAAGCCTCCTCCAGCTTCTGCTACCTGCTATGCTTTTTCTGCCATCATGAACTATATCTCCCCTCTGGATCTGTGAGTCTAATAAATCTCTCTTTCCTCTCTTAAGCTGTGTGTATGAGTAGTGTCTAATAGAAACACAAAGTAACAGTGACAATATCAAAGTTCAAGTCTTGACTTCCAAATAGAGTTTTTCAAATTGAATTGCTGTTCAAGATCTATATATGTGCATCTGTGTAAGGGTAAAGTGTATAAACATTAATAGATGGATAATGAAAGTTCTGTGTTTGCATTTTCTTAAGTTTTGAGAAACTTTTCATAGTTTGCTTGTTTAGCCAATAACTGGAAATTAAATTCATTGTAGATAGACTAATAATTAGTCTGAATTAAATATTGGACTGTGTCATGTCATAGATAAAGTATGCCAAAACATCAAAATAACTTCACAAAATGGTTGTGAGTTGATATAACCAGTCATTCTAAGAGTGTTTTCTTTTCAATAGCCATGTGTGATTTTGCATGCAGCCATCTCAGTACTTGGGAAACTGAGTATGAGGTGCACGTATGTGAGGATCATGTGTGTGAGGCCAGCTCCTGATTTGAAGAAGAGGAAGCACCAGCAACAATACAAAAACACAAAAAGAAGAGTCTCATCAGAATTCTATTTTGCATGTTTGTGTCACATATAATGTGTGATATATTCAATAAGTACTCATTTCATGTGTCCTTTGAATATTTTACTACAGAGTACCTTAGTAAATATCTTTGCATTTTTGCTTCTAATTCTGTTTTCACAGGCAAATGTGAAATTTTTTTTTAGAAAGCAAAAATTTTGCTTTCTTTTATAAAATATACCCCGCATTTTTTCCGGAAAACCTTTGGAAAGAACTTTTTCTGAACATTGGATCCAGTGTTATGTCACACATTTCAGAAACAGAAGTGTCAGAGAACATTTAACATGATTGAAGAGGTGAGGAAATTCAAAGGATCTGGGGCATGCTGTTGATTCAGAAAGAAAATACAGAAAAGGCAAATTTAATATTGTCTTTCATTAAAACAATCCTATTTATACAAGTGGAATTCTTCTGCTCACCTGTTCTTCATTTTCTTAAATATGAGCCCAAGAAGGAAATGGCTCTATTCGTTGTAAAGGAAGAGTCCACATACAAAGAAAATATTTCTGACAGTAAGATAGATCAAATAATGACATAAGTTACCAAGGGTTGTTAGGTTGTTGTGAATTCTCACTCTCTAGGGAATCACTGAATTTTCATAGACAGCTATGTGCCTGAATGATATAGACAGTGCTGTTTTAAGACAGTACCCCAGTTCATCTTATCTTAGGATCTTCCATGCATTTTAATTTTTAACTTACTTCACCATATTAATCGCCAGAATGGTCGTACAAGTCTACATTTCTACCAGCAATGTATGTGGATTCTATTCTCCCCAGATTCTTTCCAGCATTTGTTGTATGTATTTTGGATTTTAGCCATTCTGATTGAGGTGAGATGATATCAGGTAGTAATTTTGATTTGCATTTCCCTGATGGCTAGGGAGGTGGAACATTTTTTTTAAGGTATTTGCTTGACATTTTAATTTTATCCTGGGAAAATTTCCTTTTAAGTTCCATGGTCCTTTTTCTAATTGGGCTGTTAATCTCTTTAGTGTTAAGTTTTTGAATTCTTTGTGCACTCTGAATATTCTTCTATCAGATGTGTGGTTAGTGAAGATTTTTTCCCATTCTGCGGGTTGTCTTTTACTTGGTTAATATTAACTTTAGCTGAAAAACTCTAATTCCAGAAGATCCCATTTGTTGAGTGTTGGTTCTATTTCCTGTGCTACTGGAGTTCTGTTTAGGAAATGTTGGCCTAGGCTGATCAGTTTGAGAGAATTCCCTATTGTATCTTGTTGTAGTCTGTCTGCATGGTTGCTGATAAATGACATCAAATGGCTTATGGGAAAAAGGAATTTATTTTCTTACTGATAGTCTGGTTACAACCTGTAATCCAGCTTGATGGGAGAGCATGCACCAACACCAGGGCCAAAAGAATTGGTCACACCATCACCACATAACAGCTGAGAGATGGACAATCCTTACTTGCCAGACCAGCATGTCTGGCTAAGTATACACAAAGATGCCCACTCTCTCACCAGCACCCTGTGATTTATTTCAGGGCCTAATCCCACCCACCATAGGCTGGGCCTTCCCCATCAGCTAGACAGTCTCCTTCAGGTTTGCTCTGGGCTTAACTCAACCACTAATTCTCTACAAATGTGCCTAGAGCTCAAACCTTCAAAAGTCAAGTTGATACCTGTGCCTAACTATGACACTCCACCCCTTGTCAACTTGACACAAAGACATAGCTCAATTAAACTGTAACCTTTCCTTGTCCCCACAGATGTTAAAAGTTATCTTAAAAGTATAAATACATTTCATAAACAAATTTAAAATATTCTCATTAAAATTTCAATTATTAAAATGTTGGAATTAAAGTCTTTCTTTAAATATGCCAAATAAAATCTTTAAATATTCAAATAGAATCATTTTAACAATGAGGAAACAAGTTAAGACCAAAGTCCATCAAATTACCATATCCTGTATTTCAGTGTCCATCTTCTGTTGCTCATTGTGGTCAAAGTGGCTCATCGTAGTCAAGGTAGCTCAAAGATTTCTAGGCATTCTCAGTCTCTATTTGCAGCTCAAAGTTATAAAAGCTGAGTTCTTTGAACCAAACAGAATCTCCACTCACAGTCGTCCTCAGCAACAGTCTCACGGTTCTGGCATCTCAAACACTCTGGGTTCTCCTCTGCAGCTATAAGCTTTATCCTTCTCTTGCAGGACTCTATGCCTGCCACTTGCTGCCAAACTTTTGCTGCTCTTCATGAACCCCGTGATTGTACACTAAAATCAGTACCACCTGGAGGACACTGCCAGATTCTGAAGTGAATTTGAAACGAAGCTTGGTTCGCTCGAGTCACAGTTGTACCAAGTTTTGTGTGATGATGCTGGAAAAGCCTCTTTTAGGCAGCCAAACTTCCAAAGGGCAAGAAACGGCTTTAACTTGGGCTTTCGGCCCCTGAAGGATTTTTTTTCCAACCACGAACTTGCCATACGGTGTTTTTCACGTCTTCCACCATCCTAGTGCAAGTCACTATGCTTTCCTTCACTAATACTCATTTCTCCAACAGGAGCAGATATTTTGCTGCCTGCCCTTTGCACATCCAAACTTTTAAGGCTGCCAACACAGCTCTTCTCTGTCAAGCAAACCAGTCCAATCTTTAAATTCAGCTTTACCAAAGTCCTTGTTCCCCTCATCACAAATTGGGTCCAAACAATCTCTCTCAGCATTGACATTATGCAATTGGCCCACTAAACTCTGAGGAACAGTATTTGTAAATCCACAAAGTGTAAATTCTCAAGCATTTCCAACTTGGTCCAGCGAAACCTTTCAAAAGCCACAAAGTCCACATAGTCAGATTTATCAGCAACACCCCACTTCCTGGGTACCAAATTCTGTTGTAGTCAGCCTGCAACATTGCTGATAAATGACCATCAAATGGCTTAAGGGAACAAGGGGTTTATTTCCTTATGACAGTCTGGTTACAGTTCTCAGTCCAGCTTGTTGGGAGAGCATGCACCAACACCAGGGCCAAAGAAATTGGTTACACCATCACCACATAACAGCTGAGAGATGGACAATCCTTACTTGCCAGACCAGCATGTCTGGCCAAGTGTACGGCAAAGATGCCCACTCTCTCACCAGCACTCCGTGATTTATTTCAGGGCCTAATCCCACCCACCATAGGCTGGGCCTTCCCCATCAGCTAGACAGTCTCCTGTTGGTGCATGCTCTCCCAACAAGCTTGACTGAGAACTGTAACCGGACTGTCATAAGGAAATATACCCTTTGTTCCCTTAAGCCGTTTGATGGTCATTTATCAGACAGTGGCTTAACTCAACCACTAATTCTCTACAAACGTCCCCAGAGCTCAAACCCTCAAAAGTCAAGTTGACATCTGTGCTTAACTATGATATATCTTCTAGGGTTTTTATAGCCTCTGGTCTAATGTTAAGGTCTTTGATCCATTTGGAGTTGATTTTCATACATGTTGACAAGTAAGGGTCCAAATTCAATCTTCTGCATGTAGATATCAGTATTGACAGCACCATTTGATGAAGATGCTGTTCTTTTTTCACTGGGTTTTCTGAGCACTTACATAAAAAAATCAGATGACTGTAAATCTTCAATCCTTATCCATTGATCTATGTGTCTACTTTGGAGCCAGTACCATGCTATCTTTATTGCTATGGATTAGTAGTATAGATTAAGGTCTGATATAGTGATACCTCCAGCAGAGTTTTTATAACTCAGGATTGTTTTTGTTATCCTGGGATTTTTGTGCTTCCATATGAATTCTGAGATTGTTTTGTCAATTTCTATGAAGAATTGCCTTGGAATTTTGATTGGTATAGGATTGAATGTGTATACTGCTTTTAGTAGGATAGTCGTTTTTATGTAGGTTTTCTCAATTCTATTTCAATTTGCTTGTACAATTTTAAGTGTACGAACATACTTATTCATTATGTTATTTAAATTTTATTACAATTATTCATTATATTTACTTTAGGTTTTATTTTAATGATGGATGGTCATTTTTATGATGCTAATTCTACTAAGTCAGTAGCATGGGAGGGCTTTCTATCTTCTGGTGTCTTCTGAGACTTCTTTCTTTAATTATTTTAAAGTTCTCATTATACAGGTCTCTCACTTTCTCAGTTAGATTTATCCCAAAGTATTTCATCTTTTTTAGGGACTATGATAAATTGTGTCCTTTAAGACTTTTTCACTTTTTTAAATTCTTGGTATATAAGAAAGCTACTGATATATATATATATATATATATATATATATTTATTTATTTCCACTCATACACACTTAAAAGGTACACCCATTCCCTCCCTCCCTCTGACCTCCCACCGCCCTGTACCCCCCTCCCATCCCCCCCCTTTCCCATCCCCCAGTAGCTCCCCCTCCCATCCCTGGAGCATTCTTAAATGTGCATGCCTAACTCTCCTCTAGGTCCTACTCTCCGATGAGGTGCAAGGACCCAGTGGCATTTCCCAGAACCCTTTCCTGTGTCCCACTTAAGCATAGGAACACTACTGTGGCTGTCAATCCCTTGCCTCCAAGGATCCTAGTGCTTTTAGTCCATGCTAGACTTTGTGGAGTCAATAGTGTGTTGGACATTGTGCAAGGCATGCAAAGTCCAATTATGATTGCTTTGACTCTAACTTGTGTGGAGTATCTTGCAAATCATTGCTCCTCCCATCCTTGTGCTCTTACAATCTTACCGCCCCCCTTCCGCAAATTTCCCTGAGCTTCAGGATGGGGAGAGATTAGGCTGGCCTAGTTCCAGGTGGTTGATATAGAGTCTTTGAAATTCTGGATTATGGTTTATTGATTTTTTTTCAGTTTTGCTGCTCCTGCAATGCCCTTCACTCCATCCTGATGAGTATTGGATGTCACTCCCTAGCCAGAGATAAAAAGCTGTTAAACTAGAGTCTTGTTATAAGAGTATATTCAAAGGTAGATGGAATAAAAGTAGGAAATCCCAATCAGGGAGGGGTCAGACACCCATTTGCAAAATGGTTACTTTCTATTTGGCAGTCTATATGCCCTCCCCTTCTGGTGAAATCATACCCCATCAGCTGCAAATGATCAGGAAGGAAAGTCTGTGAACTTAACCAGATGTCTCAATACTCACTTGCAGTCCTTGATGGTGGCCTATTTTCTCTGCTGCAACATGGTCCCCTCTCTCCTTGTTTCTGGTGTGGCCCTCCTACCCCCTCCATCCTGTTCATAATCCTTGCAATTATTACTGTAGGTGTTACAGAGATTTATCCTTGAGTGTCTCTAGGTGGGTTTGGTACTAGGAGCCACCTATTAGGGAGTACATATGGCGCTTAATTTTCTGGGTCTGAGATACTTCACTCAATATAATTGTTTCTAATCCCATCCATTTCCCAGCAAATTTCATTAATTCATCGTTTTTGATGGCTGAGTAGTACTCCATTGTATAGATGTATCACAGTTTCCTTATCCACTTGTCAACTGCTGGACATTTGGGTTGATTCTATGACTTTGCTATTGTAAACAGTGCTGCTATGAACATGGTCGTGCTTGTGCTATCAAGGTGAATTTTTGCTGTATGGGGGATTATTCCTAAAAGTGGAATAGCAGGGTCACATGGCATTTCAATCTTTAACTTCTTTAAGAATCTCCAGACAGCTCACCAGAGTCGCTGTATGAGCCTGCATTCCCACCAGAAATGTAGGAGAGTTCCCCTCCTCCACATCCTCTCCAGCAGTTGGTGTTTGTGGATTTTTGCCATCCTGACCGGGGTGAGATGATGTCTCAGGGACGTTTTGATTTGCATTTCCCTGATGGCTAAGGGTGTGGAGCATTTTTTAAGATATTTATTAGACATTTTAATTTTATCCCTGGTAAAGTTTCTTATAATTCCAGGGCCCATTTTTTAATTGGGTCATTGGTTTCCTTGGTTCTTTGTGCACTTTGGATAGTAGAGCTCTATCAGATATGTTGTTAATGAAGATTTTCTCCCATTCTGTGGATTGCCTTTGAGCTCGTGTTACAATCTCTTTATCTGAACAGAAGCTCTTTAATTTCACAAGATCCTAACTGTTGAGAGTTGGTAGCAGTGACTGTGCCATTGGATGTCTGTTTAGGAACTGTTGGCCTTGCCCAATCAGCTCGAGGGAGTTCCCTACCCTTTCACCTATGATTTTTATAGTCTCTGGTCTTATATCAAGGTCCTTGATCCATTTGGCATTAAGTCTTGTACATGGTAACAAGTATGGATCCAGTTTTAATCTTCTGCATATGGAGATCCAGTTTTTCCAGCACCATTTGTTGAAGATTCTGTTTTTTTCCATTGGATTTTGTGGGTCTCTTTGTCAAAGATCAAATGTCTGTAGTTGTGTGGGCTTATATCTGTGTCTTCAACCCTTATCCATTGATCAGTGTGTCTATATTGAAGCCAGTACCAGGTTGTTTTTATAACTATGGATTTGTAGTATAGACTAAAGTTCGGTATGGTGATACCTCCAGCTGTGTTTTTGTTACTCAGGATTGTCTTTGCTATCCTGGGTCTTTTGTGCCTCCATATGAATTTTGAGATTGTTTGGTCAACCTCTTTAAAGAATTGGAAAGCTACTGATATTTAAACATTAACTTTGTGACCCTCCATTCTCCTGAATTTATGTATTAGTTCCATGAATTTCCTGGTCAATTTTTTGGAGGTCTCTCAGGTACAGAATCATGTCATCTGCAACTAGGCATAACTTGAATTCTTCTTTTCCTATTTATATTCCTTTTATCTCCCTCTCTTGTTTTATGGCTCTAGCCAAGACTTACAATATAATTTTGAATAGATGTTATAAGAATAGAAAGCCTTGTCTAGTTCCTGATCAAAGTGGGAATGCTTCAAGTTTTCACCTTTCAATGATCCTTGTTGCAGGTTTATTATATATAATAGCCTTTATTATGTTCCTTTTATTCAGTTGTCTCCAAAGGCATTGAACATAAAGGGATGTTGAATCTTGTCAGAAGCCTTTTCTGCATTTATTGAGAGTATCATGTGGTTTTGGTCATTAGATTTGCTTATATGATGGATTACATGTATTGATTTGCTTATGTTGAAACAACTTTGTGTTCCTGGAATAAATCCTACTTGATCACAGTGAATTATATTTTTGAATCCAGTTTGCTAAAGTTTTGTTGAGAAACTTTGCATCTGTGTTGATCAATAAGATTGGCATATAGTTTTCTTTTTTATTGTATCTTTATTTGGTTTTGGGATTAGTGTAATATTAGTTTTTTAAAAAGAATTTTGGAGTGTTCATTCCTTTGCTGTTTTATGGAATTGTTTAAACAGTAGTGGTATTATTTGTTTTTAAATGGCTGGTAAAATTCTGCCCCGAATCCATCCGGCTCTGGATTTTTTTGGTTAGAAAATTTATAACTACTTCTTTCATTTTTCTCTTATACAGGATGATTTAAATAATTCAATTCATTCTGATTCAATATTGTACATACTTAGAAATGAATCCATTTCTTTCTGATTATCAACTTTTGTGGAGTATAAATTTTTGAAATATGACCTTATAGTTCTCTCAATTTCCTTGGTACCATGTGTAATAATTCCATTTTCCTCTCTGTTTTTATTAATTTTGGTTTTCTCTTTTTTGGTTTTGATTTATTTGGTTAAGAGTTTATCAATCTTATTGAGTTTTTCAAAGAACCAACTTTGTTTGGTTGATTCTTTGTATTGTTTTCCTTGTCTCAATTTTGGATATTTCTCTCCTGATTTTACTAATCTCTGCTCATCTACTATTTTTGGGATTGGATTGTTCTTGTATGTCTAAAGCTTTAAGTTGCATTGTTATTTAATTGTGATATTTCCATTTTTTTGATATTGGCTTTTAATGCTATGAAATTTCCTCTTAGGACAGTCTTCATCATTTCCTAGAGATTTTAATATGTTTTGTTTTCATTATCATTCACTTCTAGGAATTTTTGAATTTCCATTTTGGCTTCTTCCTGAACCCATTCTTCATTTAGTATCATGGTATTTAAGTTCCAAGAATTTCTGTATTTTCTGTCTTTGACTTGTTGTGGGTTTAACCTTATTGCATGGTGGTCTGATAAAGGACATTATATAATTTTAGCTTTCCTGCATATGTGGAGATTTGCTTTGTCACACAATATGTGATCTGTTTTGGAGAAAGTTCCATGGAGAGCTGAAAAGAATGTGTATTTCTTGGTGTCAGGATGGAAGGCTCAGTAGGGTTTGATCAGATCCATTTGGTTTATGGTTTGAATTAGTTCCAATGTATCTTTGTTCAGTTTTTGGTCTGCTGACCTATCCAATGGTGAGAGTGGGGTGTTGAAATACCCTACTATTATCATTTCCAGGTTAAGTTGTTATTTGTAGATGTTATAGTATTTGTTTAATGAATGTGTGTAAGCCTGTATTTAATGTATACATATTCAGTATTGTAAAATCTTCCGGATTTTCTTTTGACTAATCCATAGTTTCCTTCTTTGTTGCTTATGATTTCTACTGGTTTAAAATCAATTTTTTCAGATACCAGAATTGTTACCCTAGCTTGTTTCCTTATTCCATTAACTTGAAGTACTTTTGACCAGCCTTCCGCTCTGAGAATGTGCCTAGGTTTCATAGTGAGATGTGTTTCCTAACGGCAACAATTTAATGAGTTATGATTTTTAGTCTATGCTTGTAGTCTATATATTTTGATTGTGGAGTTAATTCCATTGACATATAGGGTTTTAATTGAAAAATGTCTCTTGCTTCCTGATATTTTTTATGTTTCGTGGTTTTTACATGTATATTACTTTGCTTTGAAGTGGTGTTGCTATTATTTTTTCCCTTCCATCCTCTTAGATATCATCTGTCCTTTTCACCAGGTTTGGTGGTCATGTAAGTCTTCAGCTTGTCCTTATGGCAGAAAATTTTTTCTTTCACTTTCAATCATGACTGATAATTTTGATGGGAATAACAGCCTGGGTTGACATTTGTGCTCTTTCATGACTTGAAATATGTTTTTCCAAGCTCTTCTGGCTTTTACTGTTTCCATTGAAAAGTAGGCTGCTATTTTAATATGTCTAACTTTAAATATGATTTGCTTTTTCTTGCTTGATGCTCTCAACACATCTGGTGATGTATCTGTAGTATTTTGACTATTATTTGTGGTGGAAAGTTCCTATTTTATTCTTATCTGATTGGTGTGTGATATGCCTCTTGTAGTTTGATGGGGATTTTTTCCCTTAGATGTGGAAATTTTTCATCTATGATAGTGTGAAAAATCTCTTCTGGTGTGGCTTTTTGGGTTTCTTGTTCTGGGAGTCTATGAATATGTAGGTTTGGCTTCTTCAAGGTGTCCCATAACTCTTGAATATTCTTCTTAAGTATTTTTTTTTTTTTTGCTTTTTTAACCTCTTTGAACCAATTTGTTTTGGCACTTTGTCTTCTAGTTCTGATATTCTGTTTTCTGGTTTGTTCCTTCTTTTGGTAAGACTCTCTGTTGAGTTTTAGATTGTAGTTAGCTTGTTTTAAATTTTAACTTTAATCTCTCCATGAGATTTTTTTTCAATTACTTTATGCCTATTTTTGTTTCCTTAACTCCCTTTTTCATCTCATCCATTTGCCCATTGTGCTCATGTTCATTTTGGCTTATGTAGTTATTTAACTCCTTTCATATTTCTTTTTTCATTGTTTTGATCATTTTAAAAATCAGCCTTTGAAAATCTTTATCTTAGTCATTGATTTCTTGGTTAATATAAAAGCAGTTATTCTGGTTCAAATCCATCATTATGAAGTGGACTTTTTTGTATATTTATTGTCTTGTTTTTTGTTGTATCTTGTTGATTTATGGTGCAACTTTGGCATTTTGTGTTTGATATTTAGTATCTTTCTTGGTGTATGCTCATGACTGTTGTGAGTCAGACAGAATCACTACACTTGGATGGTTATTGCTACTGTTTGCCTAGGTGTTAAAGGTATCAGACCATTTTGTGGATAAAAGTATTCTTGGTGCTATTTTATGGATGAGGTTATTCTGTGAAGAAGTATGTAAGTCCTGCTGTGGTTAGGAGGATGGCTGAATTTAGGTCTAGATTTGACTGCGAGTTTTAAGATTGGTGTTAAAATTTGTTATGTGGCATTTGGTTTAAGTATCAGATTTAGTTTTAGATTATATAACAGAGTGGGTTTAGTAGCCAGAGGTTAGAGACAAGTGCGATATGGCAACTTTTAGTTCCCTAAAGGTATGTTAAAGGGGAATGGTTAAGAATCTGTGGGGTAGGTGTGTAAGGCTTTGGGTGTGCTATATAGAAATCTTAAACTGTAATGACCCCCGGGTTCACTCTAGCTTGTCTATTCCTGTGGGGGCTCAGGCCTCTGTGGTATATCAAATTTCTTCTCTTTAGGCTACCCCACTGATATGTGCATTTCCCTTCACTCATCCAGCTTTAGAATCAAAGATTTCCATTGTAAGTTCTTATTCTATGGGTGTAATGACAGCTACCTATAGAGAAGCATACACACAGAAGGATTAGAGGTATCGGGAAAGAATGGTGAAGGGAAGAGAAAGGATGAGAGGGAGGGGAAGCTGGGATGAATATTCAATATCCTTGTAAAAGTAGAAAAATAAAAAAATTAAAGAAATGAAAGAAAAGCCAAATTGATGCATTTTCATACCATAACAAAGAATTATTAGTTATTAAATATATTTAAAATAAAAAACTGTGGTGACTTATCAATTAACATACAAGGAAAGTAAAAAGAGTTACTTATCTTAGAGTTAGATGTGACAATTCTCTTCTGTTGTGTGGAAAGATTTCTGGACTCCTCAGTCATATGCTGTTGGTACAGCTTGTTGATTCTGTAGACTCTATTAAATCCTTGGAGGGATTTTTAACTGATTAGTAGGGTGGGGGGCTGGAGCAGCCAGCATGCAGGCCTGGGGGCAAACCCCAGTGTGAGAGTGTACCCACCCATGAAACCTCCTTAAGAAGGCTCCAGCTTAGGGGGAGGAACGGCTGAGATCATAGCCCCAGACATGAGGTGGGACTCTGATCCCAAGTTGGATGGTACAAGCCAGGAGGGAAACCTCTGACATGTGTGCAAGAGGGTACCCAAGCTGTAAGCCCTCCTTATTAAGGCTCCAGCTGGGGAGGGGTCTCCAAGCCCACTGCTCCAGCCACAAGGTGGGGACTCTGAGCCCAAGCTCAGATGGCACAAACTAAAGGGGAAACCGCCACTCTGCATGAGAGCAACATTTTTCTGGTACTTAATTAACTTTAGATTTAGTCTATTAGAATTAAATTTACTTTTATATATTTAGCAATTTAAGTATTCTTCCATATGTAAGAACATTAAAGACCAATAGCAAAATATCTAAATTATTGCTATAATGTTTTATTTATTCAAGTTTCTTTTATGCCTTGTATATAGGTCACATAACCTCCCAGGGCAACCACTGATTAAACAGAAGAATAAAGACTATTACAAATTGGCTTAAAAGTTGATGAATATTAGGGCTATAATGCTGCATTTATAAGTGTAGATTGATAGTGTTAATGTACTTATGTCATAAACACAGGCATTATAATTAAAACAATGTGGAGAACCAGAAAATATGCTGTGATAGCTGCTGTGAGATTGCACTCCTCTCTCCAGACAAGAATATGGATTGATATTACTGAAAAATAATTATACATTAGTGGAGGCCAATTAACTTCAGATAATTAAATTGCAGAATTTGTTTGTTTCACTAGTCACTATGAGATACAACGTTGGAGGGTACTTGAGAAAGGACATGGGATTTTTAAACATTTTCATTAACATTTTTGCAACTTTTAATTTTATTTAGAGTATCTACTCTATGGTAAGTCTCTACTTACTATGTGGTTGATAGAAAGATTACAAGGCAAGTATTAACTCCACTTGGGGGATCAGGTACTTCAGTGAGTATGGAGCTGATTAGAAGGACTACCTAATCCAAATTGACTAAATACACAATAGTAAGTATAATCACAGTTTGCCTTCGGATCAACCCATTTCAAATACCATACAATTAATAAACACCTAAATTACCAGAAGACCTTATTAACAATATGTATACTAGAGACTAATCTTGTTACTCCTGAAAGCAGCAACAGCAACCTAATCTACACCCAACTTTCTCACTCTGGGGTGTCATAGTTTCCTGGATATTTGCAACAAAGTGTCCAGTAAGATGTGTGTCATTTTTGTGTTAACCTCAAGCTCCTTTTCCTATCTAGCTTTGCTAAGGTATAATTGATATGTTTAATTTGCATATATGTAAGATAATATTGTATACAATATAATATTTTATTACACATATGCATTATAGAATTGTCAATATAATATTATATTAATTAATTGATACATTAACATATTACAATATTAATTAATCAATACATCTATCATCTCACTGAGTGACCACTGTCAGGTTTCAGTGACTAGTGGATTGAGAACAGCAGTGCTAACAGACAGAAAGCTTGAGTTTTGAAGACATAGTGGCAGTTCATGAATCTGGGTCTGATAGTGCTGTGAGAAATAACATCATGTCAGGCACAGTGGAAAGGTTTAATTAGCAGAAAAAGTCTTATTTAGTAAGGGACTGTCATATTTGTGTTAATGCTACACTTGAGGAAACTTAAAAAGATCTGCTTTCTGTAACATCTTCTGATAAATGGTGTAATCGATATTTGAATATGAATATTATGTTCTTTATTAACACATTGTTTTTCCTAGTCAGCCCCTCATTAGGCCAAGGAAGAGCTAAGGAAAGTTTTAAAGGGTCACAGTCCCAATTCATCATGTGACTATGTATGCGAAATCAAGAATATGCAAGTCTTTGATGACAGAAGAACATCACGCTTTACCAGAAATTGGGTGAAGAGAATGAGAAACAGTTTTTAAAAAATAATCCTTTGAGATAAGAAAACATTGGAGTCATGTTTATAACAACTAATGCTATTGTTATAAATTAATATAATTAAGTGGTCAATTTTATTCTATATGCACTTTACCACACCTTAGTACAATACAGCATGTATTGGAGCATTTTAATTCTTTTTTTTTAATTTTTTTATTATTATTTATTCAACTGTGTGCATATGCGTGTGTATGTGCCCGCGCGGGAGTGTGTCTGTGTGTAGAACCACGGACGAATTCGCGAACCACCATGGACGCCTCCACCTCCTTCTGCCCCGGGATTCACAGGCTCCGCCCTACCAGGACCAGAAGCGCAGGCCGCCCCCCGCTTCCGCCCGGCGTCTATAAGTGGGATCTGGGATCCGAACTCAGGACCTTCCGCCTGCAAGGCGGAGGCTTAACCTCTGAGCCACCTCTCCAGCCCTGGAGCATTTTAATTCTGTTTTTGTAATCAAACAAATTTGGATGGTCTATTGCTGTATGTGAAAATGGATTAAACAAAGGATAAAGCATATAGAACCCTGACTATGTAGAAAATAAACCAACAAATTTTCTTAATTATAAAAACTGGGTTTGGACTGTAATTTATGGTAAAGTACTTGCCTAGTATGCTCAAAGACCTACATTCAATTTCTAGCACCCCAAGACAAAAAAAAAAAAGAACATGAAAAACACATAAAAATGAATGTGTATTTAAATTTTATTCCATAATTTTGGAATATTTTATAAGTATATTATGACAAGTTTGTGAATACTTCTAAATATATGTGTATTAAACAATACAATACTTATATACAATTGGAAATAAAAAGAGCTTTTATCCACTAGTGAATGGATATAGAGCAGTGATCAGTACTATGTATATCAATCAGAGATCAGTCATGGTAATAAATCTTAATATATATACCTCTTGTTATCTTAGAACTTATATATGCATTTCATTAATGTTTGCTTATGATTATTTCTTTTTTTATGATTATTTCTTATTTATATCTTCTGTTCAACAAGATAACTCAATTTCCTTTTTTAATGAAGAGAGTTTTGTTTTATTGACAACAAAAGTTCAGGAAAGATTAGTCCTTGAAATTAGTGATTTAAAAACTTGACTTTTCTGAGTTAAATTTCTACTTGATTTTGGCATTTTCAAGTTGATTTCTCAGAAGTTAATTGAGATGATGAAGACTCAAATTGTTTTTGATATATTTGAGACACTTAGGAAAATGTTTTTCCTTTCTCAGGGATTTAGTATTTAATGAATTTAGAAAAGTGTTGAAAGGTTGGAATGGCATGTGAGGGACACAGACTATCAGGTCTTAATGTTATCCTTTTATATTTACAAACCAACAATAAAAATGTGACCAGCAAACATATATCCTGAGGAATTGAGCCCAATGTCTGAGGTTGGGTTGGGAAGTATCATTTATGGATAACCATGCAACAGTAAATGTAGAAAAGAAAGAGAAATTTGGGTATTGGAGTCAATTTTCTGATATACTATGAAAAGATGCTTTTTACTATAGTTCAGCACTAGAAAAAAAGTATTCATCAAAGCTAGAAATGTGAAATTGCTTTATTATACTGTACAATAAAAACTTTCTCAAATACACCCTCTAGTGTTACAATATTTCCTTATTGTATGTTTAAAATATGAACCATACTTAAACTTTTGTTTAGTATTCTCAGATACTTAAGTGTAAGTCAGTGCAATCTAACTTAAATAACATTTGTCTACAAATGTAGAATTAAGTTATATATTTATAATTTGAATTGAGTATCCTCTATGTTATATCTCATAAACGTTAAGAGAAATTCATCTTGGCCATGCCATTTTTATTTTGCTAATTTAAAAACTTTCGTTCTGTATTTTTTTTGCTATGTTTTTTATTTCTTTGCTATGTTTTGTTACTCATACCAAAAAGCAGAAATATTCACAGAATTTCATTTCTCTTTTCAAGTAAATGCAAATTCATAGCTCTTGAGGGACTGTTAGAGAAAAGTAACTTGAATGTTAAAATATGAATTTTATGATAGTTAATGAAAAGATGTAAGGGAAAAATGGAAAATTAGAAGTATAGCCTGTGCCACAGAATATGATATTGTCTTAAGAAATTAAGAACCAAAGTCAAACCAAAAATGAAAATCTCAAGTTATGATCAATTATTATAAAACAGGAAAAAAGCTTAGAAGCAAAGAATAATGAAAACATAACAAAAGTAAAAATGAAAAATAAAACAAGAAAATTCACTAATTTATGTAAAAATATCTGTGACCATAATAACCACCAAACTAAATGAAAGTTAGTTAGGTAATAGATTTTACATAACTTGGAATCCTATAGTCATCAATTAGAGCATAAAGAACCACAGAAATAGCTGTGCAGATATTAGCATACTTTAATCACAAAAGTGTTAAAATTGGATGATCAGGGAATTCAAGACCAGCTTGTCAGAATGATGACCCATCCCTGTTACTGTAAACTAGAAAAAAAACCTAAAAAAAAAAAGGGAAGGAAGTAGATCAATAAGGAAGACAGCTAATATTTATAGGTAAGAAGACATCAAAGTTTTCTTTATAAAACTGTTATTATATAGTGGAAATATTTAGATCTAAAGCTGAGTGAATGAAGGGAAATGCACATATCAGTGGGGTGGCCTGAAGAGAGGTAACTTGATATATAGAAGCCTGAGCCCCCACAGGAGAAGAGAAGCTAGAGCGGGGGGGGGGGGTTTCCATTGAAGCATACAGGTGGAAGAGTGAGTGGGAGTGGGAGGGAATGTTGAAGGGAAGGGAGGGGACAGAAGGGAGTGAGGAGGGAGGGAAGCTGGGATGAAAACTCAATATCCTTGTGAAAGTAGAAAAATAAAAAATAAATGATAAAAATTGGATAATTAAAAATCATGCATAATTCTCATTTTGCTTCAGAGGAAAAAAAGTAGAATGGAATATATGATTGTGAAGGCATTTTGTTTTTTAACATTTATTTATATTTCCCCAATCATACAGGCTTAATAAATACCCCGTCCTTCCCTCCCTCCACCCCTTGCCAGTCCCCCTTGCAACCTCCCCTCCTTTCCCTTTCCTTTCACCCCGCGCCCCCCTTTCCTACTCCCAGTGTCTCTCCCTTTACCTCTCCTGTTACCTGGATCATCCTTTTGTGTGAATGCCAAACTTCCCTCTGAGTCCTTCACTCCAGTGAGTGGCATAGCCACTCCCTTTAGTATGGAAACACTATTATGACTGTTAATCCTTTGAGTAAAGATATTTTCACAACAATCCAAAGGCTAAAACAACTCACACTGTTTTTGCCACTGTTCTTCTGTCTTCTCAATGATAGCCCACAGTATCTGCAGATATCTTTGCCTCCTTCACTTTCTGGTTGCTGGTCATGTATTTTCCACAGCTTTTCCCCTTAGGAGTCTAAGTGTTGTTCATGGGTTTCAACCCAGCACTGTGTCACTCATGACTTGACATCTCACTGACCCAGAAAAATGTTAATGCAATCAAGGAGAAACACTTATTCATTCCACAGTGCATGGAACGCGTTCTCACCAGCATGTTGCTACAGGATGATCCAACGACTCTCAGCAGATATTGGGTCAATAATGACAAAGCTAGAGCGAGAAAGTTGTGGATAACTGCCCAAAGTTCTTGACTTACCCAGCTTGAAGTCTCAACCACTGCTAAACTTTACCTTATTTGAATTAGTTAATATGTGATACTACTTGAATTGTCTAAATTTTGCTTCTTTTCCTCAATGTACGTGATCTTGTGTTAGGTCCATTATTACAGACAGGAAATTTATTGTCATGAGTTTGCATGTGAAAGTACATAAGCCATTTTACTTATCTGAATGGGTAATATAAAAGTACAGACTATTAGAAGAGAATATTTTCAGATTTATTATGGGAAAAGGGCATTGTGAAATACAATTATAGGAAAAAACTATTGAAAGAATAAATGGTGTTATATGAACCTTGTTTTCATTTGCTGTTGTTATGTTTAGCCTTCTCAAAATCCTGCATTTATCATGTTCTGGAGAGGAAATACACAGGAAAATATACACAGCATTATGTAAATAATGTCATTCATTTTAATACAAATGAACTCATATTAGGGATATGTGAAAGGACAACTATTTTCTTTAAAGAAACAAGAAATCACTTAATGCAATCTATGCCTAACATCTGGACTACCTATCATGATCATGTATATTTCCCTGTTTCCTAATGTAAGCTTAAGATTTTTCTAAACATGAATTAGAAAGAAAGTATCACTTAATCACTAAACGTATGCTTATATTTTATTCATTATGTAGCTTTATTGTATTTTTAGTTTCAACACTCTGGTTGACATGCACTGTAAAGAATGGAACAAAAAATACCATAAGAAATTGAAGGACAACTGAATTTTAGTAATGTTTCATTCACAGTGAATGCTTTATCCATTTAAATTTTAAGAATCACTCAGACAAAAGTTTCCTTATCAAAACCGTTTATCTCTAGGTTAATTTTCTTGAAACTCTAGTGTTTCAAATGCAATCGCTCTTTAAAATAACTGAAATCAGATGATAAATATAAATTTAAGATTAAAGTTTTTATTTTTGCATATTTAAAATTAGAAAACCTATAACTTTTTTTTTTTATTTGAGGAGAGTAACAGTACTTAAAACTTTGGGTGTCAGCGTCATCCATTAAATTAATGCTTTACTCACCTCTTCTGTCTGCTAAAAGCCAGTTTTTATTATACTTATCCCCATCTTTAAAATAGGCTTATTTGTGAGTGTTGATAAAACTCACCCACTGCAAGTGAACAATTCAATGACTTCTAGTAAATTGTTAGAGTCATGCAACCATTACTACAATACAGCTGTAGAATATTCCATTGCCTGAAATGAAACCATTGGTCTTCAGTTCCTTCATCTACCTCCATGTTGAGTGGATCAGCAAACATTATTCTCCTCTACCCTTTGAGTTTTATTTTCTCCCCTTGGCATAGTGTTCAAAGGCTACCAAACATTGAATCTCAGATTTCAAAAGGATAGAAAGGCACTCTGTCTCTAAGTTATATTTCTAGCTCTCATTTTAAATTTTTTTCAGCAATGCCTAAGATTTTATATAATTCCATCTATTTTGTTTTAAAATATTTTGTTTGTTTATTTGAGAGAGAGAGAGAGAGAGAGAGAGAGAGAGAGAGAGAGAGAGAGAGAGAGAGAGAGGAGAAAACGCCCATGCATCCCATGGCCTATGTGTAGAGGTCAAAGAGATCAAGGTAGGACACTTTCTTTTTAATATTTCTTTTTTTATTATGGTAGGGTGGTGTCAACTGCTGTTTATTCTATACATTACAAAAGCATATTTATTTGGAACAAAGTCACCATCTTGCAGAAAATGCATACATGTTGCTACAAAGTTTTAAAGCAGTGCTGTTTGTCTCCTTTAAGATCAAATGGGCTTTAAACCACATCACTTGTCTAAAGTCACAGTCTTCTTTGAACACCTTCACATCGTTGCTTAGATAATTCATTGATAGCTCCCAAGGAGACTTTTGAAAAATTTTAACTATTCTTTGAACCTTGTCTTTAGCCTTCATTTTTGTAAAGAGCCTTTTATTTTGAGAATCTCAGTAAGTTGCACAGGCTGATCTTGAACTCACTCTGTAAACCCTGCAGGGACTTCAAATGGAAACCTGCTCCACCACAACAGCATATTGTTTTGTGGTTAAACCTTGCTGCCAGTATACTTTAATGTTAGTATGTAATATGCATTCACACTTTACTCATTTTTGTCACTAAATACTTAATGCATGAATCGCTTGTTTATCTTTTTATTAGATAAGTATTGAGAATTTCGATTTTTGGTTTCTATGAAAAAATGCTACCACGAAAATTATTATGCACTTCTTTGTAAGCACCCACTCTCTTTATCTCAAACTCTCTCTTTCTATCAGTTCTTGCTATGACCCAGGCATAGAACCTAAAAAAAAATGGAACTCTATTGTTTAGACTGGATTCAAACTCCCGATCCTCCAGCCTCTGCCTGCCATGTTCTGGAATAACACGTGTTTACCCTCATCCTTTTCAATTAGTTTATTTTTATCCATTCCTAGAGATTATTTTCACGTATGTGAACAAGGGTTACTTCTTTCTTTCTAACTAGAATACCTGTTACTATTCTTTTTCTTTTATTCTCCTTCCTCCCTCCTTTCTTCTCCTCCCTCCCTCCCTTCCTCCCCTCGCTCTCCTTCCCTCCTTCCCTCCCTCTTCTTCCCGCCTGCCCACCTGCCCACCTGCCAGCCCGCCTGCCTTCCTTCCTCCCTCCCTCCCTTCTTCCCTTCCTCCTTCCCTCTCTTCCTCCCTCCCTTTCTTCCTTCTTTCTTCTTTTGTGCATGCTAGAGCCTCCAATACAACTTTAAGTAGACATGGCAAAAGTGAGCATCTTTGCCCTGGTCCTCAAACCAGGGCAGTAAAATTCAGTTCTTCACCATTAGATTTATTTTTGTGCATGTGCATGCTTACTCCAATCAGACTAAAAACCTCCCCAATCGTCTTTTTAATTTTGTGAGGTATAGGGATGAGCTTTGGATTTTATTTATCCTAGAAAAACACCTATAGCACATATCTTTTTATTACTTTATTTTTTATTTTTATTTTTTTAATTTATTATTTATTCAATTTTGTGTGTATGCATGTGTGCGTGTGTGTGCGTGTGTATGTGTGTATGTGTGTGTGTAGAACTACGGGCGAATTCGGGAACTACCATGGACCGCCTCCACCTCCTCCTGTTTACTCTTGCCCCAGGATTCACAGGCTCTGCCCTACCAGGACCAGAAACGCAGGCCGCCCCCGCTTCCATCCTGCGTCTATACGTGGGGTCTAGGATCCGAACTCTGGACCTTCTGCTTGCAAGGCAGAAGCTTAACCCCTGAGCCACCTCTCCAGCCCCTTTATTACTTTATTTTAAGGAAAGTTCTCTTTAAGTTTCCCAGACTGACCTCAAGTTTATAAATCAGCCTCTACAGTGGCTACAATTACAGGCGAAGAACTGTTTTGCTGAGGAAACATTGTTTCTATGGTTTTCTGAGAATTTTTAAAATTAATAGATATTGTCTTATCAAGTTCTTTCCCTTCATCTTTAGATGAATTTTTTAAACTTTACTTTATTGATATGGCATATTATTTGTCCAATTATAAATAAATCTTGCTGTTGATTTACAATAATTAACATTGTAAAAAAAGTAGCTTTAACCTACCAAGTAATTTTAAAATGTCACAATTACATAAACTGTATAGGTAATAGTTATAATTTGCTATCCTAAAATAGAAATAAATCTGTTATAAGTATTTTATATAAAGGTGTATAAAATCTTTCACAATGTACACAAGCAATCACTAATATATTTGCATCTTGTCACTAACCATCAAAGGAGATATATACCTAAGGATATGATATTAAACCTTAGCTGCAAAAAATTAATTATATTACATACTTTCCTACTTTAAGAATTCCATGGCAAATCCCTATACCTATGTGGATAACTCAAGAGTTTCATATATTTTCATATTCTGAGAGTGGTTTCTTTCTTCAGTAAATTGTATTAGAATAAAATGTTGTCTCTTAAAGTTCTTGCTTATTTTTCATTAGATACAATACCTATAACATAAAAACATGCATTACTTGATTATTTTATGGTACTTGAATTACTCCTCATAAGCAAGAAAAAATATTTAACTTTTGTAGGTATCAAAATTTCTATGCACACTTCTGATTGAGAGAACTTAGTGTGTCTATCTCTGCAACTTTAAACTGATAGGCTGTATTATGTTTGGTTATAAATCTGTCAATAGATATTTACAGTTTTCTACCTTTTGGCTATCATTGCTGATAGCAATGATAGAAAACAATTCTGCAATATCTGGTCATGTTCCTATTTCCAAATTACTTGGTCATATAATAATTCTATATTCAATTTTGGGTAACTATTTTTCACAAGAATCATTCCATTTTAGGGACTGAGAAGATGGCTTATTGGTAAAAGTCCTTACCAAACAAGTATAAAGACTCAGTGAATCTCCAGAACCCATGTAAGCCAGATGCATGATGTACCTGTACTCCTAACAGTTTTATGGAAATGGGAGAAACAAGAATGTCCATAAGCTCGCAGGATAGATAATCTGTTGTATGCAGCAGAAAAAAACAATAGAGTAACCTTTTCAAACAAGGTAGAAGGATAGGACTGACACCAGAGATTGTCTTTTGACTTCTATGTATGTGCTGTGGCATGTGTGCATATGTTCATATACAACTATGTATGTATACATACATACTCAGGTACATATACACAAGAATTCTCCCATTTACTGATTTTTCTATATTAGTGTGGCATGTTATTAATCCATTTTAAACATTAAACTGCTTAGGAAACTCTCCTTGGTCATGGCATTGGAGGATTTTTTTTCCTTGTTATACTGTGTTTGCTCTTATTTGAAGGAATATTTTTATATGAGAGAGAAAAGGTCGGTGTGTTGGGGTAAGGTCTGTTATAGTTTCTTCTTAATTTTAGGCCTCAGGTGACTCACACTCTAAAAAAGATATGTCAATAAATGATCCAACATTTTCTTTTTTCTTTTTTTTTTACTGTAGTTAGGTTTCCCCACATTTTTTTCATGATTTTTTCATTTTTAAATGTTTTCCCTGGGCTTCATCTGCAATCAAGTCATGTGACCACATTTTACAAATAGCATTTCCTTCAAGGTCCATCAATAGTTTGAATTTCAAGGTCACTACAATAGGTCAATTGTCTGGTGAAGGTGGAACCCAGGCTCAGGAATCCAAAGTTACTAGCTTCTAAGGAATGAAAGATTATGAAGATGGAATAATGCAGCAGGTCAAAAGATCCTCATTTTCTTGCAATCTTTGTCACTGCTATGTTCTTCCATTCTGGATTTTTATGCCCCCTCCCCACCTAAAAAATAAAAACTCTCCAATGATTGCACTTGAATCAAAAATATGAAAATGTACAGAGCACGCTGATATTAGGTTCCTATGTTTTCATCTGAAGTGCAAAACCAAATGGTATAATTCCTTATTACAGTTTATTTATCTCTAATTCTATTGCATTTCTGTTTATTTGACAAATAGAAGCACTGAGGGCTTTTGTTTTGAGCTTTGTTTTCAAGTATTTGAAACAGCAATGGAAGATAGAGATTGTGCTTCCAATTAGGAGAGAGAATTTTTTTTTAGTGTATCACATAATAAAGATCATTACTCAATATAACATGATGAAGTTTTACTCAGCTCAGTGGCAAAGAGAAGGTTCATTTACAGGTAGATACTAAAGACTTAGGTTGGTTAGCCTTGTGTTTGGTTTTTCACCTATAGCATCGTCCACAGCAGCTGCAGACTCTATCAGAACACCATCATGGTCCTCTGTGGAGTTTGCAGTATAAATGAGTATAATGATTGTCCCCCTCTTAGTAAGAAAGAATCCATTTTCTTTGACCTAGGAATGTCTTGTGCTCTTTCAGTTTCCATAGAGTTATTGCAGTTTCGTTAGTTTGTGAATATTGTGAAATTTCAAATTTTTCATTTTCCTTGATATAATCTACAGATTATGCTTTTGTAATTGAGGAAAAAAGCCCTAATGTTTATAAGTATGGAAATATTTGGATAAATTCTAACAACAACAATAAATAGAAACTTAGTAGGTACTTTGAAAGTGATAAAGACATATACTTTGGATTAAATGATCTTGTTAACATGCATTGCTGATGAAGTATATAAAGTAATTTTTATATCACAATTATTTCAAGTAGTCAATTATTTCAATATTTCAAATGAAATAGAGAAGTCAAGGCAAAATTCTTTTATAGACGTTAAGCATATTAGAAGATTAATAAAGTTCCCATGTACTCAGAGGAAATACCTACCATTTCTTTACTGCTGGAAAATTATAGGAATAAAACTTTTATAAAATGTTACCCTATACATGAAATATTAGTTACTTTTTTCTGCAGAGAACCTCATTGCTCTATAATGCCCCTGACAACCCCCTTTAATTTGATAAATGTGTTTGTGTTCAATGCAAAATAGTTGAAATAACCTGAAATGCCTTATTCTCTTGATGCATTCTGAATTTACAGAAGCTTCTAAAGAATATACTGCTTGAGGCTAGGAACATTATGAATATTTCAGTACAGCTGAAGCTGTCAAAAAACAGAGGGAAATGCCTGTCGGATATGTAGAATAAATGAATGGAGCTATGACAATTGAAAATTATAATGTACTCTTCTAAACAGATTTATTCTTTTTGAGAGAACGTACTCAGGAATGGAAATGGCAGGGCTACAATAAGTTTGGGAAGTGATGTGAATTAAAGTTTTGAAATGAATTTGGTAACATAGTGAAGGGAGATATAATTAAACTTAGCAGATAATTACTCAGTACCCATTATTATATCATAAATTATGATCAAGCAGAAAAAAGTAGGTCCAGTTTTAATTTCATGCTCTGTACAGGAAGATTTCACTTTGTAGCAAAGTAGAAAAAAAGGAGGGAAATTTCATATTGTATGTGATGAAACTTCTCACAGATATGTATTTACTTGTGATTCAAAATTTATTAGTGAATAAAGATGATTGTTAGTATTAGCGATACCTAGAGAAATAGAATGTCAGAATACAAGGATATTAGTTGAATCTGAAGAAAGGTATATTAGCAGTTAAGTATCCTATATGTAATAAGCACTGGGTAATGTTAGGTTTATGTAGCTAAGAAGGCAGAGAAGCAAAGGGCCTAACTTAGACTGAGGTTTAAGGATCTTCTGAACTAAACCTTAAAGGCAAGGTGAACTCACATGAGCACAGACTACTGGGATATTACAGTGTCATTTAACAAAAAGAAAAAAATCCACACTTGTTAATTGCAGATATTTAATTGTAGTCATATAAAAGAAAAACAATAAAATGATGGTAAATAAACTATGTTTCAAACCCTGTCACAATAATAAAATAAATATTTGGATAGCCTTCATAAGTCTAAAAATAGTATAATTTTTTCTTTCAATTAATAAGATAAATTACATTCACTTATTAGAAAGCGCAAAACACTGAGCTATGGATGAGAGGCTGCTATGTATTTTGCCCAATCCAAAAATTATTTTTTAGGAGCAAATGCCTTGAAGGCTCTTAATCTGGTTGACATTAGAAGTGAAATCTGAGAGATTTTCGTCACAGGGACTGCAATAAGTGAAATGGAAGAGGACCAATGAACTCTGTGGAAATAAATACCTCATGCAAGGGCAATTTAGATGTTTCCCCATCATGAACCAGAGCAACTGTGTTCCCTGAGAACCTCAATAATTGAGGTCCAATACCATCCCCTGTGTGTGATGGGGAGCTGGGTTTCATGGGCTGACAGGGCTCAGGAGAACCCTCATGAAGTTTCTCCTCTTCCCTGGGGTGATATAACACAAACCATTGCTGGTGGTGAGGCTCTTACAAATGTAGCTGCCCAAGTGCCAGTCATGAGGACTTTTCAGTGCAGATCTCTTGAATTATCCATTGAGTCAGTGGGATTCTTCCATAATGTAGCTTTTCCTAATTGTCCATTCTGGTGGTATTGTTTTTATAAGTAATTTCAATAAACTCATTGGTTTACCAAGCTAGATTTGAATGAAATTCTTTTTTGAACCATTGGCATCCTCTCTACCTAGGGTGAGAGGATATTTTCTTAGGTTTCCCAGGAAAAAAATCATGTCCCAGTTAAGTAGTGAGCATAAGGGAATGGTGAACATCAGAGCAGCTGAAGGCTGCTCTATTTGGGTAATTGGATAGTTAAAAGGGTTGCATTAAATTCATGAATAGCTTGCATGTGTTCCTACATGGGTCTTCTGTTTTACTCATTTGATCTATGTATCTGTTTTTGGGTCAGTCTCATGACATTTTTCTCACTATGGTTTTGTAGTAGAATTTACAATCAAGTATGAGGGTATCTTCAGCTTTATGTTTGCTTAGGATTATGTTGTCTGTTGTTGTACCTCTATATGAATTTTAAGTTTTTTCCTATTTCTGTGAAGAACTGCCTTGAAATTTTGGCAGATATTAAATTGAATCTATAGTTTGCTTGTAGTAAAATAACTCCAGTTACGCAATAATATAATCCTGGTTTAGGGGAAGTCTTTACATTGTTCAGTGTCCTCTTCAATTTTGTTTTTCAGTAAATGTCCTTGATGTACTGGTGAATTCAGTTTGTAAGTATTTTTGGAGGAAATTTTCATTCTACGTTCATCAGGGAGGTTGGTTTGTAATTTTTGTGCCCTTTTATGATTTTTATTTGAGATAAGAAGAGATGTGTGTATAACATGGATCAGTGCATATGGAGTTACATACTATTCTATTAGATGTGATTTGTCTGGGTATGATGAATAAGAAGCATCAGTTTTCACATGAGACAGCACAGTGGTTTTTTTTTTCTAGCTGATTGCATTGATGAATGACTTGCTTTCTCCTCTACATGATACATAAGATTTCAATATTGGTTTAGTCTAATCAACAAATTCCAATTGCCCATTTCCACATTTTAAGATTCTTATTATCAGTGAAACCATATCTTCACGTACACATTCTTTGTTGCCGAAAACACAAAGATTTCTATTACTTAAATCAAAAGCTGTGACTAATATTTTGTTCCCCTGTCTTCAGATTCTTTTAACTCCTTTCCAACAGAAATTCTCAGTGTCATAAATGAGAAAATAGAAGAAAACAGTTTAGTAAGATTATATAAAAGTACTGTTAATTTCAAAATGACTAGAGATGAGGACATGCTCGAGTATGTGATTCTGTGAAATGCCTCAATTTTCTGAAACAGCACGTGTAGAACTATATTTCATAGACTAATGCCACATTGGCTTTAGTTACTCATTCCTCAATAATAATTGAGGAAGTGGAGCAGAAAATGTGGGTTCATAATGATAATATTACATGCGAATAGGCTGCAAATAAGTCATATAAGCCTTAAGAATGAATCGGATCTATAAGAATAGTATGACTAAAGCTTACTGTTGTTCTCAGAATCCTATGTAAAACAGTTGGATCACTTAATTGACTCTGCTTAGCCAGTCTGAATTTAAAGAGGGCTTATCAATGATAAGAGAATGAATACTAGTATGTAGATAAAATGGTGTTAGACATGTAGAAATGCAGACATGATGCTAAATAAATGTCAAAATAACTGCAAACATAAAATTTCATTTGAAATATTCCAGATAAGGATTTGCAATGAGACAAAAAAGAAAATAAAGGTAAAAAGGAAAGTTTTCACTTATACTTTTCACTTCAAGTCTCCACTGAATTTGGTTTCCCAAGTTTTTATTAATTCAAATAAAATAAGTACATGTTGTCTCTAACAATATATTTTTCATGATTTCTGAGAAATAGAGAACTATGTCTCTAAGGTCTGCACTTGAAAGTTTACATGCCAAGAATCTGTGCAAAGGCATAACATGTATGCTGCAGTGAACTATTTGTTTATGTTTACTTCCATGAATAAAAAGAAATGCACTCAACATTAACTTCTATTATGCACTGAAAATTCTCTGAAAATGAATTTTAAGTGCTAGTGTTTACTCTTTTCTGTTAAGTTTTATTTTAAAAGTATATGATACAGTGAAAATTGTGAATTTTAAAAATTCTTGATGGTCTGAATAAATATATCACAAATGTCCTAGATGTGACTGTGCACAATTTCATTGATAAAATAAAAGCGTACATGGTTAGACTTACATATTTGAACAAAGAGAAGCATCAAGATTATCATGAATTTCACTAACAAAAATAGCTTCACATTCTATATAACACATGAATCATTGGTATGGCTGACAGTCTAAAGAGATATCAGAATACCCTTAGGCCATTGTTTGGTGTGAAGTCTAGAATCATTGGTTTTTCTGCTTCTAAAAATGCTTTCTATTTTGAAGCTTTCATCACAGATTAGGATATTTTTTTTCCTGGGAACAAAAGATCAGATATTCCTTTAAATATTTTATTCCTGAAAAGAGCCTTATTGCAGGATGTTACAAATCAAAATCAGAAATTCATGCATATCTTCAGGATCTTTGCTTAGGAGGTCAGATGATGAAATTAATACTGAATATTAGTGAGGTATGGCCCAGGGGTACAGTATCTGATTGGACCCAAGATGCACAGTCTTGAACAATCCTAGGGCATGCTGCAAATGTTCAATAGGCACACAATTGTTTTAAATAAAAAAAAGATGTGATATATTTTCCATAGTGAAATTAACCAGGTCTTTAAGGATAATCAGAATTTTGGCAAGTGAAATGTATGTAGCCTGTTCTTTGTCAAATATACTTATGGATGAGTATTATATTCTTCCCTAAATAAAGTGTGTTCATGGAACATCATTTAAGCATTACCTTCCTTTGTTTTAGCAGCCTGTCTTTTATGTTATATTTATATATATTTTTTTGTTGTTGTATATGTATGTGTAAATGTGTGTGCATAATGCACGTGTGTGCCTGTATGTGTGTGTAAGTTTATGGTTATATATGTGTGAATGCATGCAAGAGGAGAGTATTAGAAGTCTCATGTTTTATGCTAGGCTGGCAAAGCCCAGCAATCCTCTTGTGTCTCCCTATCAGTACTAGGTTACAGACACGTACAGGACATATCTGACTTGTTTGTGGGTGTTTGGACCCACAATTGTCTTGTTACATGGATGTTAGGATTCAAAGTCAATCCTTTTGCATGTTCAACAAGTGTTCTTAATAGTTGAGTCATTTTTTTTTTACTCCCACGTAGCACGCCTTCATAATAGCAAGTTTTCGAATTAGATTTTTGGGATAGTTTTTTTAATTTTCTTGAGTATTTAGTAGTAGGCACAATTCAATAAGAGCACATTTTAAATAACAAGGGGAATCACTATACATTTTGTCATGTTTAACACAGTGTGCATACCATTCAAGATTTTCTGTTGAAAGAAATATCAACAAAACATGTGCAGAAATTAAGAGATTACTTAAAGGAATTGCCTTGCATAATTCTGGAAGCTGATGAATCCTAAATTTTTACAACACACCAGTAGGCTAGAAACTTAACTAGGTTTCGATGCTTCAATTTTAAGACAATTATTTTTTTCTCCAGGAAATTTGTCTTTGTTTTGTATCTCTTTAACTGTCTAGATGAGGGGATCTTATTTACTGAAAAATATTAGTGACATCTATGAAATATTTGCACAAGTGCATGCAAACTAGTGTCTTTTAAAATAACTGGATAATACATACTAGTCAAATTAATTCCGTAAAATTCATTATCATAATATAAATTCCATAGGTGAAATCTGTTATCATATTTCCTGGAACCATATCGGAAAGTTATAGTATTTAATAGAGAGCTTCTTACTATCTGCTTTTCTACATTATCTGGAAAGTTAGGATAATAGGATAGGGTTCATCAAGCTGAAGACATGAATGTGAATTTGTTGCTATATCCGAAGCACACTTACAGCCATACTAGATATACAATAAGTGCTGAGGAAATAGTTGTTTCAACTAGAAACATATTCATAATTCTAAATAAGAATAACTAGAAACCAATAGAAATTGAGATGTGATATCCTTTTATGTTCCTCCCTTTATGACCTTAAGAGAAAACATTAGCAGTCAAAGAAAGAAACATGAACCAAAGTAAGGAGAGAAATAAATGAAGATGTAGTACCTCATTTTAATTAAATATCCCTTCCTTTACATCAGGGGAGACTTTTACATTAAGGTGTTTGTTTATTCCATTAGCCAGGTAATTAGTTACTTTAGACATGCAGCTTTGGTTATACAGACGACTTATGAGTTACATGGGAACAGCAGAAAAATGTCTGAAAACATTTGTACTTTAGTCTTATGTTTATGTCTAAATACCAGATGTTAGCCACTTCAGAAATATAAATTTATTTTAATCGTTCCAATATTTATAACTAGCCAATCTAAGAAAATGCAGTTAACTAAAAGAATATACCAGGATAGAAACATGACTCAGCAATTAAAAGTTTTGCCACAAAAGCAAGAGGATTAATGCTCATATCATCAGATCCAATCAAATAAGACTTGATGGACATGGTGCCTGCTGCAATTTCAATCTGAAAGGTGGAGCCCAAGTATATCAGAGCAAGATGCTAGCCAGAATAATCCTATTGGTCTGCTGTGGCTTTTGTTAGAGACTCAAACTCAACCATGAGGTAAAAGAGTGAGGAAGGACAATTCTCAACATCAAACTTGCGCCTCCATGTGCATATACACTCAAGTACACTGAAATCACAGCATGTGCACCCACCTACATGCAAACATGCATACACACATATACATTTAAACATGAAAAATAAAAGAATGAGCTGGAATGATATTAAAAAGTTTTTATCAAAATGATAATATTTATGAACTATTATTTTGAATATAAGTCAAACACAGAATATAAAGTGAAAATTCATCTGAAAAACAAATCTTTTGACTTAGTTTATAAATAATGTTAATAATATTCTGTTTGAGAGGAAAAAATGCTTAAAATATTGATGAATGCAACGTGAAATTTTAAAAATGTTTATTAAACTTGCATTAAAGAAATATTCTACATTTTAAACTTCATATTTTCAAAACAACACATCATCTCAGTAAAGTAACTAAGAATTAATATGGTAAAGATAAAAATGCAATTTTAAATCCACATGTATAAAACATAGAGCTTATGCTCTACTACTGTAGTATTCCAGGCTATTCATCCTCTTATTTTAGCTGAGAGTCAAGATTCATTAAAAGTAAAAAGATTCATTTGGTTTTGCTTTACACTTTCTCCTTAGATAAGTATTTTTCCTTCTGAAACGTGAGGAGCATATATCTGAATGATGATATTGAATATAGAAATGGAAATTATTACAGACAGAGAGAGACAGAGAGAGACAGAGAGAGAGACAGAGAGAGAGAGAGAGAGGGAGAGAGAGAGAACATTCTGTCCTGCATTGTTATGTGGATCAGTTACTCTATCTGTGATTATGAGAGAACACTCAGTCAAGCAGCTTAATGGGAGAAAGAGAGATTCTGTCTGGCAGAAGCTGAAGATGGGCTAAGACACATCCTCTATAGCAGCTTCTGCTAGAGCAGAGCTCTCCCAGAAGTAGGGTGGAACTAGTCCACCTGAAGACCCACCCACTGTGATTGTCTTCCTCCAACAAGAGATCCTATCTCTTAAAGGTGCCATGACCTTCCCAAACAACTAAAGATTCAAACACATGAGCCTATGAGGGACAACTCACATTTCAAGTCATGACACTATGTGAAAAAGAAAAGTAACTCTCCACATCAAACAGTGTTATCCATCTCTAAGACAACAACTGATAAAATGAATTGTGTCATGCATATTGATGCTTGAATTAAATTTTTTTTATCAAGTTAGGGAGATAATTTCAAGAGTTTATAAACCCCTAAGGATTTTCCATTTAATATGACTTCCATCATACTGACATCCTGTGAGAATGTACTATATACATATTATATGTAATATAGTTAGCATAGTATAAGGCAGACATTTCCACTTGCTATTGATTTCCTTTGCATTTTGGTTATATGCCAATTTATATTGCACTATGATTTAAGGGTTTTATTTTGACATTATCCAAACCATGACCAGGTGGTTGAATCTTAATTTTTTTCATCTTGTTTTCTGTGTGCTCCCAAACAGAACCTTTCCCATAAATCCAGGTACAAAAAAATGATTGATGAGGGATAAAATCAGAGTCAAAAGTCTTCAGAGAAAAAGATAAACAAATAGCTTTTAATAAGAAAGCTTGGAAATTGCCTCCTTTGAACATGGTTTGAAATGCTCCAGACAATAAAGAAAAAATCCACATCTCATATAATCTCCGTTTTCATTAAAATATTATAAGAAGCTGTTCCTCTGTCAAATTTTACTTAAGAATGTTTAATGTGTTCATTTCTTACTATGTAGAAAAGACAGAAAATTAGTAGACTTTTTTTAGTAAAGTTATTCTTTGCATGGATAAGCTAAAAAGTGATCTGAACTTAAGTGTTCTTAAGAACCTTAAAGGATATTTTCAGTTATAAATTTTTATGGAGGGAAGGAAAACAGATTTGTTGTTAATTGTTGTTATACTTTAAGCATTAAAAATTGTAACCAAAATTTAAATGTAAACTTCTAAATTTGTTTTTTCTTTATGTATTCCAATCTATACAGCTATATATTTCTGGTGTATGACACACTTCCTTTTAATCGTTTTTGCACAAATTGATATTTCTAGCAAAAGGCCAATGCGAGTGTGTGATTCTCATGTCACATGTAGCTCAAATATAAACTTCTTCTTGTATTAATAATTCAATGTCTATAGCTAATTTAGACTATCATTGGTTTCACAAATATTGAAAGTAATATTGGTGCAGGTTTTTTTTTTAAATGTCCAGGTTCTTGTGTTGAAACAAGAACAGGTGTAGGGGATTAAGCCATATTTTATTAGAGGAGAGAAAGACAGAACTCATGACAGAACTCATGGACATAGAATCTGTGAGAGTCAAGAGAACTGTCTGATGGCTGACAGGGCCAGGGATATTTAGGTAAGCAAGGGAAAAGTGGCTTTTTCTTATTGATGAATTCTAGTTTCTGTGAACTTGATTGGTCTGCTATGGGGTCCATTCCACCGGGTCATACCTTGTTGCCAGACCTCCTAGTTGTACTGAGGAATTTAGTTCATTTGTATCTGAGGGGTTCCTCTCAACCAGTATCTCTGAAGTTCACATCCATATTCCTCACAATCAAAGGATTGTGGGAAATTGGGACCTTATCTCAGTGAGGGTTGGCACCAACTTCTATGTAGTATGGGGTAACCTTCAAAAGTCTTTCCTAGCAGCCTTCCTATGTTATTTAAAACCGCCTAAAAGAAGCTAGTTAAATAAAAAAATCCTATTTTAAGCTACTTAACAAGTTTTTTTCTATCGATATGAAAGTTGGTCAGCAAGAAAGAAATCTGCAGATCCATTCCAGCTTGTTTTCTCCATGCCCTGGGACCCATGTGTGTATGATTTTCAGCAGTATTGTCTTACTATCAGGTTCTGACAGGCAACCAAGACCAATGGCAAATGACTACATTGTTCTGATGGTTTTTGAGATCTTTCAGACCAACAGCTCATTAGGAGGTATCTCATATCTGGTACTGGGAATTTTGTTTAAATTGGCTATGGCTTCTGGAAGGAGCATCTCAGGGCAGTTTCTGTTTTCCCTTTTTGTCCCCTCCCTGTGATCTTTTCTGTAGGGAATATTGGGTAACACTTTTTTTTAAAAAAACATTTATTTTGTGATATACTTGTAATATAGAATGTTTCTGTCGGCTGCATCTTGCATGCTTAGTGTACATTGTTACTCCCCAAATCTCCCTTGATGCTGGCTATCCTGGAAGAAAAGCAATCAGCAATCTTATCCAGTTGAGAATGTTATGGTTACAACCATTCTAGAAAGAGGTGACCATTGTGTAACAGTGGCATGTGTATAGATTGCCACCTGGTGGAAAGTGGTGCAAGATAGTAATCTTGACAAAGGGATTTCACATTATCAGAGGAATTTTGCACAAATGGATAAGGATGGCAAATGTTGAGTTCTCCATAAAAGCAAAAGTAGAAAAACATTGGCCTGGCCAACAAATGCTTTTTGAGCCTCTCTTTGATCTTAGGCAAAAGTCAGAGATCAGAGGGTTTTTGTGTATATGGGAGAGTCATGAAATAACCTGTCTCAGGGCAGGAATGCTGAATTCTCCTGAAGCCACAGACTGGTGGCCTGATTATGTTCTGAAATCCAGAGACAATCTCATTTTCCTTATCTCCTTTTCAACTAATCGCAGTCTTTCACTTGAATATGCAACCTCATCCCCAGTCCCTATTTTACATTTCTGTAAAAGTTGTCCTGGATCTGGGGGGTGGGAGGGTGGGGAGATCTCATTGTTCTTGTTCTCACAGCTGGAGACATCAGCTTCCCCCATCCATCTGACTGGCTTTGATCACATTTTTTTTGTCATGCATCTTTGTTCCTTTGAGGACAACTCTCTTCAGTACCTCCCAAAAAGCAAAATTTCTGTAATTGCCTCATCTTAGAGATGGGATTTAATATAGTTTAAGATAGAATAGGATAGACCTGCTAGTAAAAGTAGAGCAAGAATGATACAGGGTAACCAACTGCTTACAGATTATATTAAAGACATACTTTTTGGCAAGGAGCACATGCCTGGTACTATAAACAAAAGCAAGAACCATGGAAAAAGAGACCACCGGCCTAAGAGGGGAGAACAAACTACTGAAGTCCAGCTCTAAGTACTTGATAGCAAACTGCCATCTAAATATTCATCATTATACTCAAAAATTAGAGAAACTGTCAGTACTTGGTCAAGAAGGATCTTTTGCAATGTAAGGTGTTAATGAAGAAAGTCAAAACTAGCTAAGGTACAGAAATGAATAACTGTGGACTACTCATTCCTAATAGGACATCAAAGTATTACCTCATCCCAAGACTCGAGAAATCCTGAGGTTGAAGGGATGATAAGCCTGTGAGAGGCTGAAGGCAGAAAAGGTGCTTCCAGACAGCATGGTCACGGCACAGTTATCTCACCCAAATTCATTGTATTCATGCGTGCTTCTACAGCCCTGTGCAGTATTTGACCTGTCAGTGTTTCTCTTTGGAAGGGAGAAGATTTCAAGAGACACCACATCTTCCTGAGAGACTATGGAAGGCTAATGCTGGATGGGGTGGAGGAGGAAAAGCTAATGTAAGTCATTTAATGATCAGAATACTTGTAGGTGTCATGCTTTGAAATGTGAGTAGTCCCCATCATATATTTGAATCTTTAGTTGCTTGGGAAGGTCATGGCACCTTTAGGAAGTAGAGCCCTTGAGGTGGATTAACTCCACGATTTTTCAGTTAGTCTGCTCTTGAGCTCCACCTCCATGATGTCTGCAATGACTTGAACCTTCTCCAGCTTCTGTTGTCTGCCATGCCATTTATGCCATGAAGGACTGTGTCTTCCCTCTGGATCTGTAAACTGAATAAATCTTCTTTCTTCCATTAAGTTGTTTGACTTTGGGTGTTATCTCATGGCAATAGAAAAAAAGTGGTACAGTAAGAAACTCAGATACTCTACAATGTGATATCTTCAATATTCATTTTAGAAAACAATGTTGTCTTGCTTGACCAAAATCACATAGAATCAAAGCTAGGAATGAAGTCTCTTCTTTTTTCCTTCAATAGGGATAAAAATGTTTTCAACCCATAGATCTCAGTCTTGCATAACTGCCTAAAAGTGAGGAAATTTTTTTTTCCAATTATAAAATGTGGAACTCTAATGCAGGTTGTGTAGTACTTCGTACACAATACTGTAATTGACATACTCAAAAATACAGAATACTTATCTGATATCAAATCAGAGATGAGCAAATCTAGGATTTTTTTCTGTTTCTCAAAGAAATAATAATATCAGCAATACAGCTACAGATGAACTAGTGCATATTTCACAGCTCACTTTGTGAGAGGTATGAGAAAAAAAAGAGCTACTGATTTCAAAGGTGACAAGGGGGAAGAATTATGTGAAGACTGATAAATTATGCTCAATTATTATATTGGAAATTTTTCAAATTTCATAATTTGTTACTTGTGTTGTACTTACAGTTACTGCAAAAATGCAAGGTGGTTTTCTTGGCAGAGTATTTGAGATTCCATGTTTGATATACTTCATTTTATTTTAGATTAATTAAGATGGTTGATGTTCCTTTTTTAGATATTAACTTTTTTCATTTTTTGCATGTATTGCCTCATTTCCATTCAATCTTTCCCTATTTTATTCAGTTCTGGCTATCATCAAACCCAAATCTTCATACATAGCGATGGAATAGATATACTGTGGTTTTCAAAAATGTTTTCTTTAACAAGAAAAGCAGAAGCCAAGACAGTAACTGCTATACAGAACAAATAAAGCTCCAAAGTGGTGTGAAACACTTGAGAAGAGCTTTTGATTAGAATACACAGTTGAGGTGAGAGTGGAAATAAGTATTAGAAGACAAACAGGACTTAAACACAGGGTGAGTAAATGCACAGTAAGGCCAACTGAGGAGGGGGAGTACTGTGATCTTGAATAGTCAGAGTGTAAGACTGGAGGAGGCAGCCAGGGAGCGCGCAGAATGAAGAATCCAGAGAGACTTCTTGCGCTGTAGCAACCTTATTGCATTTTTTTTTCTGCTAGGGATAAGGAGCCATTACTGATTATAAAGTAGATATTTTAATACAAACTTCTATATTTGGTAAAGTACAAAGGACTATAAGGCAGATTGATGGATATATGAATAAACAATTGGTATACTATATACTCTGAATAAATACAAAGATTTTTAATCTAAACTTATCCTTTGTGAAAAATTCAGGAAATAATAATAATTGTAAAAATATTTGAAAATACCATTTTTTCTCTATTTAATTATTTATTTTGTTAGGCAACATCTCTCTACTGCATCAGAGTTGGCTTCAAATTCAAAATCATTCTGCCTTCACTTGCATGGATGCTGGGTTGCAACATTTACCATATTACTTGAAAGAATCAATTTAAAATTATTTATAATATGTGTATGATTTTCCTGTAATAAACATAGTTAGAAATCTACTCATTTTTCTGTGAGATTAAGTATTTGTGTTATGTTAATTCTAATCATTTTGTACACTATTTCTGTTTCAGATGTTATTTCAGAAAGGACACAAGTTTTACTTCATTTATTCTCACATTTCATATGCATATTAGTATTGCCTCAAAGCTCAAATCCTACAATTCAATATTTAAAACATTTTATTATTAAAAATAATGAATAGTATTGATTTTGGACCCAATCTGAACAAAACAGAATAGCTTGTACTAATCAAAAGTATTGATTCTTTTCATAATAAGATAATTCTAAAATGTCTGGAGCAATCTTCATCAGATTGAGATTCGTACAACAAGACCATCTGCCTTCTGTCCACAACACAGTGATCAATCAGCACTATGTCATTAGATTAAGGATTTTTTTGCTACTGATCTGCTTGGATGCACTTCTGTCATTTATTTCTCACTAAATCTTCTGTGAAAAATCTGCCAGATGCATTTTTTTCCCCTGAAAGTTTTAATTAGAACTAATTGCTTTTCTCCTTAGGACTTTGTGCCAATTTATCAATTGCAGTGACTTTTGATGATTAGTTTTTAAAAGTATTGAAAAAGGAAATTAAAACTGAAAAGCTCACATGTAACTTAGGTTTAATAAAATAAGATTGTAAGTTGCTTTTACTGTTCTTTACATACCTCCTTACTGGCATTTTTATTTATTTTTAGAACAAAGAACCATGCTGATTTTTGGTTACAAGTGATACAGAGCAAGTCTGAAATCTTTGTGATTATCTACAATTAATTCTGCAGCAGGAAGAATGCATTAACAGAGTGTAGTTAATGGCTTCTGTGTGTAGTTAGTAAAAATTGACAGCACTTTTTCATTTATGAATTAATATATTTAGAAAAATTCATATATGTGATGAAGATGATGAATATCATGCACTTATGCTGCCCTTTTAACTGTTTCTTTTATGTAAGTGCATCTTTTAAAGTTAAAATTTTATTGGTTAAAAATGATGGAATTTTGCACAGAGTCTAAAAATTTTACATACTAGATTTTATATAAATACACTACATGATTATATCCTAATTTTGAGTGGCAATTGAGGTCAATTCATGAACTACTGCTCTGCTTCTGGAATAATTGCTTTCAGATACTTTCTTACACACAGAGATACTTAAAGCTAATATTTTCAACCCACTTGTTCCTATACTTTGCTTAAAGACAATGGTACAGATCAAGGTGAACAAAACTGGCCTATTAACATGCAGTGTAGTGTGGATGTTTACATGGATAGGGACTATTGCAGTTCGCCTGCATGGTTGCTGATAAATGACCATCAAATGGCTTAAGGGAACAAGAGGTCCATTGTCTCTTATGATTACTGGTTACAGTTCTCAGTCCAGCTTGATGGGAGAGCAGGCACCAACACCAGGGCTGGGAACTGGCCACACCATCTCTAAGTAATGGCTGAGAGGACTGATCCTTATTTGCCAGACCAGCATGTCTGGCCAAGTATACACAAAGATGCCAACTTCGTCAACCAACTCTATATATTTTATTCACCTGTTCAGGGCCTAGTCCCACCCACCATGGGCTGTGTCTGTCCCATCAATTAGACAATCTCATTCAGGTTCACTCTGGGCTTAACTCAACTACTAATTCTCTATAAATGTGCCCAGAGTTCAAACTTTCAACTATCAAGTTGACACCTATAATAATCATGACAGGCACTATGAAGCAGAGATGAGCAATTCAGGATGCTGAACTTGATTAGGGAAGATTTTACTAATGATTTTGAGTCCAAACAATTATTTTATTTTCAGAGGAAATATTTTAATACTTGTTTATTAATATGAGGAAGAGAGAAACAGAGAGCCAGACAGGGTCAGAGAGAGAAGAAACTCACATGTGCCACTGTCCAAGTATGGCGTTCAGAGGACAACTTTCAGATGTTTTTTCTCCCTCTACCATGTGGACTCAGGATTGAACTCAGGTCACTGGGTTTTCACATAAGTTCCTTTCTGGTATGAGTTGTCTCGCTGCCCCAGAGCAAATAATTCTGAACACTAAATATAACTGCCACAGATGACTACCATCTGTATTTGAATACACATTTGAATCCAGACTAAATTAGAGTGAATGGTTTATGAGCATCAAAATATTAGTTCTAGTTTATTATTTAGACTAAGAGAACAAACACTTAGGCTAGGAAAATACAGTGATTAGTTAGTTTTATGTCTTTAAAGCTAATATATAAACAGCCCTAATTATAGTATCACACAGCTTATCAGAAGCTTTGTGGGGTAGAAGCTTTGTTACCTTCAAGGATCCAGCTTCTCCAAAATTTGCTGAACAGCTAGCTCCTCAACTTTCTTCTTACATCCTTTCAAATTCTCTTGTTTTTAGGACTCTTTATGCTCCTTTAATCAAATGTATTTTTAATATTTTTAATATATTTTTTCCAATTTTCCAGAAAAGTTGTATTTTAATGCTCGGAATAGTTTAAAAGTTACTTACTGCTATCTTGCATCTTTCTATTTTTTTCTTTGCTACAGTGTATAATACCTTACATGAGAACATAGTGGCATAGTTTACATCTAGGTCCTTATAAGTCCCCTTAAAGACAGTTCTTAGTTTTTATGCTACTATCATCAATGCAGTTAAAGCAAACAAATCCCATATATCGTTACCACTGTAGTCTCATTATGTGTTTCTTCTCACTTTTCAAGAGACTTTTTTTCTGAGCCACTTAGATTAAAAAAATTGTAAAATATTTGTTTGCTGTTTCTTTAGTTTTGGTCAAATAGATAATCAAATCCTGTCAATGTGGCACTTTCAGAAGCATACAAATTTACTATTATTATTCTTAAATTTTCACCATCAACTAAAATTTGTTTCATTGTGATCATTCCTTGCTTGGTAGCCTAGATTCCCCCCCAAACTTTATATTCATCAATTTGTCAGACAAGATATTCTAGACATTTCACTCTTATTATATTGTGTTCTGTGACAGATACCATTAGAAACCTACATTTCATGGAAAAGTATGACCCCTATTTTTTAAAAGAATTCTCAAATAATTCTTATACAAAATATCATACAAAGTCTCATTAAGTGGAGTAATTTTAAGAAAAATTAAGAGAATCTAATGTATTTCTTACTTTTATCTAGAATTTGTTGCTGAAATAATTCAAAATATCTTCAACACTACAGCTAATTTCTAATTGGATGACATTACATGCCAATCAAACCCACGATGATATCATAATGAAATCATAAGAGGAAATCTCTATCTATGACTACAACTAATGTTAATTTCTAAATATTTTGCACTGTATTAATATAGAATTAAGAATGCCCTTGGTAGAAGGGCATTGAATTTATTAATACAAATCCAGACGACTTTGTGATGTCCTTTTTCTTCTTTAATAATATGCCTATGAGAAGGAATAGCATTCTACGTTTCAATGGAAATGTTAATATATCAAAGAAAAAAAATGAAAACTTTGACATTTTGACTTACAGTTGGGAAAGGGGCGGCTGGGCAAGAATAAAGGGAACCAAAGGACTATTTTCAATCATCCTCTTCCCAAGCATCATTTGAGACAGATGGGTATCAGATATGTTAGCTTCCTCTGAGACAAATTTTGGTATCAGTAGTCAGAAATACCCTGATAAATCTCTATTTAACATTTCAAAATACTAAATATGGGACAAATTTCAAGTGCTACAATAAAAATTCTCTGAACTCCTTGCCATTCATTTTTAAGTGGTGCTATTTCATGGCTGGGTTAAAAATAAGCCATCATTGGCTTTATAGAGATGATAGAGATCCCTGAGTTGCTAAAGGTCCAAAGCAAACAAAACTAGAAGGTAAATTGAGAATAAAAAATGCATTCAGTTATTCTTATCTTAGAATTTTAGGCCAGTACAAGCAACTTTTAGCTGACTCCCAGGATCGACCAAATCCTGTTAAGGTTAACTATTCTTTCCCTTGGTTGTGTCTGAGAGGCAGCGCTCTGCTTCTGCCCCCATCATCTTTCTTAAATCAGTAACTGCCTAGAACAAACCTGCATTCTGTTCTCTCTGTGCAGTTTGTTCTCCACAGTGTGTCATTTTTACAGGTAGTCAAGATGTTCCTTTCTATTCCTCTTTTTTCCACTTTTCTTATCCTGGAATAGTTTGAAGTACATTTTAAAATATGTTAGTTAAAACTGAGTTACAAAATGAAAGTCAACAGTAATTAAGTTATTTGTGTTTCAAAAATGTGATTCGTTAAAATTGAGGTTAATTGCAACAATTTAATATTGGAGTAGTATAATTGTGGATACCCTAAACTTCCCCAAATAGCAGAATTGATGTTCAATTGTATCTTTGCTTAAAACATTTTCAATTCTCAAGGTATACCATCCTGTAAATTATGATAATGTATTTGTAGCTCTTTGTCACTGTAATAACTGCTATTTTCATATGCTTGGTAGCACTTAATATTTTCTATTTTTTAGAATAAATAAAATACTTCTAAAATTAAAAGCATAGTTATAATAGAATTACACCCTACCTAGAAGGCTGAATGACTTTGTAATAAATGAATGCTTTTTCTTTTGTGTAGCAATATATTGCATTTTCCAAATTTTGTTATTTTACAACTCTATTGCACTTGATTAATTTTTACCGTCATCATAATATTCAATATGGACATCATGGCTCAATTGTTAGTATGGAACACTTTCAACATTTAGAACTAGTCATTTCTTCCGTGTATGTGTGTGCATGTGTGTGTGTGCATGTGTGTGTGTGTGTAAAACAAAGTATATATATTAAAGCAGGTTTACAGGTCTCTAAAAGTCTTTGAAGGTCTTTGAAATTCCCAAAGTCCATCCCCCACTGCTAAAATCACCCTGAAAGAACACTCCTGCTAGGAACTGACTCCAATCCTCCCCTGAGATAAGATGGCCAACTTCCCTATGAAACATATCCAACAAACAAACTGGGCCCAAGATCAACTGGGTTGAGCCCCAGTGGGAACTAACCAATGAGAAAAAGCCAGTTTTTCCAGGCTTGCCTAACCAATGGGGGAAAAGCCATTTTCCCCTGATGTATCTAGGTGTATAAATAAACCTGACCCCCACAGTCATCTTCCGAGCCTGCTCCTCATGCCATGAGTCTGTTTCTAGCTGCCTGCTCCTCATGGATTCCAATTCCATGCTTGGAATCCATGAGTTCTCTGAGGCGCCCTAGCCCCTTATGGCACTCCATGTCTGAGTCTGTAAGTTCCATGCTTTCTCTCCTCTGATAAACTCCACCCTATTTCCCTACACATGTTCTGGTTTCAATCTTTGACTCTAAACACAAGAACCCTGTGACATTGGGACAGTCATTCCGTAATATTTGTTGCCCAAACAAGTAACCTGTTACATTTGATAACCATAAAGGGATATTTGGTAAACAGAAGAAAGACTGTTCCTGCAATGATATGAATAACATTGTGATTAAATGGTCTATTATTTTACAACAAAAAGAGTGTGATTTATAAGATCTGAATTTTAATTAGCTGACACTAGCCAGTTTCAAGTGTGACAATCTTAAAAGCATAGTATCTACTGTGTTAGCTTTCTAAGTATTCCTAAATTGACAGCCTTCCCTCAAATTACTTCTTTTCTTTTTTATTAAGACTTTTCCTTTTATTTATTTATTATTATTATTATTATTTATTCAACTGTGTGCATGTGCGTGTGTATGTGTGCGCATCTGTGTGTGTGTGTGTCTGTGTATGTGTAGAACCATGGACGAATTCGCAAACCACCATGGACAGACACCTCCACCTCCTTCTGCCCCGGGACTCACAGGCTCCGCCCTACCAGGACCATGCAACGCAGGCCGCCCCCGCTTCTGCCTGGCGTCTATACGTGGTATATGGGGTCCAAACTCAGGACCTTCCGCCTGCAAGGCGGAGGCTTAAACCCCTGAGCCACCTCTCCAGCCCGACTTTTCCTTTTATACAAACAAAATGATGGTTGTCCCTGGTGCTCTCTCTCTTCTTTCACCTTCCCCTCCCTTCATCCACCTTCATGTCTATCTGCTTGTGTGGGCCACAGGACTCGCCTCAGGTTGTTTGTACTAGTAGGGGATCAGTAAGTGTTCTTCTGTGGGTTCAGTCACAGGTGGGGATGGTCTCCACCTGTCTAGCAGCTGTCCCTATGGGTTCCCATTGCATATAGTTATTTCTCCTGAGATCCTAGCTGGTCCAAGAGGAATACTGAAAAGTCAGCCATTGTGTAGATCTGGGGGGTTAGATCTCAGTGAACTCCTGGATACAGAGGCCCTGTCTTGACAGGAGTGACCTAGCTAGCAACATAATTCCCCATCTTTAGGCTCTCTTACAATCTTACCTCAATATTCCCTGAGACTTAGGATGGGTAGAGATTTGGACAGCCTGATTCAGGCTGAGAATTTTAGGGTTTCAAAACCGCTTTCCTTTTTAATTATTTCCTTTTCCAGTAAGGCTGTGCTTGCTATTTACAGTACCCCTTGCATTCTTGGGTGCCTTAGCCTTAAGCTATTGGGTTGTTGGGACATGCAGGTAGAAATCTCCATGCCTGGCCTCAACATATTTTACTTTCTGTAGTGGTATTTAGTGTTTCTGAGAGATGGAAATCACAAGGTTTGGAATTAAGGTAGTCCAACTTTTTCCTCTACATAGAACTTATTTCTGCTTCAAATTTCTTATCTTTATGAATGTGCAGAGGCAAATAACTCAAATTTTTTTCTGTTATTCACATGGATTTCAGTCGAACTGACTCTACTACACTTCACATGATACCAGAGAATGCGGTGAGAACAGGGTAAAGTCACCTCCCCAGAGCTCTCCATGTCTCCCATCGCCTTCAACTCCAGTTACACTAACTCTAGATAAATAACTTTTCAAAGTGTCTGAGCAAAATGAAAGGTAAATGTGCCTTCTTCAGGTTAATGGGGAAAGCTTCTCATTTTTGCATGTTTAAATCATTAGTAATAAAGGGTGATATGTGACTGTGATTAGACCCTAAAAAGAATTTGCAGTGATTAGAAGAGCAAATAATTTCAATATGGAAAACTTGAAAAAAAAAGCTTGAGAAAACAGAAAAGAGTAATAAATTAACCATAACTCTTACATTTTTATTTTAAAACTTCTTTTAACCTTTTTTTGCATGTATGTGTGAGTGTGTGTGTGTGTGTGTGTGTGTGTGTGTGTGTGTGTATGTGTATCAAAGGGCACTGTGACCAAGGGTGATTCTGGGAGTCATCTTTTCTGCTTCACTCTAGGATTTCCCAGGATCCACCAGAGCCACAAGTACAAGCTACTGCCATTTCTGCCTGGCATTTTTATGCGAGACCTGGGATCTGAATTCAGGTCCTTCAGATTACCAGGCAGTCTTAACTTCTGAGCCATTTCTTCAGTTTAAGCATTTTTCTTATATGCTGCTTATTTATACTGTATATATGAAAATTGGTATGATATAATTTACAAGCTAAAAATAGAAAACTGTCATATCATGAATATTATCAGTACTCTTAAAAGGATAACATTGAGATAATTAAGCAACATATGGTAAGAGGCAAAACTGCATTTTTCTAGTTAATTACATTTGTTCTTCAGCAATTTCATATTTGTATATAATGAATTCTGATTACTCTCTCTCACCAACAGGTTTTAGCTTCTGGGTACAAAGTACCTTTTCCACATTCATAAAGAATTAGTCAACAAAATTTGCAGATGAAACTCTAAGCTTATTTTATGGACACCTGACTCAAGCTACAATAAGTGCATTTATATTTGGGCTATTTATTGGATTTTGCAAACACTTTTACAGGCTTCTCTGTGCTCATTTCACCTATTATTATAGAAACAACATGAGACATCTCTGGAAGATTGGGTGAGATCCCCGTGGGCTCACATATGCCAAGTGGGATATTCTAAATCCATATTCAGTATTTTTTTGTAATTCCTCCGACACTTCATAATTGCATGTTTTCTTTTTCATTGTTCTGACTATATTTAGACTACATTTCTTTTATGTTTCCTTCCCATTTCAAAATTTCACAGTTATGTTAAACAACATGAAGGAAATATTTAACCTTCTATCTTCTTTTCCAACCATTTTTTTAAGCTTCTATCATTCTCTCCTGCTCAAAGATTGCTGTTAAACCACAAGAAAGATCAGTTTGTCAGAGTATGATCAAACTCTGGATACTGCTTTAATCTACTGTGTCAATCAAATCCTAGATGCTCAGCTTCAGTAGAGGCCATTATATTGGTAGTAATTCTAGATCATTTTGGGATCTATACATCAATGATTATACCATTCTAAGATCATTTTATTTTCCTCTGCTTGATTATGATATAACCAAACCTTTAGTATATGTCATCAATAGTAAAACTTACTGTCAGAATTTTACTTTATTTTTTAAATTTGCCTCTGTATGTGTTTACAAGAGGGAACTTTAGTGTTCTTACCTGTGGAGTCTCAAGTGTGACACCGGGAATCATCTTGGAGTCCTCTACCGCCTTATTGCTGTAAGTTTAGGCATGACCTTCTAGGGCTAGAATTGCAGGCCACCACCATATCTATCCAGCATTTTTAAGTGGGATCTGGGGGGCAGGAGCTCAGATCCTTTTGAGTGTGATGCAAAGGCTTTAACTTCTGAGCCATCTTTCTAATCCCCAGTATTTTAATTTTAAAATTAAAATTTTAATATAGGAACATAGTGACTTTTATTTTGATGTTTTTGATTTTATTTTATTTTGATATTTAAGAGAGGTAATAGAACGGGAAGTTCCTTGGCATTTTAGTGAAAGTTGAATATCATATTTTTATTGTTTTGTGGATGTATGATGTCTCCCAGTAAACCCAGGTATTTGAACACTTGGTCCCACTGTTTTGGGAAGGTTGTGGAATCCTTGGGATTGCTGAATAGCTAGCAGAATTGGAGTGATGGGGCTGGACTTGGGAGAGATATTCACTTCTGGTTCCAGCCCGATTTCTTTGCTTCTTGATCTGCCATGATGTGAACAAACCAATCAGGGAGCTCCTGTTGAGATGCATAGACCTGCTCAGTCACAATGTTGTCTCCACCACTGTGGACTGACATCTCTGAACCCATGAACTAACATAAGCCTTCAAGCCTTAGTTGTTTTTTTTTTTTTTGCTAGAGTTCTATCAGAGCAATGCAAAAGTTACTTAATACATGCTTTCATACATTGTATGCATTTGATGAAAAAATGTACCTTAATATATATACTTAATATATGTTCCTATTTTACATATCAATATATGTAATATTTAATATATTTATCAGGAAATATAGTAATTCTATACCTATGTAAATAAACACATCACTTATATCCTTTTTGAAAATGTTTGTTTTTAAAATTGACCATTTTTTTGTTTGGCTCATTCCATTCCTTCCATAACAGCAATAAAATAGTAAACTAATGACTGAGTTTATCAATAATCATTGCTAGAAAATCAAAATGGAGAACTCGACTTCTGACAATAGCTGTCACAGAGTGAGTAGTATAGAGACAAAATTTTGAAACAAAGAGTTTACATGCTTTACCTCTCAATGAAAATTCAATTAAAATTAAAAGATAGGCATCAATTGCTTTTATGTTTTGTAACAGGAAAACAATCTTTTTTTACAATTTCATTCTATACACTTTTAAGGAAATCCATATTGCTTTAATAATCTGAAATTGAAAGGCCTTTCTGTAAGACTTAATTTTCTGAAGTTTTATTTTAATGGAAAAATGAAAACTATACATATTTTGGGGGTGATGTGATGTCTTGATAGAACCATACACTGTAGAATGATTGAATTGACATTTATAAAATGTACATTACAGATTTCAGTTCAAATTCAGTTCTTTTAATTTTTCTCAGTATTGAGTATTATTCTGAAAATGTTTGTTATTCTTATAACAATGTGTATGGAACTACAGATCATCATGTTAACTGAAATAATATTCTAAGCAAAACCCAATCCATTGATTTTCTTTTTATGGCCAATGACTCTACTGAATACTTTCTCTGTACTTTAGCAGGTTTATGAAGTTTCCTTAAAACAGCTGTTTTAAATTCTCTAGGATTCACTACACTGGTTACAATCTGGTCAGCTTCTGTTTGGGCCATTTGGCAGCATCATTGTTTTCTGAGCGTTGTTGATGCTTAGTTTGCAGTATCATCTGTGCATGCAGTACTAAGATGTAGATCTAGAAAGTCTAAGTTGGCTACATATGTTCTCTGAGCCTATTTTGCTATTCCGCACTTTGCTATTTCAGCACTGGATGGCAACCTAAATTTAGGTTTGCTTCAATCCTACTGTTGGTGTCTTGCATCTGTTTCAAGACTAGAGGCAAATACAAGCACAGTTTCATCTCAGTATTTTTCAAGTATTAACCATGAGTGTTTGGATGTGGTATTGCATCCCATCAGCCCCTCTGTGTCTAGAACAGTCCTCGATGTCTCTTTCCATATCTCCTTCCTTCAGTCAGGCACTGATGGATTCTGCCTGTCTCTAAGAAGGATTGACATGGGTTTAGATTCCCAGGTTCCTATGTCATATTGGTAGTAACCAACATTGCTAAGCTGTGTCATACTCTCACCATGCAGCTCTCCATTACCAGGGGAGAACTGGAGTCAATCAAGGCCCATATAGCTACTATGAAATGCTGATTTTTGAGGCACATTCATGCATGGCCCAAGATCATTTTAACCATTACCCTGGTATGGTAATCTGATAAACTGGGGCTGGGTGTCCTTACTTGGTACCTAGATTGTTTCAGAGTTCCAGTCTGTCAATGGTGGGGGGGGGGGCATGAGCATTTGCTTGCTGTCAAAGATGAATCAGGCTGACATTTGATTTTAAAGCAAAATCCTGTTCTGCCTCCTATATGTAATCTGCTATACGGAAATACTGTGCTAATAATGGATTAATATTGGTGAAAAGCAGTCACTAAGCAATTAAATTCAGCTGGGCCATATTTTATTTTCATAGTTACCCAGTCCTGCATAAACTGAGACCACACTGAGGTGATGTGATGCAGGATGAATGAAGAACCTGTCCTGTCAGGGCATAAATTTCTGTCTGCTGCCAGAGCATCTAAATGTTCTGTTTGTAAGCACTGATGGGAAGATAGCTGTGCTGTGTGTGGCTGTGAGAAAGGTGATGGATCAAGTCCTTTAGCTATTAATTCTGATGCACACTGGCTTGCACTTGAAATTCACAGTCATGTGGACTTCACAGTTGGTGGAGAAAATGCTGTCCCCGGCCCAAGAAAACTGGTAGAGATGCATGTCTGTACTCAAGTCTGTCTGTGCCAGGAATAGAACCAACAGCCCCATGTGTAAACATTGTAGTAGGGGCCTCTCATTTCTGACTGTTGCTAGGTCTCCATGTAATGCAAATAAGACTGAGCTCTAAGACAAAGTCCTGTGTTAGCTTCCATGCTCTGTTCTTGGGGTTCTATCTCGTGAGTTTGAGGGTCAGGTGGTATATGCACCTGTCATATTATTCTCCTAGTACTGTGATTCAACATCTTAGTCATTCCAAATATGAGGCCCAGGTCAAATTACCCCCAAATTGAAGGTATTTTCCTCCTCACTGAATTTCTTAGACTTGGGGAAGTGATGCAGGCAATCTTCTTCCTCCCCAACAATATGTCTGTCTTATTGCTGCATAAAAGTCAAGTGCTACATCTCTCACCTGTTTTCTAGCATTCATATTGGTAGTTTGGCATGTGACCAGCAGTTCAGGTTGGCTCTGCTGCTGGAACATCTCTGAACCATACTCAGCTGCCAGCTTCTGTCAACGCTCCTCCATGGCTTCTGAAAATACCATGTTTGGCTAGATCTACATGGCATATTTTATTGGCATATGAAGAAATATTTGTGATTTAAAACATCACCAAATTTGCAATTTAAACTATTTTTGCTAGAATGCTTGAAAAGATGTCCATTTTACATTGAGAGCAATTTATAATTATGTGTTTAAAATTACTCCTGTATAAAGAAATTTCAAACAACCTAGTTATTTTTTCCTTATCGAATTTCTAGCTATATGACTTGCTTCACTTGAAAATAGTGAGTAAAATATATTTTTGTGAGTTGTGGTTTTGAAAAAAGATCTTTTAAAACTAAATTTAAGTATTAAAATGTTTTGAGGTCAGCACAAGGGACCGGGCTCCGACCCCACCATCCAGCCGGAGCCGCGCGCAGGGCCAAGGGACAAAGAGGACCTCCCACTGTGCCCGGGCCCCGCCCCAGCTCCCCTTGGGTTAAATAACTCCACGCCGACGCCCCCATCCTTCCTTCCCCACCGCGCTCCGCTGGCCGGGACCCGCGCGGTCCAGCCGGGCCTCATCCACGACCTAGGTAAGCTCTGTCCCTGCCCACCCCCAGAACCCCAGGCCAAATAATTCAGTTTAGTGAAATTGAAAGATCTTAAGAGTTAAAACGACAATGCCAAAGTCAAAGTGCAAATCCATGAGAAGCAACACTCAAGTAAACAAATTTCCCACTGAAGAAATTAACCCCATAATGTTAGACTCCAACTAGAACAAACCAACGGAAAATGGCCAAGAAAGCCTGACCCAGGATAACGACTTTCAAAATATGATCATTACCATGTTCAATACTATTAAAGGGGAAATCCGAGAGGAATTACATAATCGAATCAATTGCTTTGAAGAGGAACACAACAGACACTTGGAGGAGTTGAGAAAAACAGTGCAAGAAACAAAAACTGGCATAGAGCGTTAAAACAGACTCAAGCAGAGTTTAAAACTGAGCTACAAGACAAGTTATCTTCAACCCAGAACTCCACAGTATTTTTTAAAAAATTTTTTTATACATTTTTATTATTATTTTGGCTCATACAAACTTAATAGGTACACCAGTTCCCTCCCTCCCTCCTCCTCCCCCCAAACTCCCTGCTCTTCCTCCCCTCACCCCTACTGCCCCATCCCCCCGTGCCTCCCGCCCCAATTCCCACAGTCCTTCTTGTGCATGCCTGACTCTCCTCTGGACCTTCTTTCTGATGACGTACAAGGACCCAGTGCCCTTTCCCTGAACCCTTTCCTGTGTTAGCCTTAAGCATAGGAACACTACTGTGGCTGTCAATCCCTTGCCTCCAAGGATCTTGGTGCCTTTAGCAGATGCTAGACTTTGTGAGGTCAATAGTGTGTTGGACATTGTGCCGGGCATGCAATGTCCAATTATGATTGCTTCGGCCCTAACTTGTGTGGAGTATCTTGCAAATCATTGCTCCTCCCATCCTTTTGCTCTTACACTCTTACCGCCCCCTCTTCCGCAAATGTCCCTGAGCTTCAGGATGGGGAGAGATTAGTCTGGCCTAGTTCTAGGTGGTTGAAAGAGTGTCTCTGAAGTTCTGGATAGTGGTTTGTTGATTTTCTTTTGCAGTTTTGTTGCTCCTGCAATGCCCTTCACTCCATTGTGATGGGCACTGTATGTCACCCCCTGGCCAGAGAGAGAAAGCTGTTAAACTGGAGTCTTATTACAAGAGCACATTCAAGGGTAGATGTAATACTTATACCCAAAAGTGGAATCGCAGGGTCATATGGCATTTGGCAATGGGAGGGGTCAATCACCCATTTGCAAAATGGTTACTTTTTAATCTGCCGGACTATATGCCCTCCCCTTCTGGTGAGTTCATACCCCCTTAGTTGTAAATGATCAGGAACGAATTGTGAACTTAACTAGGTGTCACATTACTTTCTTGCAGTCCTCGATGGAGGCCTATTTTCTCTACTGTAACATGGTCACTTCTCTCCTTGTTTCTGGTGTGGCCCTCCAACCCCATCCCTCCTGTTCATAATCCTTGCAATTACTGTAGGTCATACATAGATTTATGAGTGTACCAAACCCACCCAGCCCATCTCCACAGAGAGTCTTATCAACAGAACTAACGAAGCAAAAAACAGAATTTCAGACCTTGAAGATAAAGTGGGAGTACTAACCAGCTCAATGGAAGAGGTTGTTAAAGCCAAAAAGATACTTGAGAGAAATATCCAAGAGATATGGGACACCCTGAAGAAGCCTAACATGTGTATTCATGGAATATCAGAGAAGAATCTCAAAATACAACTCCTGAGGAAATTTTTCAAACGATCATCAAGAAAAACTTTCCTCATCTAAAAAAGAGAGGCCCATCCATATACAAGAGGCATTCCGCACCCCAAACAGATACGACCAAAACAGAAGCACGCCACGGCAAATAATAGTTAAAACACTCCACATTCAAGATAAAGAACTGGTGCTGAGAGCTTCAAGGGAGAAAAAACAAGTCACTTTTAAAGGTAAACCTATTAAAATAACAAATGACTTCTCAGTCGAAACAGTAAAAACAAGAAGAGCTTGGAGAGACATACTTCAAGTATTGAATGAGCAAAAATGTCAACCCAGGCTGATTTACCCTGCAACACTATCAGTCATGATCGAGGGAGAAAGAAAAATCTTCCAGCACAAAGACAAATTTAAGGGATACATGTCCACCAAACCAGGCCTTCAAAAAATGCTAGAAATGATACTCGAGCTTGAAGAAAAAAACAGGCATATCCAAGAGAACAGAAGGCAAGTATAACACCATTAAAAGCAAAGCAATATACTTATAAAAACTACTAAACATAATAAATGTCTGGAATTAAAAATAGTTTCTCCATTATAACACTAAATGTTAATGGAATTAATTCACCGATCAAGAGATACAGATTACAAACTTGGATTAAAAATCACAATCCATCAATCTGCTGCCTGCAGGAAACCCATCTCACCATAAAAGATAGGCACTGCTCTAAAAATAAAAGGCTGGTCAACAATTCTACAAGCTAATGGAAGCAGAAAACAGGCAGGGGTAGCCATTATGCTATCAGACAAAGTGGACTTCACCAAAGAAAATTATAAGAGACACGGATGGATGCTACATTTTAGTCACAGGTACAATTCACCAGGAAGACTTCACAATACTGAACATATATACACCCAATACGGGCCCCTCCACATTCATTAAGAAAACCCTACAGCGTCTAAAGCAAGAAATCAACCCCCAAACGATAATTCTTGGGGACTTCAACACCACCCTCTCAACATGGGATAGATCAACAGGTCACAAGCTTAACAGAGACACTTTGGAACTTCATCAAACCCTTAAAGAAATGGGCTTTACAGATCTCTATCGAACTTTTCACCCACGTACCAAAGAATACACATTTTTCTCAGCAGCACACGGAACTTTCTCCAAAATAGATCACATATTGGGCCACAAAACGAATCTAAACATATAGAAAAAAGTTGAAATTCTAACCTGTGCCCTATCAGACCACCACGGCCTAAAGCTGGACATCCACAACACATCAAAGAGAAAATACACTAACTCCTGGAAACGTAACAATATGATGCTGAATGAGAACTGGATTCAGGAAGAAATTAAAAAGGAAATTCAAGATTTCCTGAAAGTGAATGATAATGAAAATACAACTTACCAAAATCTCTGGGACACAATGAAAGCTGTTCTAAGAGGTAAGTTCATAGCTCTTAATGCCTACATCAAAAAAATGGAAACATCAGAAATAAATAACTTAACAATACAGCTTAAAGCTTTAGAGAAACTAGAGTAATCTGATCACAAAAGTAGTAGAAGAGAGAAGATTAGCAAAATAAGGGCAGAAATATTTGAAATCGAGATTAAGAAAACGATAGAAAATATCAACCAGTCAAAAAGCTGGTTCTTTGAAAAAATCAATAAGATTGATACACCCCTAGCTAAATTAACCAAAAGCAGGAGAGAGAAAACCCAAATTAACAAAATTGGAAATGAACATGGAGTTATCTCTACTGATACCCAAGAAATCCAGAGAATTATAACATTGTATTTCAAAAAATTATACTCTGTGAAGTTTGACAACACAAAAGAGATGGATGAATATCTAAGTAAACACAACTTACCTAAATTGAATCAGGGAGTTGTGAATTATTTAAATAGTCCTATAAAATATAAGGAAATTGAGGAAGTCATCTTGAATCTTCCCACCAAAAAATGTCCTGGACCAGATGGATTCAGCACAGAGTTCTACCATACATTTAAGGAGTTAATAATACCAATACTCCTTAAACTGTTCCATCAAATAGCAAAGGAAGGAACACTACCAAATTCCTTCTATGAAGCTAATATCGTTTTAATCCCAAAATCTAATAAAGACTCACTTAAAAAAGAAAACTATAGGCCGATCTCTCTGATGAACACAGACGCAAAGATTCTCAACAAACTTTTAGCAAATTGGAGTCAAAAACGTATTAAAAAGATCATTCACGGGGACCAAGTAGGGTTCATCCCCGGCACACAAGGTTGGTTCAACATACGAAAATCAAGAAATGTAATTCATCATGTAAACCAGTCCAAAGTCCAAGACCACATGATACTCTTGATAGATGCAGAAAAAGCTTTTGACAAGATCCAAAAGCCTTTTATGATCAAAACGCTAGAGACAGTAGGAATAGAAGGAACCTTTCTCAATATAATAAAAACTGTATACAACAAGCCCACAGCAAAGATTATGCTCAATGGGGAACAATTGGAAGCATTCCCACTTCGATCAGGAACTAGACAAGGCTGTCCACTCTCACCACTTCTATTCAATATTGTACTTGAAGTCTTAGCTGAAGCCATAAGACAAGAAAGGGACATAAGAGGGATTCAAATCGGCAAGGAAGAAGTCAGGATATCCCTATTTGCAGATGACATGATCTTATACCTGAGGGATCCCAAAAACTCCACCAGGGAGCTCCTGGAACTAATTGAGAAGTTCAGCAGGGTGGCAGGATACAAAATAAATGTGCAAAAATCAGAGGCCTTCCTATATGCCCAGAATGAAAGAAGTGAAAAAGCCTTGAGAGAAACAATCCCATTTACTATAGCCCCTAAAAAAATGAAATATCTTAGTATAAACCTAACCAAGGAGGTAAAAGACCTTTACAATGAAAACTTTAAAACCCTAAAGAAAGAAATAGCAGAAGACACCAGAAGGCGGAAAAACCTCCCTTGTTCCTGGATTGGCAGAATCAACATGGTAAAAATGACCATCCTACCAAAGGCAATATACAAATTCAATGCTATACCAATTAAAATCCCAAAGCAATTCTTTAAAGAAGTTGACCAAACAATCTCAAAATTCATATGGAGGCACAAAAGACCCAGGATAGCAAAGACAATCCTGAGTAACAAAAACACTGCTGGAGGTATTACCATACCGAACCTTAGGCTATATTACAAATCCATTGTTATAAAAACAGCCTAGTACTGGCTCCAAAATAGACACACAGATCAATGGATAAGGATTGAAGACCCAGATATAAGCCCACAAAATTACAGCCATTTGGTCTTTGACAAAGGGGCCCAAAGAATCCAATGGAAAAAGAACAGCATCTTCAACAAATGGTGCTGGCAAAACTGGATCTCCACATGCAGAAGATTAAAGCTGGACCCATACTTGTCACCATGTGCAAGACTTAATTCCAAATCGATCAAGGACCTTGATATCAGGCCAGAGACTATAAAAACCATAGTTGAAAGGATAGGGAACTCTCTCGAGCTGATTGGGCTAGGCCAACATTTTCTAAACAGACATCCAATGGCACAGTCACTGCTACCAATTCTCAACAGTTGGGATCTTGTGAAATTAAAGAGCTTCTGTTCAAATAAAGAGATTGTAACACAAGCTCAAAGGTAACCCACAGAATGGGAGAAAATCTTCACTAACCACATATCTGATAGAACTCTACTGTCCAGAGTGCACAAAGAACTTAGAAAACTAAACACTAAGGAAACCAATGGCCCAATTAAAAAATGGGCCCTGGAACTTAAAAGATATTTTACCAAGGATGAAATTAAAATGTCTAACAAATATCTGTAAAAATGCTCCACTTCTTTAGCTATCAGGGAAATGCAAATCAAAACTTCCCTGAGATATCATCTCACCCCGGTCAGGATGGCAAAAATTCACAATACAAACAACCACAAATGCTGGAGAGGATGTGGGGAGAAGGGAACTCTCCTACATTGCTGGTGGGAGTGCAGGCTCATACAGCCACTGTGGCGAGCCGCGTGGAGATTCTTAAAGAAATTAAAGATTGAAATGCCATATGACCCTGCTATTCCACTTTTGGGAATAACCCCCCATAAAGCAGAGGTTCGCCTCAATAGCACAAGCACTACCATTTTCATAGTAGCATTGTTTACAATAGCAAAGACATGGAATCAACCCAAATGTCCAACAGTTGACGAGTGGATAAGGAAACTGTGGTACATCTATACAATGGAGTACTACTCAGCCATCAAAAATGATGAATTACTGGAATTTGCTGGGAAATGGATGTCATTAGAAACAATTATATTAAGTGAAGTATCCCAGACCCAGAAAATTAAGCGCCGTATGTACTCCCTAATAGGTGGCTCCTAGTACCAAACCCACCCAGCCCATCTTGAGACACTCATAGGTAAATCTATGTATTACCTACAATAATTGCAAGGATTATGAACAGGAGGGATGGGGTTGGAGGGCCACACCAGAAACAAGGAGAGAAGTGACCATGTTACAGTAGAGAAAATAGGCCTCCTTTAAGGACTGCAAGAAAGTAATGTGACATCTAGTTAAGTTCACAGACATTCGTTCCTGATCATTTACAACTAAGGGGGTATGATCTCACCAGAAGGGGAGGGCATATAGTCTGGCAGATTAAAAAGTAACCATTTTGCAAATGGGTGATTGACCTCTCCCATTGCCAAATGCCATATGACCGTGCGATTCCACTTTTGGGTATAAGTATTACATCTACCCTTGAATGTGTTCTTATAATAAGACTCCAGTTTAACAGCTTTCTCTCTCTGGCCAGGGGGTGACATACAGTGCCCATCACAATGGAGTGAAGGGCATTGCAGGAGCAACAAAACTGCAAAAGAAAATCAACAAACCACTATCCAGAACTTCAGAGACTCTCTTTCAACCACCTAGAACTAGGCCAGACTAATCTCTCCCCATCCTGAAGCTCAGGGACATTTGCGGAAGAGGGGGCGGTAAGAGTGTAAGAGCAAAAGGATGGGAGGAGCAATGATTTGCAAGCTATTCCACACAAGTTAGGGCCGAAGCAATCATAATTGGACATTGCATGCCCGGCACAATGTCTAACACACTATTGACCTCACAAAGTCTAGCATCTGCTAAAGGCACCAAGATCCTTGGAGGCAAGGGATTGGCAGCCACAGTAGTGTTCCTATGCATAAGGCTAACACAGGAAAGGGTTCAGGGAATGGCCACTGGGTCCTTGTATGTCATCGGAGAGGAGGGCCCAGAGGAGAATCAGGCATGCACAAGAAAGGACTGTGGGAATTGGGGTGGGAGGCACGGGGGGATGGGGAGGGAGGGGTGAGGGGTGGGGGAGCAGGGGGTTCGGGGGGAGGAAGAGGGAGGGAGGGAACTGGTGTACCTATTAAGTTTGTATGAGCTGAAATAATAATAAAAAATGTATTATAAGAAAAAACTCAGAGAAAAAAAAAAGAAAATAATGTGACACCTAGTTAAGTTCACACACATTTGTTCCTGATCATTTACAACTAAGGGAGTATGAACTCACTAGAAGGGGAGGGCATATAGTCGGGCAGATTAAAAAGTAACCATATTGCAAATGGGTGATTGACCTCTCCCATTGCCAAATGCCATATGACCTTGCGATTCCACTTTTGGGTATAAGTATTACATCTACCCTTGAATGTGCTCTTATAATAAGACTCCAGTTTAACAGCTTTCTCTCTCTGGCCAGGGGGTGACATACAGTGCCCATCACGATGGAGTGAAGGGCATTGCAGGAGCAAAAAAATTGCAAAAGGAAATCAACAAACCACTATCCAGAACTTCAGAGACTCTCTTTCAACCACCTAGAACTAGGCCAGACTAATCTCTCCCCATCCTGAAGCTCAGGGACATTTGTGGAAGAGGGGGCGGTAAGAGTGTAAGAGCAAAAGGATGGGAGGAGCAATGATTTGCAAGATACTCCACACAAGTTAGGGCCGAAGCAATCATAATTGGACATTGCATGCCCGGCACAATGTCCAACACACTATTGACCTCACAAAGTCTAGCATCTGCTAAAGGCACTAAGATCCTTGGACACAAGGGATTGACAGCCACAGTAGTGTTCCTATGCTTAAGGGGAACACAGGAAAGGGTTCAGGGAAAGGGCACTGGGTCCTTGTACGTCATCGGAGAGGAGGGCCCAGAGGAGAGTCAGGCATGCACTAGAAAGGACTTTGGGAATTGGGGCGGGAGGCACGGGGGGATGGGGCGGTAGGGGTGAGGGGAGGAAGAGCAGGGAGTTTGGGGGGAGGAGGAGGGAGGGAGGGAACTGGTGTACCTATTAAGTTTCTATGAGCTGAAATAATAATCAAAATGTATTAAAAAATAAAATAAAATGTTTTGAAAGGAAAGATGCACACACGTACTCATATATTTGTATTCCAATTGTTTAAGGTAGCTATTAGATGTAGAGAGACATAGGCATTACATACAGAAATACAAGATTTGGACGCTGCATCAAAACATCAAACTATGCTGAGAAGAGTTCTTGAAAACAAAGCAAATAATTAAGTACTCCAGGGAGTTAGAAAAGCAGCTGTGAGGCAGGGCCTGGAGAAGGTCTGTATGAAGCTGGTTTTCAGAAGATGCAAAGAGACGTGTGGTTGTTTTAGGTGAATGTCATACTTTGTCTCCTACAAATAATTTCAGGAGTAGAAACTGGTGTACAAGTATTCTTTTTTATTATTTTATTTTTCTAGTTTTACAAACTTACTGAGGACATATCCCTGCCTCCCTCTATCCCCCCTTCTATTTCTCTCCCTTCCCTTCATCAATCCATTCCACTCCCTACTGTCCTCTTACCTGACGCTTCTATGGACCCCAGGGTTCCCTCTGACTTGTCTACTCTTGTGGAGGTTCAGGCCTCTTGGGACATAACAAGCTTCCTTTCTTCAGGCCAGCTCACTGATAAGAACATTTTTCCTTTGCTTATCCAGTTTTTTGCAGTGAGTTCCTGGATGCAGCAGTTCTGGACTGAATGGAATGTTTTTCCAATGGTGAACCTTGCCATCTTTGGTTCTTACAGTCTCACTGCCCCCTGTTCTAAAAGGTTTCCTAAGCCTTAGGATGGGGAGAAATTAGGTAGGCTTGATTCTGGGTGAGCCTTGCTGGGTCACTGTTATTCTGCATTATAGCTGGCCATGGTTGTCCATTTCATTGCTCTTCCACTTACAAGACAATGTATTCTTAATATTGTTTATTATCTATTTTGTGTGCTACAGAGACCATTCTTCACAAAGACTACAGAAGAAGAACAGGAAATGGAATCATAAGATCTGTCTCTGCCTTTATGGATTTTTTTTATTTCTTCCACTCATATAAAATTGATAAGTACCTCATTCCCCTCTCTCCCTCCACCCCTCCCTAGATCTCCTTGCTTCCTCCCCCCTTTTCTCCTTCCTTTCCTCTCCTCCCTCCCTTCCTCCCAGTGCCCTCTCCCTCCCCATATGGATATTTTCTTTTTTTTTTTTCATTTTTGTTCAATTATGCGTGTGTGTGTGTATATACATGTATATATGTGTGTGTAGAACCACTGACAAATTCAGGAACCACCATGGACGGCCTCCACCTCCTCCTTGTTTACTCTGCCCCAGGATTCACAGGCTCCGCCCTTCCAGTACCAGAAATGCAGGCCCCCGCTTCTGCCCGGCATCTGTACGTGGGGTCTAGGATCCAAACTCAGGACCTTCTGCCTTGAAGGTGGAGGCTTAACCTTTGAGCCACCTCTCTAGCCCCCCCCATATGAATATTTTCTTACGAGACCATAGGAAAGCACTAATGGATTTGAGCCAAAGACACTTAACAGGCAGAACATGAATTCTTATCATGAAAGGCATATGTTTAACTGAAAAAGTACAGAAAAGAATCAAGACATGAAACACAAAGCAAATCTATATGTTTTAAGTTTTAAGTCTATATGGTTCTATCAAAGGTCATACATAATATAGTATATTCTGGCAGAGTATAGCCCTTAGAAGAACACAGCATAGCTCAGTTTAGTTCATCTTAGCACACCCAGCCGAGTACTTCATAACATACTCAGTTCACTACAATATAGTATAGTATAGTATAGTATAGTATAGTATAGTATAGTAGTATAGTATAGTGTAGGTAGTAACTATAGTTTACAAAGCTTAACTTTTCTCAGTTCTTACTGTTAGGTAAAAAGTGCAGGAAATAACTAAGTTAAAACCAGTCCTCAAAAATAAAACCTTAGGGGGCTGGAGAGGTGGCTGAGGGGTTAAGCCTCTGCCTTGCAGGTGGAAGGTCCTGAGTTCGGATCCTAGACCCCACGTACAGATGCTGGGCAGAAGCGGGGGTGGCCTGCATTTCTGGTCCTGGTAGGGCGGAGCCTGTGAATCTGGGGGCAGAGTAAACAAGGAGAAGGTGGAAGCGGTCCATGGTGGTTCCCGAATTCGCCTGTGGTTCTACACACACACACACACACACACACACACACACACACACACACGCACGCATACGCTCAATTGAATAAATAAATATATAATAAAAAATAAATAAAACCTTAGGATAGTACTCCTTTGTTCCCTCTCCCAGACTTGGGAATTCTTTCACACTTTTCCTTAATAAATTTGGGTTCATTATACTCAAAATAAAATAACATTTTACATTTATCTCTGTATTGCCCATTCTGGAGATTAAGGAGGGATTAACATGTATCTATACAGAGATAAATACATGTTAATCCCTCCTTAATCTCCAGAATGAGCAATGCTCACTGTGAAAATTCTTTATTCTCTTTCTCTTTTCCTTCCTTCACAGTCTCATTGCTTTGCTATGGACCAATCTGGGACTAGGACAGCAGATATTGGCTTTTGTTCTGTTCTCTTGAGAGGAATTACTGCTACTCGAAGCTTGACATGTGTCTTTATTTAATGGTTAAGCAAAGAGCATTTAAAAGACTAAGCTCTATCTGCAGAAGGAAGACCATAAAAGACTAAGCTCCATTTGCAGAAGGAAGAACACAGTGAAAGAGTGAGCTATTTGACAAGGCTTAACTATCAAATTTACTGTGATTGGGGCTGGAGAAGTGTCTCAGGGGTTAAGCCTCTGCCTTGCAGGTGGAAGGTCCTGAGTTCGAATCCTAGACCCCACATATAGAGGTCAGGCGAAAGCGGGGCAGCCTGTGTTCCTGGTCCTGGTAGGGCAGAGCCTGTGAATCCCGGGGGAGAGAAAACAAGGAGGAGGTGGAGGTGTCCATGGTGGTTCCCGAATTCGCCCGTGGTTCTACACACACACACACACACACACACACACACTGCATACGTGCACACATGCATACATGCACAATTGAACAAATAATAAAAATAATAAGAAAAAAGAAGTACAAATTTACTGTGATTTATGTTGTATAGATAAATTCTATGTGATTTCAGTGCATAAAGTATTGTTAATGTGATCACACCTTTGGATATTGTTAAAATAAAGACAGGATGGGGAAGGAAGGTTAAAAATGAACGGGAATAAAAAAAAAACTGACCAGTGTCTACAAGATTATAGTATTTATTAGGGGGGTGGAATGGAAAGAGAAAATAGAAAGATAAGGAAAAATGCAATCACTAAATTGGGAATTATTTAGCAAGTAAAAGGATGCTATAGGTTACTTCTACAAGGTCATATTTCTATTCCTTTACTAAATCTCTCAAATACATAACAATGATTTAGCCAGATATGGTCTTAAAGTATATTCATGAGGACCATGAACAATAGTTCTTTCAGAACTTGTATTATAACATCTGCCAGATTTCTATGTTGATTGATAGTGTGGGAAATTATCAATTTCAAGCAGACAATTCCTATGCCTCACCCACACATATACACATTTCCAAAAACGAAAAGCAGCTTCACTTTGCATGCCGTGTTCTGCAAAGTCTACTTTGCCTCTTCATAAGCTTGACTCTCATCCAACATATTAGGAGAGGGTATTTTTCTTATAAAGTTTTCTGAGTTTGCCTTTTGGTCCTCTATATCTACTTCTTGTCATCATCAATTCTTTCATATATAATGAAGTGTCTGGGACATCCACTGGACTTTTTGTTTTTGTTCCATTAAGGATCCAACCTTTGGTAAAGACAAAATTCAGGCATCTTATTTAATAGGCAATGGTTTAAAAACCAGAATAGACTCAGGATGATTCCTGGTCTTACCCATGGTAGGAGAACATGCTGTGAGGGCAAAAGACAATTGGAAGCAAGATATACAGGTAACTCGGCAGGTGTAAACTTGGCAGGTACCCCATTAACCAAATTTGAATAAGCAGCTGTGATTCATTCAAGTCTGGCTGCTATGATAGGCTAGAATTTGGCTATTGATTCCAAGAGTAAGTTATAACCTATTCACTGAAAAGAGATTGAAAAGCTACTAGTTAAAACCTCAAATGTGAACACAGGCAATTTAGTCCAAACTTAAAGTATATACAGAGGGAATTTTAGGCCACATTTAGTTAAATGTAACATTTGGAGAAACAGAACAGAAGGAGAATGGAATTTTGTCTTTTGGTATGAAGGGTAGCCCATAATAGAAACTTCTCTGAATTCTTGAACAGAAAGCAGACTATCTCCATTTCCAGCTTTTGAAATCTGTATTTTGTAAACGACCTCATCATGCTCCTTTAATCTGTGAATGATTCAATATGATGGTACCTGATTCGTCTTCTCCTTTTAAATCTTTTCAATGGGAGTTATAGACATTCTTGTAAAATCAATTTCTTATTTCTTTTCAAAAGATGCAAACTACTTTCTTTCAATATGTTAAATAAAGCAGAGAGAAGATAACTAGAGCAATATGTAATAGATTTCTTTTTATTAACACCTCATTTAAATATGTATTTAGAGCTTTTGACATTAATGCAGTTCACTGAAAAGCAGAAAAATAAAATTCAGTAGATATTTCTGATCCTAAAGTGCAGTTGTGTGATCATTTGTGAACAGTTGTTTAAATCTTCCATCACACTTCCAAAAATGCCACCGTTACATTCAATGTGTTTGAATGTGCAATATCTCAGAAATAAACCTCTGCCATTTTACCACACGTTTCAATGATTTACAAAGCTTTTTTATACTTGAATTTAAGTCTACACTTATCATTTTTGGAATGCTACATTGTGAACCATAGAGTGGTATTGTATTGTGGTGCCTAACTCAATGGTTCTACACTTTATTATCTTACTGCAAAGAAATAATAAAATAAAAATACTTGCTGGGTCTTTATTTCAGAAAGGTAATGTATCTCAGGGGATCGAATCTAATACAAAACTTTAAAGTCCAAATAATAGCAATCCAAGCATGAGAATGTCATTCTGAAAAAGCAATATGTATGAAATCCACATGAAGCATTGTTTCACAATTTTCTTTACTTAAATTTCAGGAATTAATTTAGCAATTAGAATAGATGGCATGTTATTTGAGAGTGGTCTCAAGTACCATCTGGTGACTTTTTTTGGGAGGGGGAGGGCACACAGACTGCTGAGGAATGGGTGTGGGAGAGGATGCCTTCCAGACAATCTGAGCTGAATCTCTAGAATACACATGGTGGAAGGAAGAAGTCCTCTGACTCCCACATTCCTACTGTGATGCATGTGCCATGTATTTCTGATTTCTGTGATTTCTCTCTCTTTCTCTTTCCAATAAGAATCTCTTTGTTTTTTGTCCATGTCTTACTGTGCTCACAAAGTAATCCAGCCTGCTCAGAGACTCACTATGTAGTCAATACTGGCTTCAATCTCATTGCATGCCTTCTGCCTGAGTGTTATGATTGCAGGCATATGCCACTGTTCTAGTTTTTCATCAAGAAGTATTTGTTTTATTTGGAACAAATTCATTCATTTATTTACTTATTGATTTGAATGATTTTTTATTATTCATTCATTCATAATGTGTGTGAGAGAGAGAGAGAGAGAGAAAGAGAGAGAGAGAGAGAGAGAGATAGGTAGATAGATAGAGAGAGAGATAGAAAGAGAATACTGGGTGTCACTGTGGAAGACCAAGGGTGACTTTGGAAACGATCCCGGATTGCTTCTACCTCATTCTTGCTTTGATCTGGGATTTCCGAGGCTCTGTCCACCAGGGCCAGAAATGCAGGTCACTGCCATTGTCACCTGGTGTTTTTAATGTGGGATCTGGGATCTGAACTCAGGACCTTCTGCTTGTGAGACAGTCTTAACCCCTGAGCCATCTCTCCAGCCCTAATTGAATGATTTACTTAAAACATGTAGCCATACATCAGCATAGAGAAAAGAGAGAATAAAGAACTATTGAGCTCAGTTAATTATCCAGGTGAATAAGTTTTGAGAATAAAACAAAACAATGCAGTGCTAAAGTGTTCATCTATAGATGTATATGAAATCTGTGTTAAGGAAACAAAGAGATGGGTGACAGATAAATATGGAATTTTCTTCTTAAAGAACAAATTTTGATGACATGACCAGTGGATGTGACCTCATAAATGGAACATGGTTTTTCTCATTGCCTAGAACCTGAACAGAGTAATGAATGAGCCATGTATCCACGCCAGCACGTTACATGTCTGGTCTCTGAACCATAAGCATGTTATCATGTAAGAGTTGCCACTAAGCAAAGATCAGGGAGACATATTAGAAAACTTTAATTTTAGAACAAATTGGCATTATTTCATTGCTTTTTCTGAGTCTTATTTTCCATTGTGTAAGGAAGAAAAATGGTCTTGACATTCATGCTTGCTTTATAGTTCTTTTTCCTTTGTTTGTTGAAGATATACATCCCTAAATATAGGTACTGTTGCTGGCCTTCCCAGGACTCTTTGAGTATAGGTCAGGTTGGTGTGAAACAGACAGCAGTGGAGACTTATCTCCTGTTCTTTGGCCTTTCCGGTGTCTGTTGTTTGTCCCGTGATCCAATGTTGAAATGGAAAGATTGATATCACACAGCTCAACATATTTTTTCCCTAAAACTATATTTAAGGTCCACGTTGTTCCCAGTATTGTAGCAGAAAATATGTCTTCTTAGATATTATTAACTATATGCAGTTATTGACCATCTGTGGACACAGTAAATCCATATGTCTTTAGGTACTTCCTTGTACTTCATGTTTACAGCTATTGGACTGTTTAGGACTGCTGATGTCTTTATGTATTTCCTTGCATACCTCCCTGCTATTCACTTTTGTGTTTCTTGTTCCCATGATATTTTGCTATTCCTTGTTAACTTTATAGTCACTAATTCTGGATCATTCCCTATTTATAGCACTTATAAGAACATCTAGCTGAGAATAACTTTGTCTCATTATAGTTTCATGCTTGCTGAGCTCCCTCTAGTCCCAGGCCTGGAAAAATTCCTGTTGTTCCCTTTCAGAGACCCCGTGTTACTGTAAAGGCTGAGATTTACATCTAAAGAATATTTTACATTCAAAGTTATATGTACCTATTGCCATAAGATAAAGAAAGCACAACTGACTGAAGAAGGTCATGTGGTTCATGCTATTCCTCAAATAGTTGTAATTGGTCAATTGATGGGCCTTGACCAGTGAAGCACCAGTGACTATAACAGCTGTTTTATTTTCTTTTCTATTGATATGACAGTATACTTATATGAAAATTCTCTTAAAATTATTTATTTGTTAGAGAGAGGAGAGGAGAGGAGAGGAGAGAGAGAGAGAGAGAGAGAGAGAGAGAGAGAGAGAGAGAGAGAGACAGAGAGAGAGAGAGAGAGAGAGAGTCCATGCATCCACACGTAGCTCATAGGTGAAGACCAGAAGACAATTTTCAAAAGTCAGTTCTCTCACTATGTGGACTTCTCAAAACTCAAACTCAGGTCAAAAAGATTGAAAGCAGATGCCTTACCTACTGAGCATAATGATAGCCCATAAAATAATCTTTATTTTGTGGGTGTGTGTGCATGCATGTGCGCGTGCATCAGAGGGCACTGTGTGTACCTGTGAAAGCCCAAGGGTGGCTTTACAAATCACCCTGAAATGCGCTACCTCCTCTTTGCTTTGCTCTGAAGTTTCTTAGGCTCCATCTTCCAAGGTCAGAAGTGCAGACCACTGGCATTTCTGCCTTGTGTTTTTACATGGGATCCAGGATCCGAAACCAGAACTTCCTGCTTGTGAGGCAGCAGGCTTAACCCTTGAGCCACATTTCCAACCCAACAGAAATAATGTTAGGGGAGAAAGACTTTATCCAGGTAAACATTAAAGTTCTGGACTTTCACATCAGGAAAGTGACAACAGTCACCTGCAGTGGGAAAGACCTCCCACCTCAACTAACCTAATCAAGACAATTTTCTCAGGGATGCCTGGAGACTCCTCCCATGGATGATTGTAGATCTCATCTAATTGACAACAGACATCATCTTCACAGCATTGATGACATTGTGATTCTCCGCTCCACCTTTGTGTCCCTGTCACTGAGAAGTTGCTTAACTCAATTTGCCTCTCACTTTCCTCTCAACTTCTTCAGCCCCACCAGCTGCTGCCAGGACATCCACTCATCATCTTACATTAACAAGCCCTGATGTTTGCATTACCGCATCTCCTGTGACCTTGCCTCTGATCTGGATGTCAGATTTCCCATTCTCTACCCAGGTGCCATGTTTCAACTCGCTTTCTTTAAAAGTTTTCCTATAATTGAACAATTAGCTCTTTTCTTCTTTTGACCATTCTTCTCTTTTGTTTTTATGTCCCTGTTCATAAAGTTTTGATGGATACTTATTCATCACTACATAATGTTGCTTAATAGATACTCAACAGCTTCAGACTCTGTCGTATAGTATTTTTCCTCTAGGCATAGCTTAATGCCATTTTAGATTCCAAACCTAGTCTAACAGAAGGAGGATATTATGAAGCAGAGTGAAACATCCTATCCTGGAGGAATTCTTAGAGAGAAAACAACTTTTTAGGCTTAGGAGGTTTCTGAAACTAACAAAATTGTGTTGGGGGGAGGGGCTCCTCCCAAGGTGAAGAAAAGCAGTAATAGTTGAGGTAGGGGGGATTCTCTCACTAGCAAGCAGTCTGGAAGATAGACCAAGCAGTCCAGAAGCCTGGAAGAGTTTGCTGAACAGTCCAGTAGTCTGAGACACTAATAGTCCAGAAGTTTGAAAGACACTCTGAGTAGTTCTGAAGTCTGGAGGCCACTCCTAGGAGCAAGTCATGAAGCTCAGCTCCGGGACTGCAGTTTCTGTGAGTCCCACCCATGCTGCGGTGGGCTTTTGAAGATTTATCTGCCTTTTGAGTCATCTTTGCTCTTATAACTAACCCTCACCCCTACCCCTGTACTTAACTGCAGTTGAGTCATTTGTTTATTAAGTTGTACTTTGACGTAATCATGCTTTCGGTCTGTCATTGAATTTCTGCCTAGGACAGACAGACATTTGTGTAGTATCTCCCCAGGAAAAGTATCGTGCAACAGATTTTAATCAGGTAGATGTAACTTTTCTGTGCCTAGAACTGAAGGGACACAGGATGTTTCTTTAATTCCATATCTTAAGCAGATATTCCATATTATGATACACCTCTATATTTATTTTTCACGCATTACAAACCCTTATTACAGTGCTATGCAATTTGCTTCACTAGCTGCAATGACTTCTTTTATATTTATTTTTTCAGCCAATTTATAGACAAATCTTTTGCCTTTCCTGCTGTTTTGTAAGTTAATTTCCTTCTTGCTTTTTTCATTATGTATATTATCTTATATTATTTTTTCAGAAATATCTTTTTTGATCACTCTAACAATCTTTTTTTCTTTTTCCATGTACTCCCTTTTCTATACATATTAAAATAATCCAGTATTTATGAAAAGAATGGCAACATTTTTGTTACTTTCTTTATCCTAAGAATTTTACATATGATTTATGATATAAGATAAAGAGAACACATGGTATCCACTTACTAAAAGGATTAATAATATATTAGGTAAAATCCTTATAGCTACTTAAAGTTTCACAGATATAAAATCTAAGATGTTTGATTAATAATCAGATTTCTCCTGTGATTTTTATTGCATGTTGCAACTCTTGACTGTCATCCAATTTTACCCGTGGGATTAGGTAGTATGTTGAACTTTCTGGTGTTCTATTTAGAATTTATGTTAAAAATCTGAATTCTGGGTAATGACATTACTTTTTGTATTGTTTGCTTTAATGCTAAAAACACAGGTTTCCTTGGAAACCCTAGCCTACCTCTAGTCTGAGGTACTCCTCAGATCTACCAAATGTATCCTGTATAGTTATTCTGTTTCCTCCTCACATGGGCAAATGGAACTTTGATTTCTTGTGTCACTTATGGTATGAACTGAAAAATCTTCATATAAGGTGTTGAGAGGAATTGTTTTACATAGCACCAAGAATCAAGAATTATAGCATAGTCCATGAACCTCTGTGTAGAAGTATCTTCAGCAGCAGTGTGGTTGTGTTTGTTGTTTAAATAATGTAGCATCTATTAATTCAGTGTCACTGCCCACTGAATTCCTCCCTTCAGGTATATGTGTCACTATGTGCTGGGGAAAGTTCTTCTGCTAGAACCCGCCCCCCCCCTGTGTCCCTTGCACCATCCCTCCCATTCTCCATGGATTCACCCATATTTCCATCCTGAACCTCCAATGGAGTGTCTTGTATTTACCTGACTTAAAGGTGATTGCGTTATACTGTAGGTTTCCTGGAAAGAAACAGACTCATTCTGATTTTTCCTAAGAGAATTTTAAAGTGCATTTTCATGGCTCTTCTAATTATAGGTCACAGTAATAACTAATGTGCAATTTGGTTAGGCTGTAACATTATTTCTCTAAGTAACAAATTTTTCTAAGTTACCCATATGTATTGGCGAAAAGCTTTTGAGAGCAAAGTGAAGAAAGATAATTATGGTAGTTCAGAGTAGAGATCAATTATTTATATCACTTGAAGCAGAAGCAAGTCAGATGTGAATTAGACTCATCAGTTTCTCTTACCCTTGGGGCCTCTACCAGTGAGTATTCACTGGTTCACATTTCCAGGTCACAAGTGTTTCATTTTTATTTGCTCAAATACTCACCTTAAATAAATTTACTTTCCAAAACTTTTGTCTTGACGACTGGCAAGTCAGAATGTTTTTCTCCTGCTATCCTGTACTAAGGCACACCTTAAATTCTTAGGAATTTGCTTAACATTATTAATATCCTAATGAATATATACTGAAAGATGTCACAAGCTTTTTAATTTTTTTAAAAATAAAGAACAAAATTAGGCTTATATAGATATATAATATTATATAAAAGAAGTTAGGAAATTTGATTTTTGTGTTAAAAGAAAGTAATTCCATAACTAATATTGATGTGTATCATATGATCAGAGCTACCCTGATAAAAGCCTTTCTTCTGACATCTGGATATACAAGTATAATGCTTACAAACATGAAATGATGATTAATAAGTATTGTTTACTAACTGTGATTGGAGGGTGATAAAGCCAAGATTCTTTTGGAGAAAGGTTTATTTAAATGCCTACAAATTAGCAACACCCTTAGTTGAAGAAAAACACTAAAATAACATAGCCTAAGTAAAACATAGTTATATTGACATACTGAATTTTTTCCCCAGTTTTTAAAAAATAAATTTATTTTAGAAATGGAACCCCCTTAGATTGAAATAAGGCAATTCTCTTGGTAAGCTTCACAGACTTCAAACCTTTGCAAGACTGTGAAGGGGTGGGGGAATCAAGTGATTTTTAATCACAGAATCTTTTATCTGAAATAAAAATCTAACTGAATAAATGCACATTTAAAAAATATTATTTGAGAGAAAGCACAGACACCCACATGCCACAACACACATGTACAGGTCAGAGGACCACTTTTGGAAGTCAAGATCTCTCCTTCCACCAAATTCTAAAATGGTTCTAGAACTCCATCTCTAGTGCCAGGTTTGTACACAAGAACTTTTATCAATTGAGCCATCTTTCCAGTATAAATGTACATGTTTTTCCTGGAGGTAGGGTGGGACTAATCCACTTCAAGGCCAACCCCTTCCTCCAGCAAGGCTCCACCTCTCAAGGTGACATGACCTTGCTAAACACATGAGATTGTGGGAGATACATTTCAAACCATGACACTCCACCCCTGGCCCCCACAGGCTCATTAGCATTTCATTATGTAAACTATACTCAATCCGACTTTAAAAGTCTTCATAGACTACAATAGTAGTCCGAACAGTCCAAAAGTCCAAAGTCTCCTATAAAATCAAAACACAAGTTACATACTTCCAACATACAATGGCACAGAATAAGCATTCCCATTCCAAAAGGAAGGAATGAGGGCATATCCAGGAAAAAAACAGTCCATAACAAGACCAAAAACCAGCAGGACAAACTCCAAATCTTGTATCTCCAACTCCCAACAGGTGAGCCTCTCCTTGAAATCATCTCAGTGCCAAAGGGCTTTGGTTCCACACTTCCTATGCAGCTGCCCATAGAACATGTTGCTCTCTTGGGCTAACTCCTCCCAGGATATACAGCTCTACTTGGCAGATGTGCCATGTTGTTTCTGGCATCTCTAACATCTTTACTTCTCAATGGCAAACCAGGCTTTAATGCCACAGCACAAACTACCCTTCTTGGGCCTCTAAACTGCAGACTTTCTGCCACATCTGCCTGGATTTCATCATTTTTTGAAATCTTGGAGGAGGATTCCACGATCTCCTCCCTCTTGCATCCTTGATGCCTCTAAAACCAGAACCACATGGAGGACTTTGGCAACATTGGCCCCCTTGAATCACAGCTGATTCCACTTCTCTATGCTACCATCTCTTTCACTTCTGGGCAGTTGCTTTGTAAGAAAAACTGACTTTTGCTTTGGAACTCCATCCTGTTCCAGTGTTCTGAAAGGATTTGCATTCTTATGGGTGGGAGCCTTCTCTGAGGATCTTGCCCTCAAGCTAGGGCCTCTCCTATTATTCAAACTGAGAGCAGGCTTTAATTTATAAATGGAGCTAATCTCTTTTTTTATTTATCCAATTGTGCATGCCTATGTGTGTATGTATGTGTGTGTATGTATGTGTGTGTATGAATGTGTGTGTAGAACCAAGGTGAATTCCGAACCACCATGGACTGCTTCCGCTTCTGTCTTGTTTTACTCTGCCCCAGGATTCACAGGTCCTGCCCTACCAGGACCAGAAATGCAGGCCACCCCTGCTTCTGCCTGACAGACCCCATGGGGTCTAGGATCTGAACTCAGGACCTTCCACTGCAAGGCAGAGGCTTAACTCCTGAGCCAACCCCAGAGCGAATCTCTTTAACTGCCATTTTGTTCCCTGCTTCTTCCTGGCTCAACTCTTTAAGTTTTGCTTTGTATTTTTCATCATTAGATTTTATGGTTTTTGCTTCTTCTTGCCTGATTCTTTGCTCTTTTTCATAACTCTGAAGACAAATAACAAGTAGCCTTATCACATTATCAAGACTATATTGCCTTGAAATTTCCTCCACTAAGCACTCCAATTTAACTTCAGGCAAGCTTTCAGGAGGAGGTCAAAACTTCACTAAACTCTTGGCCAACACATGGGTCTTCTATGTGTCACTCATCCAGTTGCAAACACAGTCTCTGTTCCCCTCTGGACCATCACAAGCTGGGCTTCTACTGCCTGTGTCTCTCACAGCATTGCTCTCCTCTGAATCTCATGAGAAAGGCTCATTTGGCCCCCTTGCCAAGACACAAAGACTTTCCCAGCACAAAGTCTCAAAGTTTTCCATATTTCTCCCAACAAACAGTTCCAAAGGCACACTAGCCACATCACAGTATTGGCCATACTGCTGGATACCAACTTCTCTCAGCTTCACAAACAACTTCACTTTGTGGTACCAGCTGTTCTTAATCTCACAGCAATATCCCACTACCCGGTACCAATTTCTGTAACAGTTACTCTTAACTATTGCAGGGAGAGAACACCCAAAGTCAAGCAACTTAAGGGAGAAAAGGAGGTTTATTCAGCTTACGGTTCCAGAGGGAAGGTGGTTTCTCATGGTAGAGGCAGCTTGGCTGGCTGCCCAAAGCTGAAGGAGTGGCTAAGTCACCACAGAGATCTTGGAAGCTGAGAACTAAATTTTTTTTTGAAACTACTGTTCACAATGTTTACTAACTACTTTGCTATGTCTTTCTAATTAGCAAATTACATTTCAGAGCAGGCATAGTAAATGCAGATGATTTCTATTTCCAAAATTTCCTTATAATATTAAAAAAGATCAAGTAGCTCATGTGAAAATTTAATTTGCAGGCAAGCTCTCTTTAGTATTCTACTCTATGAAATGTTTTATAAATTTAAAATGCTTTAAAACTACATTTTAAAGAAATAAGACACTAACAATACATTTACTTATTAGAATACTTGTCCTTATATTCTTTTCCAGAAAATCATGCTCAACAAATAGAATTAAACTGGCAAATGTATCACAATTAAACATATGCTACATGACAAAATATGTATATATTCATCAGGATGTAGGCTCTTTTAAACTCTACTTATTGGCCCAGATATTTAATAGGAAACAACTGGACTAAAACTATAATCTTCTCCCCAATATATCATTTTTCTGCTTTTTGCCACTAAAAAAATACATTCAACTTCATCCCTTACTTGTTCCTTTACTTGAAAAACTATAATGTAGCTGATGTGATGAGTGACACTTGTCATTTATTTAAAAAGAGAGCAACACTGCTATTCTTGAGTTGATTGTAAGTTAAAGAAGTTTCTACATGGCTGAAGTAAAAAAAAAACTAATGAAAAGCATTGAATGTCATGTTAGTATATTCTCTTCATTTATATCAGTATCATAGTGAAAGTAATTTTTATTTTAAATTTTAAAATATTTTTAAGTACAATGAAGACAGCATAAATATAAGTGATGGATAATTCTGAAGGAAAAGAGAAATTTAAAGTATAGTTTTAGAAGATCATATATATAAGAGAAACAGTAAGAGACAAAAAAATTACCATCTGGGGCTGTAGATACAGACCAATGGATCAAACACTTGTCATGTAAATATGAGGACCAGCATTTAGATCCAAGTAGCCACATACCTATCTCCTAATCTAAAAACTTAGGAGGCAAAGACAAGGGATCCCTAGAGAAAGTTGGTTGGTTAGAATGCCCATATTAATGAGCTCTGGGTTCAAATGAGAATCCTCAATAGCCAAAGTAGAGATCATTTAAGGAAGACTCTTGATATTAACATCTAGACTCTACATGCACACACGTTTGTATGCATAGAGAAAACATATGCTAGCACATGTACCAATATATTTACACACAGACCTCCACATCACACATACAGATAGTTGAACAATACGTCAAATTCATACTATTGTCATTTATTTGGAAAATCTTAAAGCCCAAAAGGTTTACCATAGTCTAGCATTCCTGATTTTATTTTGCCAATAAAGATTTCAGTTAGCATTCAATGGCTATGGAACTCACATAATCTCTCTAAATTTTATATGGAAAACACACAATTCCTCAAGAATTTAAAACAGAGATTGGTTATTTCATTATTATATTTAACTATTCTAAACACTTCAATACATTGAATAGTGTTGCAGTCAGCCTGAACAGTTGCTGATAAATGACCATCAAACAGCTTAAGGGAACAAGGGGTTTATTTTCTTTTGATAGTCCGGTTACAGTTCTCAGTCTAGCTTGATGGGAAAGCATGCACCAACACCAGGGCTGAGGGAACTGGCCACACCATCAGTGCATAATGGCTGAGAGATGGACAATCCTACTTGCCAGACCAGTATATCTGGCCAAGTGAACAGAAGGATGCCAACTCTCTCAACCAGCTCTCTGTGATTTATCCAGGGCCTAATCCCACCCACCATGGGCTGGGTCTTCCCCATCAGCTAGACAATCTGCTTCAGGTTTGCTCTGGACTTAACTCAACTATCAACTCTCTACAACTGTACCCAGAGCTCAATCCCTCAACAGTCAAGTTGACACTGTGTTTAGCTAAACTATGACACTCCACCCCTTGTCAACTTGACACAAAAACAATAGCATTTTTAAACTTTAACCTTTCCTTGTCCTCACAGATATTAAAATATAAATACATTCCATAGACAAATTTAAAATGTTCTCATTAAAACTTCAGTTCCAACATTTTTTAAAAGATTTTTTAATTTTTTATTCAATTGTGCGTGTGTGTGTGTGTGTGTGTATGAATGTGTGTGTGTGTGTGTGTGTGTGTGTGTGTGTGTGTGTGTGTGTGTGTGTAGAACCACGGATGAATTCGGGAACCACCATGGACCGCCTCCACCTCCTCCTTGTTTACTCTACACCAGGATTCACAGGCTCCTCCCTACCAGGGCCAGAAATGCAGGCTGCCCCTGCTTCCGCCTGGCATCTATACATGGGGTCTAGGTTCCGAACTCAGGACCCTCTGCCTGCAAGGCAGAGGCTTAACCCCTGAGTCACCTCTCCAGTCCCAGTTCCAACATTTTAAAAGTTCAAAGTTTTTTAACTTTAAAAAGGTATTAAATCAGAATAAGTTAAGTACTTTAAAACAAATAAAATATTAAAACAGAAGGATCTTGATACAATAAGAAACATTTAAATTAAAGTAAAAGTTACTTTTACCGCATCCTGTAACTTCAATGTCTATCTTCTGTTGCTCATCATGTAATCATGGTGGCTCAAAGATTTCAGGAATTCCCAGTCCCTGTTTGCAGCTCAAAGTTGTAAAAGCAGAGTTCCTTTGAACCAGGCTGAATCTCCACTCGCAGCAGTCCTCAGCATACATCCCAGGGTTCCAGCATCTCCAACACTCTGGTTCTCCTCTGCAGCTATAAGCTACACCTTCTTTTGCAGGACTCTACACCTGCCACTTGGTGCCAAGCTTTTGCTGCTCTTCATGAACCCTGTAATCACACACCAAAACCAGTACCACCTGGGGGATGTTGTCAGATTCTGAAGCGAGTTTGAAATGTAGCTTAATCCACTCAAGCCACAGCTATACCAAGTTTTATGGACTGATGCTGGAAAAGCCTCTTTTAGGCAGCCAAACATCCCAAGGGCAAGAAACAGCTTTAACTTGGGCTTTCAGTCCCTGAAGGAACCTGGGTTTTCAGACCATGAACCTGCTATACAGTGGTTTTCATGTCTTCCCATCCCAATGCAAGTCACTAGGTTTTCCTTCACTGATATTCATTTTCTCCAACAGCAGCAGATATTCTGCTGCCTGCCCTTTGCACATCCAAACTTTTAAGGCTGCCAACACAGCTCTCCTCTGTCAAGCAAACCAGTCCATTGTCTTTACACTCAGCTTTACCAAAGTCCTTGTTTCCCTCATCACAAATTGAGCCAAAACAATCTCTCTCAGCAATTGGCCCACTAAACTCTGAGGAACGGTATTTGTAAATCCACAAAGTGAAAATTCTCAAGCATTTCCAACTTTGTCCAGCAGAACCACTCAAAAGCCACAAATTCCACATAGTCAGATTTATCAGTAACACCCCACTTCCTGGGTACCAAATTCTGTTGCAATCAGCCTGCATGGTTGCTGATAAATGACCATCAAACAGATTAAGGGAACAAGGAGTTTATTTGCTTATGATAGTCCGGTTACAGTTCTCAGTCCAGCTTGATGGGAAAGCACACACCAACACCAGGGCCGAGGGAACTGGCCATACCATCAGTGCATAATGGCTGAGAGATGGACAATCCTTACTTTCCAGACCAGCATGTCTGGCCAAGTGAACAGAAGGATGCCAACTCTCTCAACCAGCTCTCTGTGATTTATTCAGGGCCTAATCTCACCCCCATGGGCTGGGTCTTCCCCATCAGCTAGACAATCTCCTTCAGGTTTGCCCTGGTCTTAACTCAACTATCAACTCTCTACAACTGTACCCAGAGCTCAAACCTCAACAGTCAAGTTGACACCTGTGCTTAACTATGACAAATAGATATAGGAAAATTGATATATTCATCTTTTTGTTACTGTTATTAATGCATTAATTTTACAATTAATGGGATTTGCTTTAACTTTTCATACCTGTCCATATTATGCACTGATAAGAACTGTCCATCAGTTTTTTTTGAGTAGATACACAAAATGTGCTAAATAGTCAACTCAATCTTTAACAATGAAAACAAAACTGGAGATATGGTGATAAATATAATACAGAAGTGAGGTACAGATAGTGAGAAAATTTGATATCCATAGGAATAGCATTGAAAATTGATCTTTACCTCTCAGAGTAATCAGTATATTAACTTAAAAAATGGACCAATGACCTTAATATAAGGAAAACTAAAAGTCTAAAATTCTTACTAGAAAATATGGAGGAGATATTTTAATATATTGGTACAAAGAAAAGTTTTCCCCATAGAATCCTTAAAGTGCAGAAAACAAAAGCAAAATTTGACAAAAGTCATTTCCCTAATCAAAAACGTTCTGGTGTGCAATGAGAAAACCATAGTAACAAGTCAACATACAGAACAGGAGAAAATCTATTAGCTTTATTTCATACAGAATTAAAATTCAGATCAAATAAAGAATTTAAAAAAAATTCAACAACAAAATGTCACCTAATTAACAAATGGGCAAATGAAAAAAATAGAGAATTCATCAAAAAAGATATATTAATTGCCAATAAATACATGAAGAACATACTTAATATCATTAGTAATCAGAGAAATGCAAATCAAGACTACAATGAAAGTCATGAAACAATGAATCTATGAACTTACAAATGAATTGGTAGAGACATCAGGTAGGTGGGTTAAAGCAAAGCAGGGACTCTTTAGGGTTTCAAATTTTATCTGATGAAATTTTTAGCTATGGAATTAGTAGAAGCTAATGATATTATAATTAATGAATGGTTTATCTGTTAGTCCAAAGAATGTTTTATCATTTCATATAGAGATGAGTGATAAATCTCTATTAAGTCATTTAAAGTTAGCCTAAGGTAATTTTTTATTTTCAATCTGCAACATTCCAACTCTAAAAAGATGGAAATTCTAATCAATCAGTCTGCAGAATCTTCAATATAGTATGGCATTTTCTGGTATCTCTTGTCGTACCATTTCTGTTTATACTCAAAGAAATCAAAGGCAGAATAAAGACACTTTCTCATATATTTGTATTCACAGCATTTATAAAATAGTCAAGCTATGAAATTAACCTAGGTATTCACTAGTAAATGAGAGAATAAGAAATTTTATTAAATTGTAACAAGTAACAACATTATGCTGTTTGCAGGGAAATGAATGGAAATGGAGATCATCATTCTGAATGAAATTAACTAGGCCCTGTAAAATAAAAAAAAATGTTTTTCTCTCATGTATGGATTCTAAGAAGAACAAAAATATAAAAGTAAAAGATCATATATTTAAAATGTGTACATATGTATGTATGTATACATAAATTTAACAACATAAATAATAAATAAAAATATGGAAATGTCACTATAAGACTAATAGAAGCTTATTTCTCATAGTTCTATGGGTAGAACATGCAAGATCTGGATTTAGTGGGCCTTTTTTTTCCCCCAGACATCTTTTCCTATGTGTTGATGTGCTTCTCATCATACTCTCGACAAAACTTTTCTCTGGCATGGATATCTCTCTTATCTCCCTTTCTTTCTTCTAATGAAGATTCTACTCATTGAGTCCTTCATTTAGCCTCACACACTTGATTAATAGAACCTTACAAAGTTCTTTTCACTAGCCTGTAATACAACTTTTTCCAATGTGCTGAGAATTCTGGAATTCATATATATGAGGACAGAAGCTTTAATTGTTCAAATATACTTCACTAGATGATCTCATTCTCACAGTTCCTATCATTGCCCTGACTGGCCCAGTGAAAATTTGGGGAGCTTTCTGTGCAACAGTGTGGAGGATAAGAGCCCTTAGAGTCTCAAAGCTCTTCTCCTGTTCAAGTCTCTGCACTCTGCTCTTGTAAACAGTCTTATGATTTTGTATTTTCTATTTGTTATTCAGAATAATTAGTTACGCAGGTATCTAAGGATTTTACATTCTTTATTCTTTGCTTTCACACCAAATAGAAGTCCAGATAAGACTGTCCGCTGGAACTTTTTCCTGTTTTAATTAAAACTCATTTAGGATGATTTTTTGAGATATGTGCTTGTTTCTCTGGTATGTCAGACTCTGCATGTGTGAATACTACAGAAAAATCTTCAGGATTTTCAAACATGCTTCAATTTCATGTATCTAGGAGGGAAGGGTAGATTGAAATAATGAACAATCATGGTTTCATTTGGTGCACTAACATTCAACTTTAATGGTCAGATGTCTGCCTTGTCTTTTTCTCTCTTTTTCTTTGTGTCTTCTTAACGTATTTCTCCCAGAAGGGAAAAGTTTCTGAGTTTCCAGTACATGTGTTTATTGTTATCATCATTTCATTTGGTCAAATGGAGGCAAAGTTAATGATCTGGTTTCAATATGCCCTAAATTCTCTCTGAGGATATTTTATTCTCCGTGTTTTTTGCTGTTGCTCACATCTGGTTTTGTGTTTGTGATTAAGACTTGCAAATCCCTTACTCTCTTTAATTTTTGTTGAATTCACTCATTATTTTTAATTAAGCAGAGTATATATTGCTGGATTAGAGTTTTTTAATCAAGAAAATGAAGCAGAACTGTTAGTACCTTGATATTATGAGTTAACTAATCCACACACTTTTGTGCAGGCATTGATTTTGTTCTGACTCTTTTACATTCTAAACAAAGACAGAAACTCATAAAAGACTCTGCTGCTAACAAAGTCAACTGAGATAACACAGGCTCAGACACACTGAAGCTAATTACCTACAATAAGTGATTTGAAGCAAAGCCAATAAGAGATTGGGGAATAAGCATATTAAAGTCACTATAATAGAAGTCATGAAATGAGACAAAAGAAATGAGGGATGGAAATATAATGCACATAAGGAACGTCATGTGGGAGATTAAGAAAATTGCACTGCCATTGTGTCTTATTACAGTTTAAGTGAGTGACCTTCACTGGCCATGGTTTTGAACTTAGTGTTTATATGAGAACACAGATTTGTCCTGTATTCCAAGTCAAACGGGTTAATTCCTTTTCATCATAGCCCCACCATCTTTCCTTATCCTTTCGCTCTTTGTGTAGATAATTAGATACGTGGCAGGAAAATTATATGGATGTGTCAACTCAAAGAGCAGTGATGCTCTGGGCTATGCTTATCTAGCTAAAGGCAGGGTTTTGCCAATGTCACAGCCTTTCCATCAGTCATGAAACTGCTGGGCTTGTACATTAATAATTCTTCTGCTGATGAAAGGGTGTGCTGTCAGAGCATACTTTACTGACTTTTAGTGAATTGCTAGTCCCAGAAGGTCCAGCTCTCAGTTGGCTTGATATCTCTATTTTGTTGGAAAATGATTTTTTTCAATAACTTATTACAATGTTTTAATAAGTATGAATAATGTCTTATTATCCATGTGCCAAACTTTCAGTGAGCTGTGTGACTGAAAATTGAACATAATTCAGGGAGCATTCTGGCTCTATGTACTTTTCCCCCTTATATAATGTTTATGCTAATGTCTATAGGACTTTGACAGAAGATTAATTGAACAAATAGATGTATAAAAATAACAACTATTTTTTGTTTGTTGTGAAAATTCAGAAAAATGGAGACTTCAGAAATTTATTCCAGTTAGATAATAGAGAATAACTCAGTTCATACAGATTTTTGTAATACAGTTTTTGATCTGACTTACCTTGATGTGACTCAGTCAATTCAGTCGAATTATTATGTATCTTAAACATTGATTGCCATATTTCATAAAGGAATATTTGTGTAGTACTACTATATAAAAGAAATAGAGATATGGGGCTGGGAAGATGGCTCAGTGGTTAAAGTTTTTGTCTTATGAGCAAAAGGACCACAGTTCAGACCTTGAGATCCTATATAAAAATTCTAGGAAGATATGGTGGTAGTCTGTAATTCTAGCCCTAGAAAGCAGAGTCTAGGAAAACCAAGAACAAAACATTAAGTAGACAAAACAATCTAGCATGATTCCCGATGTCACCTTTGGGTCTCCATAGACACATACACTTTAGTACCCTCTTGTGCACATGTACACATGCATGTGTACATCTACCCACATGCAACACACACACACACACACACACACACACACACACACACCGCATAATGACGATTTCTAACAATATCGATTTAATATAGCAACAGGACTACAGTGAAACATGCATTTGAAGAGCCTTTGTATATCAGGAGAAAAATATACTCAAGTTAGTTGAAGCAGAAAAGAATTTATTATACCATATTGGATTATTTAATAAATAAGAGATGTTTCAGAAGTTCTTCAATAAAAGACTTTAGACTGAGCATCCACAAGTGATGTCTTAAGTCATATCACAGACCTGGTGGCTTAGGGAGCTATGTCTCTATCTATGATTCAATGCTACTACCTGACTAGGAATCTGAGGTTCAATATCTGTGTTGGGACATTGATGTCTGTGTCACTGTCTGTTCCTGAAAAGTGACTTATTTCTTCTTCCTATTTTTGTTCAACTCAGTTCTGAATATTTAATTTCCTGGAAAGTAGCACTCACAAATTTAGTGTGATGGGTGATGGAATGGTTAGAAATCAACCTGTATAGGGGGTCACTGATGAAGTTAGAATGTATGTTAAAGGTGTTCATCTATTTTTATAACTTAATTTTTTGGGTATTAAATGAATGTCATTCTCTTCTGCTTCATAGTCTTCCTAGACCAAAGTGCATTTTGAGTTAATGGATTTAATCATCAGAAAAGAATAACTGTATGTAGGAATTTACAACTAAGATAATGTTTTTCCTTAGAAATATTGCATGAAATAGTTCTAATGCATACATAACTCCAATCAATATAATTCAGTTGCTTTACTATATTATATAATGTAAATGTTTCCTAGTTATTTAATAGAAGCCATTAATGTACATTTGCTTAACAATATTTTTCCAAAGCAATGAAGTTCTACAATTTTCTTTAAATATTACATATCCTTACAAGATATCATGTTTATTTTCTATTTATGCTATCAAAGTATATATGGCGAGTCCCATCTCTTAACCATTTTTGTATTTTTCTTGATAATGTACTCAAAAATTCCAATTGAGCATATAGTTTTCTTGTGGCTTTCAGTGGGTCAGTAGCTAAGAATCTGGTCCTTTCTGAGTCTTTTCCTTCACAGACTCACTACAGTGTTTGTGGTGGCGATGGCTGATACTCAAGAAATCACCCAACCTGTTCAGCAAAAAGACAACCCACAGAATGGGAGAAAATCTTCACTAATCATACATCTGATAGAAGTCTAATAGCCAGAGTGCACAAGGAACTTAAAAATATTAAACACCAAGGAGATAAATGGCCCAATTAAAAAATAGGCCACAGAGCTTAAAAGAAACTTGTCCAGGAACAAAATTGAAATGTAAAATAAATACCTTAAAAATGTTCCACCTCCATAGCCGTCAGGGAAATTCAAATCAAGACTACCCTGAGATATCATCTTACCCCTGTCAGGTTGGCAAAAATCCAAACTACATACAACAACAGATGTTGATGAGGATGTTGGGAGAAGGGAATCTCATACATTGCTGGTAATGCAGGCTTGTACAACCACTCTGAAGATCAGTATGGTCTCTAAAAACGTTAAGGATTGAAATGCCATATGATCCTGCCATACCACTATTGGGAATAATCCCCCCAAATGCATTGTTGCACTATAGTAAATGTGTACATCCATGCTCATTGAAGCAGATTTTACAATAGCAAAGATAATGAAAATATGGTATATTTATGTGATGGAACTCTACATAACTATCAAAAAATGAATTAATGAAATTTGCTGGTAAATAGATAGAATTAGAAGAAATTATAATGAGTGATGTATCCCAGGGACAGAAAGTTAGATGCCACATGTTCTCCCTTATAAGTGGATCCTAGTTCCAAACCCTTTTAACGATGTACTTAAAAGTAAATCTCTCTAGTACCAAAAGTGAATCTCTCTAGTACCAAACCCACCCAGCCCACCTTGAGACACTTATAGGTAAATCTATGTATTACCTACAGTAATTGCAAGGATTATGAACAGGAGGGATGGGGTTGGAGAGCCACACCAGAAACAAGGAGAGAAGTGACCATGTTACAGTAGAGAAAATAGGCCTCCATCAAGGACTGCAAGTAAGCAATGTGACACCTGGTTAAGTTCACAGACGTTCATTCCTGATCAATTACAACTAAGGGGATATGATCTCAACAGAAGGGGAGGGCATATAGTCTGGCAGATAAAAAGGAACCATTTTGCAAATGGGTGATTGACCCCTCCCTCACTGAGGTTTTCTACTTTTATTACATCTACCCTTGAATGTGCTCTTATAATAAGACTCCAGTTTAACAGCTTTTTGTCTCTGGCCAAACAGGATGGAGTGAAGGGCATTGCAGGAGTAGCAAAACTGCAAAAGAAAATCAACAAATCACAATCCAGAACTTCAGAGACTCTATATCAACCACATATAACTAGGGCAGCCTAATCTCCCCCCATCCTGAAGCTCAGGGACATTTGTGGAAGAGGGGGCGGTAAGAGTGTAAGAGCAAAAGGATGGGAGGAGCAATGATTTGCAAGATACTCCACACAAGTTAGGGCCGAAGCAATCATAATTGGACTTTGCATGCCCTGCACAATGTCCAACACACTATTGACCTCACAAAGTCTAGCATGTGCTAAATGCACCAAATCCTTGGAGGCAAGGGATCGACAGCCACAGTAGTGTTCCTATGCTTAAGGGGAACACGGGAAAGCATTCAGGGAAATGCCACTGGGTCCTTATATGTCATCGGAGAGGAGGACCCAGTGGAGAGTCAGGCATACACAATAAAGGACTCTCTGGGAATTGGGGGGGAGGCACTGGGGGATGGGGAGGGAGAGGAGGGGGAGCAGGGGCTTCGGGGGGAGGAGGAGGGGGGGAGGGAACTGGTCTACCTATTAAGTTTGTATGAGTGGAAATAATAATAATAAAAAGTAAATCTCTCTTTGATATCTATTATAACCACAAAGGATTACAACTAGAAGGGTAGAGGAAAGAAGACCTTAAGAGAAAGGAGATTAAAGAGCACAGTTCAATAGTGAAATTAGACCGGTCATGAAGGATCTGTAAGTAGCAATACATCTGACACTGTTCACTTTCCCTTCCCTTCCTGTTCACTTGGATTGGATGGGTTTGAAGAGCTGGGCCTATTTCCCCAGTCTTGGAGGGGGTAGAGGTCAGCAATTAGATGGAAGCCATCTGGAAGCCCCACTCACTACTGAGTCCTACTTCTATTCTCTCTACCTTAAAGCTTCTTCTTATATTAAGACCTTCTTTTTAAACAGCATTTTTATCTTTGGTTAGGAGAAGATGAACACTCAAACAGGATGCAGTCAGGTACAGTACAGGAACCACAAAACCAAAAACAGCAATCAACCATAATTCAGAATAGCAGTGATTGGACAGTGTTCACTGGGAACCAGACCAGCCAAATCTCTTCTCATCCTAAAGCTCAGGAATCCTTGCAGAAGAGGGGATGGCAAGATTTTAAGAGTCTAAAGAAAGATAGTGAGGTCCACTGATGGACAAGATATTCCACTCTAGTATGGGCGTGGTAACCACGATATTGATGCAATGTAATTTAGCCTTATCTGACCTGCACAATGGCTGACATGTCAACAAGTCCCATATACTAGGGCCGATCTCAGGCGAAATGCTTTCAGATAGTAGGATCCTTAGAGGCAAGGGGTTAGACAGACATAATAGAGTTCCCATATTAGTGGGCAGCCCAAGAAGATGCCCCAAGGTATGCCACAGAGTCCTGAGCCCTCATTAGTGTAGACAACTCAGAGGGAACTTGGGGTCCTATATCAGCTGATGTCCTGGAGGGTGGAAGGGAGCAGGAAGGAAATACCAAGAGAGGGGAGGGAGGTAGGAAAAGAGAGAGAAAGAGAGGTATAGGAGGGAGAGAGAGAGAGTAGAGTGGGGTGGGGGACCGAAAGAGGAAGAGAAGGGAGGGAAGAAGGTGGGCAAGGATATCTCCCCACTGAGCTTGTATAACTAGGTAAACAACTCACATGGCATACCAAGATGTGGGCTGTGGGATATGGTGAAGCTCTAGAAAGCACTAGATGATTGGGTATTCTATACAGACTGATCAGATCCAGGCTTAGTTCATGTAAGAAATAGCTATTTTATTTTACTACTGTCATATTAGGTTGTTTGGGTATTTACAACTATCTTCTATTGCACTAAAGTTTAAATTGTACCCTAAAAGGATATAAACATCACATGTTCATAATAATGATTACTAATCTGCTTTTACCATGGTAAAGCTTTTCAATTTTTGTCAGCAAAAAAGATTAAAGTACCTAGTGTTTACTTTGAGTACTTTTAGTATTGTGCTTGGGTATTTATTTGTCCCTGTTTATGAATCTGTGTATTAGTTTTTTGGTAAATCATTATGTGTTGCAGTCTCCGGGATCCGCGGAGACCCTTGGGGTTGGGGGTAAGCAGCCACGAAGTCAATGTCTCAGACTCTGGAAATCAGGCCAGTGGCAAAGCAGGCTCACAGGCTTGCAGTCTCGTTCATTGCAAATATCAGGCTGCTTACATACCCCACCCAACTCCCATAAGTTCCAGCGGGAGCTTTTGCTGCATTGTCTTGTCCCGGTTGGTCCTTTCAGTCAGGCGGTTTGACATCAGCACCAGCCCGGCTGCAGGTTTTAATTTGGAGAAGTTGCATTCCTGGATTCGGCCCATACAGACAATACAGGCCTGTCTGGTCATGTTCCTTTTACATATATGCCATTTTGAATTATCTTTTTTTTAAAAGATATGAGAGCTTTTCATAAAGCATTTGCATTTTTAGCTGTTATATTGTTTTCTGTAAATATTCAAAAAGAAAGTCTATAGTGATCTAAGTACATTTGAAGTAATTTTCATTGAAATATGTTGTGCAATTTCTATGTAAAGTTTTGTTGAGAAAATTTTCTTAATATTTTAAGCCTTTCAAAAATAAGAATTGGGGGGGGCTGGAGAGGTGGCTCAGTGGTTAGGCCTCTGCCTTGCAGGTGTAAGGTCCTGAGTTCTGATTCTAGACCCCCATGTGTAGACTCTGGGCAGAAGCGGGAAGGCCTGAGTTTCTGGTCCTGGTAGGTTGGAGCCTATGAATCCCCGGGCAGAATAAACAAGGAGGAGGTGGAGGCGTCCATGCTGGTTCCTGAGTTTGCCCATGGTTCTACACACACACATACATACATACACACACACACACACACACGCACACACACACGCACACACACACATACACACACATGCACATGCACAGTTGAATAAATAAAAAAAAAGAATTGGCAGATACTATGAAACACTATATACCAAATATATTTATTATCAATACAACAATAATTATAGAGGAATAATATATTATTTTCATCCTAAATAATTTCAAAAGTTTATGAGTTATACAATGGAGGGCTAACCAAATTAAAAATCATATAAGACACATCATGGCCAATGGACAAGCGTAGAGGACATATTCAACCTGCCAACTTTCTAGTAGGTATAGAAAGAAACCACTTTATAGATGTCAAGATGAGTGAGATTTCTTAGGGTAATTCCTAGAACAGATGATAAAATGACAATTTTGCATGTTTGTCCATGTGGAAAAGCACACATATTTTGTGGTGGGCAGAATTTTAAGATATTAGTATAACTACAAGCTGTTACAAAATAACTTATTTTCTTCATTTTGTGTTGCTTTTTGTTATAAACACTTAACTTTTAAAGTTGATTACCTTTTTCAAATCCTTATTACCTCATGTGTAATATTTTCTGCACGTTTAGGATCAGAATATATGCAATAATAAATATGGAAGTATTAACTCAGCTTCTGACAGTCAATAGATTCTGGCATGAAAATTTTATTAGGTCATTTATGTAATAATATTGCAAAGTTGGTTTGTGTTCATCTACAGATACATAGTACATGTTTACTATTCTAAAGCAGTTGCTCTCCCAAGAGAACATTTGCAATGTATGGAAGAATTTTGTTGATTAAAACTGTGAAGGGAGTTTCTTCCAGTATTTGCTCAGTTGAGAACAGGTATGCTACTTTCCAAAGTACAAAACACCACACACACACACACACAGAACTTATATGACAGAGAATGTTAATATCATTTTACTGTATAGGAACATAGATCTATAGCAAATTGAAATCTTGAACTGATGTACATGTTGGATTTTAATGTTTTCCCTGACAATAGCTTGATACTTTTGCTACCTATCACTCCTGGGTATTTGGAAATCAGTCTTTCAGGAGTGGGTATTCTTGTGATGCTGGCCCTCAGTAGCACCTTTAAAGATGGAACTGCAGGATACTGAAGGATTTCTGAAGTTCCATAGCATATTCTAGAGAACACAGCTTTCTATTATCGTCCATATATAACTGCACATTTTATGTATAGGAAAAAATTACTAAGAGGGACCAGATTAGCCACAAAAATGAAGTAGTACTACAATGAATATGTCATAGAAAAAATTAATTGCTCTCAGTGTCTCAACACAGGAACTAAGGGATAATGTACTTATTTACTTGATTTGTGAGAAAAGGTATGCAATTTTTATGATTAATTCAAGGCAGCAATTTCCAAATCTTTTATAAATAAAGCAGGCTATTCAATGAAGAAAAATATTTTTATTAGGTATTTTGGATACACCTTGATATTTCTTGAATTTTCTGTCATTCCTTGAACATAACAAAGAAATTATTTTTGTCTAGAAATAGTAATTCATCTACATTTCCCATTCTGTGTGCTGTTACATTATGTAGACTCTACAAAAACACATTTTAGTAATCACAAAAGAATACACAAAATCACAAGTAAAATTTCACTGGGAAAACTTCAATCTTTAATTTGATAGCTGATTTTTTTATACCAGTGCTATGCACTATTAATAAAACAGAGTACTCTAAATAACATATTTAAATAAACATTTTTGTTTAGCATCTAAGAATACAAAAATCAAAATTAAGAAAAAATAGACATATTAGCAATTTAGCAAATGAATTTGAGTAACCATTAATATATATTGATGAAAATGTGCATAAATATGTAAAATACCAGTAACATGCTAGATTTTAGCATGAATATTATAAAAATATTCACAGGGGATATTTACTAAACGATTCAGTTATGCATGGAGTTTAGCAGTCACTTTAGGACTTAAGCTTTTTGAGGTTGATCAACTGTTTTCTTGTTATTATATTTCATGAATAAACAAGCTAAAAATTATAATTGACCTTTAAAGTTTTTCCCAGTTTTTGCTTAGAGCTAAGAATTAGAGAAGCAACTGTTCTACTCTGTCCCAGTCTTGTAGCCAAATGCTATTATGCTGTTTTCACACACATTGAATTATACCTCGTCAGCTAGTATTTTCTCTCATAAATGGTTAATTGAAAGGATTTTCCTTGTGGTGTCAATTGCAAACTGTGAGATTCCATTATGTATTCACTCAGTGGCGAAAAATATGACATGTCATAGGATTTCAGAATTTGAAATGGTGGTGCTAGTTGTGTGTCTGTATATCTTCCTTTATTCTCATTGTAAATTTCATTTACACACCCTCATGTGCAATCTATTCTCTTGACTTCCTTCATCACCAAAAACTGGGGAAAGGAGAAAACATGGAAAAAATCTTTCATATTCTAGGCATAAAGACTTTCCTAATGAACTAAGGGAAATGATTCTCCAACTTCCTCTTCCTCTGTATATCTTTTAATTTCTTCTTCCACTGGCTTCTTATTACCTCCCAAGTAAAATTAAATGTGCTGTCACAATCTAACTTTAAACTTAAAAGTTAAATTTTATAAAGCTTTAGTTTTAGCTAAATACATGTTCGGGTTTACTTTACCTGAAGATAAATACTAATGTTTGGAATATTTAATGTGGGGAAGGGAATAGAAGAGATTAAAAAAGAAGAAAATACAATAAATCAAACACATATGCTCTTAAGTGCTAGACATATTTACTCTAAAATTCTACTTTAACTGGGGGAAAAAAGGGGAAATATACATTAGATTAGTTTTTTCAAGACTCCACAATATCACATTTTAAAATTAAAAAACAAAGCCATGTATGCAATAAAATGGTATTCCATATACCCAAATCTATTTAAAAACACATTCTAACATCAAACAGAAAATTTCAACAATTTAAAACTACCCTTACTTTTGCATCACCCAATGCATCAAAGTCATCTTTTTATAATGATAGGATTGTGAATTCTTACAGTATTAAAAAATATTCTGTTTAATTGGTAGTGCCTATTTTAGATTGTCTTACACTGTCATATCAGAAAATCAAAGACTAAGAGCTCACAGTGATCAGACAGTTAGTTAGTTAGACAGTTAGTTCTGGAGGGTGATGAGACCAAGAACAAGTGTCTTTATATTTTGTGATCCAAGGGCAGAAGCAGGAAGCCAATCCAGTGCCAGAGTGAGAGAGCAAGAAGTGCCAGACAAATCCATGTTGGGGAAGTAGTTCAGCTGACAGAGAGCTTATCTAGCATGGATGAGGTCCAGATTTCCATATTTAACTCCACATACATTAGATGCAGATGCTCTAATACCAACAAGGAGTATATGTAACCAGGAGGTTCAGAAGTTCAAGGTCATCTCTGGATAAACAGGGAGTTCAAGACCAATGTGGAATACAGGAGACACTGAAATGTGTACAAGACAAAACAGCAATAAAAAAAATACTTAAAAAATACTTTAAAAAAGTAGCCTACACCAAAAGCTTGAGAGGATGCAGAGAGAAGGGAACTCTCCTACATTGGTGGTGGGAATACAGGCTCATACAGCCACTTTGGCGAGCCGTCTGGAGATTCTTAAAGAAATTAAAAATTGAAATGCCATATGACTCTACTATTCCCTTTTGGGAATAATCCCCCATACAGCAAAAATTCACCTTGATAGCACAAGCACGACCATGTTCATAGCAGCACTGTTTACAAAAGCAAAGTCATGGAATCAACCCAAATGTCCAACAGTTGACGAGTGGATAAGGAAACTGTGGTATATCTATACAATGGAGTACTACTCAGCCATCAAAAATGATGAATTAATGGAATTTGCCAGGAAATGGATGTCATTAGAAACAATTATATTGAGTGAAGTATCTCAGACCCAGAAAATTAAGTGCCGTATGTACTCCCTAATAGGTGGCTCCTAGTACCAAACCCACTTAGAGACACTCAAGGATAGATCTCTGTAATACCTATAGTAATTGCAAGGATTATGAACAGGAGGGATGGGGTAGGAGGGCCACACCAGAAACAAGGAGAGAGGGGACCATGTTACAGCAGAGAAAATAGGCCACCATCAAGGACTGCAAATAAGTAATGAGACATTACATTAAGTTCACAGACTTTCGTCCCTGATCATTTACAACTGATAAGGTATGATCTCACCAGAAGGGGAGGGCATATAGTCTGGCAGATAGAAAGTAAACATTTTGACCCCTCCCTCACTGAGGTTTCCTACTTTTATTCCATCTACCTTTGAATATAGTCTTATAACAAGACTCTAGTTTAACAGCTTTTTATCTCTGGACAGGGGGTGACATCCAATACCCATCAGGATGGAGTGAAGGGTATTGCAGGAGCAGCAAAACTGGAAAAAAAATCAACAAACCATAATCCAGAACTTCAGAGACTCTATATCAACCACCTGGAACTAGGCCAGCCTAACCTCTCCCCAGCCTGAAGCTCAGGGAAATTTGCAGAAGAGGGGTCAGTAAGATTGTAAGAGCACAAGGATGGGAGGAGCAACACAAGTTAGGGCCGAAGCAATCATAATTGGACTTTGCATGTCCTGCGCATGTCCAACACACTATTTACCCCACAAAGTCCAACATTGCTAAAGGCACTAGGATCCTTGGAGGCAAGGGATTGACAGCCACAGTAGTGTTCCTATGCTTAAGTGGGATACAGGAAAGGGTTCTGGGAAATGCCACTGGGTCCTTGCACCTCATCGGAGAGGAGGACCCAGAGGAGAGTTTGACATGCACATTAAAGGATGCTCCCGGGATGGGAGGGGGAGGCACTGGGGGGATGGAGAGAGAGGAGAGGGAAGGGAGGCACAGGGCGGTGGGAGGTTGGAGGGAGGGAGGGAACCGGTGTACCTGTTAAGTTTGTATGAGTGGAAATAAAAAAAAAAGAAACAAAAAATGCATAAATTCATTGTATTTATGTATGAAAGTGTCAAAGAATAAAAAAATTTAAATGTCAAAAAAGTAGCCTAATCTCTCAATGATGATATTAATCATGTCTAATTAATCTCCACCTCCTAAAATTGTTGTATTCAGGGTTAAATTCTTGGCATCAATTCTGGAGAACACACTTAAACCCAGCAGCACTCAAAGGAATTCGAATGCAATTGAAAAAGCTCACTTTTCTATCAGTGTTGTAGACAAATTAAGAAAGCATGTTAGAGATCTTTATGATTTGATGAATGATTTTCCTACTATAGTTTTCTAGGTATAACAGTCAACAATATTATGAAGATTACAAAGTGCTAAAGGAGAAGTGAAAGAGGAAAGCTTGAACTCAGTTCTAGTATTTTTATGCCATCTCATTTGTATTATCTGACAAAGTAATTTCTTCTTAGATTTTTACATTAATTAATTTTTTGTGTTCTTACTATAGGGTCAATTTGAGTTTTTTTAGTAATTATTTTTTCTTGTGTTTATCAATTATTTTGTTAAAATATCTTAATTTTATTAGTTAAATGAGTGAAACAGCAGAATAAAATAATTCACCCAATAACTGTAGAACACAATGTAAAACCAGGCATCTTCACATTTTCATTTGTTTGTTTCTCTATTACTACAGTACTTCTTTCAAGGTCTCTGGAATTGTTACTTAGATATCTGTGCGAATCATCCTCTTTAAGCTTAACTTTTCTCAGTTGACATTGATGAGATTGGTAAGTTTTCCAGTTGAGAATTTAATTTCAGATTTTTATACCACACTTTGGTTAAAGCTAGGGAACTGGCAAAGATGGTAGATGTGAATTGCTATATAGGATAGTTCCATGTGACTTAAAGCCTTGAATGACCTATGTGTGCTGATGTGTTCTTTCACTTTTGACCTAATGTCCTGGACACTTTAAGTGACATGTTCTCTTCTTGAGGCCAGCTAGCCTCCCATACACTGTCAAGAACGATAGACTCCAAACTTGCAATAAATAACAAAGAATTTTACACATGATTTTTTTTATCATGAAAAAGATGTGTATTTAGAATTAGCACCTGGACTCAAGTTTAGATGATCCCAATTTTGTTGGCAACATCTAAGGCTTCATAATCAAGAGCCAGTCGAATATAGGCTTTCTTCTTTCCAGCAGGCCTGATTAGCGTACTGACTTTGACACCATTAATGTCATAGAGCTTCTTTACAGCCTGTTCTGATATTTGTTACCATTGACATCCACAATGAACACGAGTGTGTTTGTAGTCTTCTATCTTCTTCATGGCTGACTCAGTGGTCAAGGGAACTTGATGACACCATAGTGGTCAAGCTTGTTTCTCCTGGGTGTGCTCTTCCAAGGGTATTACAGCTACCTCCTAAGCCACAGGTTTTAGGCTGCTGGAAGGTGAGTGATGTGTGAATCGTCTTTTTTTTGTGGCTGTGGCTTTCAGCACTGCATTCTTCTTTTTCAAAACCTTAGCTTTGGTTTCAGCTTTGAGAGGGGCAGGAGCTTCCTTCTTGCTTTCAGCACCAGAAGTGATAAAGTAAAAGATCAAAGAAAGCAGAATAAAATAGAGTGGAAAACACTAAGATCTGACATAGGCTTCACAATTATTATTCTCTTTGCTAACATCATGAGTGGAGATGGATTGGAATTTTCCATCTCCTGATGTGATTCACAGTGAGATTTAATAAGGTGACCTCTCTCTTTGAGGTTCCTGAACAATGGCCACAAGGACAATTTTTATTTTAGAACATAGGTTGGAACATAAAATGGATTATTAAGAACTGGTAAAACTACAATCAACAGAGAACAGACATTTAAAACCAGAAGCTTTAAAGCTTCAGCTTGTATCAGAATGAATTCTTCTTAAAACATGGGTTATTTAATAGGAACATTTATATTTCTTGTTTAATTGCTCTAAAGTGGCTGGGGATGTGGGACAAGTAATTTGACTTCTAAGATTGATGACTGGCAATGTTGTTTTTGACCTCAGGAAAACCTATAAAGACACTTTCATTTGAATCTTTGACCTAAGCATAGTTAAAAATCTAATGATTACGTTCTAAATTTAAAATGTAATATTGTCATTGGAGTATTTTTATGAAAATTATACTAATCGCTACATTTTACATTAAGTATTTCCAAAATATGGTAGTTAGATCCTCATTTGCTAATTTTCATTGAACCACAACATTCTTTATTAGCAAGAAAATTAGCAAGAAAATTTCTGAGTACATCTATAAAAACTCTGTGTATTAATTTAATTCAGAAATGCCGAGAAAAATGGAAGTTATATCTTTATGTTAAGACAATTAAATATTACTGTCTTTATTTTTCAATTTCACCTTGCTTTCAGGCTGCAATTTGAAAAATAACATTTCACATAGGTCTAGATCGCTCTAATAATTGAAAGGGAAAGAAAACTGCAAGTTAATGTGTTCCTTCAATGGCTGTATAAAAACAGACATTCCCTAATGTTGTTAACCACGGGAGGTCATGGTGAAAAATAGCCCACTGGTGTTTTGATTACCACAATGAGTTTGAATAGGCATCACTGATGTATGGTTATTATTGTGTATTCACTCACAACTTTATTGAACTCCATTATGAAAGTTTATTGCAGAATTGCAAGTATCATGAGCAGCCGGAAAACCCTGAGGAAAACATAGTTAAATTGTAGATTAAATAGTTTATTTAAATGGAAGAAGTAGTCTAGTATTAATTAGAGAAAAGATTATTTTTAACTGTGAGAGCCTGGGCTTTCTGCCACTTGCTTGTGGCATTATGGCTGTCTATGCAACAGAATCAATACTAATGCACTTTGTGTGAACCACCTATTTGAAAGAATGAGGGAAACGGACACACTGCTATCCCCAATGTCGTCAAAGTGTAGATTGGCATCTTAGCCATTTTCTATGAAACTTATTGATCCCAGTGGCACAGCAGCTGTTACTTTTTTCCTTGGTAAGGAACCAGCTGTTACTTTCATTTCAAATTCTCTGTCAGATATTGATGTCAACATTAATAATTAGACATTAATGACTCAGTCCAATTTGGGATGTGTCCTACAATGATATATTGCTTTAATTATAAAATAAAATGTTCTTTTTTATAAAATTGTAATTTTCAATCAACTGACACAATGAGAATAGTATTCACTTGTAGAGGATTGGTGAGCCAGGACATATAATAATATGTATATATATATATATATTTTTTTTTTTTACTTTTCTTTGTGATTTTTTTTTACATTTTTTATTATTATTTCAGCTCATACAAACTTAATGGGTACACCAGTTCCCTCCCTCCCTCCTCCTCCTCCTCCCCTCACCCCTCCTTCCCCATCCCCCAGTACCTCCCGCCCCAGTTCCCAAAGAGTCCTTTTTTGTGCATGCCTGACTCTCCTCTAGGCCCTCCTCTCCAATGACATACAAGGACCCAGTGGCATTTCCCTGAACGTTTTCCCGTGTTCCCCTTAAGCATAGGAACACTCCTGTGGCTGCCAATCCCTTGCCTCCAAGGATCTTGGTGCCTTTAGCAGATGCTAGACTTTGTGAGGTCAATAGTGTGTTGGACATTGCGCAGGGCATGCAAAGTCCAACTATGATTGCTTCAGCCCTAACTTGTGTGGAGTATCTTGCAAATCATTGCTCCTCCCATCCTTCTGCTCTTACACTCTTACGGCCCCCTCTTCCGCAAATGTCCCTGAGCTTCAGGATGGGGAGAGATTAGTCTGGCCTAGTTCTAGGTGGTTGATATAGAGTCTCTGAAGTTCTAGATAGTGGTTTGTTGATTTTCTTTTGCAGTTTTGCTGCTCCTGCAATGCCCTTCACTCCATCCTGCTGGGCACTGTATGTCACCCCTTGCAGTCCTTGATGGAGGCCTATTTTCTCTACTGTAACATGGTCACTTCTCTCCTTGCTTCTGGTGTGGCCCTCCAACCCCATCCCTCCTGTTCATAATCCTTGCAATTACTGCAGGTAATACATAGATTTAATAACCATAAATTATTAGTTATATAATTTACATTTCATATTTTGTAATTAATCATATTATTTATCATCCCCACATTAAAATGACACTTAGGTGATTAAATTGCCTATTTTTCTTCAGCAATAGAAAAGACTGAGCGTTAAGACCATTTGATGTATGGAATGGCAGATGCAAGGTATTTAAAAAAGTTAAATTCTCACTCAGCAATGCCAGCTTAACTCTAAAAACATGTTAGACATCAAAGTCATTCATACTTTTTGATGTTAGGCTGAATGTGGACCTGGGCATCTTTGTATATTCATGCTGATGTATAGGCCTGCTGGCTCTTTTTCTAGGCTGTTTCTCAGAGACACATCTATAATGGGAAATTTTGAAGGATTAATATAATGCATCTCATTAGGAACAAGAGCATGGTTTTTTCTGTCCTCCAGTTCTGTAATGCAACTCTGAAAGTGCAGACTACTCTTGGATCTGCCCATTCCCTCTGTATGACTTACTATGTGTGAGGAAAAGCTAATCAAATATGCTGATGCTCTGTCTACTTGCTGTGCTAAATGTGGAAGGTTCTTTGCTTCTGATCCAGAAATCTCTTGTATTTTGTTACTGATCAAACTAAAACAAACACAACAGAAGTGTTATGGTTACATTTTAGTGTCAACATGACAGTTACGAACTGTTTGAGGCACAGCTGTGGAGGGTTAATGATTGGAACAGGTCCCTGAACAAGTCTGCAGATACTTGATTAATTGTTATGGAAAACCCAGCTCGAAGTGGGTGGTACTTTCCAGTGGTGGACCAGATAATAGGAAGTGCAGGGAGGAGGGACTTGCTGTTCCCTTATCTTTTGTTGACTTGCTGTGGAATCTACTCTTGTTGTTCACTTTTAAAGCATAGTTGCTTTCTTTGTTATTGCTGCCTCTGCTGCCTTCGAGTTTGACTGATGCAGACAGAGCTCTGACATTGGAGCCTATCTGTTCTTCACCCACCTCAGAATCTAGCATCTTCGACCCTCCACTGTATGAAGTAAAGGCTTGAGACCTTCTTGGGATCTTTTGGCTTTGTGGGACATTTCAGTCAAGAACAGAGCAGCTACTGGCGGCTACTTTGAAGGGCACTATTTTTAATTGTAAGTTAATTTAATAAATTTACTTATATATATTATAGAGATTCTGTTCTTCAAAGAACCCTAATACAAGAAATAAGCTTTTTTCAGAAGTTAACTGTCTAACACCATAATTACAGCAGTAGAAAATATAGTCTAAATTAAAAGCACATGGCTATTTTAGAAATACAGAGCACACCTGGAAATTCCGAAAAAGAATTATTTACTCACCAAGTACATGCATGCAAATATGTAACAATACATCCAAAAATTAGCTTTGTTTATGAATTTATAAAATCATGTATCGGTACACCAAGTTTTCATCTAAAGAGCTTCACTGCTGACATTGTTTTTGTCTTGGAGAAAGTAGAAGACTTTGTCATGTTACAAATGATACGTAGTAATGTAGATTCTTTGTGATGTATCCTGAAAAACTTTTTGTGTTTATTTGTCTTATACATATCAGGCTTGTGTCTTCTTACCTCAGGAATTATTTTACCATTCAAATTTTGCAGACTTATTTATGTGAGGTGTATGTGTGTATGTGAGTGTGTGTGTATATGTGTGTGTATTTCACATGTAGTCATGACTGATTAGTTCACTATCAAATCAATCAATTTTGATTTCATATCAAGATGAAATGTTACATTTACCATAATATTAAAGTACATTAGTTTTAGAAGACCTTGGGAATATGCATGACCATGTGCCTTATTTTATGTATTGACAGGTTTGCTTGCCAAAATCTGAGAAGGATCACACAAAGTCACTCCTTTGGCAAAATATTTTCATGCCTTATAAAGAAGCTTTGTAATATGACTTTGTGTTTTCTGAATGTCAGTGAGTCAGGGGAATACGAGATTCTCCTGGGATAGGTGAGGTGTACAGCTCTGCTCAAGGGTTTGAGCCATATCATCGCAGGGCTGCCTAGAAAGGGTTCTTTTAGTTTAATATTAGAAAGTTGGAAGAGTCTCTGTCCTTTCTCAGTGGACATTATTTTGCTTTTCTGTGATGTGTGAACAGAGAGATGAGGAAAACAGTCACACTAATGTGCTGGGGATGAACAGAGACAAAAAGAACATCTAAGGCTCTTGGTAATTTTTTTAACTTTTGGGATAGTCCAAGATAACCCCCTATGATTGCAAAAATTTTTATTATATGACATAAAAATTTTAATTAAACTCTTCTATTTTGAATTAAGTTCTTTATTATCTGAAGCTGTGGGACATGTTATAATATTTTACAAAATATCAAGACTATAATGGATTATTAAGAAAAGATACTGATCTGACTTTCAATTTGGCCCAAAAAGTCACTTTTTTGATTCTGAGATTATTATTATTTATTTTTTACTAAATCATTTATTCTAAAATTTGTTTTCATATTCAGATAATTAGAAATTTAATACCTCGCAAGGAGATTGGAAAATATATTATGTCAGACATGTAGGTTGATTGAAAGAGACTAATAGGCACTCCTATGTTTAAATTTGCACTTGAATATTAGCAAGTCAAACTTAGATCCAGATGGTTTCCTTTTCAGTGAATCTTAAAAGTAAGTAAGCAGTACAAGTTTTCTACTATGGAAACAAAAAACGCGAAGAAACTTCTTTTCCTACCCTGTTAGAGTAGTTTACTATATGTAGTGCATAGTCATTGGCTGATTTCTTTCTTTAAATAAACCATCTCCAAATGAATGCATATCTTGTTACATTTTACCAGGAGCATAGGAGTTCTTATGATCAGTTACTTTCCCAAAATGTTCATTTGTGTAACAGTTACTCTTTATTGTTGCTGTGAGAGAGCATTCAAAGTCAAGCAACTTAAGGGAGAAAGGGAGATTTATTCAGTTTTCAGTTACAGAGGGGAGAAACAGTCTTTCATGATGGAAGCCACATGGCTGGTGACTGGAGGCCGACTAAGTTATTGCAAATCCTGGAGGCTCAGACCTGTTCAGGCTAATAGATCCAGCTGAAGGCTGGAGGATTCTGGAGAGTAGAAGAAGTGAAGAAGCCAGGCAGCGTGAGGGAAGAGAGTTTTCTAGCATACCTTTGGAGAGTCTCTCTTCAATGTCTTCTGTTCTATGGTTCCTTACATCTGGTCTGCTATTGGGAGGTTCCAATCAGCTCTAGGGCTAATCCTTGTATTGTAAAATTATTGATCTGGATAATCTCTTCAGGGTCTGACAGCTGATCTTAGTTAATGCCCGGTATAATCAAGTTGATACCCTGAATTAACTATAACAAGTCCTTACACTTATTTATTTACTTTATTTTTAATCACTGAAATCATATAGAAATTTCAAAATAAAACAAAAATCATTTTTTCTATTATACTTTAAGTAATAATTACCACTGATATTTAACTTGGTATGTTGAAGCTATTATGAAGTTTTTATTTCATAAATGGAGCTCAAATATTAAGAGAAACATTACATGTTTTTATGAAAACATATTTGTGAAAATGGTATTTTTTCATTTTTCATGTATAGGTATATAGGGTATGTCCTTATGTGTGTGAGACTGCTTGCATACAGGTGGGTTCAGGTGGGCGGGGGTGTGTACATAATGCAATTGAGTGTGTATTCTCATGGAGGCCCAAAGGGGGATGGAATCATCCTAGATTTTTCTTCCACCTTGTTGTTGTAAGCCTGAAACTCTAATTAAACCCAGAACAAGTCATCTTTTGGGCTAGTCTGGGCACTGGGATTTCCAGACTCTGCATTCCAGAACTGGAATTAAATCAGGCCACAAAAACTACCAGGTATTTTTATGTAAGAGCTGGTATCTGAACTCAGGTCCATTTTAAAAAATTTCAACCATGGAGACATCTCCCCAGTCATATGGAAAGGATATTTCAATTTCAGAAATGGGTTTTGTTTTTTACATTCTGTTATTTTTCAAGATGCTAAAACATACTTTTGTTTCCAGTATGCAATTATTCAAAGTGCCAGCATTTAGAACCTTCAATTATTTAAAGGGAAAAGTGTGATATGATATTTTATGTAACTAGAGAGTTTAATAATCATCATCATAATAAAATCTTTCTCATGTAGAAAGCAAAATTAGCTGCATTTGCAAGAGAGCATATAACACATTAAAACTTGCTGCAGTAAGTACTTCTTGCTTTTAATGAGCTGAAGCATATTCTGTATCTGGACAATTGTATAAATTCCTATCAAGACAGTAAAGGTCTATTAAAGCTGACAAGACCAGAGCATAGAAAAGAAGTGAATAGCATTAAAAGCATAATAAAGTCTTCATGTGCATAGTGATTCTTCTTAAGTTTAGTGGGCATAAATTAAATACATGCTATTAATATATCTACTTTTTAAGAGATATATCTTATATCTCTTATATCTACTTATATAAGAATCCTAATTATGGTGTAAAATAATCCTTAAAGACTGAAGAAAGTAATAATCATTGCTACCATCTCTAGAGCAATGGTAAACACAATTAAGTGAGATAATATTGTATGAATAAGTTATGATACCAAACAAACAATGAAAGTGTATTGGAAAGAATTTAGAAGACTTCAAGCAGCTTCAAGAATGTCTGTATTCTCACCTGCTAACATTTTTAAATTTATTGTTCACGTCAGTTTTTCTTAAATTTTAAAAGGAATGTGATCATCAAATTCATGAACAGATATAATCATTTGATAAAAAGTTTTAACAGCTGGCAACAAATGATGATTGACCAATTTTCCATAACACTGTTGTCACAGATAAAGGACACCTGTATTTCAGAGATAGGAGATGCTTTTACAAAGGGAAGCAAACACTACGTGTTGTCACTTCATGAAGGTGCCAATCTTACATGTGATAAGATGCCATTTGAAAAATGTACTGGTGCTTTCATGAAAATGAGAACTCAGTTGACTGGTAAATTTCTTTTTTTTAAACATTTATTATTATTATTATTTCCACTCATACAAACTTAACAGATACAATGGTCCCCTCCCTCCCTCCATCTCCCCCTGATCCTGCTTCTTCCCCCTCCCCTCCCCATCCCGCAGTGCCTTCCTCCCACCAATCCCCGGAGCATCCTTTAATGTGCATACCAAACTCTCCTCTGGGTCCTCCTCTCTAATGAGGTGCAAGGACACAGGGGCATTTCCCAGAACCCTTTACTGTGTTCCCCTTAAGCTTAGGGACACTACTGTGACTGTCAGTCCCTAGCCTCCAAGGATACAAGTGCTTTTAGTCCATGCTAGACTTTGTGGGGTCAATAATGTGTTGGACATAGCGCAGGTCATGCAAAGTCCTATTATGATTGCTTCGGCCCTAACTTGTGTGGAGTTTATCTATGTCCTGCTAGTTCTACATGAAAATGTTAAAAGTCAAACGTGATTTTAACTTGGCAAATTACCTTTCAAATGTTAAAAATTTGATTCTTATTCATAAGTGATATAATAAAAATATAATTTGAGGAAAACCTTCCAGTTCTTAAAAGCATATAATCACATGACAAGGCATTTAGCAGAACTAAAGAAGATTGCCCCCCTCCCTAAGAAAGAGTGGGTTAGCCAGACCTAGAGTCTAAGGTAGGGAGGAAGAACATTCAGGGGCTACAGAACCTGCGCCTGCAGGACTCTTTTTCACTACTGTGACCTCTGCTCCTCAGGAGCTCAACCTACCCCTTCTAATCTAGGAAACTAATCAAGGAAAAATCAGATATTTCCTTTCCCAATCTTAGAAGTATATTCCAGAAATTAAATATTCCAGAAATTAAAAATAACTAGGAAGTGTGAGAATGTACATGTGTCCTACTAGTACAAAACAACTGAGCATTCTACATTAGAACATTAGAAGTCATAGTCATAACAAAGCTTTCAGAATTTGTCAGATGTTGAAAACTACAGAATTTTTAGGTTTCCAGTATTGAAGTAATGAATTCCAAATGGAACTATAAAGTACTTGGGTTGTTTTTCAAATGTGTCATAAGCAATTATACATCTTAATACAGAAATATGACTTTCTAGCATCTTTTAGCTACATGGGTAACAACCTTAGTGTCCTTAAGAAAACGAGTTTGTGACAGTGACCCATTTCCTCATGCTGTGTAGGTCCCATATTGCTTCCCAGAATTTATGTCCCACTGTGATAGGATCCAAGTTTTCCTCCCACATTACCTATCTCATTCCTACTACAACAAATTTCAAGAATGTGTACAAGAGGCTCAAGAGTGACATTGGGAACTATGCTGGATGCTCAGGCACCTTATTGATTTTTTCTGGGATTTCATGCTCTGCCTTCCAAGGCCATAATTCTATGCTGGCACTGATTCTATATCAGTCCCACTAGTTTTTCCTTTTTTCTTTCTCTCTCTCTCTCTCTCTCTCTCTCTCTCTCTTTTTGCTATCAGAACTCAGGTTCTTTTGCTTGCAAGGCAAAGGCTTTAAGCCCCGAGACATCTCCCCAGCCCCATGGACATTTTTATATCTATAATGTATCATATTTCTGCATATATGTCCTACTGCTTAAATTATCCTATTTTTGTTTTTTTAAGATTAAACTAGAAGTAAGCAGTGCATTCACAGTGCTATTCACTATTAAATTAATAGCCTCATATGTAAAGTTTTGCACAAAGAAGAATAGAACCCTTCAGATTACTCTCTGGAATATTTGGATTTGTGTATTTTACAGTGAGTAGGGAAGCATGTATGTTCAACAGCTAATTAATTTTCAGATTACTTCATGTCTTGAAGGAACAGAAGGTATTAATGAACAGAATTAGTTGATAGAAGAAAGAAAATTTAGAAGAGAATGCAGGAAATCCTGGTTCTGAAGAATGTCATTGCACTGCTGACTATTTCCATGACTATTCTATGTGCGTTTTGTCAATGAATATGGTCTATTTATTATCTAAGGTGACTTCGATCTAGGCCAGAGGAGGTCTTTATGTACTTAAATCATTGCTAGCTCTTGGATTTGACATAAACTTAAATGAGCCATTCGAGGGAAATAAGAGGATTTTAGTTTCTCCTTCATCTGTGACCATATTCTATTGAGGATACTTTTAAAATTAGAAAATTTAAACATTGTACCAAAGTGATCAGAAATTTAGCTACTTTAACTTCATTGACAAGACTGAAATATTCAGTAACTGTGACAAAGATATTTAAGGATCAATGGGTTTTCAATAGATTATTTCACAAAGAAAAATTGAAGAATGATTGTCACAATATGTAAATAAATAGTTGCCAGAAGCTGGCCTATTCAGGTAGCTTAAATCCAATGTTTGGGTAAAATAGAGAAATCACCAGAGTACAAGAAGTATACAGCAGTCAATGTTTATCATTAGTTACAAATTATTCATTGGGTGCCAGGTTCTATATATATGGTAAGCCTCCATATAAGGAAAAAAAAAAAACAAGCTTGCAAGGTTGTTTACAAAGAGTCATACTGAAGTGCTAGCTGACTTTCTCTGTTTAGAAATTTTCAGATTTATAGCAAATATAGTATCTGAATTACCACTAGTAATTTAAAAGATTATTTTCATTTATAAAGCCTATATTAAAGCACAACATTATCATGGACAAGGTAACATATAAATTACCAATAGTCATAATTAGCTAGCATAACTTACATTGGAGAATCTAAGCAAAGAGGGAAACTGTTATTCACAAATGCTTAGGCATTAGAGTAAGAGTAATAGAAATATACTAACAATGGGGACCTTTCCTTAGCTCTAGAAACCAAGAACTAGTGACCTTTCTAAGAATAAAATAGATTATAAGGGTTAGAGAGATGGCTCAAGGATTAAGATTGCCTTACAAGCAGAAGGTCTTGTGTTTGGATCCCATGTAAAAAACAACAGGCAGAAAGATGGCAGCCTGCACTTCTAACTCTGGTGGGTGGAGCCTGCGAAATCACAGAGCAAAGCAACACTTGATCTTAGCCAAAAGACCGAGAAGCGATCAGAGAGCAAAGCAAAAAGGAGGTAGAAGCAACCCAGGATGATTCTCAAAGTCACCCTTGGTCTTCCAAAGAAGCACACAGTGCCCTCTGATACACACACACACACACACACACATACACACACACACACACACACACGTGCGTGCTAAATAAATAAGTGAAAAGGAAAATAACTTCAGTAAAGCTAGACTATGTTTACATTATTCATCTGTTTATATAACAATTTTATATATAGCCTAGTGCAGAGTATTGACTTAGTTAAAAAAACTGTGAAAGGAATAAATAAATGATACTTTCAAAATTTAATATCAAAGAGATCAAATTTAAAGTGATTAAGCATTAAATCTAAATAAGATTTACCTGTTTCACAATGTCTATAAAAATATCTTGAATATATATATTGTCTTGTGTGAGCTACACACAGCTGTAAAAAAAAATCATAAAGCTGTTGGACTAAGAGAGATGGCTCAGGGGTTAAGAATCTGCCTCACAAGCAGAAGGTTCTGAGTTCAGACCCAAAGTTCCATCTAAATTGCTGGGTGAGAAAGGCAGTGGACTTCTCTTTGGGGCCTGGTGGGTGGAGTCTGGGAAATCCCAGAGCAAAGCAAAAAAGAGGCAATCCAGAATGATCACCCAAGTCACCCTTGGTCCTTGTTGTAGTTCGCCTACAGGGTTGCTGATCACAATCAACCAGCTTAAAGAACAAGGGATTTATTTTCTCTTACGATTATTGGTTACAATTCTTAGTCCATCTTGATGGGAGAGCATGCACCAACACCAGGGCAAAGGGAACTGGCCACATTATCACCATAACGGCTGAAAGAAGGATGATCCTTACTTGCCAGTACACAAGGATACTAACTTCTTCAATTGACTCTCAGTATTTTATTCATCTGTTCAGGGCCTAGTCCCATCTACCATAGGTCGGACCTTCCTCATCAGCTAGACAATATCTTGCAGGTTTGCTCTAGACTTAACCCAACCACTAATTCTCCACAAATGTGCCCATAGCTCAAACTCTCAGTCAAGTTGACACCTGTTCCTAACTATGACTGTCCTCCACAGGGACACAAGTGATCTCTGATATACACATGCACACATGCACACACACACACATACAAGTATGCGTGCACACACAAAACATAAAATAAAGTTTAAAAAAATAAATTAATGGATGAGGAAATGTCTCCGTTGTTAAAGTGCTTGCCTTTCAAACAAGATGACCTGACTTTAGATTTCCAGATCCTACTTAAAACATTTTTGGTGAATGTGGCGACTCACTTCTAATTTCAGTCCCCAAAGGTAGAAAAACTGGGGATCACCACAGCAAGCTAGTCAGCTGGACTAATCCTAATTGGTGTTCTTCGGGTCTAAATTAAAGACCCAACTTCAATAAGGTAGAAGATTGATTGAGGATGGTTGCTGTTATTACTCTATGGACTCCACATGCAGGAACACTCAAGCACTCACGCATCTGTGCCCACCACATGCAAACACATTTAAACGTACACACACCTACACACCTGAATGCAAGCCATTCACGAATGCATGCACCCCTACACACATACATTCACCCAATACACATTTACATTAAAAGAATAAGACAAATTTATATATGTAAACTCAAAAAGTGAAAAGTTAAAGATGATTAAAGTTTAAAGATCCAAAATTAAAGTTTAATAGCTCTATGGACAATTCTCAAGTGTAAAGAATGCACTTAAGAATGCCCAGAATGTTGAGTAAGGGAAAAGGCAAAAATGAAAAGAAGAATGAGAAAAAATAAAATGCTAAAGTGAGAAACACTTAAAAATAAGAGAAAATGAGAAGTCAAAAAATAAACACTGGAAATATGACTGACTGATGTTTAGGCCTTATTTAAAAGTTCAATTGTATTGACTACACTTCTCTAAAGTATGTCTCAGCACAGAAATGTCTTATAGCATGTGCTGATCCCGAGAAACACTGTATAACATGTTTACAATGATTAGAATTAAAAATTATCAGAGAATTTCCCAACACATTTTCCTGTGGAAAATACAGGTGAAGCAATAATTACTGAATGTGGGTAATTTGTTTTAAGAATTATAGGACTTTTAAGTACTTTTGAGTGAAATTTTTTTTTAAAGCTGAAGCCTATATTCAGAAGAAACTTAGCCTTTATACTGAATGATGTGTAGCTTAATTAAATTCTCAGTTGGGCATCTTCAGCACTAATTGGCTAGGAAACTCCTTTGCTCTTAGGGATCTTTTTGAACTCTTACCTCATGTGATAAAACAAGGATTAACTTTGGCGAGTATAAAGAAATATGATTTATTTTCACTATGGGTAGCGATGTAAATGCCAAATAACAACAACACTCTCTCTACGTGCCACCTGCTGAATTTTTGTTTGTAAAATTTGTGCTGGCACACCAAATTATTCTCTTCTGAACTGAGTAAGTGAAATGAAAATATAGCTACCTTACAGATCTGTGGGAGATTTGTTCCAGAACTCCTGGAGGATGCACAAGCTCATCAAGGGAGATGGTACAGCAGATGAGGGCATCTGTCTGAAAGCTAGTATCTTGAGATGGGTCTCTGGATTATTGCTGGTAAGGTTTCAGCTTCTATGTGGTACACAAGTGAGCTGGGACATTCCCATCTCCAAACACAAAACTCTTTATGAGAAGAAAAAGAAAGAAGGGTTCCAAACTCATGGTGGATAAGTAAGGAATACTTTCTCTCTCTCTCTCTCTCTCTCTTTCTCTTTATCTATCTATAATCTATTTATCTATCATCTATCTATCTATCTATTTATCCATCTATCTATCTATCTATCATCTGTCTATCTTCATCATCATCATCTATCTATCTCGACATGTTAAAAGGGTTAGTATTAATAGACAAATGATCGAGAGTTCAAAAGTAAAGCACAATTTTAAGGCCCACTTTGGTACTTACTAAAGAAGAGTCTGCATCCTCTCATGCTGGTCAGCATACACATTAAACTTTGATAAAAATGGATTGATGGCTGGAGAGGTGGCTCAGGGGTTAAGCCTCTGCCTTGCAGGCAGAAGGTCCTGAGTTCAGATCCTTGACCCCACGTTTAGACACCGGAAGGAAGTGGGGGTGGCCTGTATTTCTGGTCCTGGTAGGGCGGAGCCTGTGAATTCCAGGGCAGAGTAAACAAGGAGGAGGTGGAGGCTTCCATGGTGGTTCCTGAATTCGCCCGTGGTTCTACACACACACACACACACACACACACACACATACACACGCGTACACACGCGTACACACAATTGAATAAAAAAAAATTTAAACAAAACAAAACAAAAAAAAAGGATTGACACTTCCACAGAACTTTGCAGCCATAATCAATCTCCATCTCTATCTTTTATAGATTCATATTCTTATCTATTTTTTCTTATACAGGTTACCAAATCTTTTTGTTCAGTTTAATAAAATCAAGTTTATGTTCATCTGAGGCTTTCCTATAGCAAATTACAGTAAACAAATTCCACTCAAAGTGACATGAGACAGCCAGCTAAGATTTGCTCAAAGGGGAATGATGACATCAGCACCTTCATAGAAGGATTTACTTTTTATGTTTCCAATTTTACTCATCACCTCTTTTTATCTTTTATTGGATCATCTTATAGTTTATACTTATAAAACTTTAGAATGAAGTTTGGGTATTCTTTTAGCTACTGTTTTTGCTCTTGGAAATTGTTTTATCTAAATAATGATCTAAATAATTCCAAATACCAAGACAAGTGTTGTCAAAAATATTCACACAATTCTTTCTCTTCCTCAGCCTTCTTGCCATTCAGCTATGGTCCTTGCAAAGCTTAACTTGAATGTTTTAAGTACTTTCTCTGCTACTGTCATTCTTTTGACTTTCAAACAAGTTCAAATAGATAATACAAAGAAAAATAAATTTGAAATAGTCACATTTTCTTGAGTATGTCGAATTAATATCTTGAGAGGCTCCACATTGTCAGTCTCTGTTTTAAGCACTTTATTTTAAGCATTTTTCATCCCTATTCACAATGAAGACAATGTTTGACTAATCAAACATATATCTTGTGCTTTTTGCTTTAGAAAGTAACCAATTAGTTTTTCCTCTAATGAGTGTAACCTAACTACATTGTGGTATCTTTTCTAGATTGGGAAAATATATGAAAAAATTTTTCTAAGAGAATATTTTATCACTCATTCACAGTTGTAAGAAATTGCCAACAGTATGGTCAAATATTAAATGTATAAAATCAAGTTTATGTTCATCTGAGGCTCTCCTATAGCAAATTGCAGTAAACATTTACAAAAATGTAAATTGGTTCACCAGGAACTACAATTCTAAACAGCCTTCATTTTAGTTTTATTTAAAGGTAAAAGAGGGCAAGCAGAAGGTCCTGAGTTCAGATCCCAGGCCCACAGAAAAAAAAGTCAGGTGGAAACACACACACACACACAACACACACACACATAAAAGAAATAAAATATGGTAAAAGAAAATTTAGTATATTTGGTATAGTATACTATATTATATGTAGTATATATATATATATATACTATATATATATGGAAATAATATTCATTGAAAAGTGACCACATAGTGGAAATTTAAAGGAATTTCTGCTATCTGAAGTAAGTTTGTAATCAGAAGACTTAAGAAGAGATTTATTATTTAAGAAATGTAGAGAGTTGAACCTCCATTAAATATGAACTATTTTATCTGTATAACATACTAAGATAGAATTAAAGATTACAAATTTGTCATTTGAGCTTTCTGAACTATCATTGCACTATTTTTCATCAATTATGGAAATTTCATGAAAGGAAAAGTATAGTTTTCTTTACTTGCTTAGTATTTTAGTAATTACTAAAGTTTATGGAATTCTACTAAATATTTCTGGCTTCCAATGAATAATCCTAGCAAAGATTTTTAAGAAGTGTCTTTCTAAACTATGTATTCTTCAGTATACAATATGGTAGCCATATGAGGCCACATGAGGAATAATTGAAATATTGCTAGTTCATAGTGAATTGTTCTGTAAATCTAAACATGCACGCTGGATTTGAGAGCTTAACTTGGAAAAATATAGAATACTCTTTGATGAGTTTTACGTAGATTGCATATTGAAATTGCACTGTTATGATACATTAGGAAATGGATATTGTTGAAATAAATTTTTAGTGTTTCCTTCCATATCTTAAGTATAGTCATGAGACAATTTAGAATTTACTTTTATGACACCTATTTGAGCTCCCAGTTTATTTGTTTGTAATGCAGGCCTAGAGTTTTGATTGTCTCTGAAAAGAATTTAATGTTTCACAATTGGTTAAAAGTTCTTAAATTCATATTAGTGAAATGATTCTTGTTGACATTTGAGACAGAAGGACATATGCATGCCTAATGTAGTTTGAGATTTTGAGAATACACAATGCAGAGTAGCACAATCTCTTCATTTTTCTCTTCAAGTTGTCAAATAAATGAAATATGGAGACTAACAAAGGAGTTAAAGTTTAAAGAGACAAAAACATTTCCCCTGTGTAATCTTGAGAAGCCAATGACCTTGGCATTCAGTTATCACATCTGTGGTTTAGCTTGAGGTGATTTTTTTCATATTAGCAGGAGATAAATTATGCTCTTGAAATGAAGATTAAACAGAAATTAGTGGTATTCGCACTTATTGTATTAAAAACACAACTTGGCTAGCTGTTGAATTAAAATAGTCAGTTGGTAAAAATTAAGAAATAAGAAATGACCTAGTATAAGAAAAAAAAGGTGAACAGCTTGTTTCCTAGGCAGCAATTTGCATAGGTATTCTGCAAATGGAAGCGCTGATGCAGAGTCTTACATTGTTAAGTGGTTTTGCTTAGAAATTTTATTGACAATTATGAAGCATTTTTCCATTAGAAAACCAATTTTCACTTAAGTGGTGAAATCAAGCTCCAGCTTGATTGTTATGGTGAAAAGGATTATGCTGTCAAGTCAGATGGATCCATGTGAAAGCAATGCTTTTGTTTATACAAATACTGAAAATTATGTCAGTGCAAAAGAGCATCCTGCAAATAAACTTAATCTAGAAAACTTTAGGAAAAAAAAGCTTGTCTTTTCCTTCTTAAATGAGAGTTGAAAAGATTTTACAGTATCCCACATCATAAGCTTATTTTCCATATCAAATTAAAAAATGATTTTTAGTTTTTGGTAACAGCTTGAAATGATATGAGTGTGCTTTTTATTAATGTAGTTAACATGGTTTACATTTTCATTATCACAAGGTGTTTTAATCAGGGCTTTAATTTTGTGTGGTTCTTTTGTTGTTTGTATGTCAAAAAACCAGTAAAAGATAATGAGGCAGATTAATTTCCTAAAACATTTTTCCCTAAGACCCTTTGAAAGCATTTATTTATTTGTTTGTTTATACAGACATAATGAGTAATTATCCCGCTCCCCCTCCTTTGCCACTTCCTTCCTCTTCCCTCTCTCTTCCATCTTCCCTTCCCTTCATTAATCCATCCTAGTCCCTCCCTAGGGTCCCAAGGTTCCCTTTGGATAGTCCAAGACCTTCATTTTAATTCTACTATGTGGTCACTATTTTTTTTTCTGTTGCTCTGACCATAGCAACTTGAGGGAGTGAGAGTTTATTTTGGCTTACAGTTCCAGTAGGATGGGATCTGTCATGGTGGGAAAGGCATGACAGTAGGTTGGAGCAGGAGGTGGCAGCTCACAATGGAGTTACATCTCCAGGCCTCACCCCAGTTCTTCATTAAGGTTCCATCTTCTAAAGGTTCATAACTTTCCCAAACAAAGCCAAAGGCCAGGAACCAAGACTCAAGTAAATGAACCTGTGAGGATCTTTTCACATTGATCTCACAGCAGTCACTGAATTTAGCTTTGAGATATTTTTGTCCCTGATAGTTTAGCATTCCCCCCCCCCCCAATTTATTTAGTTTGTTTTCCAGGCTTATGGTACCATGTGTCTCTAGCTCTGCTTCTGAAAACTGAAGTAAATACTCAAAAAAAATCTATTGGTTTACAAAGTGGGCATCCTGATTTGGGGGTTTTGAAAACATCTTGTTACTAAACAAGATATATTCAGCCAGATTTCTGTGAATTATATAGTCTTAATATGAGAGAATAAATTATTCAATAGAAGTGGTTCTGAAATAGCAAAATAGATAAGTTGCTTTGTGGTGGCAGGAAATGTAGCAGCATGGATGCTCTTTAAGTTGTTTTCCATTTTATAAAATAAAAAAAAATTTGGGATTGTGTTTAATATGCATTGGACAAATTATTTGTAATTAGAGAACTTCAAATAAGATCTAAAACTGGCATTTCCATGTGACATGAAAAATGTGACATGACAATCTAAAGAAGTACAAAAACACATAGATGAGAAAAGTAACAAGAGCAGTTGTAGCAAAGAAAGATGAATGTATATACTGAAGAACTGAGCATGAGCAAGAAACTGTCAAACAATATATCAATGCAAGTAGAATCCTTAAGGGATCAAGTCAGTCTGTTGGTATTACAATGTGCACATTCGAGGAGGTGTGTCTCAAAGCAATTCAACTGAATATATATAGATGCTTTTATTATTTTGCATATTCTACCTGTCAGGGAAATCCTAGAATAAGCACAGTAGATAATTATGAATGACTAGTGGAATGCAATAAATTGTTGACCACTAATATACATTTTCTTTCTGAAAATGTATAAGGTACTAAGCATTGTAAAGAATGATTTAAAAGTATAAAGAACAAATATAGGACAAGACATTGAAGATATTGGAGCCACTGAATATTAGATTTATAATCACCAGTAGTTGCATTAAAGGCAGATAATTGCAGAATTTAAAAAAAAACAGTATTTGGTATAAAGAGATATGTTTTACAGCTTGGGAGGACAAGCTGTTATCTACAAAGCATTTAATATTTAGAGAGTTTGTAGACACACATGGAATAAGATTGGTCCTTCAGAAACAATTATAGATGAATATGTCATATTGATCTTGATACAGTAGCTTCTATGCCTTAATGTTGAAATTGGATGCTTCAAAGACAATAGCTTTATTCAGTAGTCTGGTTATATAATCTTGCATAGCCAAGAATCATAAAACTTTATGGCTTAGCACAACAATTCATTATTTCTCACAATATTGTGATATGTTTAGGCTCATCTGAGTGATTTTTAGTTTGGGTCTATCATGAGCTTTCAGTTGAATGAAGGTTGTAATAAGAATCACCTGGAGGCTTGGCTAGGCTAATGTCCTAAGATAGTATTTTTCAATCCTATATCTAGTATGTCATATGTCTGCAGTATGGTGGGAACAGCTACAGGATGACTGGGCGTGTTGTGATATGAAAGGTAAAGTTTGTAGCTAAGCAGTCTTGTTACAAAATGATGGAGAAGAGACTGACACCATAGAAAAATTAGTCAAAGAAGCCTTGAGGACATCACTCTGTTCCTCAAAGTACAGAATGACTTACTATCTCTCACTAATTTCTTATATGAACAATTGATAGACTATTTAGCTTGTTTTTCAAGCTGGTATTACTATCTGTCTCTTCTTCTTCCCCTACAAAATGAAGTAAGCACTCAAAAAGTCTTCGAGCCTGCCAAATGCCATACTGAAGTACAGATTTTTAATATTTCTTGTTACGAGTGACATGTGTCCAGTCAAAATTTCTGTTAATTATAAAGTCTTAATATGAAGGAACACTTATTCAAAAGAAGTGATTAAATAAGATGAGTTGCTTTCTGGTTGCTTGAATGAGTGCCTGGAGCCCTCTCTTGTTATATTTTCCAATAGTCAGAACATCTGAGATGATTGTCTGCCCACAGTCATTAGGTTTCCCAGAATTTCAGAGTTTCTGGCATGTTGACATTCAGAATACATAGTCGTATTAACAGAGATGGCCTTGTCTTTCACTACAATTGGTTGATAAATAAATGCTGATGGCTAAGTTGAATTGCCAAAGTCCACAGCAAAGATATTCAATATACTGGCCCTGAACCATCATATGCACAGGATGAATGAAAGAGTATAAGACATATAGACCATATACCAAGTTTGATAATGGCTATTTGCAATCTGCAGTGTCTTTATAACCACACTTAACACTCTTTTGTTATTTAAGTGCTATATTAGAAGATAGTGCTGCTGGGCCCTAAGGAGGCTCTTGGTTTCCACAATTTTGTTGTTCTGTGTTCAGAAAGATGTCTTCCTTTTGAAGAGGAAGATTGTCTAAGAAACTATCAGATGAAAAGAGGCAGAGATGAGGAAACAATATATCCTCTCTAAAGAACAGATCCAGAAAACCTGCTAACAGGAGCAGTAGGAGTAGTTGTCTTTGAGTCAGAGACTGTGGTAGTTCAGCCTCAGACCCTGGACATCACTGGTTAGTTTGAGACATGGCGAACTTGCTGGAGAAGGCAAGTGTTTTCAACTAATGATGGCTCAAGGACTAACTGTCCAACTATTGGTAGAAAATGACCACTGTGAAACATGGAAATCACACCCAGGATCTTGAGTATAAAATCCTAATCCTTAATTATCTGGCAAAGGTAGTTCCCCACTTCACAAAGCTGGCAATCATCTGAGTACAAGATATCATAGGCTTTGAAATTGCATTAGTTAAATTTTTGTTGCTGTGGCAAAACTCTTGACATGAGGTAACTTAAGGAAAAAGGGGGTTAAACTGATCCACAATTTGATGGTGCAGTGCATCATGTCAGGAAAATGATGGCAACAGAAACACCAGAGAGTTGGTCACACTGCATCTGCTGTTCAGATGTGGGAGGATAATAATAAAAACTTTTCCTTTTCTTTCAATCTAAGACTCCAAAGCCTGAAAAAGTGATGTCCACACTTAGGTTAGATCTTTCCTCCCCAGTTAAACCCTTCTGGAAGCCCCTTCATATATATTTGGAGAGATATGCTCCATGGTGATTTTAAATCCATTCAAGTTGACAAATGAGTCTGAGTTATCACCTGTATTTATTTCTACATGTATTTTTTTCTCATATGTACATGTGCATTTTTATAACTACTATAAAGTCAAAATGCTGAAGATTCTAACACAAAGATTTCTTATTTTATAACCATAATTACCTCCCTGTTGTCCCTTTCCCCTTCAGTGCTGTTTGCCATCACTCATTTTAGTTGTTGAAAAAAATCTTAGAACCAGTAGCTATAATTTTATAATTATGTGGCAATGATGAAAGAAACAAGTACTTCACGGGTGCTTGTGTTGATTTCTTATGAATCATAGAGGGAGAGTCAGAGATTTTTACTGAGTAACCATTTTGTTTTATAGAGATGACTTCAAAAATATGTGCTCAATGGTGTGTCTTCCTAGAGCTGCTGAGATGCACAAGGAGTTTCTGTATTTCTTGCACCAAGAAAAAGGAGGCCAAGCCACAGTGAACCCTGAAACCATAAAGAACAAAGATACAAGGCAGAATTTTCTGCCTCTACTTCATGAGTAGCTTTTTGGTTGTAATTGTAAAGTCTACTTACTTCAAAATATTAGAAATTGCTATGTTATGTATAAATTGCCAGTATTCTGAAATTGTTAATGTAGATCCCAAATAAAATGTCATTTTAATACACACACACACACACACACACACACACACACACACGAGTCAGAGATTTTAGTTCTTCCTCTTTTTTGCTCTTTACCAGTATTTTGACCTTGGGGGATCAATTAATTCACCAACAGTATGAGCTATCTAGACACTGAAACACTTGTCACTTCCAGGTAGTACTCCCTATTCTGTTGTTTTACGGGAGGCTTCAAGCCTCGTTCTGTTCTGTGCCTTAGCATTTCACTTACTGTAATATATATTGTGCTCTTTCATTTTTTTTAAATGATAGAGAATATATGAGTAGCTTTTGCTAGCCACTGGGCTTTATATCAAGTAACCCTTGAAAGTTTTATACCTAAGGAGCAAAATACATCAATGTGATGATTCACTCTGTAACTCTTGACATATTTCACATTGCCATTTGGATGCATTTTTAGCAGTGCATGCCAATATTAAGGTTATACTCAAGGTCTTAAAGTATATTTAGGCTCCCTAGATAAAATTGAGTTTTCTGTGTCTTCTAATATTTTTTGTATGTGAAAATTTCTCTTTCAGCATATGATAAGGAAGTTAAATGTTGTTAGAAATGACAAAAATTTTTCTTATACAAGAAATAAGAGCTCAAATTTTAAACATATATGTATGTCTATATGAGCACATTTGGATGAGCTATAATTCACAATTTTAGAAGCATGGCATTATTAATCTTCAATAGAGTCTTTGAGCAGAAACAATTTGTTTTATAGACATCCAGAAGCTCTGCATTTTAAAACATAGCCAACTTGACTCAAAAGGATTCTATAAAATATATAAAGTCAATGAAGTTTTCACTGTTATTCAGTTAAGTACTGTAGATTCCTACCAACAGTAAAATTGAAGAAAAAAGGACTACTTTCACACATATTATACCATCTCTCTGAAAGAAATGACTGGATCTTGTGAGGATCTTGATAATGAGAAGGAATTTTTTGAAGTCCTCCTCTGAGAATAACTTCTACTTATGTCAAAGAAGAATTTATTTATCTCTAAGCATATATATATATACACACACACAAGTTTATTTCTCTGCCAATTACTCAGAGAGCAGGCCAAGAAACTAGAGTCTAAAATGAAGTTGTGGTATTCTTATCTCACATTTTTCTATGAAGCTTATATTGCTTTGTACAGATAGGTTTTTTTGAAATCATTTTTTTAAAAAGAAAAAAAACCTCTAACTGCAAAAACAAAAGTAAATTCTTACATGGACAGTTTTATCATAAAGTCAAAAAAATCTATGAAGAATTATTGCTGGTAAACACCTAATGATATCCTTCCTTTCCATCCTAAATGAGAGAGAGAAAGAGAAAGAGAGAGAGAAAGAGAGAAGAGAGAAAAAATGATGTCCAGCACTATTCCTTGGATCTTTATCTGCTTTAATTGTTCTCTTAATAATATTTCTGATATAGAGTAAGCTGACCTGACTAAATCTTGTGGCATTTTCTTTTCTATTAGATTGTTAATATGTAAGTTTTGTGGGTATGTGACAGACAGTAAAAATCTTTTTATGTCAAAATTGAATTGTTAAGGACACTTTTTTCCCGTTAAACTCTAAGTACAAAATAGAATGATTTTTTTTTTCTTTTAGGACAACTTCAGTTGCCCTGAAGGCAATCATGAGAAGTTATCTTGGATATGAATTTTCTTGGGATCTTACAGTTTTGAATGTCCCTGTAAATAGGACAAAAATCTCAAAGTTCTTGGGGAACTAAACATTGAATAAAGGTCAATGATTAATGAGTAAAATTATTAGTGAAAAGCACTGTGTCTCTTTACTTCAAATATAACATGAATTGATTGAAAATGAAAAGATTACACAGTTACTGGCACATGAATTGATATGGTGGAATATCTGACAGAGGGCAAGTTGCCACTGGTATTTGCTGTAGGTGGCAGAAGAGCATGTCTACAAAGGTGAAAGGTCTGTGGCCTATGACTACATAACTGTGGTTTTAGTGAACACATATGAGAGAATTTCCTTATGTGGAGACCAAGGGTACGGGTAAAGAAGAAGAGTTGAATACTGAGCCAAGATTTGAAAAGAGAGTCTCAATCAATCACATGTGCAGTGTGGAACCAAGCAAGTCTTGAATGGCAGAATTACCTAGCAATTGTGAACAGCTAGGGAAGCGACACAGGTCTTTGGGTAGTTCAGAAACATTCTCTCTTGTCCCCTTCCTAAGTCACTGGACCCAAAAGAAAAAGACCAAGGTTTATACTTCCTTTCTGCCACTGCCAAGTACTGCACCGTGTGATAATGCCAAGTTTTTTTTTCTGTTTTGAATAAAGAAACAGGTTCTTCCAGCTTTTGCAGCTTATGACTCTCTTAGTCCTGTCCACCACTGACCCACATCAGAATGTTTTCTCAATGTTTATCTGTTTTCAATTGTGACTACTTCATTTTGTATATTTTGCTTTGGATTCAACATCTCATATTCAATATTTTCTATTTAACTTGTTTCTTGGGGCTTCACCTTGTTTGTTCTTTGTCCTTTGTCCTTGATTTGCATTTTCCTTGCTTTGCTTTCTTCTTGTATTCCCTGAGTTTATTTGCATGTGGGTGAGTGTTCATGAGTGTGTGTGTTGGGGGGCAGGATTGTGTGTGTGGACACCAATGATACATTGGAGTGTGCCTGCCTGTGGAGACCCAAGTGTGATATCGATCCATTCTTGATTGCTCTTTCATCTTGTTGTGAGCCTGGGTCTCTAATTACACTCAGAGCATGCTGTTAGGGATAGTCTGGCTAGCCAGCTTGATCTAGAGATTTCTGTTTTACCTTCTAAGATTACACTTATAGGCAGGATGCCACACCAGCCAGAACTCAGGTTCTTTCACTTTTGAGGAAAAGCTATAAGCAGTAGATCTTTTTCCTAATTTATAATTTGTGGTAAAAATTATGAAAAGCACAGAATTGTAAGCAATTTTTATTGTTTAGTATAAATAAATTGGTGTGAATCAATTGAGAAACATTTACTGGAAATATCTGTTTCTTTTACTTTTGAGGCAAAATCTTGAACCAGTAGACCTTGTTCCTAGTTTATAATTTGTGGGAAAAATTATGAAAGACACAGAATTGTAAGCAATTTTTATTGCTTAGTATAAATAAATTGGTGCGAATCAATTGAGAAACATTTACTGGAAATATCTGTGTTTAGCTGAAAAGACAAAAGATGACACATTTATTGAACAAATACTGGAGTGTAAGCAAAGTTAGTTTATTAATCTTCACCTTTTAAATGTTCTGGGATGCATACTCTATTCTGAGAATGTCAGAAAGGATTAAGAAACAAATAGATTATAATTTACTGAGAACTCATGGTAAACAGGACAATCTTTCATCACCATGGTTCCCTATAAGAAACCCAGAGAGAGGACTTGTCAACCTCTGGCTCTGCTATATCATGGAGTCTCTCTGATTTCTTTCAACCCATACTTTTTATGCTACCTTTATCAGGAGCCATGAAAATTCATGTTGGTCATACTTTAATTTTTTAAAAATAATTTATTTGTTTATGTATTTATTTTTATGTGTATGTGTGTGTGTGCGTGCATGTGTGTGTGTGTGTGTGTGTGCCTATGTATACTATGTGTCCCTGTGGAGGGCCAAGGGTGACTTCAGGAATCATCCTGGATTGTTCCTGTAGCCTTTTTGGTTTGCTCTGGCATTTCCCAATCTCTGCCCTCCAGGACCAGAAATGCAGGACACCACTGATTCCACCTGGCATTTTTACGTGGTTTAACCCTTGAGCCATCTGTCCAGCCCATTCTTTAATATTTTTACAATGCGTTGATTTGTGCAACTTCACACAACTGTAGCTTCTGTTTACACATGAGTTTGCACACAGACCCTAGACATGCTACATACCATTTTTAATCAGAAGGATCATATATCCACATGCACTATAAATTGTGGTGCATATTTCTAGTTCTCATGGAAACAATGCAAAAGAAAATCCACTGCTGATAGAATATAACAGTGAGTGCTTACTAATTCAAGCAGCTTTTCTTTCGACACTTCCGTATTCTAGAAATTTCTAGAACCTAGAAAATCCTGTGGGAAGACACTGGATTTTTGTAGTTAGATATACTAGATACAGATTTATGCTCCCCTCTTTACAGTTGAAGAAATGCTTGGGTAAGTTCTTTATCTCTCTGAATTTTTGTTTCAACTTCTGCTAAAATATTAAAAATGCCTTTCAGTAGGGTTTCTGACCAATAACTGACTGGAAAGCCTGGATAATTCTTTGTGCTGGGGCCTGTCTTGTGATTTGTAAGGTGCTCATCTGTGTCCTAGCTACAACCCATGAGATGTGTCTCTATAGTTCTAGACACCCCAAATGTTTCCAAGCATTGCCAAATACCCTTTGGGACAAGATTGCCCTTGGTCGGCAAGCACTGCCTTATGGAAAGTGAATATTAAGCATAATAATATTTTGAGACACAATATGGGGGAATGGCTGATCTATTGCTAATTGGTACTCTGTTGGATATCATACTTGGCTGTGATCTGAGCTTGTATTTTGGATGCTGACAGCCAACTTGACAAAGGAATGAGCCAGAAGGCAGAGGTCTGGTGATCATTAGCAGGAATTTAAGGGGTCATTGAGCTAGAGTCAGGCAAGAAAGCAATCTGGATAGGGCATGTTTTTGGCATAGATTTTAGTGTGACACAATGTTTGAGTCACCACCAGGCTCTCTTAATTGAGTAGAGACAAGGGCATTTTGATTTTTCAATCAAATATTTAATTTGGGAGTCTAGTGGCATATGTCATTAGTCAGCGGCAGTACTGGGAGACTTCTAGAGTAACACAAATAAAAAAGAGCCAAAGCTGTCTAGAATACTGTCATCCTGAAAGAAATATGTATTGCAATACAGGATCTGTTCCTTTTTCAGTAAGATCTTAAAAATGTCTTCCAAAGGAAGATTTCAGCTATCAATTGTCTCTTCTCTGCTGTTGTTTTCTTATGTCATATGGAATATTTCACTGTGATTTACAATGCAGCATATGAATTATTAGTCAAGAAGTACAGAAATCTGTGCCCATATTCTCCTATGTAACTATAAATATCACCTTAGAAATCTTTGTGGCAATATACTGTATACTCTGGATATTGCGCCATGTAGTATGGACAGTCCTATAAATTAGCCTGAAAGAAAAAAGGTAGTAAATGTGAGTCATGGTACCACATGCTGCCATAAACAAACTGGGGTGGGCCCAGTGACATTTTGAAGTCATTCAGAAGTGTTTTGTGAGGTCACCTGTCCCATTAGATGCATATTCTTATTAATGGTTTCTCTCACTCTCTCTCTCTCTCTCTCTCTCTCTCTCTCTCTCTCTCTCTCTCTCTCTCTGAGTTGTGAAAGAAGTTAAGAAGTAGAGAAGGGTGGGAGGAAGTGTCAGCAATAGCAATTAAATTTATTAACTCAATTACCTGGGGTACCAATAAAAACTATAATCATGAGGCCATCTAAAAGGCATTAGCTATTTTACTGCTAATGGGACCCTTGCCAACAGGAAATGGAACCAGATGCTCTTGGTGGGTGCCAGCAGCTGTTTGGTAGTACAGAATCAAATAGATTGGACTGCAGTAGGGCATCTGGACTAATGATAAAAAATGCTTTGTGTTCAGGTTGTCTTTATCCAGAAAATACCAGTGATACTTAGAAAAAATGAACATATGATCCCTGATAAAGCATCCCCTGGAGAGTGAGTCATAAAGGTAAAATGATGATTTTATGGGTGGGAAGAGCGTTAAGGAGGGGCTCACACGGATGCGCCTTCCTGGTCTGTCTGTGACAGAATAAGTTGTAAAATCTTAGCTAAGATATGCCCCAGGTTTTTCTTCTCCTCGCTAGCTCTCTAGCAGGGATTGCTCCAGAAGTTTTAGTGCTCACTTTAAATCTGTCAACCTAAGTATCCAGTGAGTTGCTTGGGAAGAGACATCGACTGAACTCTGAAGTCTAGCATCATTTACTGCTTTGTAAACAACTTTAAGGTGCTACTCAGATGGCTAAGAAAATAGAGATGTCATTTGACTTTCAGAGTCATATATTAATTTACCATATAACTATCAACAATAACCCAACTGCTAAGAACTGAGTTGGAGAAATAAAGTAAAAGCAAACAGTTTGCACCACACAGGGCTCTAAGGACAGCTGAAAGTTATATTCATATCAAGGCAGTTGCAATGGGTACAGACCATCTGTGTGGGTGGCCAGGAGAGATTTATAGGAAATCAAACCAGACAGAATAGAAGAAAATATAAAGATAAAGGTATATCTATAGTCTATACTGTAGTCTATAGATATCACAGAAGATTATGTCAAAAGGCTTGCGAGAAATAAAAGCATTTCCAACCAAATAATAAATGGTTTGACAAGACAGAAGAAAAATGGGTGGGCAAAGGGGTGATTATATGGGAAGACAGGTTTTAGAATTACCAAAATGGGCAGATTTTCTACAGATATTAAATATTTTAAAGAGTATATTAAGATCAGTTGAAACAGGCACTGAAAGTTCATTCCTCCTGAGTTCTGAAGATGACCAGAATTGAAGAAATGATGTTTGAAGAAAGCTGGGGGCAGTTGCAAGGATCTAGAACTGAGGTCATGAGTAATTGGTACTGTGTTAGAGACACGGAGGGTTTCAGAAATGCATACAGTTAGAATCCACAAGTTTTCTGGACTGCTGAATGAAGGCATTGGATGTTTTGCATTCTCTACCTGCCACAGTTGATCTGTTTTGTCATTGCAGGTGTTCTGTCACACTCTGGAATAGGTAGCCATTGGATGCTAATATGAGATGACCACAGTTTACTGAAACCTTGAGGTTTAAACATTCTTTGAGCTACATGATTTTCAAATTTCTAGTTGTAGCTGCTGAAGGCAAATCTCTGATTCCTTTATATTAACACTGTGAAGAAAACATAACTCTGTTTCTTGATGTATAGTTATTAGTAATAATAACAATTCTATGTAGTTAGTAGTAGTAGTAGAATCAACAGCTATCTTATAGGTGAAAGGATTTCCATGTAGCATTTCTATTATGGGTTCATGTCAATGATTGCTGACAGGGCCATGGAGGAGACGAGTTGAATATGTTTCATTTTTGCCTCTGCTTGCCAGGAAGAAGACATTTCCATAAGAAGATGTAAGCATTCACTTTTACTAGGGCGAAAATTAAAGGAATTGTATCAGTTCTAAAAATGTGTGTTTTATTCAATGCATTGTTATCTATTGACTTATTGATAGTGGGATGAAATAGACTGTTCAAAGAAATTGTTACATTGGATTATTACTTTAATACTTTAATTTGTGATTTTTGTTTATGAATTTACATTTAAAAGTTTGTGGTATGCATACATACCCACAAACACTAATAAATCATGCTGGCCTAATAAATATTCAGTAAGAATCATAGCAATAATCAACGTAATAAGTCAATGCCCTAAGTTAATAGGAACATGTTGCTCTATTCTATACTTCTTCTCAGCAAGAGGTTCTCTGTGCCACTGAAGAAGTAAATTTCCACATTGTATGAAAGCTTGTAAAAGAAGGCCATTCTAGGAGGAATTTGTGTTTGCATCTGGGATCTGAAAGTGGGCACTGGCTGTCACCACTAAAAAAACAAAGGCTTATTTCCTAATGATATTAGTAAATACATGGCCCTGGAAGATGACTCTGGGCTCCAGAGAACAGTCTATATGACAAACTGACTATAGTCTTGAGAGACCCTGGGCAGAAACATTGTTTTATGCCTTAATGAATTGAGGTAATAATACTTCAATAACTAGTATGGTTTTTCTTTGATCAAGTCTATTTTTATGTGCTTTAATTTTATAGAAGTCATGTGCCTATACTGGTTATTAGTCTATACTCATTCGAAAATTTATTCAGAATTCACAAGGAAAGATATAAATTGCAAGATCCTGATTTATCCACTTAGTGAAACAATTGACATCCACAATGTCTGTTCTACATCTGAATTTTTTCATCTTTCAGAAATTGAATGGAAGTAGACACTTTCCCTATCACAATAAGAAAAACACGACAACACAGATAAGTGCCAGAATTAATGAGTTTATTTTTCTTAAGAGCATAACAAGACCTCAAGCAGGTCTCAAGGTAAATTTATCAGGTATAAGCAAAAAGAGAAAATATTCCAGGAAAAGAAAACAATGATGTTCTTATATATCAAAACATTTCAGTTGGTTGATTTTAACAAGGGTGGATCTATTTCTGGGTTCATCACTTTCGCCTGAGGACTTAGGCACTGTTTTTGACCACAGTACATCTTTAACACTGTGTAAATAGATAAAAACGAGTGCATGCAATAAGTTGAGAAATAACAAAAAGCATTCAGTAAACAGAATATTGTTGGGCTTGAAGCACAGGACTGATTATTAATGGGCATGAACATCAGCAACAACAAAATACTGGGAGTAAAAGGTCCAACTTACCTCACCCCTACACTTGACATAATTCAGTTTTTAATGGAATAGCCAGCTGCTTTCACTTGGTAACAAAACAAAGTTATTTCAAATTCCACAAGATATTTTAATAAGACAATGGTTAAAATAATAAATTCCTTAAATTTTTCAAATATAAATTATTTAATTATTTTTGTACAATACCTCAAACATATAGTCTATATATGGTATAAATTTAAAACACTGACAACAATATGAATGTATCTGTGAACTGAAACATAATATAAATCTATTTTTTTAAATACCAGGAAAGATTTACTGGATCATGAAGCAGGTTTTGACCTCTATAGGTTTTATTGTTTTATGATGTCAAATTTGACAATTATTTCTGCATAAAACACTGAAGACTTACCTTATCTGCAGTATCTCAGAGTATCAGTGTGATGTGACTTTGTAGGGGATGCAGTAATGATGTATTCTCCAATGGTACTATATGAATTGAACTGCAGATGAAATGCATGTAAAACTTCTGTTTTTGCCATATTTATTTCTATTTATTTATGGAAAGTTTTTATTTGCTAGTTTTACAAATATAGTGGGTGGTTGTCCCTCCTGCCTTTCCTCCTTCCCTCCTTTTTATCCCACTCTTCCTTCCCTTCACGGATCCTTCCCACTCCCTCCCACTTTTCTATCTGTCTGCTTTTGTGGGCTCCAGGGTTCCCTTTGGATTATCTGCTCTAGTGGGGACTCAGGCTTCTGTGGAAGACTAGGAAAGCCTACTGAGTAAAACTTTTAAAGATGTTTCCTGACTCAAATTACTCATAATGAAGTAAAATTGCCTGTCTTAGATTTAGAATAAAATAATTTTAGATAGACACATAAATGAATGAGCATGTATAAATATAGAAGATTTAAGGCGTTTTAACTGAATGAGAGTATCATAAAACAAATCAATCTAGAGATCATTTATTCAGTCTACAAGCACCCTATGAACCATTCCTGAGCTTCAGCTCTTGTTAGTAAAGCAAAACAAAACTCTGCATTTTTATATTCATTAATGGAGGTAATTTTACCATCTTTAAAAATTTGATGTTTCATAAAATTGCATTGAATTCTGGAGGAGAAATGAATGCATATCTAAGAGAGCAAGGTATGATCAATGCATCCTGGAATGCAGCATTGGTGGTCTCCCATTCTCTATTCCCAACAGAAGGTGATTATTCCCTACAGGAGCTGCTTCTCACTAATCATTCCCTTTATGATAAAGTGATTTTTCATGCAGCAGGGCATAAATGTTCTATAACATGTTTGCTAAATTCCTCAGTTTTAAAGTGATTTGGTATTTGGTAATGGAATTGTAACTGTGCTGTCTCTTGACTCTTATTTTTTTCTGAAGGTGTTTCTTGTCATTTGAACAATGTATAAATTGCTAATTATATGATTATGAAGCACCTAATTCAGAGATGACAAATTCGTTCAGATGAAATGTTCTAGAACTCATGATTGATTAAATATCCACATGCCCACAAGGAATTACCCAACTATGGGTAAATAAAACTGTTGGTTCACAATTCAAAAAATTATCATCATTACTGCTCCTGTTATTATATTCACAGAAACACAGAAACCAGAATCACAGCATGTAAAAGAGAAGCATAATTGGCTCCCTCCAGTTATATATGTTTTTCTTCTTTTGATACTAATAAATAAATATATTTGTCATTTTCTATATTAAGTAGGAAGCAATGGATAGGAAGTTAGATAAGAAAAAAGTAAAATATAGTAAGACATTCAACTCTATGTAAGTACATAAATTTTAATTTCATTGAGAGGATGACAAAATATCTTTAATGTATTTTATTATCTGGGGTTGGCTTTGGTTAGTTGTCAAAGCTTGAACATGGCAAAATATGGAGATCTGATGTCTCATCCAGAAATGGCAATCTATATTTAATCTGTATGAGGAAGAATTTTGAGTAAATAGTTCATATATAATTTAGTTGATGAGAATATGAATGAACTTTGTTTAAAAAATTACCTGTGGATTCTCAACCAATGCTAAAGAATCTGTGGCAAAGTGATATTGGTAAATGCACTGCATTGTTAGTGTTATCTTCTAAAATAAAAGTCACAATGGAAAACACAAAGAGAATTTAGGCAAAAATGTTTTGAATAGTAACTATCTGTTCTCAAAGGAAAATACCTTCAATAATGATTTGCTTACTGAGATAGGACATAAAAAAGCACTTTGCAGACTAAATTTGAATAGTATCTGATTGTCGGAAAATGCTGTCTATAGATACTGTGTGATCTTATTTTAGAAACTCTCATTATGTTAATGAAGAATCAGTCTAAGAATTGAATTGTTGGGCTGGTGAGATAGTTCAGTGGGTTAGGACCACTGGAGTCTCAAAGCTGTCCTTTGACCTATACCCATACACCATGGCATGTATGCATGCACCTTTTTCTCTCTCTCTATCTGTCCATTATAACACAGATATAATTTTTTAAAGTAATTGAATTGTCATGTTGGTTGTGATGCATTATGATTTTTTTCACTAAAAAAACTTACCTGACATTTTATTTATATGCTGTCCAAAGTATTTGCTATGTAAAGATATGGATAAGGTAACATACTTATTATAATTAACCCAGGATTGCCAATAAATACTTAGAAAAGTAATTAGTACATTTGAATTTTTGCATGTTGAATTCTGTGATCATTCTTTAACTGAGCTCTCATGGAGAGTGCTCTCATTTTGAGCCTACTCATCATCTTGTCACTAAATCTATCAGTTCAACATTCATTTATACTTAATTTCAAATACAGTCATCACTGTAAATTTAATTGCAGAATTAGTGCTTATATTAAGATGATGAGAACTCTGAATTCATCATATTTAAATACTACTAATATTCCAAAGAAATACAAAATGCAATCCAATTTTGAACAAAAAATTCAGGTTTCTTAAGAAAATTTAATTAGAAGAAAAATAATTAAATTTGCCATCTAATCTAAAGTAATAATAGATTTTTGATAAATGCACTGATTTACCAAAATATTAACATTGCCCACTAATATGCAAATTAATTAATTTTAATTTATCAATAATCAAAATGTGTAAATACTGGGCTGGAGAGGTGGCTCAGGGCTCCTTGCAGGCGGAAGGTCCTGAGTTCGGATCCTAGACCCCACGTATAGACGCTGGGCGGAAGCGGGGGCCGCCTGTGTTTCTGGTGCTGGTAGGGCGGAGCCTGTGAATCACAGGGCAGAGTAAACAAGGAGGAGGTGGAGGCGTCCATGGTGGTTCCCGAATTCGTCAGTGGTTTTATACACACACACATACATACATACACACACAATTGAATAAATAATGATAATAAAAAATTAAAAAATGTGTAAATACTATTACAATGTGACTTTATTATATATATTTTGTTTTTTCTCAATTTATTTACTCCGTGTGTGTGTGTGAGAGAGAGAGAGAGAGAGAGAAAGAAAGAGAGAGAGAGAAGAGAGAGAGAGAGAGAGGAGAGAGAGAGAGAGAGAGAATTGTGTGTCTCTGTGGAAGACCAAGGGTGACTTCGGGAATCATCCTGGGTTGCTTCTACTTCTTTCTTGCTTTGCTCTGGGATTTCCCAGGCTCTGCCCACAAGGACCAAAAGTGCAGGAGCCTGTGGTTTCTGCCTGGCGTTTTTTATGTGGGATCTGGGATCTGAATTCAGGCCCTTCTGCTTGCAAAGGCAGAATCTTAACCTCTGAGCTATCTGTCCAGCCCCCTGTTATACATATTTTTAAGCTGAAACTGCAGGTTTTCTGATTTTGATGTCTACTATCAAGAAAAAACTGATGTCTCAACTCTTAACCTTTGACCAAGAAGCTTCCTTTTACAATGCAAGTTGTTTAGTACAGCTAAGTCATTTCTCACTCCAGAGAACATCACTGCAAAGGGGGGTTGGTAAGAGTGTAGGAGCCCTAGGGTGGGTAGAGGTTGGACCAGACAATATATTCTCAAAATGACAGGGTTCTGCCTCTATGAGCTCACTGAACCCGGCTCCTACTTCCACAAGAACCGCACAAGATTTGGCCTTTCAGAATTTCATTGAAGAATGGAGAAGATCTCATGAAGCACCACCCCTCCCTTGAATATATCCCTTGACTATGACTGCATATTGTCTAGTACGAGATTTAAAGATTGATATCTATGAGACTGGATTCTTCGTTAGAGTTCTGAAGTACCTAGGAAGGTGAACGTCCTCTACTTATGAGTGAAGCAAATCATGACAATTCATGTTGTTAGTTATGATTATTCATTTATTCATGCTTAGCTTGGAGGACCTCCAACACTGAACCTTGGCTTAGCCATGCAAATTAGTTTGGCCACTTACTTAGCAGCAAACCTGTTTAACTTCAACAGGTCAGTGGTGGACTGTTGGGACTTACCTTTCATGATATTTTTTGATCCCTACATACCAACTGCACAAAGAAGCTTGGAATTGACTCAGCTGAAGAAAACATAGTGCTAAGTCACTGTCATCTAAATTAAAACCAGCCAACCTCCAGTAATGAGAGATATTCAGAAATGGAAGTCAGTGGGACCCAGAAGTATGTGTTGACCTTGGCTGAAAAGGGTTGAATAGATCAGAGTAGTCCAAGTAAAATTGTTGACCTATGTTCAATGTTTTATTTTCAGTAAGCAACTGCTTTATGAAAGCTGCAAAACTATAGGATGATGTATAATAAAAATAATTCAAGGTAAGACACTGCAAGAATATCAGATTTTCACATTTATTTTACATAAAAATCTTATTGCAGTAGGTCCTCTGTATGCTTTTAATGAAGATAAATTAATTGAATCCAGTCTCTAATACATCATTTGATAGGACTTTCAGGTACCAAATTGTCTTCTCTGGTGAGTTGAAAAAATATTTCATCCTTGAACTGTTTCTCTAGGAGTTTCAAATTAATCAATTTTTCCTTCTTTATCATCCAATTCTAAATAGTTTTGCATTTAAGTCAAGTTTCTAGTAAATCTTGAGAATTTACTGATAAAAATATCAATATGTAAGTAGATGGTGTTTTTTTCTTCAAAAATTATTTGCAATGATGAGGATGTCATTTATTAATAAACTGGCAGCGACAAACTCATTTGTATAACCATACTAAAGCTGCTGGAGAGAGCAGCTTTCTTCATGTGGAAGGAAAATCAAAAATAGCAGTATGTTCACTAGGCTATGTGCATAAGTAATCACAGGGCTCTGCATGTCACTTTATTAATTAACATATAAATAGCTGCTATTTAAACCTCTGTCTCTGAATGAATCACTGCAAGTCACATCAACTGGATATTCCAATTAGTGAGATGGCACTGCATAATATTGTAGGGTTATGTGCTTCTATTAGGAAACTGAAAATCAGTGGTGAAGTGTGACAGATGTCTTCTTTCAAAAAGAAAAAAAATATACTTTTTGATGTGTACCCAGATCTGCTTGGACCTGAAGCATCTAGTGTCTAACGAAAAAGAGAATAAAGCAGGGCACTTGAATGATAATATGTCATTATAATATATAGTAACATATAAAATACATTACTTTGTATGAAAAGATATTATTGCAATTCTGAAGTTTTATGGGATTTATTTCTATAGATTATTTTAGGATGTGACATTTCATTTTAAGGTAGAAATGCATCATAAGGAAAGGAACAGAAATGATACATGGACCCTGTTAGCTTGCAAAATATTTTAAACTAAGTCACTCTCACATTATCACAAAGTATAAACATTATCCTAGATTATTAAATTGAATAAATCATATATAATTAATATAATTATGTCATGTGTTTACAAAAAGTGATACATAAATAGTATATTTACATCTGTAGACATCTTTAAGAACATGTATGTGTGACACATTGCAACAAAATTAGAATAGCTAATTTCCTATTAGTGAAGACTTATTTTTCTCATAAAAATAATATAGTATTTTCCAAAATTTTCCTTCTGAAAAATGTAGATTAATAAATAGCAATAAATACCTTCTGTAACAAAATCAGAATTATTACTTATAATTCTTATAATTACTTATAATTATAATATGCAAGGAGTATATTAATTTTACAGTTTCTTTAAGCAAAAACATCACAGCATATCATGCAGTATTTATCACATATGCTAAATTTAATTTTACATGTTGAAATCTTTAATATGTGAATAATTCTTTTGATACTACATACTATTTATAATAATGTGATACTCTAATAGCAATACCTGTGATAGATATTTCCTGTTTGGGTGAAAATTATATAGCTTTTTATTAATATTTCTAGATTCAAATAGTTTTTCTGTACATCTATGAATGTGCCATGTCATGTAAATCCAGCATTTAACAATACCATTTAACTGTCTGGATAAATGCTAGCAGCCTGAAGAGTAGACTATTATACTTTATTATTGTTAATATAGCTAGATTTTTTGAATAGCATCCTCTCTATGTGGCCCACACTGACCTTGAACTTACTGTTCTGCTCTGTCTCCTACTGGTCTTAGAGGTGTGTATAGAAACTGATATCCTGAAGGTTTCTTTACTGCCATTTGAACTTCAATCAGAATTTAGAACCACAAATCTCTCACTATGTAATCAAACAATTAAGTGTACTACAGTTTAGATTGAATAATTAGATTTCATAACACTGACTTATCTATGTTTTTATCATGAAATCTTTAAGAAAAATTATTTAAAAAATTGTATTGTTCTAATCTATTAGTGTTTGTCCACTTGTGCAGTGCATGCGCCAACCATGCATATGAAAAAGTCAAATGATAATTTTCAGAGTCAGTTCTCTCCTTCACCGTGTTAGTTACAGGAATCAAACTTAAGTTGCCAGTCATGTGTGTCAAGCACCTTTACCCACTGAACCATATTTCTGCCCCCCATTACTGTAAAACTTTCATTATTATTTTTGCTAATACAGGAGTCACAAATTCATTTTATCATACTATTTTCAGTATTGTTTCCTAATTTTCTGTACATGACTAATACAAATGTTCATTTAAACATATGATATTGATTTCCATATTTATTCCATTAGCACAATATTTGTTCTACATTTTTGTCAGTTTATTGCAGTAGAATGAAACAGAAGTGATAACTGTTGTGGCACATTTGTATTTATCTTTGTTGCATTCATATTTGAGCAATGTCATATTTCACAACTATCATGTTATGAATTATCACAGTGAAATTTTGTTTGGGTAACATCATAAATTATTTTCATGATAAAATAGCCACCTATGCATGAAGTTCATAAAATGATTACCTGGAAGATAATTATCATGAGTTACAAAGCATAGTTCTGATATTATTATATTGCATGTAGGTCAGAAGCATCATACATTTACAACAGTGTATGCAAATCTGTATATCCTATAGTATTTTTATACCATAGCCCAGTGAATTAAATTCAGGAATGTGGAGATTCTTTTTTTAAATTTTTTTATTATTATTTATTCAATTATGCATGTATGATGTGCGTGTGTGTGCATGTATGTGTATGTGTAGAACCACGGACAAATTCGGGAACCACCATGGACCTCCTTCACCTCCTCCTTGTTTACTCTGACCCAGGATTCACAGGCTTCGCCCTACCAGGACCAGAAACGCAGGCCACCCCCGCTTCCGCCTGGCATCTATACCTGGGGTCTAGGATCGAACTCAGGACCTTCTGCCTACAAGGCAGAGGCTTAACCCCTGAGCCACCTCTCCAGCCCCAGGAATGTGGAGATTCTTTGAACAAAAAAATTTAGTCTAGTTGATGGAATTATTCACAGACTCTTCTGTAAGTCTGTCTACTTAGCACGTACCCAACCTTCTTTTTGTCCTTTGTGGCAAAAAGTTTACTTCACTAGACCTTCTCAAAGATCTGGATCTTTTCTTCCCTTTTCCCTCACCTCTGTTGTTCCTATAGGAAAGCCATACACAAATTTACTTTTACCAGTTTGGGTGTACTTATGGGTTTTCATTCAACTTTTGTTGACATCATTTTCCAACATTGATTTTTTTTCTAAAGATGTATCAAAAGCAGTTCTATATAAACCATCAGTCCTCAACTGATTTGGAAAAAAAAATTTAAAAAAATTATGGGGTTTGATCTGAAGAAATAATCATATGATGTTCATTATATTGAGTTTTACATTTCTAGCTCTTTATTGCACTGTCACTATAATGTTATTAGTTGTAAAACAATGGACTTTAAATGGAATACACTGGAACAAGTTTAGCATGACCTGAAATATCTCTAATATATGTGCATATATGGTAAGAAACCTAAAAAAATAAATATAAATGTAGTTGACTAAGTTCATCTATAAAATCTTGGAATTTATTTTTTGAGTCTTATACTGAAGTACATACTGATTTAAAGTACACTAAAGCCTGCTGACATATTACATAATACTTGATGTAATATTCCTTTGAAATTATTAACATTTTGAGGTGCAGCAGGGATTATGTGTTCTTCCTTCCAGTAACCAATTTTTATCAATAAATATGAAGACATGAAAGAGACATATGTTTTGCTTGTAGTTGGGAAATCTTGATTGAGAAGGTATTGAATGCTGAGGCCCTGCCTGCTGAGTTTCTGTTGCATGCCCATTATAATTGCAAATGTTGTTGTAATGTACATGACTTAATAACACCAGCTGAGCACTTGAAATTTGGATTGAAATCTGCCATTTGTAGTTCTTCAGTACCTTATAAGCTTTAGCTTTTTCTCATGTGCCATGAACATGTATTATTCTTCTCTCAAACTTTTGACAAGAAAGATAAACATACCTATATGACATTGGGTGGAAAATAAACCTCTATATAATTGCAAATGCAATTCTTTTTTGTGTATGTACATAAGAGGGCACTTGAACATTTGTGCCTGTGGAGACCCAAGAATGCAACAGTGACATTGGAAATCATTCTGCATTGTTCTACCTCCTTAATATTTTACTTTGGAATTTCTCAGTATCTGCTTTCAGGTCTGGAATTTCAGACCACTACGATATCATCCTGGCATTTTTACCTGGTATCTGGGATCTTAACTCAGGTCTTTTTGCTTGCAAGACAAAGACTTTAACCTCTGAGCCATTTCTCCAGTCCTCAATGTTTTTTTTCAAAAGAATAACTTTTAAAAATACACAGATGTCTCCCTCTTTCGCCCCACCCCCGCTCCGCCGGTCGGGACGCGTAGGCGAGATCCAGCCGGGCCTCAACGCGCGCTCTAGGACCCCAGGTCAGCCCACAGGGGACCGGCTCCGACTCCCGCCATCCAGCCGGAGCCGCGCGGGGGCCCAGGGAACGAGGAGCACCTCCCCCTGCGCCCATCCTCCCTTTTCGCCCCACCCCGCTCCGCCAGTCGGGACACGCACGCGGTCCACCCGGGCCTCACCCCGCTCCCTAGGTAAGTCCCCGTTCAGGCCCCGCCCACCAGTACCCCAGGCCAAATAATTCAGTTTAGTGAAATTGAGAGATCTTAAGAGTTAAAATGACAATGCCAAAGTCAAAGTGCAAATCCATGAGAAGCAACACTCAAGTAAACAAATCTCCCACTGAAGAAATTAATCCCATAATGTTAGACTCCAAAAAGAACAAACCCGCGGAAAAAGGCCAAGAAAGCCTGACCCAGGATAACGACTTTCAAAATATGATCATTACCATGTTCAATACTATGAAAGAGGAAATCCGGGAGGAATTACATAATCGAATCAATCGCTTTGAAGAGGAACACAACAGACATCTGGAGGAGTTGAGAAAAACAGTGCAAGAAACAAAAAGCGGCATAGAACAGTTAAAACAAACTCAAGCAGAGTTTAAAACTGAGCTAAAAGACAAGTTATCTTCAACCCAGAACGCCACAGAGAGTCTTATCAACAGAACTAATGAAGCAGAAAACAGAATTTCAGACCTTGAAGATAAAGTGGGAGTACTAGCCAGCTCAATGGAAGAGGTTGTTAAAGCCAAAAAGATACTTGAGAGAAATATCCAAGAAATATGGGACACCCTGAAGAAGCCTAACATGCGTATTCATGGAATACCGGAGCAAGAATCTCAAAATACCACCCCTGAGGAAATTTTTCAAACGATCATCAAGGAAAACTTTCCTCATCTAAAGAAAGAGAGGCCCATTCATATACAAGAGGCATTCCGCACCCCAAACAGATACGACCAAACTAGAAGCACACCGCGGCAAATAATAGTTAAAACACTCCACATTCAAGATAAAGAACTGGTGCTGAGAGCTTCAAGGGAGAAAAAACAAGTCACTTTTAAAGGCAAACCTATTAAAATAACAAATGACTTCTCAGTCGAAACAGTAAAAGCAAGAAGAGCTTGGAGAGACATACTTCAAGTATTGAATGAGCAAAAATGTCAACCCAGACTGATTTACCCTGCAAAACTATCAGTCATGATCGAGGGAGAAAGAAAAATTTTCCAGCACAAAGACAACTTTAAGGGATACATGGCCACCAAACCAGGCCTTCAAAAACTGCTAGAAATGATACTCAAGCGTGAAGAAAAAAACAGGCATATCCAGGAGAACAGAAGGCAAATATAACACCATTAAAAGCGAAGCAATATACTTATAAAAGCTACTAAACATAATAAATGTCTGGAATTAACAATAGTTTCTCCATTATAACACTAAATGTTAATGGACTTAATTCACCGATCAAGAGACACAGATTACAAACTTGGATTAAAAATCACAATCCATCAATCTGCTGCCTGCAGGAAACCCATCTCACCACAAAAGATAGGCACGCTCTAAAAATAAAAGGCTGGTCAACAATTCTACAAGCAAATGGAAGCAGAAAACAGGCAGGGGTAGCCATTATGCTATCAGACAAAGTGGATTTCAAACCAAAAAAAATTATAAGAGACACGGATGGATACTACATTTTAGTCAGAGGTACAATTCACCAGGAAGACTTCACAATACTGAACATATATGCACCCAATACGGGCCCCTCCACATTCATTAAGAAAACCCTACAGCGTCTAAAGCAAGAAATCAACCCCCAAACGATAATTCTTGGGGACTTCAACACCGCCCTCTCTACATGGGATAGATCAACAGGTCAAAAGCTTAACAGAGACACTTTGGAACTTAATCAAACCCTGAAAGAAATGGACCTCACAGATCTCTATCGAACTTTTCACCCACGCACCAAAGAATACACATTTTTCTCAGCAGCACACGGAACTTTCTCCAAAATAGATCACATATTGGGCCACAAAATGAATCTACACATGTACAAGAAAGTTGAAATTCTAACCTGTGCCCTATCAGACCACCACGGCCTAAAGCTGGACATCCACAACACATCAAACAAGAGAAAATACACTAACTCCTGGAAACTTAACACTATGATGCTGAATGAGAACTGGATTCAGGAAGAAATTAAAAAGGAAATTCAAGATTTCCTGAAAGTGAATGATAACGAAAATACAACTTACCAAAATCTCTGGGACACAATGAAAGCTGTTCTAAGAGGTAAGTTCATAGCTCTTAATGCCCACATCAAAAAAATGGAAACATCAGAAATAAACAACTTAACAATGCAGCTTAAAGCTTTAGAGAAACTAGAGCAATCTGATCCCAAAAGCAGTAGAAGAGAAGAGATTAGCAAAATAAGGGGAGAAATATCTGAAATCGAGACTAAGAAAACGATAGAAAAAATCAACAAATCGAAAAGCTGGTTCTTTGAAAAAATCAACAAGATTGATACACCCCTAGCTAAACTAACCAAAAGCAAGAGAGAGAAAACCCAAATTAACAAAATTAGAAATGAACATGGAGTTATCACTACGGATACCCAAGAAATCCAGAGAATTATAACATCATATTTCAAAAACTTATACTCTGTGAAGTTTGACAACACAAAAGAGATGGATGAATTTCTAAGTAAACACAACTTACCTAAATTGAATCAGGAAGTTGTGAATTACTTAAATAGTCCTATAACATATAAGGAAATTGAGGAAGTAATCTCGAATCTTCCCACCAAAAAATGTCCTGGACCAGATGGATTCAGCACAGAGTTCTACAAGACATTTAAGGAGTTAATAACACCAATACTCCTTAAACTGTTCCACCAAATAGCAAAGGAAGGAACACTACCAAATTCCTTCTATGAAGCTAATATCGTATTAATCCCAAAACCTAATAAAGATTCACTTAAAAAAGAAAACTATAGGCCGATCTCCCTGATGAACACAGATGCAAAGATTCTCAACAAAGTCTTAGCAAATCGGATTCAAAAACATATTAAAAAGATCATTCATGGGGACCAAGTAGGCTTCATCCCCGGCACACAAGGTTGGTTCAACATACGCAAATCAATAAATGTAATTCATCATGTAAACCAGTCCAAAGTCCAAGACCACATGATACTCTCGATAGATGCAGAAAAAGCTTTTGACAAGATCCAACAGCCTTTTATGATCAAAACGCTAGAGACAGTAGGAATGGAAGGAACTTTTATCAATATAATAAAAGCTGTATACAACAAGCCCACAGCAAGGATTATGCTCAATGGGGAACAATTGGAAGCATTCCCACTTCGATCAGGAACAAGACAAGGCTGTCCACTCTCACCACTTCTATTCAATATTGTACTTGAAGTCTTAGCCGAAGCCATAAGACAAGAAAGGGACATAAGAGGGATTCAAATTGGCAAGGAAGAAGTCAAGCTATCTCTATTTGCAGATGACATGATCTTATACCTGAGTGATCCCAAAAACTCCACCAGGAAGCTCCTGGAACTAATTGAGAAGTTCAGCAGGGTGGCAGGATACAAAATAAATGTGCAAAAATCAGAGGCCTTCCTATATGCCCAGAATGAAAGAAGTGAAAAAGCCTTGAGAGAAACCATGCCATTTACTATAACCCCTAAAAAAATGAAATACCTTGGTATAAACCTAACTAAGGAGGTAAAAGACCTTTACAATGAAAACTTTAAAACCCTAAAGAAAGAAATTGCAGAAGACACCAGAAGGTGGAAAGACCTCCCTTGTTCCTGGATTGGCAGAATCAACATTGTAAAAATGACCATCCTACCAAAGGCAATATACAGATTCAATGCTATACCAATCAAAATCCCAAAGCAATTCTTCAAAGAAGTTGACCAAACAATCTCAAAGTTCATATGGAGGCACAAAAGACCCAGGATAGCAAAAACAATCCTGAGTAACAAAAACACAGCTGGAGGTATTACCATACCAAACCTAAGTCTATACTACAAATCCATAGTTATAAAGACAGCCTGGTACTGGCTCCAAAATAGACACACAGATCAATGGATAAGGATTGAAGACCCAGATATAAGCCCACAAAGTTACAGCCACTTGGTCTTTGACAAAGGGGCCCAAAGAATCCAATGGAAAAAGAACAGCATCTTCAACAAATGGTGTTGGCAAAACTGGATCTCCACATGCAGAAGATTAAAGCTGGACCCGTACTTGTCACCATGTACAAGACTTAATTCCAAATGGATCAAGGACCTTGATATCAGGCCAGAGACTTTAAAAGCCATAGTTGAAAGGATAGGGAACTCCCTTGAGCTGATTGGGCTAGGCCAACACTTCCTAAACAGACATCCAATGGCACAGTCACTGCTACCAACTCTCAACAGTTGGGATCTTGTGAAATTAAAGAGCTTCTGTTCAGATAAAGAGATTGTCGCACGAGCTCAAAGGCAACCCACAGAATGGGAGAAAATCTTCACTAACCACATATCTGACAGAGCTCTACTGTCCAGAGTGCACAAAGAACTTAGAAAATTAAACTCCAAGGAAAACACTGGCCCAATTAAAAAATGGGCCCTGGAACTTCAAAGAAACTTTACCAGGGATGAAATTAAAATGTCTAACAATTATCTTAAAAAATGCTCCACTTCCTTCGCCATCAGGGAAATGCAAATCAAAACTTCCCTGAGATATCATCTCACCCCGGTCAGGATGGCAAAAATCCACAGTACAAACAACGACAAATGCTGGAGAGGATGTGGGGAGAGGGGAACTCTCCTACATTGTTGGTGGGAATGCAGGCTCATACAGCCACTCTGGCGAGCCGTCTGGAGATTCTTAAAGAAATTAAAGATTGAAATGCCGTATGACCCTGCTATCCCACTTTTGGGAATAACCCCCCAAGCAGCAGAGGTTCGCCTCGATAGCACAAGCTCGACCATGTTCATAGCAGCACTGTTTACAATAGCAAAGTCATGGAATCAACCTAAATGTCCAACAGTTGACGAGTGGATAAGGAAACTGTGGTACATCTATACAATGGAGTACTACTCAGCCATCAAAAATGATGAATTACTGGAATTTGCTGGGAAATGGATGTCATTAGAAAGAATTATATTAAGTGAAGTATCCCAAACCCAGAAAATTAAGCGCCATATGTACTCCCTAATAGGTGGCTCCTAGTACCAAACTCGCCCAGCCCACATTGGGACACTCAAAAGTAAACCTATGTAACACAGTAATTGCAAGGATTATGAACAAGAGAGATGGGTTAGGAGGGCCACACCAGAAACAAGGAGAGAGGAGACCATGTTACAGCAGAGAAAATAGGCCTCCATCAAGGTCTGCAAGTAAGTAATGAGAAACCTGGTTAAGTTCACAGACGTTCTTTCCTGATCTCACCAGAAGGGGAGGGCATATAGTCTAGCAGATAAAAAGTAATCATTGTGCAAATGGGTAATGGACCCCGCCCTCAGTGAGGTTTCCTACTCTTATTACATCTACCCTTGAATGTGCTATTACAACAAGACTCCAGTTTAACAGCTTTTTGTCTCTGGCCAGGGGGTGACATACAGTGCCCAGCAGAATGGAGTGAAGGGAATTGCAGGAGCAGAAAAACTGCAAAAGAAAATCAACAAACCACAATCCAGAACTTCAGAGACTCTATATCAATCACATAGAACTAGGACAGCCTAATCTCTCCCCATCCTGGAGCTCAGGGACATTTGCGGAAGAGGGGGCGGTAAGATTGTAAGAGCAAAAGGATGGGAGGAGCAACGATTTGCAAGATTCTCAACAATAGTTGGGGCCAAAGCAATCATAATGGAACTTTGCATGCCCTGCGCAATGTCCAGCGCACTGTTGCCCTCATAAAGTCTAGCATCTGTTAAGGGCACCGAGACCCCTGGAGGCAAGGGATTGACAGCCATAGTAGTAATCTTATGATTAAGGGGAACAAGAGAAAGGGCTTATGGAAATGCCACTGGGTCCTTATATGTCATCGGAGAGGAGGACCCAGTGGAGAGTTAGGCGCACACAATAAAGGACTGTCTGGGAATTGGGGGGGAGACACTGGGGGAAGGGGAGGGGGGAGGGAGGGAACTGGTAAAAAATTTTAAAATGTATAATTAAATTTTTAATAAAAAAAAAAAAAAAAAACATAAGTCAAATAAACAGGGACCTTGTGATATGGTTTTAAAAAAAAAAAAATACACAGATGTAGATGCTACTTAATTCTGATATAGTAGAATTGTTCCCTTTTATAGGTCATATTTCTTAACTAATACAAATTTAGGATAGTGTGTTTTTTTATGATTTTACAAGATATAATATGAGGAAATACTTCATTTAATAAATATCCACTAAATATTTGTTTTAGTACAATGAACAGCTTAGTGTTATGAGTGGAAAAATAAAGCACAGTGGACTCTTGTAATGGTTACTTTTTTCTGTTGCTGTGAAAGAGAAACCAAAGTCAAATAATTTAAGGGAGAAATGGAGATTTATTCAGCTTATGATTCCAGAGGAGAGATACAGTGTTTCATGGTGGAGGTAGGATGGCCAGTGGCTGAAGTCAGAGAAGGCCTAGATTGCTGCAGATTTTGGAGGCTGAGACCAGCAAGACTCCTTGGTGCAAAGCAGATTTCTTCAAGTAAGGTGGGACTAATCCACATCAAGACCCTCCACCTCTCAAAGGTGCTATGACTTTCCTAAACACATCATGAGACAGTGGGGGACACATTTCAAACCATGTCACTCCACCCCTGATCCCCACAGACTCATTACCATCTCATTATGAAAACCATACTCAGTCCAACTGTAAAAGTCTCAATGCAGATTACATTGGTAGTCCTAACACAATCCAAAAATCCAAAGTCCAAAGCTTCATATAAAATCAAAAGTTACATACTTCCGACATACACTGGCACAGAGGAAGCATTCACATGCCAAAAGGGAAGAATGGGGGCATATCCAGGAAGGATTGGTCCACAACAAGACCTAAACCCAGCAGGGCAAACTCTAAATCCTGCAGCTTCAAGTCCAACAGGTGAACCCCTCATTGAAATAATCTCAGTTCTAAAGGGTTGCAGCTTCACCCTTCCAACACAACATCCCATAGAACATATCACTCTCTTGGGCTGACTCTTCCCAGGGTATACAGCTCTCCTTGGCAGATGTCCCACATTGTCTCTAGCATCTCTAACATCTTTACTTCTCAATGGCAAACAAGACTTTAAGTGCACAGACAAACTGCCCTTCTTGGGCCTCTAAACTTCAGGCTTCCTGCCACAGGTTGCTTGGATTCTGTCATTTTCTGAAACTTTGGAGGAGGGATACACAACTTCCCTCTTGCATTTTTTGATGCCTCTAAAACCAGAACCACGTGGAAAGCTTTGCCAAGACTGGCCACCTTGAATCACAGTTGATTCAGCTTCTCTGTACTGACTGTAAGAAAAATCTCTTTCACTCCTGGGCAGTTGCTGTAGGGGAGAAACTCCTTTGTTTTGAACTCCACCATTTAGCACATTCTTTCCAAATGGATTTGTATTCTTATGGGTTGGAGACTTCTCTGATATTCTTGCCTTCAAGGTAGGGCCTTGCCTGTTATCTAAATTGAGAGTGGGCTTTAATTTACTAATGAAGCTTCTCAGGTTAACAGCAGACATTTTGCTCTCTGCTTCTTCCTGGTTTAGCTATTTATGTTTGCCATTGCACTTTTTTCCTCATCAAACCTTACAGTTTTTTTTTTTTGCCTGATTTCTTGCTCTTCTTCATAACTCTGAAGAAGAGAAATAAAAAGTAGCCATATCTCATTATCAAGAATACATTGCTTTGAAATTTCCTCCTCCAAGCACTCCAGTTTAACTTCAGGCAAGTTTTCAAAATGAGGACAAAATTTCACTAAACTCACTGCCAATACATGGCTCCATTTGTCACTTGTCCAGTTCTAAACACAGTCTTTGTTCCTCTCTGGACCCTCACAAGCTGGCTTCTACTGTATGCAATTCTCACAGCATTGCTCTTTTATAAGCTCTCAGAAGAAAGGCCCATTTGGCCTGATCACCAAGACACAAAGACTTTCTCAGAACAAAGTCTCAAAGTTCTCCATATTTATCCCATCAACCAGTTTCAAAGGCACACTGTCCACATCATACTGCTGGGTACCAATTTCTCTTTGCTTCACAAACTTCTCTTTTTGGTACCAAATTCTCCTAGTTTCATACAGCAACACTGCACTTCTCTGGTGCCAATTTCTCGCAACTTCAATAAATTTCACCTTGCAGTACTAGATGCTCTTATTCTCACAGAAATATTCCACTACTTGGTACTGATTTCTGTAATGGTTACTCTTTTCTGTTGCTGTGAGAAAGCACCCAAAGTCAAATAATTTAAGGGAGAAATGGCGATTTATTCAGCTTACAGTTCCAGAAAGGAATTTATAATCTTTCATGGTAGAGGTGACATAGCTGGTGGCCAAAGCTAGAGAAAGGCCTAGGTCAATGTTGATATCTTGGAGGCTGAGAGCACTGAGAGGTTTGGAGACTCCTTGCAGCAAAGTGGAAATCTCTACGAGGTAAGGTGGGACTGATACACTTCAAGGTCCAACCTCTGTGACTGTCTTCCTCCAGCAAGGCTCTACCTCTCAGACTTTACTAAACACATGAGACTGTGGGGGATACATTTCAAACCATGTTAAACCTACTGTGATGATGCTTCTAATTTTCCAGAGAAGGGGAAATTTATACATCATAAGGCATAGAAAACTATCTCCAAACAAATAGAAAAAAATGATACTTCTGACATTGGGAAGGAAAGGACACTCCTGAAAACAAGAAATAATTAGGAATACTATATGGAATACATTGATGATATAAATGTGGACATGCTTTAAAAAAGTTCCTAATTTAAAGTGTTTATGTCTATGTCAGAGAGTTCTGTCCACAGTGATATAATTCTCTGATGTCCTCTGAATGCTCTTAATAAAAAGAAAAAGAATGCATCTAATTTTGACACAAGACACTAAAGGTTATTTCTCACTTGCATGCCTTCATTCAGACTGGTTCATGGTGGAGCTTGTTTACAAGGCTGTAAATACACACAGATGCATTGACCTGATGACTTGGCTGCTAGCATTCAGTTACAATGGAAATCTCAATGGTTGGTTCACTGGTTATATCCTTTGTTTACCACCTATAGTCTTGGGGAACCTCTGTGCTAGCCTCTTCTAGTCAACTTGTCCACTGGAATAATCATAATGTTCCCCTTGAAAACTAAGTGAGGAAACGCAAAGCTAGGTTAAATAATCAATCAGCCACAACTATCAACCAAATACTCCCTCTCACAGGATTTGTTTATGAATATGCTCATCAGATTGGATTAATAATTTTAGATTGATAACAATTTCTTAATTTAAGTAAACACTATGTTTATGACCCTAGTTGAAGATTCAAATCATGAGACACTAGTGAGTTTTTTTAAAGTATCTTCTTTATGAAAGGAATAAAGAAGAGCTCTTGAAATGCCAACAGCCTGGATGATTGTGTCAGTGATGTGAAAATTCTGTACAAAAGAACCATATCAAATTAGAATTGAGAAACTAAAAGGATGCCTGTGTGTGTATGTGGGGGGATGAGATAGTGAGAGAGCCAGAGCCAGAGACAGAGACAGAGACAGACAGAGAGAAAGAAGGAGAGTTGATGTCAGGGGGAGGGATGACACTTTTGAAAAGTGCCTACAGTGTTTCAAGGAGTTTACTATTCATGATTTCGAGGAAGCTAACACACTCTCAAGGTTTGCTGTTCAAAAATTACTTCTTATGGTCTGACGTACCATGGAGGCATGTGAAAGTCAGAATCCCGGTGGTTGGGGACTAGACTAATACACTCGGAGCTGATATATTCTGGAACAAAGATAAGTATGAGTAGTTTTAGAAACATATTCATGTTTGGGTGATTTATTTAGTTGTTTTATTATCAAATTATGTTTTTTCCTAAAAACCTAAACCTCCAGGTATTTACATTTTCTGGTACAATCATAAAGGCAGTGAATATACCTACAGTGGTTTCCTGACTCGGCACTAAAAGATCTGATTTAGTGAAACAATCAACCTCTAAATGGAGAAAATTAGAACATAAAATAACTTGTCATTTCATAAATTATTTTTATGGTGCACCACTGTAGTCGTGTTATGCATAGGCATGCTCTCATTTAAAATTGGGTTGCTTGAATATTGTTTATGACTTGACAGTATGTATGCCTTTCATTTTGTAGCTATAAAAAGATCATAGATGCACTTTGCATATTCAATAAGCATGTCTTTATAGTACTTCTTATAATAAAACACTGAGTTAAAAGTTAGAAGAGTCACTATAAATTTGTAACGGACTCTACATTCTGATTCATCTACTTCATAGCCTCTAGTCATTTATATGTAAAGACAAATAATGGTGATGAATGAGTGACTATCTATTCTAGATTAATTTGTAGACAAAATAATATAATGCTGACATATGCCTGACACATGCTACTATTGTTGAATAATGGTAGAGTTCACTCCATTATTATTATGTTCCTAGAAACTTTACTTTTTCTAGCCATGGACATCTTTGAGAATAATTTTGGACAAGATTCCAGTGTTGTCTCATGTTTCTTGGAAGAACAGCTACCAGGATCAAAAAAAACTTTATATTTACACCTGGTTCTCTAATTACATCCTAATCGAAGCTGCCATTTGAACAAATTAAATATAACTTCATTGAAGACCCACACCTAGTAGTGTGCTATGGGCATGTTTAAATTGGGACTAGGAACTTAGAGTGATATTAAAATTATGACCGAAAATGTCATAAGATAATGATATTTATTTTCAAATTTTGGTGGGATTAGATAGGGTTTAGTCTATACTCCACAGCAGGCCAAGAATCATGTAAGTTTCAATTATCCTGTGCCATTCTGTGTTTCTGTCTCTCTGTCTCTTCCTCTCTCTTGAATGTATAGGTAAATTAAAGGCATGGATGATATCTCTTAAAAATTATATTCCCTTCCTACTGAAAAATCGTACAGGAATAATCACAAATTTTCCAATGTTAGATGTAGGAGAAGGAAGAGTGGTTTTTTTCTTTTTTGCTTCCCCTTTATTTTTTTCAGGGATAATTATTGCATCATCAGGAAAAGAATGAAGTTTTGCATTTCCAAATTCACTACTCTGTCTTTTACCACGATGAAATCAATAAAAGTTTATCTATGTATCTCTGGTACTTTCAATTTTTTGGATATAATTGTAAATCATATTTAGTGTGCACAGTTATCCTGTGCCAGATTATAAGGAAGAATAGTGTGCAGTACATGAGGAAATGAAGTCAAGGTGGATCAAAAGACTAGAGCCCACATCTCATAACTAATGTCGATGCTCTGCAAACCATTGTTACACTGCCTGTCACACTCATCTGCTACACATACTAGCTCTAGAATTTTAGAAATCTAATGGTGAAAGAATCAAGGACCTAGTTTTACTGTCTTTGGTTTACTGTCAAGTTTCCTTTGGAAAACTTAAAATGTATTGAAAGTCTGCAGGGGATGGGGCAGGGCTAATGTGGTGCTACCCTTGGCTAGTGAAAAGGGATGTGTGGCAGGAGGAACATAGTATACAAGGAAAAGATGTGGCTGTAGTTTTTGCTGTAGTGAGGAGTTGTCCTCAGAGCCAGAGTCATGGCAAGGAAGTATGATGGAAGATCCTTTGACTGAGTTTTCGGAACTAGGCTCAGTGTACTCCTTTTGTGGCCTCCATTCTGTCAAGCAACCGGGGCTCTTGAGTCCCCGCTATTCCCAGTTTCTAGCATTACTTCAAATTCCAGTACTTATTTAAAATAAAATAAACCTTTTTCTTCTATGCCCACATTACAAGCCCTTGTCATTGTTTCTGTAGTGTTTGACTCCCCCTGTCTGTTTTTAAATCTCATTTTAAAAAATATTAGTTAATCTTGAAAATATGAGTAAGATGATGTGTGAGCAAAACTCATTTTCTGAAATTATAAGAAATTATTTTAATCTAATGAGATTCCCTAAAATAGAAATGGAAGATTGATCACTGAAGTATCAACTGGGGATATGGACTTTTTTGTGGAATAGTTTCTTTTCTTAAAATATATTCTTTCCATTCCTTATTTCTCATCTACATTTTTCTGTGTAATCTTTGGTGTTTCAGATGATTTAGTATAATTCTGTGAATTTGAAAACAGTGTAATTGATGAGTTACTTGTATAAAGACATCTTCACTACTGCAAAGTTAGAAATATATTACAAATGAGTTTGATTTCTTAGACTTCATTTTTCAAATGTGACTGGCAATTGCTCACCAGGAATTGCTCACTCCCTATTTCTTTTTTCAGCAGATTCATGACAGCTGAGTAGCAATCAGGATTGAATAAACCCAAGGGCGGTGAACAATCTCACACATCCCAACAGAAAATAATTGCAGCAGTCACTTCTCAAATCTGCAGCAAAGCTTTTAAAACAGATTCTCTTATACTCTTTTACAACTTATGCAACATTGTGGATTCTATAAAGATGAAATATAACAATCGGATTTTGCTAAATTAAATATGAAATTTACATTTTCAATCAAACTGCCTTGATTATAAACGCAATAAAAAACTATAAACAAATGTTCAAGAATATATCAAACAGGAATTTGTGTATCCTTAAATGAAGCAGAAAATACTTTCATTTCCTCATTTTGAGAAACAGGATAACATTCTTGCTTTGAACACAATGTTGACATTAACTTTCCTTATACAAAGTTCCAGTAACCTTCGAATATAATTACAAAAGTAGGCATGTAAAAATAAAGAACTATTTAAACAGAAAAATTTCCAATGACTTTGCTAGTCATAAAAGGAATTAGAACAGGAAAATAAGGCACATAATTTCTAAGGTTACTTAAATATTGTATTTCATGAAACTTGGTCACTTTGATGCTTAAAATAAAAACAGAAGGTATTTCTTTTGTCTTTAGACTTTCCTGAAATAAAAAGATAGAAGAGATAAATATGCAAAATATCTAAAGTGGATAGTATACTTTAAACAATACATTGACAATCTAAAAAGGATATCAATATACGGCAACATACTAATTAATTTGACTCATTGGGAAAATATATGAATAGTTGTAACTAGAATAGTCACCTTGATCATATACAATCAAACTTTGTATGATGAGAATTCAGTCAGTGAAATGGTCCTATAGAATTATTTTACTCCAGACCACAGCAGTCATCTTAGATGACTTAAAAAACAATGTATGATATTTTCATAGTGAGAAAACTGCTTAGTAAAGCATTTCTCAAAACAGTCCTGGCAGAAGTTCATGAGTTTATATGTGTCTATCATCTATCATTTGCTTTAACTTTCTCTCTATCTATATCTACTAATCATCTATAATTTCTCTAACCATTGTTTTTTGTCAAAGTAAACTAATAACCATTATTAACACCATAAATTAAGAGATGTAACATAATAAGTTAGTATTTCATCTGAAATAATTATCCTCTCATATTTTCCCAGTTGAGGAGCTCTCCTTCAATTAAATTTTTGTGATGGGCTCTATCTTTTTTTGATTACTCTCACCATTAAATTTGGAACTTTAATAAATATTTAAGTCAAGCAAGCTAGAAGGACTACAATTTGAAGCTTTAATCAATAAGAGTAAAAATTATGAGAGTAGGAAATGAGCAGAATAGCATCAAAGAATATCCTTTTCAGTGCTGTACTAGTGGCTACTGCCACACTGATTCTAACCATTCTGTCTTGCTAATGCCTCTTGTTCTATTCCAAGAATTTTCTGAGCCCCTATTAGCTTTTGTAAGAAAATACCCATCTTTATTCTTGGAGAATTTTTCTGTTCTTTGACCCTCTTTCCATCCTGAAAATACAGATAAATCAAGCTGTATTTTTATAACTTAAAAGTTGAGAAACTCTATCCTTATTCTTTGATAATAAGTCCACTGGTGGCACATGCATACAAACATGAATTTTATGAGCATGTCCTATATATGTGTTTCATAAAGAATGTGCTGATATTATAGTATTATTTTCATTACATGGAATTTATTTATTAAATACAAATGCTTTCCAGCAATTGCTAACAGATGACCTTGCTACTAAGTGCACACTTTATCTTGACTCCCCAGGTTTCTTCCTTGACAGAAGAGTGATGAGGCACTTCATTTTGTCACAGTAGAAAATACTCAAATTGACATCTTTCTATAGTTCCATGAGGTCTGGAAACTTGTTATTAGTTCTTAAATGTGGGACAGATTTAGTGGGTAGGAGAAAAGTGCAACTCTGTTAGGAAAATATCAGGCATATCTGTCTATGAATTCAATGTGAAGGTCAATTATGGAAATATATACTAATCAAAGTAAGATGCCCCACCTAACTTGAACTTTTCAATTAAACAACAGTAGTATTTTAAAACTCATAGTGTAAAACACTCAAAACCTGATTCTTTTTCCTTTTGAGAGAGAGATCTTGCTACATATTCCAGATTAGAACTTGTACTTACTACCCTCTCCTGTTTCAGTTGGCTGCTGGGTAGTAGGATTATACATGTGACCTTTATATCAAGCTTCATAATTGGACCTCTTTGAATGCTTTTAGATTGAATATAAAAGTAAGTTCAAGACAAGTTTATGATTCTGTTGTGAGGCTCAATAGCTTGCTTCAATATATCAAAAGAAAGTATAAAACATGTTTGTGTTAAAATGTAGTTATGTTAAAATGAAATTGCTTTACTGCAACAGAGGTTTATTTTAAAATGTCTGTGTATACAAGACCTTAGCACAGTTTAGTCACTAAGAACAATTATATTAATTTTATCAATTTGAATGGAAAATTCTTTTAAATATAGGATGATATTTACCCTTCACTTTTTGGAGATCAAGCCCAAGATCTTGTTAATGTTAAACAAATATTTTACCACTAAACTGTGTCCTCACTTCCAAATCATGTTCAAAGTGATATAGATTTCTAATATTATAAATGTGCTCTATATTATTATTTTTTATATATATTTTTATTTCTTCCACTCATACAAAGTTGGTAAGTACCCCATTCCCCTCCTTCCCTCCATCCCTCCCTATATCCCCTTGCTCCCTTCCCCCTTTTCCTCTTCCTTTCACCCCTCTTTTCTCCCAGAGCCTCCCCACCCCCCCATTCCTGGAGCATCCTTTAGTGTGCATGTCAAACTTCCCTCTGGGTCCTCCTGTCTGATGAGGTATATGGACTCAGTAGCATTGCCTAGAGCTCTTTTTTGTGTTCCCCGTTAGTATAGGCACACTACTGTGGCTGTTAATCCCTTGCCTCTAAGGACTGTAGTGCCTGTGATCCATGCTAGACTTAAGGGGGTCAATGATATGTTGGTCATTGCACAGGTTATGCAAAGTCCTACTATGATTAATTCGGCCCTAACTTGTATGGAGTATTTTGCATATCGTTGCTCCTCCCTATCTTTAGGCTCTTACAATCTTACCGCCCCCTCTTCCGCAAATTTCCCTGAGCTATAGGATGGGGAGAGATTAGGCTGCCTGGTTCCAGGTGGTTGATGTAGAGTCTCTGATTTTCTGAATTACGGTTTGGTGATTTTTTTTCAGTTTTGCTGCTCCTGCACTGCCCTTGGCTCAATTCTATGGGTATTGGATATCACTCCCTGGCCAGAGATAAAAGCCTGTTAAAATAGAGTCTTATTATAAGAGTAGATTCAAAAGTAGATGGAATAAGAATAGGAGACCGCGGTGAGGAGGGGGCAGTCTCTCATTTGCAGGATGGTTACCTTCTATCTGCCAGACTCTATGCTCTCCCTTTCTGGTGAGATCATACCCCATCAGATGCAAGTGACCATGAAAGAAAGTTTGTGAGCTTAACCAGATGTGTCATTACTTACTTGCAGTCCTTGATGGTGGCCTATTTTCTCTGCTGTAGCATGATCCCCTCTCTCTTGTTTCTGGTGGTTCCTCCTTCCCCTTCCCTCCCTGCTTACAATCTTTGCAGTTACTGTAGATATTACAGAGATTTATCTTTGAGTGTGTCACTAAGTGGGTTTGTTACTAGGACCCACCTATTACAAAGTACATACGGCACTTAATTTTCTGTGTCTGGAATACTTCACTCAATACAACTTTTTTAAATTCCATCCATTTCCCAGCAAATTTCATTAGTTCATCATTTTGATGGCTGAGTAGTATTCCATTGTATAAACATACCACATTTTCCTTATCCACTTGTCAACTGTTGGGCATTTGTGTTGATTTCATGACTATTGTAAACAGTGCTGCTATGAACATGGTTGTGTTGGTGAATTTTTGCTTTGTGGGGGATTATTCTCAAAAGTGTAATAGCAAGGTCATATGGCATTTCAATCTTTAACGTTTTTTAGAATCGCCAGACGGCTCGCCAGAGTGGTTGTATAAGCCTCCATTCCCACCAGCAATGTAGGAGAGTTCCCTTCTCGCCACACCATCTCCAACATTTGGTGGATTTTTAACATCCTGACTGGGGTGCGATGATATCTCAGGGAAGTTTTGATTTGCATTTCCCTGATGGCTAAGGATGTGGAGCATTTTTTAAGATATTTGTTAGACATTTCGATTTCTTCCCTGGTAAAGGTTCTTTTAAGTTCTATGGCCCATTTTAAAATTGGGCCATTTGTTTCCTTGGTTCTTTGTGCACTCTGGATAATAGAGCTCTATCAGATATGTGATTAGTGAAGATTTTCTCCCATTCTGTGGGTTGCCTTTATGCTTGAGTTACAATCTCTTTATCTGAACAGAAGCTCTTTATTTTCATAAGATCCCATCTGTTGAGTGTTGGTTGTATTGACTGTGCTATTGGATTTCCATTTAGGAACTGTTGGCCTAGTCCAGTCAGCTCGAGGATGTTCTCTACTCTTTCAACTAAAGTTTTTATAGTCTCTGGTCTGATATCAAGGTCCTTGATCCATTTGGAATTAAGTCTTGTACATGGTGACAAGTACGGGTCCAGTTTTAATCTTCTGCGTGTGGAGATCCAGTTTTGCCAGCAACATTTGTTGAAGATGCTATTTTTTTTCCATTGAATTTTTTGGGCCCCTTTGTCAAAGATCAAATGGCTGTAGTTATGTGGGCTTATATCTGGGCCTTCAATCCTTATCCATTGATCTGTGTGTCTATTTTAGTATCAGCACCAGGCTGTTTTCACAAGTATGGATTTGTAATATAGACTAAGGTTTGGTATAGTGATACTTCCAACAGTGTTTTGTTACTTAGGATTGTTTTTGCTATCCTGGGTCTTTTGTGCTTCCATATGAATCTTGAGATTGTTTGTTCAACTTCTTTAAAGAATTGCTTTGGTTTGATTGGTATAACACTGAATCTGTGTATTGCCTTTGGTAGGATAGTCATTTTCATGATATTGATTCTGCCAATCCAGGAATATGGGTGGTCTTCCCACCTTCTGGTGTCTTCTGTAATTTGTTTCTTTAGGGCTTTAAAGTTTTTCATTTTAAGGTCTCTTACTTCCTTGGTTAGGTTTATACCAAGGTATTTCATTTTTTTTAGGGGTTATCTAAATGTGATTGTTTCTCTCAGGGCTTTTTCACTTCTTTCATTCTGTGCATATAAGAAGGCCACTGATTTTTGTACATATATTTTGTATCCTCCTACCCTGCTGAACTTCTGTATTAGTTGCTGGAATTTCCTGGTGGAGTTTTTGAGATCACTCAGGTATATGATCATGTCATCTGCAAATAGAGATAACCTGACTTCTTCCTTGCCGATTTGAATCCCTTTTATGTTCCTTTCTTGTCTTATGGCTTCAGCTAAGACTTCAAGTACAATATTGAATAGAAGTGGTGAGAGTGGACAGCCTTGTTTAGTTCCTGATCGAAGCAGGAATGCTTCAGGTTTTTCCCCATTGAGTGTAATTTTTGCTGTAGGCTTGTTGTATACAGCTTGTGTGTCTGGGATAAAGCCTACTTAATCCCCGTGAATGATCTTTTTAATATGTTTTTGAATATGATTTGCTTAGACTTTGTTGAGAATCTTTAGATCTATGTCATCAAAGAGATTGGCCTATAGTTTTCTTTTTTAAGTGTATCTCTATTAGGTTTTGGAATTAAGAGGATATTAGAATTTGGTAGTGTTCTTTCCTTTGCTATTTAATGGAACAGTTTAAGGAGTATTGGTGTTATTAGCTTCTTAAATGTCTAGTAGAACTCTGTGCTGAATCCCTCTGGTCCAGGACATTTTTCAGTGGGACGATTCTAGATTACTTCATCGATTTCCTCATATGTTATAAGACTATTTATATAATTCAAAACTTCCTGATTCAATTCAGGCAAGTTGTGCTTACGTAAGAATTCACACATTTCTTTTGTGTTGTCAAATTTCACAGAGTATACGTTTTTGAAATATGACGTTATAATTCTCTGAATTTCTTGGGTATTTGTAGTGTTAACTCCATTTTCATTTCTAATTTTGTTAATTTGTGTTTTTTCTGTCTTGCTTTTGGTTAATTTAGGTAGGGATGTACCTATCTTACTGATTTTTTCAAAAAACCAGCTTTTTGACTGGTTGATTCTCTGCATCATTTTCCTTATCTCAATTTCAGATATTTCTCCCCTGATTTTGCTAATCTCCTCTCTTCTACTGTTTTTGGGATCAGATTGCTCTAGTGTCTCTAAAGCTTTGAGCTGCATTGTTATTTATTTGTGGTTTCTATTTTTTTGATGTAGGCATTAAGAGCTATGAACTTACCTCTCTGGATAGCTTTCATTGTGTACCATGATTTTGATAAGTTATATTTTCATTTTTGTTCACTTTCAAAAAATCTTGAATTTCCTTTGTAATTCTTCCTGAATCCAATTCTCATTCAGCATCATAATGTTTAGTTTCCAAGAGTTATTGCATTTTATGTTGTTTGTTGTGTTGTGGATGTCAAGCTTTAGGCTGTGGTGGTCTGATAGGGCACAGGCTAGAATTTCAACTTTCCTGTATATGTGTAGATTCATTTTGTGGCCCAATATGTGATCTATTTTGGAGAAAGTTCCATGTGCTACTGAGAAAAATGCGTATTCTTTCGTGTATGGATGAAAAGTTCGATAGAGATCTGTAAGGTCCATTTCAGTAAGAGTTTGATTAATTCTATTATGTGTATCTCTGTTACGTTTTTGACCTGTTCATCTATCCCATGTTGAGAAGGCAGTGTTGAAATCCCCAAGAATTTTCATATGGGGGTTGATTTCTTGCTTTAGACGCTGTAGGATTTGCTTAATGAATGTTGAGTAGCCCGTATTAGGTGCATATATATTCAGTATTGTGAAGACTTCCTGAAGAATTGCATCTGTGACTAAAATGTAGTATCTATCTGTGTCTCTTATGTTTTTTTTTTTTTTTTGGTTTGAAGTCCACTTTGTCTGATAGCATAGTGGCTACCCCTGCCTGTTTTCTGGTTCCATTAGCTTGCAGAATTTGGACCAGCCTTTTATTTTTAGGGTGTGCCTATCTTTTGTGGTGAGATGAGTTTCCAAGTTTGTAATCTATGTCTTGATTGGTGAGTTAATTCCACTGACATGTAATGTTATAATGGAGAAATTATTTTTAATTCCAGACTTTTTTATGTTTAGTGGCTTTTGTAAGTGTATTATTTGACTTTTAGGTTTTGGTGGTATTATACTTCCCTTCTGCACTCCTGGATACGCTTGTTTTTTTCTTCAAGCTTGAGTATCATTTCCAGCAATTTTTGAAGCCCTGGTTTGGTAGAAATGTAAGCCTTCAAGTGTCTTTGTGCTGGAAAATTTTTCTTTCTCCCTCAATCATGACAGATAGTTTTGCCGGGTATATCAGTTTGGGTTGACATTTTGCTCATTCAATACTTGAAGTACGTCTGTCCAAGCTCTTCTTGCTTTTACTATTTCCATTGAGAAGTCATTTGTTATTTTAATAGGTTTACCTTTAAAAGTAGCTTTTTTTTTTTTTTGCTTGAAACTCTCAGCACCTTTTCTTTGTCTTGAGTGTGGAATGTTTTGACTATTATTTACCATGGCAAGTTTCTATTTTGGTCATATCTGTTTGGAGTGTGGAATGCCTCTTGTATTTGCATGGGCCTCTCATTCTTTTGATGAGGGACGTTTTCATTTATGATAATTTGAAAAATTTCCTCAGGTATGGTATTTTGGAATTCTTGCTCTGGTATCCCATGAATGCGCATGTTAGGCTTCTTCAGGGTGTCCCATATCTCTTGAATATTCCTCTCAGGTATCTTTTTGACTTTAACTACCTCTTCTTTTGAGCTGCTTAGTACTTCCACTTTGTCTTCAAGATCTGAAATTCTATTTTCTCCTTCATTAATTCTGTGGATAAGACTCTTTGTTGAGTTTTGGGTTTAAGATACCTTGTCTTTTAGTTCAGTTTTAAACTCTGCTTGAGTCTGTTTTAACTGCTCTATGCCTATTTTTGTTTCTTGCACTGTTTTTCTCAACCCCTCCAAGTGTCTGTTGTTTTGCTGTTCAAAGTGTTTGATGCGGTTATTTAACTCCTCTCGGATTTCCTCTTTCATAGTATTGATCATAGTAATGATGATGCTTTGAAAGTCATTATCTTGGGCCTGGTTTTCTTGGTTATTTTCTGTGAATTTTTTATGGTTGGAATCTATCATTGTGTGGTTAATTCTTTTGGTGGGAGATTTTTCTTCTTATGTTTTGTTTTTCAGGGATCTGTGCTTTGACTTGGGCATTGTTTTGTCTCTTAAGACCTTTCAGTTTCTGTGTGTTTTTGACTGAATTGATTTAGTTGGTATTAGCAGTTATTACTAGTGTTTGCCTTGAAGTTAGGTATGATTGTCTGTTGTTATTGTTATTTCCTACATGGGGCTATTAGACTGTTAGTACATCAATTAAGTCAGGTTTAGTACACAGAGGGTGAATATTAGTAGTGCACTTACAATTTAGTACCTTGGTGATATGTGAGGGTGAGTGGTATAGTCTCTGAAGTTGTATATGTTTTGGGGGTGGCTATATGGAAAAGTTAATCTACAGTGATTAAAAATTGAAGGGAACAAGATGGTAAAAAAGGGGTTTACTTATCTTTGGGGTGGATGTGGAGAATCTCTCCCATGTGATGGGATGATTTTAGAGAACTTCAGATGTATGGCATTTGTCCCCTAGAGCTTTGCTTGGGTTTTCTTTGGACTCTGTTGAATTCTGAGGAGCAATGTGTCCTCCCTGGACTGCAAGCATCCCAGGCGGGTGGGAAGTACAGAGGAGCTGGTGGTGCACTTCACCTGGGACCTGGGGTGTGGCCCAAAGGCCCACACAAGCCCGGGGCTGCCTGGATGTTGCTGAGGCTGGCCGGTGGAAGGAGCTGGGATGGGCTGGTGGGATTTAACTGAGATCCAGGGTGTCCGGGAGCATCTGGGGCAGGTGGGCCAGGAGACTGGCAGAGCTATTTTTGTTTCTTTATCAAAATATCTGCCAAAGAGTTGCATGTTGTTTTAGAAATATAATGTTAAATTATTTAGATTATAGCAATTTCATAGCTGTGAAAACATTATATTATCTCCACAAAATCCCCAAATCTTGTTTGTGAAACTTTATTTACTTCCATTTGAATTGGTCACTGAGCTGATGATTGTATCTTTCTTTTTATTATTCATTCATTCATTTATTTGAGAGACCAGGAGAATAAGAGCAAAAGTCGGAGCTAGAATGAGAGAGGGCGAGAGAATGAGAGCTATAATAAAAAAGAGAATCCATACTATTGCACAATATTTGGGTTCTGGCAGTTGAACTTAACTAGTTTTGAAAACAAATACCTTACCTGCTGAAATATCACGCCATTGCAGAGATTCTAACTTTCTATTTCATAATACTTAACTTCAACCATACTTGAAGTGGTGGCTTCATTAACAATTTGATGTATGTAAAGGACTAACAAGAGACCAAGAGAATTATTATTTTAAGACTATTTTTTAAAGTAACAGTTCTTAATGTCTGTGAGTTTTTAACCATCTCTTCCAATAAACTGACAAGGAAACCAAGCAATTTTGTTATGTAGGAAGAAATTTTATTGATTATTCTGTTGTTACTCTTCAAATAAGTTCACAACTACAAGGAATATATGACTTGAATAACTGAATGATTTTAGAAGTGAAATTAACACATACCATAGCAACTTTTTAATCTGTGTTTCATCAGTTTGTTTTGTTAAACTCGTAATTTGATTTTTTAGAGGCAGATTAATATAAGTACCAAGAGGACAAAAGATCTCAGCTTTAACAGAAAATTGTCATAGGGAAACATGATAGTTTCATAACTTTAGCTTGGACTATAGAAATTACTAACTTTATGGGAAATTCAAAGGAAATCCTCCATTCTCAGCACTCTGGGTATGAAAATGCAGGTGTACCCAAACACTTCCCCACTTTGTACTTCAAGTAGAATATTTGCAATTGTCTTTAATTGTTAGCAAAATGTTTCATATATTTTATATTCCTACTCTCCTCTGTGATACCAGTCTAGTATTTCTAGCATGTTCTATGAACTACCATATCTCAAAAATCTCCTTTCAAGGAGTTACTCAACAGCTGAGTTTATAATTTAGGTCAAGCTAGTTTCACCCAAGCCTATATGACTTCTTTCTCTTTCTTGGGATAATGGAACTATTTAGTCAGAGACATAGGTTTATGTACCCATAAGATTTTCTTACTGTTATTCTTTCATATGTCACTATGTGTCCTCTTTTGCAAAGTCTGTAGATGAAAGACAGATTTTTTTTCTTTTTTGCTTGTTTTTCCTATAATCTTTGTGATCTGGCTCTTACTTGCTTTCTTTTCTCCTAAATGCATTGCTTCTATCTTTTCTCCTCACTGCCACCTAGGTTCACTAAAGGTATTCTCATATCTTCAGGTAGGGCAGATTTTCTAAATTTACAGATCTTTTGCTCATACCCCACTTCTGATTGACTGGTGAAACTTTGATTCTTCACTGAGGTCTAGTTTATATCTTTCATAGGGAAACTGAGCCTTTCTGAACTGTCTGTGCAGTCTTGCTGTGGGAACAGTGTAGTGATACATGATGACCGACACTTTGCCAACCTGTTGCTGCCACTCTTCTTAATTTCTCATTATAAAAAGTAGAACATTTATTTCTTTATTATGGGTCCACAGTCATGTACCTATATATTCTCTGTAAATGTTTGCTATGAGAGTGACTATTGCTTGAACAGTATTTGTTCCTGAAATCACAGACTATTACAAGTCAAATGATACTTAGCTTGTTCATAGTCATCACATTTAGGATTCACATTTAATAATTTTTTAAACATTTTTATTATGATTTCTGCTCATACAAACTTAGTAGGTACACCGGTTCCCTCCCTCTCTCCTCCTCCGCCTGACCCCTTTGCTCCCCCTCCCCTCACCCTTCCCTTCCCATCCCCCAGTGCCTCCCCTCCCAATCCCCGGAGAATCCTTTAATGAGCATGCCAGTTCTCCTCTGGGCCCAATTTGAGCTTGGCTAATAAGGGACATGAACTAAAACTTATGTCTTTATACAGGATTCAGGTAAAGTATATAAGTTCCAGAAAATTATTAATGTATGAATATTCATAGATTGAGCTCTGTTTTCAAAATTTAGGAAGTGGGAGAAATAACAATAAAATCACAGTTTGCTAAAATTTGATAATATACATACTACATTATTCAACTGATGTTTATGATTTCTAAACTTCTGTTCAAATGTATTTTCATGGTTCCCAGCAAAAATATTCATCCATTAAAAACAGCTGCACTTTGCAAATATGTATATATACTATGTTTTGAGTTTGGTTTGACATAAGTATCTGAAGTAGAGAATTTGCAAACTGCATGTTAATTGGTCTAATACAATAAACTTTGCTGAGGATCAAAGGATGTAGCTTGTAGAATAAAGGATATACTCGAGGGAAAAACTATACCTCTTGTATAGTTTTAAAATAATCATTCAAATTATAAAATATGTATCTGTTACAACCAGACAGGACACAGCATAGTGCAGTTGAAGAACAGTGAAATAGACAACAGCCAACTAGAAGGTAGCGTACCAGTGACCCTGCAATGCTCACCCAGAATCAGGTCAACCATATCTCTCCTCATCCTAAGGCTCTGGGAACCTTAAAGAAGAGGGGGATGGTAAGATTATAAGAGCTTAAAGATGGGGAGATCCACTGCTGGTTAAGATATTCCACTCAGGGCAGAGCTGCTGCATCAAGAACTCACTGCAATGAAGACTTATGCTCATCAGACTTGCACGATGACTGACATACCAACACATGGTCCCATTGAAGAGAGAGGATCTCAGGAGAAATAATTAGGTACAATGGGAACCATAGACAGGTGAAGGAGAGTGCTTCTGTCAGTGGGTCTGTCTAAGGAGGAGCCACTTGTTCTGCTATAGAGGCATGAGCCCCCACCAGAGCCGATAATCAAAAGGGAACCCTGGGTTCACACAAGCAGAAAAACAGGATGGAAGGGAGTGGAATGGATTAATGAAGGGAGCAGGGGGGGGGCAAGAATAATTGCTCAATGTGCTTATAAAACTAGGAAAAATAAAATAAAATTAAATTTAAAAATGCATCTGTTTTGCAGTAACTTTAGTGTCTGTGTGCAAATTAATGTCCTCGATATTTATTTTATGTTAATATCAAGTATTCTAAAGAACAAGGTAAGTGGCCTTTAGATTTCCTGCATGAGGTTGTGGGTATTACATACTCATCATGGCAGACTTTCCCCTTATTCTTGTCTGTTGTTATTCATTTTACAGAAAGTATTTACTTCAGACTATTTGCACAAGGGTTTTGTTTATTAATTTTGTTTTTATTTGGGAACAGTAATTTTCTTTCTTCTGTGTTAGTTAAGTGCTAAGGACTTTAAAAATAATGCTTTCTCATGTCCACAGATAACTGAAATTATATAAAACTTGTCGCTGATAATATGTGAATAGATCTATTCAAAAAGATGTAGTATATGGGTGAAATGGCTCACTTTGCATGTTCTTTCTTCAAAAAGTATGAAAACAAACAAGGCATGATGGTGTATATCTGTTAAACCAGCATATGGGAGTTAGAACCAGGAGGATCATGAACTCATCACAAGGCTCAGTTATATGGTGATTCCAAGACAAACCTGAGCTATGTAACACATTGTCTCAAACCAACCAACCAACCAACCATCCAGCCAACAAACATGAACAACAAAAGAGAAAAAAGCTTGAAAACAAAAATCTCTGTGGAACTGAAGTTGCTTATTTATGAATATTTAAAACTACATAGAAAGAAAATTATTGTCCATAATTTTATGGCGATATTGTTGGGCATTTGATAAGCCCCACTTTCCCTTACTCTGATGGCACTGGAGCAAGCCAAAGTTCTGGAGCACAACTATTGTGAACTCTTCCCTTAAGGTAATTCGACTTGACTTGTCAGTCACCTAGCCAGAGTTCAAAACCCCAGGAAATAAGATTTCCCAGAGTCAGGAAGAAGAGATGGGCTAGCCCCTGAGCTTCACAACTCCAGATGTCCCTTCCTTGGTCTTTGTCCCAGTGCGGCATGGCAGAAGCAGCAGCTCTTGCACTTCTACACTGCACATTGTTAAGACAATTTCCCTTTTCTCTTTCTTGGTCTCTTGCTCTCTTGTCTATTTTTTTTTTCTTTTCATTTCTACATTTTAAGCATGATTTGTCTGCTTAGCTCCCTCCTTGCTGCAGCTCCCCTAGTTCCCAACTTGTGTTCTCAGCTTTCCCTCTGACCTTTCATCTTCCATTTTAACATAGACCATTGGCTTTTACTCATGTGTAATTCTTTCCTGCTTTGTAATTGTTATATGGTGGAGAAAATAAGTAGGTACTTACCAGACAGCATAAATGTTGCCAAATCCCCGCCGGGCCACGCCGGTCCAGCCGGGGAAAGGAGAGGGAAAGGGCAGGGCCTGGAGGCTCGAGGTGAGTGGGACAGCCGGCGACGGGGTCACCTACCATACCTTGGGTATCAGGTTTGGAGCAAGCAATGGATGAGTTGCTGCAGATTCAGCTTCATTCAGGAAGTTTTTGGGCTTATATAGGGTGGGGTCCAATCAGGTGTTGCCATCCCTCTGCTGGGGGTGAGGGGGACAGCTACCAATCATTTGACTGCTTAATACGTGTCCATTGCAGGGGCAGATTAGATGGCTGCTTCCCATTAGGTAGTTCATCCCTCTTTCCCATTGGTTGTTCATCTACCTGTACGGTTCCTCTATTGGGATATGTCCAGGCTTATCTGTAGCTGCAAGCCCAGGCTAGGGCCTCCCTGAATCAGTAGTGCCACACATCAATACTAATGATATAAATTTATGGGCCTGGGTTTAGTAACATGCTTTGCCTACAAGCAAGAGTATGTGATTTTTGGATCTCCAGCACCATATAAAAGCTCCTTTCTTGGTACTTATCAGTGGTCCTTGAGCTGAGGAAGTGAAATCAAGGAGGAACCTAGCGACTTGCTGTTCAAGTAGCCAATCAATAAAACTCAGGCTCAGTGAGGACCATGTCTGAAAAATTAAGGTGGGGAGCAATAAAGTCAAACACCTGATTTCAACCACTGGCCACCATATGCACAGACATAGGTATGCCCATTTTTATACTAGTGCATATAGATACACATACAACACACACAAAAGAAATAAAAAAGGGAAAAAAGATTGGTGACTTTTTTTAGATAACATTTTATATATTGCATATATATGCATTAGCTTGTGATATGTATTCATTGGATAAGTTGTTCTGAAGAAAGGAGGAAGAAATATATTTTCCTTTCCCATGAAAATAGAATTAGCCCTTTTCAAGTATGTTTACTAACTTGAGGATCATCTGCATCTGACAGCAGGTGTTTGGAAGTTTCTGGAGTTTAGAGGATGCTTGTAAGAAAAGGAATGGCTGTGTTTTATCTGGACTTGTGAGTAACACACCATCCTGGCAATATTCATGGGATTTCATGTAGCAAAAGATGTATAAAAAGAGAAGCCTTCTTTTCTGTTGAATCATGCACACAAAAGACCAAGAGATATATCTGCTTGCTTTGCTTTCTTTTATTCATATTTCAGAGCATGAGTGGGCTTAAGAAAAGAGAGTTACATATCCCTTCTAGGATGAGAAAATTTCTTTGAAAGCGTTCAAATAAATTGGAACAACAAGAACAAAAATTCAAGTAAGCTAGATGAAAGAGAAACTCTGATCACCAAGTGGAGGTTATCTGGCTGAGAAAATGAGACATGATTCTTTCATCTTGTTGCCTTCTCGAAGCATGTGTACATTTGAAAAGATGATTTTTGTCCATAGAGTCTAATGTGTAATTCATTGTGCTTTAGTTACTTTAGCTATTTTCTTGTTTAGAATTTATAAATTTTAATCTCCTTGTTATTGAAATGACTGATTTAAAAAAAAACTCTTAGTGTTTTACTGTTGAACAGATCAATGAGTTCTGATGATGTTGAAATATACCAGGTAGGCATATTGACGATCATTTTTTTTTGAGGCTGTACATTTTGTTCTGATTTAAAAGTTTTCCAAATGGTATTAATGGAGAATCAGAGTCAATATTGCCTCCTAGTAATAATCCTAAGGAGCTAACATTATTGAGAATAAGCATATAGATATAGAATTTTTACTCATATAAAATATAAAATGCAGTTTTGTGAAAAATAACTTAGGAAAGAATGTTCTAGATTAAGCCCACAAAGCATTAAATGCTGTGGGAATAAATTGGATAACATGATTTGTAGTACTGTTATGAAATGGCTGGGATAGATGAATTAAAGGCTCCTTACAGTTTACATGAGAGCACCAGCTGTCTCTTTGACTTCAAGCCTGTGATCAATGGTAGGTACAGATCTTTATATGATAGATAATGCAATAGAAAGAAGAGGAAAAGTAAGTGAGCCGATTGATCAGGAAAAATGTGGTGAATATTTCTAACTAACTGTTAAAGAATAATTAGAATCTGGTTGTTAGTGTTAAAAGTGGTGAAAGAATTCCATTCCTTAGCTTATACATATCTTGAATGTACCAAAGGTGTATGTAACATATTAGTGGATAAAGAGCACATGTTGGTTGGTAAAATTCACTTCAAGTCAAATTGTTTTCTTAAAGACCCTCATTTTTTTCAAAATTCTCTTCCCAGTTAGATGAAATAATTTTCCAGAAATCATTATAGTATGAAGTAAATTTGCTATTGGAAAGAAGAAGGAGAGTAGATAAATTGGAGCTGACTCTTTAACATGTCTCATTCATACCTGTGTGGTTTGTTGCCTTAGTATAAAATCATCAGCTGCATGATTTAAACAGTTTTGCACATTCTAATAACAAAAACGTTATTTGGGAAATAGAATAAATATTTAAATATATAATAAAATACATATTAATATATATAACAAAATATAATAAAAATATATTTGGGAAAGAACAGCAAAGTAAAGTGGGCAATAGATAAAGGCACAGATTCTCAATAGAAATTTTTCTGTGATGCATTTTTGTAGTTAAAATCCACATATATTATAGTACAATATAATACACTGTATGCTTTATTAGCATACACGGTATGCTTTATTTGCATAAATGATAAGTGGTGAAAAGCATAACATTACAGAGTATTGTGGGAAATAACAAATTCAATGAATAACACTTAAATGAATGGTGATGTTATAACTGGAGATTCACCTCCTAAACATTAAAGCATTCATTTAACATATATATATACATATATAAATCTTCATTATTAATTTTGTAAGATCAGTATTTTCAATTTATTTATTGTGTGCATGTGTGTGTGCTTAGGAAGATCAGAAGATAATTCTGATAATTCATTCTCTTTATTCATTCATATATTTTTCCATAATGTGTGATCTGGAATTTGAATTAAAAGTCTCAGGATTGGCAGCAAGTACTTTCATTGGCAAAGCCATCTCATCCAGTCTCAATTACATTTTAAATCTGATTTTATGTCAGTGAAGTCAGAATAGAAAAAGGCAAGGTAATCGAAGAAGCTTTTGATTTTTTTGCTTTTGCAGATTTTCATTTTTGTAGCTTGCATGCAAAATAATGTGTTTCATTATGACATTTTCAAATAAAGGCATTTGCATGTCTTTGTATTTTAATTCTTTGAGATATTTATATGGCTCTATATGAAATTTGAGATTTTTTTATTTTCTAAAGTTGGAATTTGAAGTAGATTGTGTTTAATCTGTAGATGACTTTTAGTAATATAGCTATTTTCACTTCATTATTTTTGGTGATCCATGAGCACAGGAAGTTTTTCCATCTTCAAGTGTTTTCTTTGATTTCTTTCTTGACTATCTTTGAATTTTCATTATAGATGTCTTTTATCTCCTTGGTTAGACTTATTCATAGGTATTTTTCCTAAAAACAAAACAAAATAAAAACCTATGATGAATTGAATTTCCCTGATGTCCAAATTATTGTATAAGTTCATTATTGGTATTATATACAAACATTTACACTTTTTTATGTTGATTTTGTATCCTGCTTACTCAAGTGAAACAGTTTATCAAAAGAGATCTAAGAGTTTTCTTGTGAAATATCTTTTTTTAAATTCATGGCTAAGAACTTATGAAAAGGATGGCCATAGGCCATTGATAGTGGGAAATACAGCAATATAGACATAATATCAAGCTGTCATATGAACACTTATTATATCCATAGTTTAGAGGAGTTCTCAATACTTGTCCTAGAAGGTTCTTTTTTGCAATGGAAGGTATTTAATACAGAGAATCAGAACAAATCAAAGTGCAAAGAATGAGTCAACCTTTTAATACACGTGTATTTTCATCTTACTAAAACTTCGAATTTTGTAAAAATAAATACATTAAATTAATAAATATAAAATTGAAGAGAAGTAGTAATTTACAAAACTCAGAATGTACATAATAATATACTTGATTACAATCTCTATATTTGGGAAGCCTGGAGTTTTTTAAGCAGTGACATTGGCTGTTTAAAAGTTGAATTCATTCTTATTAATCTATATCTTTACCTTACTACTATATCTCTGGGATCTGGCAATGTTTTCTTTTAGGCCATGTATATAAGAAATAATACTGAGTTGTTATCATTTTACTTCATGTAGATCAGCATATACTTTAAATATATATCAGGTCTCTAACAAATTTTAATCATCTTATGTATTACTTTGTATATTTTTCTTATGCTAATAGCTTTGCTTAGGAATATTTTAGGACAAATCTGATAGTCCTAAATAATAGCCATAGTCATGTGTAGCTGACACAACAAAATGGGCATATTAACCACAAGGTTGAGGATTTTAATTGGGCAATATTTCTGATTGTTTTATGCTAGATAAACTTACATGTCAAAGACTGAATCTTTCTCTTTGTTTCATAACTTGTTGCTACAATAAAGACCTAACTCAACTTAAAGGAAGACAGAAGTCTTATTCAATTCACAATTCAATTTATCTTAGCTGTTGTCCATCATGACCAGAAAGTCGAAGTGGAAGGAGCTACAGACATCACATGTATAGCTAAGAGACAAATGAAAGTTTACTTGCTAGCTTGTTTTTTTCTTTTTTTAGGTAGTCTACATCCTAAATGCATCACCTGCCTAGGAAATGGTACCATCACAATGAATAGGCCTTTTCACTTAAAGCAATTAAAAGAACTTCCTACAGGCTTGTTCAAAGACCTGCCTCAACTCTGTAATTCCCCATACATATGCCCACAGGCCCATCTGCTGTTAACCACAGCCAGGCTATTTTGGTAAAACTTTCTTGACCTTATTTGGAAATTGGTGGTTTCTGAAAATGACCACAAATATTTTCAACAGCAGTTTCTAAAACTTTAGTAGCTCATTTTCAAGATTCCTATCCTCTCAACCCTAATGACCTTAACTGTGGCCAACCTTGAGAAGCAACAATCATCTACCTGACATCCTTTCACTCCCCACACCCTTCTTTCCTGACAGTTCCTTAGCAACATCTGATGACAGGTTCAAAAAGAAAGAAAATTTTAACTCCCTTATGACTTCGCTTTTCCCACCTTTCTTGTCATATATTTATCTTAGCATACAAGTAACAGGTGGGATTTTGTTCGTCTACTGAATACCAATGGACCCCTTTTGCAGGTTTTATTCTCAAATAAAACTAGACCTGTTTTCACAGTCACTCTATTCTTATCCTTTCCTTCCTCCATTGACCTTACATCTCCTATGGATGAAGTTGGCCTTTGAGATTAATAGTCACGCTATCCTGTAGAAATGTATCACATTGCAGCTGGTTATTGGAATGTATCTCCATGACCGAAGACAAATGCAGGGTTTAAAATGTCTGAATCCTTAAACAAGAGACCATAATATTCTATTCTACTTAAGTCTTTTGTTAAGAGGCAGATGGTGACTGACAGCCCATTCTGCAGTTTTGTGTTCCCCAAACTCATCACAGTTTCTGTTGCTGATGCTTGTGAAACAGTGGCAATTTTGTTGTCTTCTTTCTTTCTTCAGATGCTTTTGGATTTGGAGGTTGTATAGACAGGCTGATAAGAGATTCCAAATGATTCTTTATGTAGCAAACTCCCTAGAGTTCAAGGAAGCTGCACTGATATCGTTATTCTATTACAGCTAAATTTACTGCTCCTCAAACACTTTTTCAGTAACTCTGCATTTGCACATCAAGGAGTTTCAGGCAGAACCACTGGGCAAATCCACATTGCTGAGCAATCTGTTCTTGAGCTTTTACTTTGAATATTCTGTGATACTAAATCTGTCAGGTGTTGAGATGTGGAAACCTGCTTTGCAAAGTCGATTTCCTGTTGCTTCTTTGCTTTGTGATTTCTGTGCTTTCACTACAATTTCTAGAATGGAGCATTCATCTCTGTTTAGTTTTGGTGATTATTAACATAACTCTGAGTGCTAGAACTCTCATGCAGACTGCTTAGTGAGGCACTGGGCAGTGGAGTGTGTGTATTCTCTACTGTCAGGAATAAGGACTTCTAATGTTGCTCAGGAAAGTAGAATCTAGCATTGTTTCCCTTTCCTTATAATTGCAAAGTAAAAATAAATTTCATTTGTTAGTATCCCCAGGATCTTGGCTATATTGTAATTGAAGGTTATGAATGCAAAATTGATTATGATGCTGAAATGCAAGTAGACTTGAAAAGTAATATGCATATGATAACTTGCAGATTGAGTTGCATAAACCACACTTTGTCAATTTTTCTAAGAATAGGTAATAGGGAAATAGCATGGGTCAATCATGTCTAAGAATGTTTCTGCCCAATACTGTGAAAGTTCAAGTTCAGAGGAGACACATTAAAATCACTCTTGAGATATTTAAATTTATAGAAGGGAGGGAGTCTGTTAAAATGGTAAAGAAGAAATATCTATGAATGAAATTACCCATTACACTAGAGAAATTGCATTTCAGTAATGTGATTGTTCTATGTCTTCATTCAGCATTAGGCCATCTTAAAGTGTCCAGGTAGCTTCATATGACTAAACAGACAGGAGACATGCCCATCTCCTATTCCTTCCTGGATAGAGTACTGTAGATTGTTCTGTTTCATGCTTATTGCTCCTGCCATCAAATGTACTTCCCAGCATCCCAACTAGGTGTCTTTATTCAAATATGAAACCAGAAGGGGGCAGTGTTAACCTGACGTTTTTAAGTAAGGTAAGTTTGTTATGCGACAATGTATTTTTGTTGTAGTAAGTTGAATTATAAGGGAATAAAATTTTGTGACACACAAATCTAAGTGTTTAAGTTTTAAGTTATAAGTTTTACTGAAAATGCTTCATTATCTGTTAAATAATTAAAAAAATAGAACAGGATCAACACTCGAATATCATGGAATCCTCTCTTGAAAATGTCTGTGTTTTCAACATGAATACAGACACTTTTATTATTGATACACACAAATCAGGGGGAGATAATCTTGATTCAAAGTTAAAAGAGAGTTGAGCATAGATGCTTTTAATCCATTAGAGAAATCTTTTATTTAAGATTAGGATTAATTTGCTTATTCTCCATGTGATTTGAGGGCAAATAAATTGGAAGAAAAGAGTGTGAGTTGTCATTTATAAAACTATCTTCAGTATAATCAGTTTTGTAGTGCTGAAATGTAGTTTGGTACTGAGACTCTTCTTAAACTTATCATAGTAGCTTTATTGCTATTTGTGGGTATATCTTTTTGTATAGATTTTACACGTAATTATTTTTTGTCTTTTCAGAGTATCATACATGAATACAGTGAATTTATGATACTGTCACACCTTACTCCTCAATCTAACCTTCACTCCTTTTCTCATTACAACCCTTATTCTTTCCTATCAGTCTTCAGTCCTACTTTCATGTCTTTTTTTGCATGTGAAGCTCACTACATTTTATGTGAGTGACCCACTAAAGAAAGTACCCCCATCCTCCTCATTTAGTATTAACCCTCAGCAGACTCTCGGGCAGGCATATTGAGATCTTTGTCTTCCTTGGTAAAATGTTGATAGGAAATATTGATAGGCAGGTATTGTGAAAATACATATAGCTACACTGAGTTCATGGATAAAACAACCCTGTTCAGAACATGTTCAGAACATATTGTCTGGTCACAACTTTGTCTTCCTTCAGACTCCATGATGTTGGGGTGAGATGGGGTTTAGGGCTGAGCAGTCCATAATTACTTATTTTCTGCCAGCTATAATTTCTGTAATAAACACCTTTCATTGCAAAAAACAGTTTGATAAATAGTCTTTATAGTTAAACCTCAGTTTGTACCCTTTAGGAGCTAACAACTACCCTGGCAACAGGTGACCATCAATGAAATAGTGGCATAAATGATAAATTGATAATCAACTGTTTTTTGATTGGATTCAAGGTTCCCTTTTCAGCAGAGAAGAGATGTCTAGTACTGTACACCAGGTAATTACTTATGTTTTAGGAAAAGCAGTAATGAAAGATAATATCTTCATTGTTCATATCTGTTTTCTGTTTTTCCTTGAGTTTTTCAATGTTTTGTGTTTTTTCTTGAGTTTCTCAATGAAACCTTTATATTTATATATTCAAGACTCTCAACTAACATTTTGTGAAACATAGCCTCATAAAAAAATCTAGAGGAAGTGAAGATGGCTTCATTGTAATTGTTGCTTGTTTTTGCAAATATTCATTCATGGAACTGTTGTGTGAATCCTGCCTGTCCCTTATGTATTTTCATTGCCTCCCCTGGTGATTGGCCCATAGGCATCTCTAACAAAGAGCAATATTGAGGTTTCGCTTCACCAAATTGCCAAGGAAAGATAGCAAAACTTCCTAGAAGACTTGTCTTATCAGATCTAGTTATGGAATTGCCAGGGAAAGAGGACCTATTTTAAATATTTTAATATACATTGGCTGTACTAATTACTCTTATCTATTTCGATCAAAGTCAAGCAATTTAAGGGAGGAAGGGAGATTTATTTAGTGTACTGTTTAATGGGGGAGAAACAGTCCTTTCATAGTGGAAAAGGCAAGGCAGACTGGCAGAGCTGGAGACAAGCTAGGTCACTGCAAACATCTTGGGGGCTGAGAACTGCTAGACTGCCTGTTCTGGAGGAGGGGGGACTAATCCACTTCAAGATTCACTTCTTGTGACTGTCTTCCTCCAGCAAGTTTCCACCTCTCAAATGTACCATGCCATTCTCAATCATATGAGACTAGGGGAACACATGACAATCCCATGTCAATCATGATACCCCACCCCTGACCCCCACAGGCTCATTAACATCTCATTATGCAAACCATTCTCAGTCAAACTTTAAAAGTCTTCATAGACTACATCAGTAGTCCCAACACAGTCCAAAAATCCGAAGTCCTAAGCCTCCTGCAAAATCAAAAGATAATTATATACTTCCAACCTACAATGGCACAGAATAAACATTCCCATTCCAAAAGGGAGGAATTGGGGCATATCCAGGAAGGATTGGTCCACAAGAAGACCTAAAACCAGCAGAAAAAACTCCAAGTCATGCAGCTCCATGTCCAACAGGTGAACTCCTCTATGAAATCATCTCAGTTCTAAAGGGTTACAGCTTTACCCTGTCAATGCAGCAGCCCATAGAACACATCACTCTCTTGGGCTGGTTCTTCCCAGGGTATACAGCTCTGCTTGGCAAATATCTCACATTATCTCTAGCATCTCTAACATCTTGACTCTTAGATGGCAAACTTTAACTCCACAGCATAAACTTCCCTTCTTGGGACTCTAAACTGCAGGCTTCCTGTAACATGTCTCCTGGATTCTGCCATTCTCTGAAACTTTGGAGGAGGGATTCATGATTTCCTCCCTCTTACATCCTTGGTGCCTCTATAACTGAAAACACATGGATAACTTTCCCAAGTTCTGTTATAATCTTGGGTTGAAGACTGGTCCCCTGGAATTACAGTTGATTCAGCTTTTTTGTGCTGAGTGCAAGAAAAAAAATCTCTTTCTCTTCTGGGCAGTGAGCCTTCTCTGATAATTTATTTTGCCCTCAGATTAGGGCATGTCTTCTGATCCAAATGAAGAGTACGCTTTGATTTGCTGTTGCAGCTTCTCTGTTTAATAATAGCCAATATTTTGCTCTCTGCTTCCTAGTTCAACTTTTTAAGTTTGAAATTGCATTTTTCATCATCAGATCTCACAATTTTTTCTTCTTTCTGTCTTGCTCTTCTTCATAACTCTGAAAAAGAGTGCTAAGGAATAGCCATGTCACACTGTTGAGAGAACATTGCCTTGAAATTTCTCTGTCAAGCACTTCAGGCAAGTTTACAGGATGAAGGCAAAATTTTATTAAACTCAGCCAATACATGGCTCCATTTTCCATCAGTCCAGTTCCAAACACAATCTTTTTTACTCTCTGAGCCATCACAAACTGGACTTCCACTGTCTATGTTTCTAAAGGCTTTATTCTCTGTCAAGCTCTCACAAGAAAGGCCCATTTGGCTCTGTCTCCAAGACACAAAGGCTTTCATAGAACAAAGCCCCAAAGTCCAAATTTCTCCCAACAAACAGTTCCAAAGGCACACTAGCTACATTACAGCATTGACCATACTTTTGGGTACCAAATTCTCTTAGCTTCACAAACAATTTTACTTGTGGTATCAGATGCTCTTAATCTCACAGCAGTACCTTACTACTCAGTACCAATTTCTGTATTAGTTATTCTTATCTGTTGCTGTGAGAGGACAAAGTCAAGCAATTTAGGGAAGAATGGGAGAATTATTCAGTTATGGTTCCAGAGGGGAGGTACAGTCTTTCATGGCTAGAAGTAGAAGCTGGATTAAGCTGAGATCATCCATCCATTTGGGAGTCTGAGTGCTACTAAACTGTTTGCTGCAAAAGCGGACTTCTTTAGGAAGTAGGCTGGGACTAATGCATCTCAACGCTCACCCCCTGTGACTTCTTTCCTCCAGGAAGGTTCCACCTCTCAAAGGTGTCCTGACTTTTCCAAAAATAAGAGACGGTGTAGGACATGTTTTAAACCATGACATTTTCTTAGAAGAAGTGATAGTCAACAACTATTTTAGGTGACCTTTTATTCAATGATTTATGGATTTTATTTGTAAAATATCCCATTCTCTATATGCATAATGCTATACCAGATTTTGTGAAGAATTTTCTGTACTTAAGAGGAGTTTTCAGTATCAGAGTTTTGTCTGTGTGCATAGATAAAAAACAGTAAGGCCCAAACTTCACTGATGTGTTTAAACTTGCAAAACTCTATTTAACTTCCAATTAATGCCTTTGTAGAAGAAATAAATTCAAAGGGGAAAAAATTGTGTAGTCCAAAGAGCTAAGCTATGTCCTTTGTTGATGCTCAGGAAGGTGGGCCTTGCTTCTATGGCAAATATGGTGCAAAATAAATCCTGGAATCACAAGCAGCTCCCTCAGACCTGCTATAGTGCAAGGCACATATAATCCTACTGGCTAGGCATCATCTGGCTAATATTTTATTTGTTACATTTCTAGTCTAGTTATAAACTCATACATTATACACACATATATGCTACCATACTTCAGGGAGATATACTAGAATTACATATGTTTTAAAAATATTTCACTTAATTTGTTAAACATAAATTGTTAAATATAAAAAATATTAGCATATATGATAGTTAAATGCTGGTATTATCTTGATAATCACATGCTAAGCTTTGGACATTTCTGTGAATAATTGAAATTAAAGCAAACCCTAAAGAAACTTTCAGGAAACATAATTGGACATTGCATGCTCGGCGCAATGTCCAACACACTATTGACCTCACAAAGTCTAGCATATGCTAAAGGCACCAAGATCCTTGGAGGCAAGGGATTGACAGCTACAGTAGTGTTCCTATGCTTAAGGGGAACACAGGAAAGGGTTCAGGGAAATGCCACTGGGTCCTTGTACGTCATCGGAGAGGAGGGCCCAGAGGAGAGTCAGGCATGCACAAGAAAGGACTCTGGGAATTGGGGCGGGAGGCACGGGGGGGATGGGGAGGGAGGGGTGAGGGGAGGGGGAGTAGGGGGTTTGGGGGGAGGAGGAGGGAGGGAGGGAACTGGTGTACCTATTAAGTTTGTATGAGCTGAAATAATAATAAAAAATGTATTATAAAAAAAGAGAAACTTGCAGGAGACTGTCTGATGGGCAAGACTCAGAACATAGGCAGGTGGATAAAACTGGGGAGCTAGTAAGGGAAACTTGCAGAAGAGGGGGTGGCAAGATTGTAAGAGCCTAAAGATGGGAAGGACCAACATTATGCAAGATATTTCATACAAGTTAGTACTGCAGTAGCCATAATCAGACATTGCATAATGGCTGACATGTCAATGACCTCCCAAAGTGTAGCATGGATAACTGGCAGTGGGATCCTTAGAGGCAAGGGATTAATGGGGAGTCCAAGAAAGGACTCCTGGCTATGACACTGAGTCCTTTACACCTCACTAAGGTGGAGGACTCAGAGCAAGGTTTGGCATTCACACAAAAGGGTGCTCCATCGAATGGGAGGGGGTAAGCATGAGGCACTGGGAGAAGGGAAAAGAGGGAAGGAAGGGGGTGAAAAGAAGGAGAAAAGGGGGGAGTGCAAGGAGGGACTGGGAAGGGGTGGAGGGAGGAGAAGACTGAAATACTTAATTGAGCTTGTATGACTGGGGAGAAAAAAATGTTTTTAAAGAGACTGGGGAGCATGAGTTCACTGTTGTACATTTTTAGTTGATTTAGTGAATGGGCATGCTTCAGTATACTTTGATAGACATGTTATCTAGCAAGTGAAGTTTGCCCCTCTCACAGCAGTGGATGCTTCCCTGCCTAGCTGGACTAACAACTATAACCAGACAACCATATATCAGCATAAAATCCCTTGTTCCCAGAAGCTATTTTGTCATGTATTTATCGGTAATGTGCAGGCAACTATGATGGTATAATATTCCATTAATTCAAGTCATTCTTAAATTGTTTAACTTAATTTAAGCCTAATATATACTCCAATAAGTAAAAGTGTCATGAGTTTTATATTTTATAATCATTTCAAAGTTTGTGCATTTATTTTTTCAGATTATGATATTTAGAAAAATGTATAATCAAAATCTAAAATGTTTTACTATATGAGTAGAAATAGATTATATCTTAAATATTTCTGATTTTAAGAGTTTTTCTGTACTGCTAAATTCTTGACATATAGAATGAGCTTTAATATACATCAGAATATTTGAGATGCAATAATTCGAAATTAGTCTTATATTTCAACATGTATTCGTGTTGAGTTGTGCCTTTCTGAAAGAGAAATAAGGTGGATTTAAAGTTTTGGGTTTAAGTATTTTTTTAAAGTCAGAGCCTTACAACTTCTTTTCTGGATGTTTCCATATTAGCAGATTCTTCCTCATGGTTCTAAATTGCATATCTTTGCATTCTTCTTAAAATTTATTTTTATTATTTTGTAATTACATTCATTATTACAATGAGTTTGTATCACTTTTATCCCATATTACCCAGCCTCTTCCTTCCTCCTTTTTCCCACTGCAAATAGTATTCCTTTCTGTAATAGTTACTTTTAACTGTTGTTGTGAGAGAGCATGTAAAGTCAAGCAACTTAGGGGAAAAAGGGAGATTTATTCAGCTTACAGTTCCAGAGGGGAGAAACAGTCTTTCATGGTGGAGGTGACATGGCTGGTGACCGAAGCTGGAGGCAGGCTAAGTCACTGCAAATATTCTGGAGGCTCAGAGCTACTCATTCCAGTAGGCTAATGGGTGACAGCTGAAGAGAGTTTTCTAGCACAGCTTCTCTCTTCAAAGGCTTCTGTTCTATGGTTCCTTTTATCTGGTCTGCTACTGGGAGGTTCCAATTAGATCTAGAGCTGGTCTTTGTATTGTAAATGTATTGATCTGGATAATCTGTTCAGGTGGTCTGACAGCTGGTCTCAGTTAATGCCAGGTGTGATCAAGTTGACATCCAGGATTAATTTATCATACTAACCAATTCTAATTTTCTGTTATTTTTTTTCACGTGTAGCTACTTAGTTCATCTAGTTTGCCTACTCTAGCCTGTAACTGAGCTATTGCGAGAACACAGTTGATATACCAGTGTTCATTCCTTTGAGGAAATTATTCTCCAAGTTCCCCTGATCCCCAACCCGCATTGACTCTTGTTCATCTCTTAGAGAGTAGTAGTGCTTTTTAATATTTTCCTTTTCCGTGATGAATTTTCTGTTGATATGTATAAGTACTCCTCTATCTTTATGTTATTCAATTTCAAACAAGTTTCCACATAGTGCCCAAAAAGATATAAAAGTAGGAAGAGTAATGGCAAAAAGGTTTATAGTTAGAGGAGGAAGTATATGGTAATGTATACATGCCCAAAGTGTCAAAAAATAAGAGAAAGTAGTCTTAAGTAAAATAAAACTATTGAGAATTAAATATCCATTTAAAATTTTAGTTACTTATATTTTAAAAATTACAGGATTTGTGGCTCAAAAGTAACAACAGTAACTTGTCAAAAGATTGTCATCTTTTTGACTAAATTTCTTTAATAAATATTTCTTTGATACTGTGATACTTATATCTGAATTAAGATGCTTTAGTCCTCTACATAGCACATGCATTTTGCTATATTAAACAAAATAACTAATGAAATGTGAGCATACACTAGCTATGAAATGTTACACTGAATAGCTGTTTAATGTACTTAATCTTGTATTTAATAGTATCCTCAGAATTTCCACTTGGTGATTATCTAAAACAGTCAATTATGAAGCTATTTAAATGTATAGCCAGCCTGCTTCTTAGAACTCTGTAACATGCACACAAAGAAGTGCATTTCCCAGAAAATTGAACAAAATTATGAACAAACTCTGAAAATCTAAACAACTTATACTTTCTCTCTGAATTTTATATATGAATCACAACCAGTGAGATTAGTACAAAATCATACATAAAAATATTCGGTAGTATCATGCTAAACATCCTTAAAGTTCAAAGATGTTGCGGAGTCTGAAAATCCACCCAATGAGGCATAGACTATGTCAAAGCTCACAGATGCCTTTTCTTCTGCTCTAATTACAGAGAGAATCCTTTCCTTCGGCTTCTCAAGGGATCAGACTATAAGGGGAACCTTTTCTTCCATTCCAGCTATAGGGAGAGGTCTTTCCTTTGGCTCCTTGAAAAATAGTCCAACCTCATCTGGGGGGAACCTCCAGAATATTATGGATTTGGGGTGTCATCCAAAGATTCACCATAGACCAAAGGTTAAAATTAATAACTGAGAGGTTTTATTACAGAGAAAGAGAGAGATACAGAGACAGAGACAGAGACAGAGACAGAGAGAGACAGACAGAGAGAGAAAGAGACAGAGAGATAAAGACTGGTACCAGGACTTACACACAGGGGTCAGGGTGATGTGTATGCAGCCCCGAAGGAGCAAAGGAAGTTGCAAGCCCCACCAAAGCAGTTTAGTGGGCAGTGTTTAAGGCTTCTTTCCAGCCCTCAGGCCAAAGGGCATTCCAGACTTCTTGCAGGCCCTCTGGCCAAATGGCATTCCAGAGGGGAATTTCAGAGAACAGTAAGGGAGTGGGCATTTTTATTGCCTGCCAGCAATTTCCCAGGCCTAAGAAATTTCTTTTTAAGATTTTAAGATTTTCCCTTTTATTCTTCCCCTCCTCAAAAATAAGACCTATCCTATCTAAATGTCAAAAATATTTAAAAATATTAGTACTGTGAAAATACACCTGAATTTTAACACAATATTGTTTCTAACAATTTGTTTAGTGAGTTAGAAGATTTCTATTAAATAAGTTATATACAGAAACAAGACCTCAAACTGACAGCTAGTAGAGCAATAAATAAAATATATTTAAACTTGAAATTGAGGTTAAAAATTCTAGCCTTTATGACTCTAGGTACTCCTTGTTTTTAATACTTTGAGTTATTACATTTATCTTAATTACTTAGATTGTATTTTGATCACCCCCAGTTGAGAAATTGATGATTTTTCTGTATCTCATTACATTACATCTTTTTCAAAAATGTAAAGTCGAGAACTGGCAGACAGTTCTCACTGATGTTTTCTTTTCTTTTCTTTTTTAAAATAAGTTGCCTATGGTATGCCTTTTTACTTTTTGTACCTATTTATACTCTTACTTACCTTTGTATTATTAATATTTAAAATAATATTAGTACAATGTACTAGATATTGTAAGGAACATACTCCTAGTATTTTTTTCTACAAAAATTTTTTTTTTATAAAAATTTATTTTTACATGAACTGTTTTAGATTTAGAAAACTTTCCAGTGTATTTGTGTCCACATTAATGGAAACTAGCTTTTTATTCCTTTAACCCATAGATCCTTTCCTATGAACTACAGAATAAATCAAGAAAACTATATATGAATATTACATAATAGACTGCTAAGTGGAATAGAAACATTGCTGATACACAAACCCATTTGTCACAGTGAATCCAGTTTATATTGAGGTAAATGTCTGTCATGATTTTAGCTAAAGCAAAAGGCTGATATAGGAATAGTTTTAGTTTAAAAGCCAAAACCAGGTACTTTCTGTTTGATTGTAAATCAGTCATCAATGGCTGGATTGTTGTTTATTAAACTAGGAAAGTAGTTTGAAAAGCTAGGAATAAACAGAAAACCAAAGGTAAAAGTAGCTATTGTTTGCAATGCTTAGAGAACATAGTCCCTTAAAAGTCAGGCCATTTCTGTTTATTAAATCCTTCCTCAGTTAGTTTTCCTGCTGTGTACAACTCGCTCTGAAAAGCAGGCACTTGTATGGCACAGCTGGAGGCCAAGCAAAACAGGATTTCAGAATCACAAGCATTCTAAAATTTCCTGTGATTTCCCCACATGCTTTCTTAAGAGTGTTAAGACTTCCATTGTTATCATTCGTGTGTTTCCAGTTCTGATTAATTACAGGACTGTTTTATTGCTTGCAAAACAGAAGTGATAATAATGTAATACTGAGAGTAGATACAAGAATTTTCCTCCACAGAACTTCATATATCACTACAAATATCATGTTTAGATCTCAATGACTACACACACACACTCACACACACACACACACACTTACACACACACACACACACACACACACACACACACACACACGGGCACATATGTGTATGTGTGTGTGTGTATTGTATAAGTAATTAAATTTTCATTACAATTAATGTAACAAATTCCTTCCCAATAAGGGAAAAGAAGGATAAAGAAATGTGATTTGCTTTTTTTTTTTTTTTATAAAAACAGAACTGGAAGCCCATCCTGGTGGTGTACCTCCTGTTTGGGAGGCAGAGGTAGGAAGATCTTGTTCAGGTTTAATTCAGTACACAGTAAGTTTAAAGTTTACCTCAGCTATGTAAAACCTTGTTATCAAAACACAAACACAGCAAAAACATAGATGATTGAGTTAGATAACACTGTGTCAGTTCAATTATAAAGTGTTGTGATTGGAAAGATGTTTATAATTTGTGTATTCACAAATGGAAAATAACAGTGAAATAGCATATCAACAGCTTTCCTAGAGTTCTCTTTTCTTCTCAGTGATACTACTTATTTATACATTTGGAAACTCATATGTAAACACACATTTAGAAGCTCATAATTTCAGATTTACTATATAAAGAACATGAAGAATCCACACCCTTCCATATAACCAAGAGACTGTCATGAAGGTAACCAATCATTCTGTGGATTTGAGACACTGCAGAGGAACAAATTTATTTCTGCTACTATAAATTTCTGTCAAAAATTGATGCTGGGGAAGCATTAGGCCCTGGTGAGAAAACTATTTATGTTTTGAGCTAAGTTGGTCAACCATCCAACTGCCTTCAAATTTTTTGTTTGTGCCTCCAGACAAATAATACTCTCAGCCTTAATCAAAGAAGCCTTTCTTTTCAGTGAAAGATGGAGAATTGCAGGGACCCATGGTTGTTCAGGTGCAGAAAATAAAGGGAGGCAAATATCCAGCCATAAACAAGATATTCATGCCACTCCTACTAGTATAATAAGAAACAGAAAGAAAAATAATGAGTAAAAACAACAATGCAGTCAATAAAATGTTGAAGGAATTACACTTAATTATTTTAAGACAAAGTTACTAGAGTGGGATACAGGTAAGTGCACATCACACATATAGATCAAACAGAAAAAAGAATTACCATATGAAGGACACAAAAATACACATGTGAATATTTTTAAGAAATAATATTTTTTCTTTTAAAATATTTGAAAATACTGAACATTAAGTTGCACAAAGCATCTTTAGTTAATCAGTTTGTATCTTATGTAAATTAATAAAAATGCATCATAAACCCAAAAGTAAAGTACAACACTGAAGCAAATAGAAGGAAATGAGAAAATCTATATGACATAATTCTGTGAATAAGATTTTTTTAGATATAATGAATAATAACATAAAAATGGTGCTAGAACTTATTAAAATTAAAACATCTGCTCTGAAATAAGCCAATATTAAGGGAATGAAAATACAAACTGTATTTCAAGAGAAAATAATTCCCAATCATATATTTGATGAATTATTTATATTAAAATGTAGAAAGAGTACTTAAAACTCAGTAATAGGTAAACATATAATCTACTTAAGACAGGAAATGTTGTTCAAGATTGTTTCTAGGGATGAGAAAATTGGAACAACAATTTAGTAGCATAATATATGTGGCAGAATGGTTAGAATTAAAGGGGGAAACCTTTTCAAATGAACGACAATAACCTCCAATACTATGCAAATTAAAAGAAAAGGGTTTAGGAGTTGCCAGGATGGAAGGCAGTAGTGTTACTAATAATGTTGGTGTACTACAAATAAATGAAGTATTCTCAGTTGATATATAATGTTCTGCCCTAACTCTGGAAATGTAGGAAGACTGTTGAGAGTAAAGGTGTAAGAATTGCATGTATATATTTTAATGGACAAAGTAGTTTTCCATGGGGTGTGAGCTAACAACATGATACCATTCTCATGTACATACTATATGTACTGAATCTTAAATCAATACATCACTCTTCACTGGATAATAGGTGATGGGTGATAGGTGATTGGCAACAGATAAGAATAGGTTTGAGAGAGCCTATAATATATGTTGGACATATGTTACAGCTGGAAACATCAACACGGAGTTGTGTTTATTATTGCTACAATGGTTTTATATATATCTTTTCTTTTTTGTGTATGTTTCATGTAGACCATACTAGTTTCTAGAATTTGTCATGAAGCTGAGAATAACCTTGAACTTTTCATGTTCCTGCTTTTGCCTCCCAAGTGCTGGTATTACAGCCATGTGCCATCACACTGGGTTTTATGCAGTGCTGGGGTCAAGCCCAGGGATTTGTGTGCATCAGGCAAGTAACAGATGCAGCTACATTCTTAGCCCTATATAGAACTATTTATAGACATTTTATATAAATGTGACAGTATCTGCAAAACATATTTTCTTATTCCTTCAGCTGAGATGAATGAAAATGAAGATATCTGATATCTGATACAATAAACAGATATTCATTTCTAACACTACTATTCATCTTTAAGAGATGATTGACTCTGGAGTTACATCAGAAAATATATAAAATTAGTCAGAAATAGACTGTGACTTTGCAATTTATGGATGCATTGAATACCAAATAGAAAGTGATATTCCATTAAAAATATTAGAATATCAAGTTGATACAAAACTGAGTGGTGATAAATCTAGAATAACTTATAGTGACAAAAATTAATGATTATTATAATTTTACCTATCCTTAAATCCATCCTTTTATAAGTCAATATTGAAGCAAAATGGTAAGTAGAGGAGATGAATCTCTGTAGAAAATAATTGGGACTGGAGAGATGGCTTAGGGGTTAATGCTCTGTCTTGCAAGCAGAAGGCCCTGAATTTGGATCCCAAGTCCCACATCAAAATGCCAGACAGAAACAGTGGCAGCTTGCACTTCTGGCCCTGGTAGGCAGAGCCTGGAAAATCCCTGAGAGAAGCAAGAATGAGGTAGAAGCAATCTAGGATGATTCCTGAAGTCACCTTTGGCCCTTCACAAGGGCACGTGCACACACACACACACACACACACACACACACATACACACACAAATAAATAAAATATTAAAATAATCTATGTAGTTTTTTCTCCCACCCTATAGGTTGAGCGAAACTTGCTCAGCCTTTAAATGTAGGCTGTTCACAATGACTTCTTCCTAAACAATACTTTATTAAATGGGAGAACAATTTTTGAAAAGTAGTTCAAAATTCCAGGCTATAAACATCATCTTGAGGAAGATAGAACTATCAACAACAGGAATTCAAAGCAATTATAGAAAACACTGACTCAATACATGTATGCTAGTTTGTCAGTGTTCAGATATCCTCCTTCTTATGTAATTATAGACACTCTGCCTAGAGAATAGTCCCTCACATAAAGGACAAGTCTTCTCTTTTTCAATGAATATAATCAAGATAACCTCTCACTGGCATGGCCACATACTAACGTTACTCTTGAGAAGTCCTCTCATGTGTACCTAGAGACCTGCCTCCCATATGTTAGGTTAACAATTAATACTAATCACCAAGATCATGGGATTATAGTTAGCAGCAAAAAGGGCAATTTGCCATGGACATGCATATTGGAAGAATCACTGGAAATTATGATGAGTGAAAAGTGGAATAAACTAGTAATTACCAGAGTTGAGAGAAGGATGTGTATGGGAATAAAAGTACCACAAAATCTGGAGTATTTTGTTATCTGCTTTCTGGTTAGGACATTTTCATGTATATTTGGAAGATGCTACCATTGAGAAAATGCAATTCTTACAACTACATGTACACCTGCAATTGTATCAATATAAAAATCTAGTTTTTACACATATTACCTAGATTTTCTAAATACAGAAAATCAACCAAAACTGTTGAAAGTAAGTGGAATCCAAATCAGCTGGTTATAATCATTACAAGAAGAGAATTCAATGTAAACTTTAACAATGGATATTATTAGCAAGTTTGTGAATGTGAAAATACTTGAATTATTTCTACTTTCTGTAATAAACAGTGGTGTTCAGGAGCTGAACTGGGAGAATGGCAAAGTGGACCAAGGAAGGAGATGAGATGATTGGCCAACACTCGGTCACACAAGAGAAATGTTGGAAAATTTAAAGTGAAGTGAAGACTGTAAATTTATCATTTTAATTGAATATTAGCCATATTTTTTCTTTTTTGAGGATAGTTTTGCATTTATTATTAGGCAGCATCATGTTTATGTTATAAGAATTACATTATATAAATCAAAAAATGATTGGTTTGTGTGCATTTTTGTTCCAAAGAAAACAAGACAAAATGCAATTAGAATGAAAGCTTAACTTTTCTACTATATTCTTTTTTAATTTTTTTCTATTTCTTTATATTTCACAAATTTTATTTAGATAATTTAAAAATTCATTAATATATTCCAAAATATTATTATAGTTTATAGTAGTCACTTGTTTAGTTCAACCCCAACATACATTTTCTTGCATTAGCCTTCTTGTCTCTCTGTGATCTTATTCTAGCCTCACTCAATTGTCAGTAGAGAGAATTTGCTCATGGGTCTGATGCCTAACTTTCCTAGTGTGCCCCTCTGCTTTTTAGAAATATCTGTTCAGGGTTCATTGTTGAGATATTTCTGAAATTATACACTCCATCCTAAATATTGATATAACTTGCTTGATGGGCAATCTATGAGGCCCCAATTTTGCTGATTGTTTGAGTCCTACTGATACTATAAGGAACATTATCTCATCACTGCTGGATGGTACTGAAATTCTTCGTGGAAACACGAAGTCTTAACATCTTTATCAAATTCTGTAAGAAGTGACACCTTCCACCATAGGTAGGATATTATTTCTCCTCAGAGAGGATGGGAATTCAGGTTGTCTTCTTTTTACTGAGGAGAATTGGGTCTCAAAAATTTCTTTAGTGTTTGTTCAGAGGAGAAGCCTAATTTTCTAAAATTTTCTATCTTTTTAGACCACCACTTTCTTTGAAATGTGAATAGATTCTTTTGCTTGCTAAGTTTTGTCTTCTATTGTTAAAGTTTTTGAGGTTTAAAGACTTCATCATAGAATATATGATGAGAAGAAAACAAAGAACAAACAAACAAGAATACACCAGCAAATACCCAGAGAAACCTCCACTGAATCAGGAGTTGTGGACTAGTCTACTTCTTTTACCAACTTTCCAGACTCATCAATGATAATTTTAGTAACTAATTAATTTTAATGTGTATGTGAGTGTGAGTGTGTGTGTGTGTGGATATGTGTGTGTGTGTGTGTGTGTGTATGCAATTGTGCCTAAAGAAATCAAAGGACAACTTTTTGAAGGTGAAGCACCTTCCATAACAATGATATGGTTTGAGTTCTTAAATTAAATGGTTATGTAATGGAAATGAAAGAAGATTTTGGCAAAGCTCATATAATTAAACTCTGGAAAAGTTGTAAAAGACTGTGGGTGTCATACAACAAGGAACAAAAGTGAATTGGCTAGGAAAAGAAGAGGATGAAAATTTCATGAATACTCACTTAACACACTTTTTCACAGTCAGCCTGAAAGAGCTTTGTCTTATGTTTTGTAACTTTCTAAGTAACAACTAGTAAGAAATGAGGCACAGAAACTGAATTGTTTCTAGACGACAAAGCACATAGACTTTACATGTTTAATGAGAACTTCACAAGAGTGTGGAAGCAAAAGAGTGGTGGGTATATACGAAACTGCAAAATAAATGTGTACATTGTCTTAAAATTATAGATGAACACTTTTTGCACAGCATGTCTTAATTAAGGTATACATGAAAATGATTCACATATGTAATGTTAAAGTATTTACTCCTATAGAAAATATTTTTAAAACATTTAATCAGACAAATGAATATCAACCCTTTTCCAATATCAATTCACACATATTATTCATGACTATATCTTGCTGAATACTTTACATGTTTGGTTTATCATCAAGACTTGTCCTTCTAGTAAATTAGGCACATTTCAAATAATAGTAATTTTCTTCAAAATGTAAGATAATTTCTTTAAACTTTGTGTTTACTTTTGTGGAGACAATCAATAGACCAAGATAATTATGTGTTAGCTGATGTCAATGTTTCCTAAACAATAGATAATATTGTCTTTGACAATAAGTAAGTTACTTACTATGTAAGTTAAAAATGATAACATACAGCTAGCTCATTATCATTTTATATTCTCATGCATAAAAACATAGCAAATATTTCAATTTTATTGAGAAAAATTTCTTTCATTTTATGATATAATAAAGCATAGCAAAATTAGCTTTGCAAATATAAGAGCTTGACATAACTTTTTTCATAAAGTGGTAACATTATACATTTCATACATATGCTCAATGTTTTTATAATATGAATTATAACAAGTAAAACAGGAAATGATATTGGCATTTTTGTCTCTTTATGTTCGAAATGACTGCAACAATTTTTAATTGTGACAAATAAATTTAAGCTCTACTAGAAATTGACCTCTCACTTCCATCATTGCTATTGGGTTCTAAAAGAGCTCTCATGTATACACTGATCTTTTTTTAAATTTAAGATAAATCTTTTTATTGAATTTTTATTTATTTTGGTTTGTGTGTGTGTGTGTGTGTGTGTGTGTGTGTGTGTCTATCAGAGGGCACTGTATGCCTCTGTGGAGGACCAAAGGTCACTTTGGGAATTATCCTGGATTGCTTCTATCTCCTTTTGCTTCACCTGGGAATTTTCTCAGGCTCTGCCCACCAAAGTCAAAACTGCAGGCTGCCACTGTTTCTGCCTGGAGCTTTTTTTTTTTTTTTAAAGTTTCTTTTAAGTTCTTTTTTTTTTTAAACATTTTTTATTATTATTTTCGCTCATACAAACTTAATAGGTACACCAGTTCCCTCCCTCCGTCCTCCTTTCTCCATCCCCCTGCTCCCCCTCCCCTCACCCCTCCCACCCCATCCCCTAGTGCCTCTCCCCCAATCTCCGGAGAATCTTTTAATGTGCATGCCAGACTCTTCTCTGGGCCCTCCTCTCCGATGACGTACAAGGACCCAGTGGCATTTCCCTGCACCCTTTCCTGTGCTCCTCTTAAGCATAGGAACACTACTGTGGCTGTCAATCCTTGCCTCCAAGGATCTTGGTGCCTTTCGCAAATGCTAGACTTTGTGGGATCAATAGTGTATTGGACATTGCGTGGGGCATGCAAAGTCCAATTATGATTGCTTCGGCCCTAACTTGTGTGGAGTATCTTGCATATCATTGCTCCTCCCATCCTTGTGCTCTTACAATCTTACCGCCCCCTCTTCCGCAAATTTCCCTGAGCTTCAGGATTCTGCCTGCCTGGAGCCTTTACATGGGACCAAACTCGGGATCTTCTGCTTGCAAGGCAGAGGCTTAACCCCTGAGCCATATCTCCAGCCCATATATTGATTTTTTATTTTATGTATAAGACTAATTTCATTTCTCTAAGGTCATGTATATGGAATTCAGAGGACGAATTTAATGAATCTTTCTCTTCTTGCACTATATTCCAATATTGTAGTTCCAGGGACTGATTTCAGGTCTTCAGGTTGAACACAGCATATACAGACTTGAAGTCTAGCAAGTGAGATTTTTTTCCCTCTCTCAGTAACTACCTGGATATACCCTCAGCTCCTAGTGTTGATATGAATTCTCCTGTTATTGTGGACTAAGATGTAATGGAGAATAGTAAGAAAGAATAAAATTCCCTTGATTCCTCTAAGCTGCTTGTCTGTGAATTTATCTGAACATGCAAAGAGACTGCAACAGTAAATAATCAGAAATATCACTGCAACTCTTAGTGATATAGAACTCGTAAGATAACAAGATCCTGAGAGTTCTTCTCTACTACGCTGATTATATAAAATATATACTTTCTATTAGAAGAGAAGAAATGTGTTAGTAATTATTGATGCTCCTTAAATATGGAAGCATGATTATGAGTAATACAACATGAAGAAAAACATCCAAATAACATAACAGATTATTAACAAATCTAAGAGCATATAAAAATTCTTACCGATTTTGAATAACAAATCCTATGTCTCTGACAAGCAGAACCAGTAAGCTTCAATAACTTATGGTACAGAAAATAAGACAACCTGTAGGCATTATTCGTCCTTGATTTCATGCAGCAGCCAGAAAATTGCCCCTGACATTGATGTTTACTGGAGATATTTTGGGTCCTTTCTGGGGTGTTAGAGACAATTCCTGGGCTCTCAGTCATAGGTCAGAAAGAGTGACTGCAAAATAAAGTTATTTAATACATTTTTTTCCCTTGGAGTGCTCTTAAAATGGATCTAAGTGTTGAATGAGATGGCTCAATGGGTTTTAGTTATCACTTCTTCACAGACGTGATCAAAAACTCAGCCTTCAATTGTCAAGTTGACTCTTGTATCTAACTAGTACTCTGATAACCTAGTTTCAAGACCCCCCAAGAAACTAATTTTTCCTATCACTAACATATCTCATATATGCTTCTTAGACATGATCCTTGTATTTTTAACGACTTGATTTTCTTTCTCATAAAATTAAAAATATCCCATCCACAAATTTTCTGTTGTGTGGGAGAGTTATACTGGAATAAGGCAATTTTTTAAAAGCAGAAATGAAAAACTCTTTACATTTGTACTGCATTTTCTTTTAGAGTTATCTCATTCTTTCATTTTTAGAAAGGAAGAAGATTTTGACTGGAAATGAAGGCAATGCTAATACTACTGCGAACAAATGAATCTTACAAAGTAAACTTATTTTCCAATGGATTCCTTTCATAATAGTCTCACTGTTAACTGCCTATAGATTCATTTCCTTTGTCTTATCACATTATATCATGCTGGACATACATGGTTTTGGGCTCTTGATTCCTTTCCTATTAACATTCCAGTACACATAAAATTAAAACACTGTCCAAGTGTTATGCCTTGTCCTCAGTTTGGTTTTTCATTTGTTTATTTAGTTCACAATTTTCATTCACAAATGCTAAAAAATAAAGGAAAAGCTTTTTTTTAATCTTCACATGTCAGAACTATCATGTTGTACATTAGCCTCCAATAACATATTATCTTATTTTCTTTTTCCACTAAAGATCCATGGTGGAAGGAATGCCATTACCCACACTGCCTTAGAGGCAATGTCATGTATGACAGACAGTTTTGTAACAGCTTATACTGTTACATGTGACAAATCAACGTACACTCTTGCTGAAGATTCTTACTGCTTAATATGAAAATAAATGTATTTCCTCATAGTATCAAAGCAAAATTAAATAATATACATAAACTATAGAAACCCACCCCTGACTCAGAATATTCAATCAGTATTAACATTGAATTGCAGTATAAATGTACTAAATTGAAACAAACTATTCCATAAAGCTTAGTAAGAAAGCAATGCCAGTACAAGATAGTATTCATAGACCACTAAAGCTCTTTGAACATAATTCATATTTCAGCTTCTTGGGTTTGTTTTGGATATATCATATTTTTTTTTCTTTTCTTTTTGGTTCAAAAGGGCCTCTAGTTAACATAATGTTTGATAAATTCTACTCTAAAATTATTTTTTTTTCTACCACTCAAAATCGTGCCAGATTCATTTCAACTCAAAAATAAGCACATTCAGTCAGAAAACTGGACAATGTAAATTTAGCACAGTAGCTTCTGGTTTAGAGAAATGTAATTTCTTCTATTTGGCAGAAGTCTTTGACTACTGTCTCTTCTAGAAAGTGGGAAATTTTGAATATAAATGAACTGCTAATTTTCTCTTGAAGTTAACTAATTCTAAAAAGCTTTCACTTTACAAGATAATGTAAAATATTATTATGCTTAGTATAGTTCATAGTTCCTCTTTAATATGTTTATATAATTAAGTAAAATCTTACCTCATTCCCTATATCTAGCTCCTTTGCTTTGTTCTTGGTATTGTTGTTCTTCTTTTTGCAATATTTTCCTCCCTTCTTCCCCCCGATAAGGACCGAATCCAAGGTCTTGCACTTAATTCTCTATATCTTATTACTGAAATTAGCTATAATTTAAAATATACTCACATTTAAAAAGAACTAAATGAAGCTTTTCCCTTTCCATGGAACTTTCTTAAATATTCTAGAGTTATTTTTCTCAGTTGTCTGACTTTTAGCTATATTCTGCACCTTAAAACAGGAATAAAAATGGAATGATTTAGGACTGGAGAGATGGCCCAGTGATTAAGACCCTGTCTTGCAAGCAAGACCCTGTCTTGAGATGGGAACCCAGGTCCCACATAAAATACCAGGTGGAAATGGTGGTGGCCTACTCTTTCAGTCCTGGTGAGTGGAGCCTGGGAAATCCCAGAACAAAGCAAAAAGGGGTTAGAAGCAATCCAAGAAGATTCCTGAAGTCACCCTTGGGCCTCCACAAGGACACACAGTGCTCTCTGATACACACACACACACACACACACACACAGGCGCAAAATAAGTCAAAAAAATGGAATGATTTGGCTGAAACCAAAAAAATCACATTCATAAAGTTGTGCTTATTTTTCTCCTCCTGTTAGATGGACAAAGTAACAGTTTGGTTAGTAGTCCACTGGCATTTTATAGTTTGTGGTGATATTAGAAAAAGGTTTTGAAAATAAAGGAGTGTTCATACTATGAATTTGTAACATCGAACATTTTGTCATTTGTTCACTTTTAAAAACAATTGTAAGGTACCTTATATTGTATTTTAAAAACAGTTGTGAAATAACATCCTCATATAGTCCCTGATAAAGGGAGTATAAGAGAATTAGGTCTTCATTTATAATTGAAATTACTTAAAAATGGTAGAGTCTGTATATGTTTTTGATAAAGGCTGCTTCCAATCATGAAAATCTTAAGAAACTGATTGGATTTTTATATAGGATATTGCTTGTTTTTCTGTTTGTTTGTAGACAATGACTTACTGGAACTCACTGAGTAGCCAAGCAGAAACTTGAACTCCTAATGCTCTTGCATCACCTCTTAAGTATTGGAATCATAGGCATGTGTGGACACCCAGCAGGAAGATAGACTATTTTTTAAAAAAGATCTATCTATCTATCTATCTATCTATCTATCTATCTATCTATCTATCTATCTATCTATCTATCATCTATCCATCCATCCATCCATCTATCTATCTATCTATCTATCTATCTATCTATCTATCTATCTATCATCTATCTATCTATCTATCTAATTTGTGTGTGTGTGTGTGTGTGTGTGTGTATCAGAGTACACTAAATCTGCCTGTGGAGGCTCAGGGATTACTTCTGGAATCATCCTGGATTGTTCTACTTCCTTTTTGCTTTGCTCTAGCGTTTCCCAGGCTCTGCCTTTCAGGATCAGAAGTATAGGCCACTATTTCCTCCTGGCATTTTTATGTAGGATTTGGGATCTGAACTCAATACCTTCTGCTTGTGAGACAAAGGTTTAACCCCTTGAGCTATCTCTCAAACCCAAAGAAGACTATTTAAAGCAGAAAAACCTCTCTGTTCTTCAAGATTTTTTTAAAAAGTTCATTCCATTATTGGTGTATTCATCACTCTTTTCTATTGCTGTAAGACAATATCCAATGTCAAGCAACTTAAGGGAGAAAAGGGGATTTATTCAGCATATGGTTTCAGGGGGCAGATACAGTTTTACATGCAGAAAAAGCATGGCTGTCTAGCTGAAGCTGGAGAGTGTATAGGTTACATCTATGCAGAAGACTGAGAGCAGACCTCTTCCAGAAGTAAAGTGGGACTATTCCACCTCACAAACTGTGAGGTGATTACTTTCTTCTAGCAGTGCTCCACCTTTTAAAGATGTCGTGACTTTCTCAAACACATGCGCCTTTGGGGGACACATTTCAAACCATTACAATAAGTAAACACTAACCGATTTATTATTGGAAATTCCCCTTCTTAAAAAAAAACTTATGAGTTTGCATTTTTGTGATTGTTCGTGAGTGACAAGTCTGCTCCCTAGCTGTGCCTAGAAGTTGTTATGTAGTCATGACTGGCATGGAAGTTGCTGTATATACCAGAATTAGTGGAGAACTTTCTATTTAGTCTCTTGACTTAGAACTTCCTATTCAGACCAAGGTGGTTATTCTCTTGACATGTACTAGTGATAATTCATTTGTTCTCCTCACAAAGAGTTGAAATTCCAAACTCAAAGACATTTCAGAATTCATTTAACATGCTCACATTTGATAGCTCATGGTTCAAGATCATTTCATCATAATAGCAAAGCCATTACTACATCCACTGAAGAGCTAAGAACTATGAAACAGAGAAATTACTTAAATAGTCTTTGCCTTACCTTCCTCACTTATGAAGTGAAGATAATGGATCAAAGTGTTGAAGCAAAACAGCTCTTGCTGCATAAGGAATGACTAGAAGCTTATTCTGAGCAAGTTATGTGTGACCATGGCTTAGGAATGTGGGTTTAGATTGCTCTGAATGGTATGTTCCACTAGGGACATAGTTACATGAACTTCTATTATCTGTGAAAGGCTGTGGAGTCTGAATTTTCTTTGATAATTTTTAAATGTTCCTTTGGTAGTAAGTAACATTTCCTTCTATAGAGATGACTCAGACGATACTTTGCTAATTTGTATGGTATTCCAAGACATTATGTTTCATGAAAGTAATTCATATTTTCTGAAAGGGATAGCTCTTAGATTTAGAAGAACTAATGGAACTCTTTTTAGCTAAGGAAGCCAAAACCAAATCAGTTAATTTTGAAAACTGATATTGAAAATCCTATGCACAATGAAAACTCTGTACAATAAACCATATTTAACAAAGCATTTAAATAGTTTTTTGCTTAAACAAGTGTCTAAAATAGGAATAATTCTTTCTAAAAGAACCTCCCAACATCAAAGGCAGTGGCTTACTGAGAAAGGAAGATCCAATGGGAAAACAAAGTCATATTTATAGACCTTGTCAGAGGACTTGGGTAAAACGTAATCACCAGCTTTCAAGTGTCCCCTTCAATAAAGGGATAAAAGAAATTATTTCTCTGTAAGCCATTTTGACTTGTAAATATAAAACTTTATTGTTGTAAATAGATAAGACAAAAGGTTTTCCTTTTATGTCAGTGCATTGAATTTTGATCTGAAAAAAAATTTAAAAGCTTTTAATTACAGCAAGCTTAATCATGTATGCAAATGTGTGTAAATCAGATTCTTTTAAGTTTTATCTTTCACACATCCTTTGGCAACACACTTTAACCTTCTATTTTGATTCTCATCCATTTTTATTCTGGAATTATCCTTTTTTATAGGTCGAAACTGTATTTTACCATACAAAATCCTTTAGATCGAAAGTATCTGCTTTTTTCTTTAACCAGTTTTCTTTGGAAGATAATATTTTGATACCTATAACTTTGATACCTATTTTTCACACTCAATAGTTCTTTTCTTATTTCTTGTGACAAGAATTTTTTTCTTAAAGAATGTCTTTTTTAGTATTATTTTTAAATTTTCATTTGTTTATTTACAAAGTGAGTTTATGTCTTTACCTTAACTCTCTTCACTCTCCCCATCTACATGCCCTTCTCCCACCATCTCTCCCTTCATCCATCCTGCTCTGTACCACACCCTACTGTTCATCTCCTTGTGTATATCACATGACTCCCTTTGGGATGCCTGTGTTCATAAGGGAGACAGATTTCTGTGGAAATTTATGTGGCTTTTCAATGGGTAAAGTCATAAGTGGGGAGGTTCCTTTTCCCTTGTCCCACATCTGCCCCTGACACACTCTCTGAGAATAATTGTTTCTTCTAAGAGCCTAGTTAGTCCTTGGGGAAATATTCATAAGTCCACTGTTAAGTAGATCTGTTGGTCGTTCTCAGCACTTTCATCTTAGGGGCATAGAAGCACTGTTTTGACTGGAGTGTGTTGGTCAGGGGTACCTCATCCCTTCTTTAGGCTCTTACAATCCTTGAGCCTTGGCGTGGGATAAGACTTAAGGCTTATTTCATGTTTGAAAATATTCGTATTCTAGCCTGATGTGGTTTTCTGCCTCACTAGTTTTCCATCATAATAGGGTGCAACCTGGTTGAGCTCTGAGAACTTTTCTTATGTAAGCGGTTAAGAAAAGTAGTGCTTCTGTAATGGTGTATTATCAGTCTTGATAATCAGGCATGATTTCCCTGGCATTGAGGGGATAAGTACCCATTCAGAGAGTAATTGCTTTTCCCATATATCTCTGCTTTTCCCATAGATTCTTCTTTTTGGAATTGTAATGGTTTAGAGCATGCAATACTGGTTTAAGCACTTGATCTGTCTTTTTACTCTGAGCCACTTGCGTCTTTTTTTTCTCCCATATCTTTGAGGACCTATCACCTTACTTCATTTCTTTTAAGGACTTTTCTTCCATAGTGGCATTATTTATTTATTAGCTTGTGTTCCTTAGTCTCCAATTTTTCAGGGTTTCTTTTCCCCTATCCCACAAGTTATGTTCCTATTTGGTTAAAGTGACAATTATATAAATTTTCCTTAAGTATATCATTTGGAGGTCTTAGTACTAGGTTTCACTTATAAGAGAGAACATGCAACATCTGTCTTTCTGTGTGGGATAGATCACTTGATATAACTTCTTCCAACTCCATCCATTTACCAGAAAATGTCATTAATTCATTTTTCTTGGTAGCTGAATAGTATTCCATTGTATATATGTTTTACACATTTTCATTATACATTCATCTACTTTTGAACATTTAGGCTGATTCCATGACTTTGCTATTGTGAATAGAGCTGCAATGAATGTGGTCGTACATATATGTCTATAGTAAGATGAAGTATTCTTTGGAAATATTCCCAGGAGTTGTATAGCTGGGTCATATGGCATTTCAATTTTTGACTGGTTTAGGAACCACCATATTGATCTCCAGAGTGGTTGTGCAAGTCTGTATTCCCACCAGCAATGCATGAGTGTTCCCTTCTCCCTGTAGCTTTTCAGCATTGGTTGTTGTATGTGTTTTGGATTTAGCCACTCTGATTGGGATGAGATGATGCCTCGGGGTGTCTTGATTTGCATTTTCCTAATGTCTAGGGAGGGGAAACTTTTTAAAGGTACTCATTAGACAATTTAATTTAATCTTGGCAAAAGTGTCTTTTAAGTTTTAAGAAGTCCTATCTTTTTTTTAGGAGTTCAAGATTTCATTTTATTTACTTATTTTTATTTTTTGCATTCATTCCTTTTTTTTTTATTTCCACTCATACAAACTTAACAGGTATACCGGTCCCCCCCTCCCTCCAACCCCCTATCCACTTGTGCCTCCCATCCCCTTCCTTCCCTATCCCCCAGTGTTTCCCCCTCCCATCCCCGGAGCATCCTTTAATGAGCATGCCAAACTCTCCTCTGGGTCCTCCTCTCTGAGGAGGGAACCATTTCCTGTGTTCCCTTTAAGCATAGGAACACTACTGTGGCTGTCAATCCCTTGCCTCCAAGGATCCTGGTGCCTTTAGCAAACGCTAGACTTTGTGGGGTCAATAGTGTGTTAAACGTTGCACAGGGCATGCAAAGTCCAATTATGATTGCTTCGGCCCTAACTTGTGTGGAGAATCTTGCATATCATTACTTCTCCCATCCTTGTGCTCTTACAATCTTACCGCCCCCTCTTCCGCAAATTTCCCTGAGCTTCAGGATGGGGAGAGATTAGGCTGGCCTAGTTCCAGGTGGTTGATATAGAGTCTCTGATGTTCTGGATTATGGTTTGTTGATTTATTTTTTTTCAGTTTTGCTGTTCCTGCAATGCCCTTCACTCTATCCTGATGGGTATTAGATATCACCTCCTGGCCAGAGATTAAAAAGCTGTTAAACTAGAGTCTTGTTATAAGAGTATATTCAAAGGTAGATGTAATAAAATTAGGAAACCGCAGTGAGGGAGGGGTCAATCACCCATTTGCGATATGGTTACTTTCTATCTGCCAGTCTATATGCCCTCCCCTTCTGGTGAGATCATACCCCATCCGTTGTAAATGATCAGGAAGGAAAGTCTGTGAATTTAACCAGATGTTTCATTACTTACTTGCAGTCCTTGATGGTGGCCTATTTTCTCTGCTGTAACATGGTCCCCTCTCTCCTTGTTACTAGTGTGTCCCTCTTTCCCCATCTCTCCTGTTCATAATCTTTGCAATTACTGTAGGTATTACAGAGATTTATCTTTGATTGTCTCTCAATGGGTTTGGTACTAGGAGCCACCTATTAGGAAGTACATACGGTGCTTAATTTTCTGTGTCTGGTATACTTCACTCAATATAATTGTTTCTAATGACATCCATTTCCCAGCAAATTCCATTAATTTATCATTTTTGATGGCTGAGTAGTACATTTTCCTTATCCACTCATCAACTGTTGGACATTTGGGTTTATTCCATGACTTTGCTATTGTAAACAGTGAAGAAGCCCTATCTTGACTGGAGCGTGTTGGTCAGGAGTGCCTCATTCCGTCTTTAGGCTCTTGCACTCTTACCAACCCCTTTTCTATTTGGGATGTTTACTTCCTTGGTGTTTAATTTTTTTAATTCTTTGTGAATTCTGAATATTAGTCCTCTATCAGATATGTGGCTAGTGAAGATTTTCTCCCATTTTGTGGGTTGTCTTTTGACTTGGTTAACAATATTTTTACTGAACTCTTTAATTTCATGAAATTCCACTTGTTGAGTGTTGGTCCTGTTTCCTGTGCAATTGGGGTCCTGCTTAGAAAATGCTGGACCAGGTCAATCAGTTTGAAGGAATTCCATACTTTTTCTTCTAGGATTTTTACAGTCTTTTTTGTAACATTAAGTTCCTTCATTCATCTGGAGTCAAACTGCATGCAAGGTGATAGGTAAAGTTCCAGTTTCATTCTTCTGTATGTAGATATGTAGTTTTGCCAGCACCATTTGTTGAAAATACTATCCTTTTCCAATTTTTTTTTTCTGGGCATCTACTAAAAGGAACAATCCCTCAAGAAGATTTCACAATTCTGAACATACACATACCCAATAAAGACTCATTTGCATTCATTAAACAATAAATGCAATGTCTAAAACAACAAATCAGCCCAAACATGATAACAGGGGATTTCAGCATCCCACTCTCAAAAATGGATAGGTCAACAGGCCAAAAATTGAGAAGAGACAAACTGGAGCTGAATCAAATCATAAGCCAAATGGATTTTATGGACCTTTACCAAACTTTCCATCCTAAAACCAAGGAATACACTTTCTTTTCAGCAGCCCATGGAACTTTCTCCAAAATAGACCATGTTTTGGGTCACAAAAGGAGCCTTCACATGTATAGAAAAATTGAAATTATATCTGTATGTTTTCTGACCATCATGGGATAAAGCTAGACATTCACAACAAGGTAAATGACAGAAAATACATAAACTCTTGGAATATTAAACATTATGATATTGAATGAGAAATGGTGTCAAACAGAAATCAAAACAGAAATGAAAAGTTTCCTAGAAGTAAATGATAATGAGAACACAACATATCAAAATCTCTGAGACACAATGAAAATTGTCCTAAAAGGAAATTTTATAGCACTCAATACCTAAATCAAAAAAAGGAAACATCACAAGTAAATAACAACAATGCAGCTTAAAGTTTTAGAGAAACAACAATCCAATCCCAAAAGCAATAGATGAGCAAGCAGAGATTAGCAAAATCAGGAGAGAAATATCTGAAATTATAATGAAGAAAATGACACAAATAATCCACCAAAAGAGCTGGTTCTTTAAAAATGTCAATAAAATAGATAAACCCTTAGCCAAATTAACCAAAACTTAAAGAGAGAAAATCCAAATCAATAAAGAAATGAAAATGGAGTTACCACATCTGATACCAAGGAATCTCAGAGAATGAAAAGGTCACACTTCAAAAACTTAAACTTGACAAAATCTGACAATCAGAAAGAAACAGATGAATTCCTAAGTACATACAAACTACCAAAATTGAATTGGGGTGAACTGAATTATTTAAATAGTCTTATATCACATGATGAAGTTAAAGAAGTAATTACAAATCTTCCCAGCAAAAGAAGCCTGGGACTGGATGAATTCAGTCCCATTTTAAAAATGTCACATCATTGGTTGTAAAGATTTTCTCTAATGCACTTTATTATTTTGTCAAAAATTAGATGAGAGAACCTGTATGGAACAATTTCTAATTCCTCTGTTCTGTTCCATTGCTCTAAACATTTGATCTTGTTTATTTCTCCACGCTTGTTCATTTTAGTGCTCTAAGTCTAATGATAGAGGAAAGAATGAAAAGGAATGCAAACAGCCAGGAGCAAGACTGAAGGTGACGGTCTTCTTGATGCGGACACTTTGCACAGGGTTGGTTGGACTAGTTTTTTTAATATTTATTTATTTTTCTCCAATCATACAAACTTGTAACTACCCTGGTCCCCTCCCTCCCTTCACCCCTCCCAAGTCCCCCTTGCACCCTTCCCCTCTTTTCCCTTTCCTTTCACCCCCTTCCTCCCCTTCTCCCAGTGCCGCTCTCCCCCTCCCATTCCCTGGAGCATCCTTTTGTGTGAATGCCAAACTTCCCTCTAAGTCCTCCACTCTAGTGAGGTGTAATGGCTCAGTGGCATTGTCCAGACCCTTTCTTGCGCTCCCCTTTAGTATAGGAACACTATTGTGGCTGTTAATCTCTTGCCTCTAAGGATCCTAGTGCCTGTGATCCACGTTAGACTTTGGGGGAGAGGTCGTTGATGTGCAAGTCATTGTGTAGCTCATGCAAAGTCTGATTATGGCTACTGCGGCCCTAACTTGTGTGGAGTATCTTGCATATCACTGGTCCTCCTCATTTTTAGGCTCTTACAATCTTGTTGCCCCCCTCTTCTGCAAGTTTCCCTAAGCTTCAGGATGGGGAGAGATTTGGACTAGTTCTTTTACCGATTGTTTCTCTCTCAGCAGCCCGTGGATATGCAGCAGACAGTTTCCCTTGGCTTCTGATGTTGGTATGAGCTCTTGGACAAACAATTGTAACCAGATTGTTGTAAGAGAAAATAATGCCCCTGTTCTCTAAATCCATTTATTAGTAACATGCAGTGTAACTATTATAGATTAACAAAAGAAATGAGAAGTAAATCTGTCTGTATTTGCAGAGGACAAGATCTTGTATTTAAAAAATATGCTATGCTGGTTCCACAGTATAATTTCTGGTCATGTATTTTGATAATTTCAGCATTGCTCTTCTGCTAAGGATTACTTAGGTTATTTTAGATTTTTTGTATCCAAATGAATCTTATGATTACTTTTTTATTACCTTTTATTTTAATTTTAAATGCTGTATATATGAATGTAGCAAATTTTATAATGTTTTCATACCGTAGATCAAAATTTCATCCCCCCCTCCTTTTCCCCTAACAACTTTTCATCTCCCCTGCCAGACTTCCTTCTATTTTCAAATTTACTTGTACAGTCCACTGTGTTTCATCTAGTCTGTCTTTGATGACATGTGCCTGACATCATTCATGCTCCAGCAAGTATCAGATCAGTGGGTATACCACTGAGGAAAGTATCCTCATTTTCTTCCCCATTAGCATTAGTCCCCAACACTTTCCCACTTCAGATTCTAACAATCTTGCCACTCTCTTTTCTGCAATGTTCCCTGAGCCTTCAGTTGGGGGGTGGGTGAGATATTAGATCTCTAAACTACTTTCAGTAATGCAGCTAATCTCAAAATACTAATTTTGCCAATTCTTGAATGTTATAGGTCTTTCCTCCTTCTAATGTCCTTCAGTTTATTTCTTTAGTATCTAAAGGTATTCATTACAGAAGTCTTTTGCATGCTTAGTTTTATTTCTTGATATTTTGTTTCTTTATTGTACATTTGCTTAAATACTATGGTAAATGGAATATTGCTTTTAGTTTTGCTTTTAGTATTATTAACTTATTTTTTAATTTGTATTTTATCTGTGTCTCCACCTGTGAATATGTATGTTATTTGTGTGAGTGTGTGTACAATTGTTTGCATGTGTGTGTATATGTGTGTGTATATGTGTGTGTGTATCAAGGTCTGAGCTTGATGTCAAGGATATTCCATGATCATTTGGTACCTTAAATCTGATAAAAGGTATTTAAATTAAACTATGAGATCTCTGATTCAGCTACTCCTGGTAGCCGTTTTGATTCAGAGGTCTTCTGAGTGCTGAGATTACAGACTGATTGCCGTGCCTAACTGGCATTTCCTTGGGTCCTAAAGATTCAAGATGAAACTTCACTCTTGTACAGTAAAGTCACTAATTTCTTTCTTTACAAATTTGTTATCTATATATGCAAAAGTTACTTTGTGTGTTGATTTTACATTTTGCTATTTAGCTAAAATCGTCAATTGGATCTATAAATTTTTGGGTGGACTATAGGATCCTTACTTGGTAGACCAGAATGTCTGGCAAATTACATGGAGGGATACCAACTTCCTAAACAGACCCTACTATCTTATTCACTTCACCAGAGACTTTTTTGAAAAAAATATAGCAGTTTACCTGTTTTTGCATCTTTGAGTTCAGCATTTAAAGAATTATGGCCTTTTGAAAGACCAACACAGGCCATTTTTTTTTACTTCTTCTTACATTTTTGAATACTAATTAGACTGTATGATTGTTTGGCTATCTTTTCCTGTTTGAAAAACATACAGAATCTTATTAACCTTACTGTTATTAAAGGCTCAATTCATAGTGCTGCTAGGTGAATAGGAAAAAAAAATGGTAGCAGCTTTTGTTTCCTTCTTCACAGTCATTCTGTGTCTGAGTCTGGTGACCTGCATCTCTGCGTTAGAAGGATCTTACTCTATTCTTTTTACATGACTCCTCAGTACCTTAAAGGGAACCAAAACTCTTTCTTTCTCTTTCTTTCTTTCTTTCTTTCTTTCTTTCTTTCTTTCTTTCTTTCTTTCTTTCTTTCTTTCTTTCTTTCTTTCTTTCTTTCTCTCTCTCTCTCTCTCTCTCTCTCTTTTTCTTTCTTTCTTTCTTTTTTGTCCCTTCCTTCCTTCCTTCCTTCCTTCCTTCCTTCCTTCCTTCCTTCCTTCCTTCCTTCCTTTCAATACAGTTTGTACTTTGTTTTACTATTATGGCTTTGTTCACTACTCACATATAGGCAGCATCTATGCTACCTCCTTTCTCAGAAACACTTGTTATAAAATTTCTCTTTTTCAAAAAACTAATTGTAATACAATGAAACAACTACATTTATACCAAAACAGAGGAAGATTTTAATTAAATTCTAAAATGTTTCTTTGTTGCTGCTGCCTGCACTTAGTTTTTTAAATAACACTTTTGGATTTCTTTTTCTTTGTCCAAATCATTTTGATTTTTAATATGCATTTCTATACTTGAGCTAGGGCTGGCTTGATACAGTAATCTTAGTAAGTTGCTTTCCTAGAAGAAGCAAAAAGAAATGGATAGTTGAATGACAAAAAGTGCAGCTCAGTATTACACAAAAATGTATATACAAGAAAGAATGTCAAATCATAATCACAGGCTAACAGCTACACTAGCATGCAACATATAAACAATAACTGTAAATTAATAATTAAAATGAACCCAGACTAACAAGTAAATAAAAGGACACAGAACACTAATACCTTAAGTCAAAGTATTTCCAGTAAAACAAGATAGAGAATTTATGCATCAAGACATGGATCTTAATCATTGGGAGGGTCCAAGTAAGATTCAAAAAAAACAAAAGTTGAAACTTGTTATACAGACCTAAGTTATTGTCTTTTCCTGTGTTAAAAGCAGTGAAGAAGAAGTAGAAACCCCTTAAAATGGATGTCTCACATCAATAAAAAGTCATAAAATGAGAAAGTTAAGAAGACGACCTGAATTTCCTCAGCCAATCCTAGGTTGTCCTGAATGATTCAGGACACCCCATAATAAATATTTTCAGGCATTTTTTAAAAAAACTTATTTGTCAAGGAAGCATATATAGCATCAGAACCTATCTCTTCTTCGTAACTTTTAAGTGAAGAATCCATAACCACCTTTTCCTATGATATAGGAATTTGTTCCACTTGGAGAATCCTACAGAAAAGAGAACATGATAAAGATGAGGTAGGGGCAAAAATCAAAGGGTAGAAGACAGCAGATTAAGAAAAGTAAGATTCCTTTTTAGTCATAAAAATTTGTAAGATTTTCTTATCAGTTTCTGACTCTGAATATTTCATTTTCATCTTCATTCTGTAATTCACTTGTCAATTTCTTGTAGTTTACCAATTCTATCATTTCTTTTCTTAGCTTCTTTAAAATTCTAATTTAAGTATGTTGCCATTTATCATCCTTAGTTCTGCTGTCTAAGACTTTTAGTTTAGCATGAAAAGCAAACAATGTAAAATAGCTTAAGAATATCAAATGTTCCCTAATACTTGCAAATTGAATTACCATAATTATCAAACATAAAACCAGCTGGAGTAGCATATGGCCATTTTTTTCCTCTAAATATTTTCTCCTTCCTTGAATTTCTGTTTTCTATTTCAGTGGGGTTTCCCTCTTCTGCTTTCTACTCTGAAGACTAAAACCTTCTCTGTTAAGTGGTGGTATTTGTATTTTGTAAAATATACTTTTTTAAATTATTTTTTAAAAATTATTTTTATTATTTTTTCAATTGTGTGTGTGTGTGTGTGTGTGTGCGCGTGTGTATGTATGTGTGTATGTGTAGAACCACGGACGAATTCGGGAACCACCATGGACGCCTCCACCTCCTCCTTGTTTACTCTGCCCCGGGATTCACAGGCTCCGCCCTACAAGGAACAGAAATGCAGGCCACCCCCCCCTTCCTCCTGGCGTTTATACGTGGGGTCTAGGATCGAACTCAGGACCTTCCGTCTGCAAGATAGAGGCTTAACCCCTGAGCCACCTCTCCAGCCCAGGTATTTGTATTTTAGAAACCCACCTTTCTCACGTACAAGAATATGAGAGTTAAAAACATTGGATGATCACTCATCAGTTTTAATCTCTACTTTCTCTTGACCTTAACCTCAATTGGCCTGACTGTAACAGCAGTTTCTCTCCTATAGATAGTTTGGGTTTGTTATTTCTGTTATTTTTATCACTATAGACTGTTTACATTACTATCAGCTTACTTCTGAAGCCTCCCAAATCACTCCTATAGCATGTTAACCTGTCATCATACTGTAAAATACACACACATACACACACAGAGATAGATATTCATTATTATATTATGTTGTGTGATGTGTGTCATGAGAGTTAATATTTAAAATTGAGACTTGAGTAAAAGATTTTGTATTTGCTTCATTCAGAAAACCAAGTGCTAAAACTGTTGATAGAAATCACAGTTCTCATTGCAAATGAAAGGAGAGAGTTTATTTTTTATATTTGAAACCATGGATTTAGGTTGCTCTAAATGACATATTCTACTGTGGATGATATTACATGAACTTTTATAAAGACAGGACAGAAGACAATCATAACTAATGTGCTTATGAAATATAAGGGTGGAACAAAAGGTTGTTTGCTACAGTAAAGTGATGAACTCTCTTATAGTTCTCAGGTGCTGTCTGGTAATAATTTCATTTATTTTTTTTATTTGTCAGGAGATTGTGGACTACTAATAACTTCAATAACATATTTAAGAAGTTTTACCTGATGGTCTAAAGGATGCTAGGTTAGATAAATAGGCTGATGATGATAAATGGTTATTAAAGGAATTAAAGATAATCCAATATAATTTTGACTTTGAATGTGCAACAGTCAGACTCTTCACAATCATTAATTTCTAATCAATTGGTCTAAAAAATCTTCAACAGAGATTTTTTTAAAGAGATTTGCATTCTCTATACACTAGTGACTATGTTTCTGGTTATTATGAGTATTAAATGATGTAATATATTTCAAATGTGTGAAAGAATAGTTAGTGCATGTTTACTTCCCCATTATCACTGTACATAAAATTAAAAATGACTTCCATTAGTAAACTTTATAGATTGGTATTTCTAAATACTTAGATTTCTAAAACATTCATTGAATCTCAGTGTGTAGAGTGAGGCAGAAAGGGGATGGAATGACACATATCCATGAGTCACAATGCTGCACCAAGTCATAATATTTAGCTCATGCCTTTCCATTTATTTTGGTTCAGAAGGAGATAGGAATGCCTGAGAAGCCCTAGCTTTCAGTAAAAAGACAAATAGAAGAGCAGAATCCAAGAATTGAAGCCTAGTTCACTCAATTGTATATGCCAACTGAATTGTGCTGAAGTAATTAGATGAAATCATTATATTTTTGCCTGAAAATGAAGCAGGAATTGTTAAGACTATGGTCAGTAAGTTAATAATTTTTGTCCTTTCAAACACATACATTTTTATGATTAGTGTTTAAGTTTAAAAAAGGACAGAATTTCAGTTTGAGTCCTACTATTCTCTTAGCAGTAAAATTTTAGAAAGTGAAAAAGACCATTGAACTTCCTGAAATCACTGGACATTACACAAATAAAAGCACATTAATCAAAATGCTTAAGAATTTTCAAATTGCTTTAAATTCCTCAATTTAAATTTTAAGAATTTTTAAATAGTTGTGTTAACAGTTTTGTTAATGAAAATAGTTATTCATATTCATTGTGTAAAAAGTAATGGTTTAATCTCCTTGTATATACACAGTATAATAATTCATTTATCTATCTATCACCTTAAACAGCTGTCCCTTTTGTGTTGACAACATTAAATATCTTTTATTCTAGCAATTTGGATATATACGCAGTCTTCAATTGTGATCACCATATAATGCATCTATCATACAAACTTATTCCTTCAGCCTGAAAGAGGATACCTTTTGATAACATCCTCCTTTTCTGTATAATACAAGCTACATTAGAAACCACAATTCTCCTGTTTCTGTGATGTATCTCTATTTATCTATGAAATACATAGATTTATCCATCATCCATTTATGAGGTATATATCACATATGTGCTTATCTCCTATCATCTTTCTATACATCTTGTATAGTATATCTATCTAATCTATATCTAGTTGCCATCATCTATCTATCAACTATCATATACTCTATATAGTCCATATGATATATATTATATATAAATAGGAGACAAAAATTTTCTTTTCACTTAGCATAATTTTCTCTGATTACATTATTGTTAGAATAACATTAATTTATAATGCTGTTTCCTTGTTATCCACAAGAGGAAATTACTAAAGGAGCATCAAGAGTACCCAAATTTGAAGATTCTCAAACACTTTGCATAAATTTTCATAGTATTTACATATAACCTTAGAATGTCCTCTAATATTTAAAATAGCTTTAGATCATTTATGATGCTTAATAAAATACAAATGTCACACTATATTGTTTGGGAAATGACTCTGGAGTGTGTCTAAACCTGCGGATACATTGTTTCTTCCATGAGTGTGTAACCTACAGATAATAAGGCCAATTATAGCTAACACATTTTCTTTGTATTTTTTCAATTTATTTCATGTGTATATATGTATAGGGAGCATGCATGTGTGTGTGTGTGTGTGTGTGTGTGTGTGTGTAGGGAGCATGCGTGTGTGTGTGTGTGTGTGTGTGTGTGTGTGTGTGTGATCCTTTGCTTGCATGTGGGCAAATGTGTATATGAAAGTGTGTGTACGACCCAGAATTATCAGATGCCAGTCAGAATTATCTGTGATTGATCTTCCATCTTTTATTGTTTTGTGGATGGGTCTCTACTCAAATCCAGAGTTCAATGACAGAACTAGTTGGCTAATCATCTTGCTCTGGGGATTTCCAGGCTCTTTGTTCTGGGTATGGAATTACAGGCTGGCTGCCACACCTGGCCAACACTTCCAATGAGATCTGAGAATTTGAAAAAAGGCTCTTTTGCTTGTACATAAAGTTCTTCAGTGGCTGGCCAATCCCCTATCACCCAAAAAGAGATTTTCTACAGATAGTCACCTAGCTTGTTTCTGAAGCTTGGCGATTGTAAATAATAGTGAAATCAATGGGGAAGTATAGATATTCTTTAGAATAATGATTTCCATTTTTTGACTATATAGTCAATTAAAGGATGTGACATTTTCTAGAAAAGTTAAATCAAATGATTTGGAAATTATGTGAAACTCACAGTGGATATTCACATTGAAATGTCTGTGATGTTACTAAGGTATTTTAATCTTTTTTCCCTCTGCTTTTCCATTTTGAAGTATATATATATGGGGGACGTTGTGTTTGTGCATGTTTATGTTCACACATTTGAGGGCACATTTTGTGTGTGAGTGTGTGTGTGTGTGTGTGTGTGTGTGTCTAATAGTGTATATTCACATGGAGGATCAAGGTTAATATCAGAAGTCATTTTCTATCACTATTCCACTTTATTATTTTGGGTAATGTCTCTAAACAAATTAGTTCCTCCAGTAGAACTAATCTGGCTGGTCATCTAACTCTGGGGATTCCTAGTTTCTTCCTTTTGAGACTGGAACAGGTGGACTACCAAACCCATCCAACATTTTATGTGGGATCTTTGGATCCAAACCCTGATCCCCTTGATTGTGCAGCAAATGCTTTAGTGATGAGCCATTTGCCTAATCCCAATATCATATAATCCTGTGAGACCACTGTCATATGTGGGGTCTGTCAATTACTGAAATATTATGTGAGCATAGAAATGTTAATACAGGATGTTAGTTTCTGGATCACAGGATAATTTGTTATTTTACTGGATGAACTTCCATGCTATTTTTCAAAATGTTTGTACTAACGTACATTTCCACCAGTGGTGGGTATTCTTTACTCTGAAGTTTTCCTGGAAATTATTTATCCTTCTGATAATATGTTTCACAAATTTGAGGTCATATTTTATTTTGATTTTAATTTTAATTTCCTTCATGATTAGAGATGTGAAATATTTTTCAGGTATCCCTGACCATTTTTATGTCTTCTTAAGATAATTTTGTCCAAATTCTCTGCCCATTTTGATCAGGTATCTTGTTTTCTTGCAATTAGAATTGCTTGAGCTTCATGTCTCTGTAAAGCATGTGTTGAAAGTATGTTCTCCCACTCCATAAAGTCCCAATTTACTTTTTTCTTTCTTTCTATGATTTTCCAGAAGTTTCAAAATTTGACACTCTCATTTGTTCATTAAAGGAATTTGAACAAGGAGATAAGTGATCTCCATACAGAAACCTATGAAATACTGAAAATTATGCTTAAGAAGCTTCTGAAAAATAAAAGAGAGCAAATGTTCATAGAATAAGTTAATACTGGGGCTGGAGAAGTGGCTCAGGGGTTAAGCCTCTGCCTTGCAGGCGGAAGGTCCTGAGTTCGGATCCTAGACCCCATGTATAGATGCCTGGCGGAAGCGGGGGCAGCCTGCATTTCTGGTCCTGGTAGGGCCGAGTCTGTGAATCCCGGGGCAGAGTAAACAAGGAGGAGGTGGAGGCGGTCCATGGTGGTTCCCAAATTCGCCTGTGGTTCTACATACACACACACACACACACACACACACACACACACACACACACACAATTGAATAAATAAAAAAAATTAAAAAAAGAATAAGTTAATACTGTTAAGTCATGAATATTTACTGCAGTGATTTATAAATAATTAAATAATTCCTATCAAATTCTACTGCTTTTTTCCACAAAAATTTAAAAAGTAGAGCCAAGATTTTAGATCAGTTTTAGAGTTATTACTTAGAATGAAATATGCCTTGGGTTTGATCCTTAAAGCACATGAACAAGCATGTGTACACACACACACACACACACACACAGAGTCATGCAAAAAATTATACCTGTAGTATTTCCAGAAAACTGGGAAATCTTAGCTTCTCTTCCATACACAGAACACAAATCAATCAGTAATTGTCTTCAAGTCTGAAGTGTCTATCATTTTTTTCTTTGTTCTTTTATTTATTTTTATTTTATTTTTATTTTTTACAAGTTTTTTTTTCTACTTTTACAAGCATATTGAGTACTCATCCCTGCTTCCCTCCATCTCTCCTTCCTCCCATTCCCTTCCTTCCCTTTGTCAATCCCTCCTACTCCTTCCCATACACTGGCCTATATTCTTCTATGGACCCCAGAGTTCCCTCTGGCTTGTCCTGTTTTTTGGGTGGCATACCAAATTGCCTCTCTTTAAGACGTCCTATTGATAGGGGCATTTCTCTTCACTCATCCAGCTTTACTTTCCAAGGTTTCCACTGTATATTCTTATCTTTCTTAAATTGCTAGATAGTCTGTGAGGACAGGCACGTTGGTATGTGAGTCATTATGCAGGTCTGGTAGGACAAGTCTCAGTGTAGTGATTGATGTAGGAATTCTGCCTTGAGTGGAATGTGTTGTCCAATAGTGAACCTTCCCATTTTTAATTCTTACAACCTCACTGCCCCTTTTTCTGCAAGGTTCCCAACATCTTAGGATGAGGAGAGACTATGTTGGCTTGATTCTGGGTGAACTTTGCTGACTAGCTGGTACTCAGCATTGTGGCTGGCCATTGCTCTCCTCTTCACTTCACTGCTATTCTGCTGCCCTAGGCTGCATCCTGTCAGGGTGCTAAACTTCTCTACCCTTCTCTTGTAGAATGAGACTTCTTGATTGAATGTTAAGTGTTCTAATCTATGTGTATAATAGCAGTTATTTGCAGAGCAGTTTGATGTACTGTCTTCCTACCAATAGGTTCATTGGATGGTTTCCCTATTGATCTATTTCCTTCAATTTTTTTGATTCTCGTTCTAGTTAACAGTGACAGAAATGTGTTCAATTCTGACAAGCAGGTCTTGAGTCCAATCAGAAAGCTGTTGGTTGTCTCCTTGGTACTCATGCCACTATTACCTGTTGTCGTAGTTATTTTTATTGCAACTTGCAGATCTCACGGGTTGATGAAGTATTCATTGCTTTTGACCATAAAAGAAACCTCTGCTTAGCTGTGCTTGTACATATGTGTATACGCATGTGTCTATTTACATACAGTTTACCTTTATTATTAATCAAAATGAAGCCATCTATTTTCAGCAGAGAAACTGTAGAACATTTTTTCTTGAGGTAATTCTTCCTGGAAGAAATGCATAAGATACTAAAATTAGAAAGGACCCAAGTTTTATATGAGGCCCAGTTTGACATTTCATTGTTATCAGAGTAGTGTAGTGGGATCCCCTTGGATAGAATACACTTGTTCTACTACCTGGAAAGAATTATATTAGTAATTTCAGTTTGTTTCCCCCTTTGCAGTGAAATCAAGTGGGAGGAATTAGGTGACTATCAGTATTACAAATTCCCAAATATCCAGTAAAGTACTCCTGTTCTACTTCATATACAAACTTAAAGGCAGGTTAGTATGGGCAATATGACTACATTAAAGTTAGAAGAAAGCAGGGAAAGGGAAATGGTTGATAAAACACATAGTAATGATTAAGGATCCACAGGGGTTGGAATACAGGGCAGGGAGCAAGGTTAAGAGGTAAAAACTAGTGTCAAGGACATCCTATATGGGATCCACTATGGAAAGGAGATGGTAGAGATGAAATGATGAGGATGCACACACCCACAGCCATCTTAAATCAACACTTGAAAGCATTTTGATGTATGTAGTTGTTTCTTGTTTAATTTTCCTGAATATTTGTAGTCTTTTTCTGTATTTGTCTGTGTGTATCAGAAGGCACTGTGTGTGCCTGTGGAGGCTCAAGTATGACTTAAGGCATCATCCTGGATTATTCTACCTCCTTTTTGCTTTGCTCTGTGGTTTCCCAGGCTCTGACTTCCAGGGTGGCAAGTGCAGGCTGCTATCATTTTTGCCAGGCACTTTAAAGTAGGATCTATGATCCCAACTCAGGTCCTTCTGCTTTCCAGGCAGAGGCTCCATCTTTGAGCCATCCTTCCAGCTCCATCTCTGTTGCTTTCTGACTCAGCTTTCATTGACATTTCTGATAGATTGCATGCTCCATAAAGTTGCTCAGAAACTGTCACTGCCTGTCACTCACAGTCCTTGTGAGTCTCTGCAAGATCCGCTCTTCCAGCTTATTTGAAAAAGTTTTTCCCCATAATTCAAAGTTTATGGTTGTTGTAAATATTACATTATATAGATGGAAGCACTTTGTAAAATATAAGCCATTAAGTAGATTTATGTTGCTTTAGATAGTGAATTGTGAGATCCTTGTGTCAGCTTCATCTGTTCTAGTTTTCAGTCCTTTAAAGTGCTCCTATCACTTAATGTCTTTGGTTTGGTTGTGAACCCTCTTAAGCTTATACATTGGCTAAGGGTTTTCAATGTTGCAGTGTCCACAATTTATAGATTTGCCAGTATCCTGGATCCAGGCAGAAAACTAATATAGAAGAGTCTTCATATCTCTGAAGGTACCTGGGAGAACAAGACATCAGACTCTGAAGGATAACACTTATGTGGTGGAGATGATTACCAGAATCTGATACTTGCATTCTGGAGCTATCTGCACAACAAAGCTTGTGATATCTTTGTAGGGAAAACAGCCAGACTTTCTTATATTTTCTTTTCTCCCACATTTTCTTTTTTTCTCAATGATACAAGTTTAATAGGTACTTCTGTCCTCCCCCTCCCTCCACCTTTCCTCAGTTCCCCCTTGTATTTTCCCTCTCTTTTCCCTCTCCCTCCCTCATCCCTCTCAGTGCCTCCTCCCTCCTCCCTCCCATCCCCTGGATCATCCTATTGTGTGAATGCCAAACCTCCCTCTGAGTCTTCCACTCTAGAGAGGTGTAAGGACTCAGTGGCACAGCACAGAGCCCTTTCTTAAGCTCCCCGTTAGTATTGGAACACTACCATGACTTTAATCCCTTGCTTCTAAGGATCCCATTGCCAGTGATCCATGCTATACTTTGGGGGGTCGTTGACATGTCAGTCATTGTGCAGGTCATTTAAAGTCTGATTATGGCTATTGCAGCCCTGACTTGTGTGGAATATCTTGCATATCATTGGTCCTCCCCATCTTCAGGCTTTTACAATCTGCAGCCTCTCTTCCAATAGATTCCCTGAGCCTTAGGATGGGGAGAGATTTGGCTGGTCTAGCTTCAGCTGATTAATGTAGGCTTTTTGGTGTTCTGAATTATGGTGGTTGTTGTTTTTGGCCATTGGCTCCATCCTGATTGGTATTGAAGGTCACCTCCTGAGGAGCAGGGAGTCTGCCTGAGTCAGGGTCCAGGGCGGAAGGCAGATTTTCTTATATTTATTTATATATTTTTTATTTTGTTTCTAGATTTACAAGCATATTCAGCAATTATTCCTGCACCCTCATTTCCACCCCCCTCTTTCCTCTTCTTTCCCGCCCTCCCTCCCCTTCTTTCATCAATTCATTCCCACTCCCTCCTGCCTTCCTGTCTGTCTGCTTCTATGAGTCCCAGGGTTCTTTCTGAATTGTCTTCTCCAGTGGGACTATTTTAATCTTGCATTCCCGGCTCAATTCCAAATAGTCATGGTAGTTTAATATATCCGAGGCTGTGAACCATTTCTACCTTCTTTATGCAGGGTATTTTTGTAGGAACAGTGTTTATCATGATTCTGAAATATTGCTTCTTCTCTAGTGATGACATTTTTTTAAAAAAATTTCTGTGTTCTCAGTTATCCAAGATTAACAGCTGTAATTGTAATTATAACCAAGGTTAAAGTCAAAATTAATTATAGAACCTGTCTGTAATCTCTGGAAAGGCACACTTGCTGAGAACACAGGCAAGCTTTGCTCATCAGCTCCATGCAGGTAGCACTACAGCAAAGTATATCATGTTAGAATTTGCCTTTATTTGTTCTCAGAACACATATAACACTATTACTGCTTAATGTCTCATGTAGTAAAGTTCTTCATCAAGAACTAATTGTAGATTCATCATGGATGTGGAGAAGTCAATGAGCTCCCCCTCAATAGTGGGCTAATGGAAGTCTATAAATTGTGTTTCAGCAAGTGTCCCCTAAAATTACAGTAGTGAAAAGGTATATACACAGGAAAGGTATACACTTGATCTAACTAACTCAAATGATTCCTGTCTGGTAATACTCATAGGGTTTTAATATGTATAGACTGTTTTTCTAGGCAAGCACATAAATGATCAAAGATAATTTTAATTTTTATTTAAAGTGAAAAAATGGATAAATGCATTTATATATGAATATATGAGTATTCTTAATCATACTTATTGCATGTGAAAATTCATTCTTAACAGTTTTATCTTATTTTGCTTGCATGATATTTGAGTTACTTTTTGAAACAATGATTTATCAAAAAGCAACAAGTATCATTTTATGTGTATATGAAGTATACATAATGGGAAGGGTCTTATGTCTATGGCAGTACATAGGTCAGTCCTTTCCCAAGTGTACCTTAGATAAATTATAATACAGGAGAGAATCTTTATCTCTTGTACTCTTCATAAAAATCGCAGCAAGAATGATGAGGGAAGCCATTTGTCTGAGAGCAGGTCTATTTCCCTCTCTTCAGCTGTGTGGCTCTCAGACAAAGTACTTCACCTTTCTTTGATTCTATTTTTCCTTCATAAACCTGGAGAAATGACTGTCCTATCTGCTCAGAGGGAAGCTGTTAAAATAAAACGTGATGGTTTACTGGGATACTTGCGAAGCTGAACATCTAGCAAGTCCTTTGTAAATATTCCCAGTGAAACAACATGATTGCTCTCATTGCAACTTATGGATGAAGAACATCACTTGTGCTTAACAGAAACATACACATAAGAGGTTATGGAGTCCAATTGGAACACAGGTGCTTGTGACTAAGTCAGAGTCTACTCAATTTCTTGAATCTCTCTTACTACTAGCAAACTATTTGCCATTAAAAATCCAAATAAGGAATTTGAGAATTTTTTTTAAATTCTAAAAAGGTTTAGGAAGCATACTTTTTTAAAATTTATTTTTCTACTTTTACAAACATATTGAGTATTCATCCCAGCTTCTCTCCATCTCCCCTCCTTCCCATTCTCTCCCTTCCCTTCATTAATCCCTCTCTCTTCCTTTTATTCTCCTGTCCATATGCTTCTATGGATCCCAGGTTCACTCTGGCTTATCTATTCCTATGGGGGCCTCCATGGTATACCAAGTTACCTCTCTTCAGATCACCTGATATGGTCATTTCCCTTCACTCATGCACCTTTAGACCCAAAGGTTTCCACTGTAAATTCCTATCTTTCTTGAGTTCCTAGGTTGTTGTGATAGTTAATTTTGGATGTCAACCTGACCATACCTGGCATTAACTAAGAGCTGCTGTCAGAATACCTGCAGAGATTATCCAAATCAATACATTTACAATACAAGACCAACCCTAGATCTGATTGAAACCTCCCAATAGCACACCAGATAAAATGAGTCATAGAACAGAAGACTTTGAAGAGAGACTCTCTAAAGCTATGCTGGAAAACTCTCTTCCCTTCTGCTGCCCCAGCTTCTTTGTTTCTTCAACTCTTCAGGAATCTTGCAACCTTCACCCATCATCCACTGGCCTACTGGACTGAGCAGCTCTGAGACTCCAGGATGTTTCCAGTGATTTCACCTGCCTCTATCTTTAGCTATCAATCATGTTGCCTTTGCCATGAAAGACTATTTCTCTCCTCTGAAAGCTGAATAAATCTCCCTTTTCCCCTTAAGTTACTTGACTTTGAATGCTCTTTCACAGCAACAATTAAGAGTAACTATTACAGTAGTCTATGGGGGCATGTTATTATGCAGGTCTGAGAAGGACAAGTCCCACTGCAGTGAGCTCCTAGATGCAGCCTACCTGGAGTGAAATGTGCTGTCTAACTGTAAACTTTCCCACCTTTAGGTTCTTACAATCTCATCAACTCCTCCCCTGCCAGGCCCCCAAAGCCTTGGGTGAGGAGCAATTAGGATGACCTGACCCCTGGGTGAGCCCTGCTGAATCTCTGATACTCTCCATTATGGTTGGCCATTGCTATAGGAAGCATACTTTTGTTGTTCCTTATCAATATTTAATTTGTTCAATCAAATATTAAATATGAGCATCAACTTGGGAGAGGAAATATTTTCTTAATAAATAGCACTTTTAAACTTCATATTTAATACTGTCTTAAATATCCAGTATCCTAAAGCCCATAATTATTCATATCCTTGCTGACTATGGCATTCAATGTTCATCTAAATTCTTTTCCTTCAGAAGTACAAAAATAAGGGGCTGGAGAAGTGGCTCAGGGGTTAAGCCTCTGCCTTGCAGGCGGAAGGTCCTGAGTTCGGATCCTAGACCCCATGTATAGACGCCGGGCGGAAGTGGGGGCGGCCTGCGTTTCCGGTCCTGGTAGGGCGGAGCCTGTGAATACCCGGGCAGAGTAAACAAGGAAGTGGAGGCGTCCATGGTGGTTCCCGAATTCGTCCGTGGTTCTACACACACACACACACACACACGCACAATTGAATAAATAATTTAAAAAATTAAAAAAAAGAAGTACAAAAATAAAACAAATTTTTAAATGAATATGTGCTTTCATATATCTGACTAAATTCTGAATAACTGTTTTCTTTCTATGCAGATGCTAGTAACCTTGAAAGCTAAGGTATTACCTGAATATCCTCTGAATGCTCAATTTCTCCCAACCTCCAGACAGGAACAGAGATGCACAATAGGTTTCATTCGCATCACACAGATACTGCCCCTAATAATCTTCACAGCCTGACTTTTCTTTTCCACTGCCTATTTTTATTTTTATTTAAATTTAAGCACCATAAACTTTTGTTTAGCTCAATAAAAAGACATTAACCTCTTTAAATATCTTTTAGCATCCCATAGAAGTGAAATAAAAAGCAAATATATTTTTTAAAGCAGAGTGTATTTAACCATAAGAGATGCAGAAAAGATTTAAGGACAAATGAATGTATTCAAAGCTATGATCAGAAATGCAAAGGTCAGTTTAAAGTCTGAATTTGGAAGTCCTGAGTCAAAAGATGAATTAAGAGAATGTCCAGAACATATAGCACTTGAATAAATTTTCTAATTCAATAGATAATATTTTGAGGAGGTTGTTTGACAAAATTGTGTTGAAGTATAATACCAGACTATAGAAACAAAGGAGCTACTTGTTCTCTCGATCACTTCTCCCGTATTAATCTGCTTTTTTTAGTCCTCTGTTGCAATATTTTGAATGCATTTGTATATAAATTGAATATATGTAATATATAAATATAATGAATAGGTTTCACCTATGAGGAAACATGATTTTTTTTTCCAGCAGCACAAACTTTTATTAGTATTCAATTTCTCAAGACATCGCTTATACAGAAGGATAGAATTAGGCTCCCCCCGCCCCCAACTGTAATATTAAGCAAATGAACCATCAGGTACCCTAAGATTACCTCTAATCCAGTCTCCAGAAACACCACTTGTGCCTTTTTAACAGGGACATGGGAATAAAACACTGCTTGTTTGCGAATAAACATCTGAGAGAAAATAACAGCTGATCTGGGCCCAGGCAGCAACACAAAGTGACAATTGTGGGGAGACACAATGCGAGAGATTGGGCGAGAGTCTCAGTGCCGAGACCCACACGAGCTCACGGGCAGGCCGGGGGTCTGCGGAGCCTGAAGGTCTACCTGCAAGTCTCTAGAGCGTGCTGCTCCTGAACAGAAAGAAGCCACTGCCACCCACAGCACTGTGCAGTTTATTAACCATTCAAGTAAGTACAGGGGCATCTAGTAAGAGTGGGACAGAATCGGGATTCGAGAGTGACAGATACTCAGCATCTAACAGTTGAAAGAAGCCACTACAAACTCTTTTCACAGACTTTCACAGAGCCAATACGGTACTAGCCATCGCCCCAGCGCACCAGGTGCCGTCCAGTGGAAAGGAGGCAATGTGAACAATAGCTACGTTAAAAGACCAGCACTTCAGAAAAAGAGCAAAATGCTTTCGGTTTCTCCCCTTTCACTCCTAAAACAACACCTTACGGTCTGGATCTACCTATACAGTCCTACATCAGCTTCTAGAATATGTCAGGAGGGGGAAAAATAAAACGACACTGGCCAATACAGTCTTTGGATATTTAGGAAGGGGACCGGGAGCAAGTCAGTTCTCAGAACAAATTAGTCGGCTTCGGTCTCGTCGGCTGGGTCTTTGGATTCTTTGTTCTTCCGCACCTCTTCAATGTGCTTGTCCTTCTCTCGCAAAAGCTCCAGCTTCGCAGCCATCTGAGCCTCGCGGTTCTCTTTGTTAGTTTCCATTTTGTGTGTCAGTTTCTCCTCTGCCATTTTGCTGAAGTTGTTGTTCTCCTCTACGGCCTTCTGCAGCATTTCCTTCTCGTGCTCTCGCTTCTCTGCAAGCTGCTTTAAGATCTCCGCTTCATGAGACTTGCGTCTCTCTTCTGCAGCTTCTAATTTCTTCTGAATTTCCTCCAGGGAAAGGTTCTTCTTCTTTGGAGGGGAAAGGGGGAAATCTGGGACGGATTCTTTTGACCGAGGGCTGAGAATCAGCTCAAAAGCCTGGCCGGAAGCACGTTTTTCCAGCTCCTTCACCTGAATGTCAGAAGAAGCCATGGTGGACAGGAGACTGGTAGTGCTCTCTACACAATCCACTGGTAAGGAAAGCCCAAGCGCGCACATCAGTCCCGGTGTCGCCCTGGCCGCAGGAGGACGCCAGGCCCTTCAGACAATGGGGATCCCCGCCCCCACGGGGCGACGGGTGGACCGGAGGAAACATGATTTTAACATGTACATCTATATGCACATATTGAGAGAAAAAGGAAGACATGGAAGAAACAGAGTCAATGAGAGAGATATAGAGACACTGACAATAAGTAAAAATGTCCAAGAGCACATCGAAAATCACACTCTGATTCAACATGTACAGAAGCTGATATACCAGATAAAATGATCTCTATGACAATCATCTTTAGATACCCAAACTTTGATGTACAGTTGATGACTTCCCTAATTTTTGACCTTATTACTATCTATGAGGAATATGATAAACTAAGAAATACTCCTGACCAATCCTGTACAGTCAGCTATACTTGAGTGTGTGCTAATCAGCTCTGAGGCTTGACTTTTCCCTCTCCTTGGCCTCTCTTTGAGTCCTTGTAAAATGTAAATGGTGCTGAGTGAAATTAACAAGCTTTCATATTTCTTATGTAGATGAGCTTCATTTATGTTATTTAACCTGTCAATCCTCTTTGGAAAACATAGGAAAGGAGACAAATGAGTATGTGTGCACACACAGATAACCATCTCACAACTAAGATAATCCATGTAACTATTATCACCCACAGTTTTCTTATTCCCCTATGCAAAATTTTCCTTATTTATCCTGCATGCTCAGTCACCAATTTTAATGTTCTTTTTGATTTCATACGTTTGTGTGTAGTTTTTGGAAATATGTATATATGTATGTATATATGTGCGTGTGTCTAATTGTATAGTCTATAATAAATACTATTCTGATTTTGATGCTAAGAATTCTCATCTCTTTTATACAACAGGATTTTTAAGATACTTCTACATTTTTTTCATGAATTAGTGTGTAATTTATCTTAATTTTTGAGTATCTTACAGGGCAGTTATATCACAATTTGTTTACCTTTTATGTTGATTGACATCTTTTTCATTTTTGGCCATTATGATAAAGCTATTGTAGATATCCACATACTTTGTATACAAATATGACTTTATTTTCTTAACAAATACTTGCAAGGAAAATGCCTAGATTGTATGATAAATGTTTGTTTTTTTAAGAATCTACCATCCCTTTTTCCAAAGTAGTTTTTTTTTTTTTTATTGTAGATCTAATCAGTACCCAACTCAGTTTTCACAAGCTTGTTTCTAGCTTGCATTATGTCTTGGTTGAACTGTTTTTATTTCTTTTTTCTTTGCTTTTATACCATTTGTTGGATAATTCGTTATAATAAATTGAAAGAAGAGCAACTGCTTAAATAAGATGAAAAAGAACATTTGGTGGGCAAGGTGACATCATGAAATGATTTGTAGTGTAACTAAGTAAGTTGCTTAGTTGCAGAGACAGGCATGAGAAACAGTGCCAACACAAAATTAGAGACAATCTCAGTCATTGTCCATAAGCAGTCCTATGTGGCCTACTCCCAAAACTGAAGTATAGGCAACAGAAATAAGAATGACATCACCATACTTAGTTGGCTTATATGAGACAAATTAGCTTCCAGGATTTCTGAAGTGATATAGCAAATTGGAAAACAAGCAATTGAGGCAATATTGAAGGTGAACCAAGATACTTGGAGAGTTAAGACAAATATTAATAACTTAAAGCAGTTGAAAATAAAAATAACTATCAGCAATGGTTAGTAAAACTAATCATAATTATTAAGTATACAACTATTTTATAAACATTTCAGTAATAGTTTCCCATAATAACATGTTCAAATTTAGACCTATACCTTCTCCCTTGCTTCTGGTGGAGACTCACTTCTGCCTCCACCTAGGTAGCATCTAAAGAAAAATCCAGCCATGGTGCTGTTGCTGGGGCTTCCAGGAGATCTGGCTGAGGCTGTGGCCGGAGGCTGGGTGCTTGTGATGAGTCCAGGCAGCATGGACTGCCAGCTGCTCAAGAACCCTGTGGTCACCTGCTTCTCCCACATCGACCTGATTGATCTGGATACTATTGTTGTCAGAAACCTCAACAAGCAGTTTTTGTTTCAGAAGAAGCATGTTGGAAGATCAAAAGCACAGGTTGCCAAATAAAGTGTACTACATTCTGCCTAAAAGCTAACATTACAGCTTACCATGATAGTGTCATGAATCCTGACTATAATGTGGAATTTTTCTGACGGTTTATGTTGGTTATGAATGCATTAGATAATAGAGCTTCCCAAAACCACGTTAATAAAATGTGTTGGCAGTGGATATGCCTCTTTCATTGACAGCAGACTGCTGGCTATCTTAGACAAGCAACCACTGTCAAAAAAGGTGTGACTGAGTGTTATGAATGTCATCCTAAGCCAGTTCAGAGAACTTTCTTGGCTGCACAATTCAGAATACACCTTCAGAGTCCATTCATTGCATTGTCTGGGGGAAAATATTTGTTCAACCAGTTGTTTAGAAAGGAAGATGCTGATCAAGAATTATCACCTGACAGAGCTGACTCTGAGGCTGCTTGGGAATCAACAGAAGCCGAAGCCAGAGCCAGAACCTGTAATGAAGATGGAGGCATGAAATGTATTTCCACTAAGGAATAGGCTAAGTCAACTGGATATGATCAAGTGGAACTGTTTATGACAATGGGCAAACTGTAGTACAAGGAAACCTCCAGTTCCATTGGACTAGGCTGAAGTTCAAGAGCTAATGCATCTGATCAACTAAATGAACCCCAATCAGGCCTGTAAGACCGGAAGGTTCTAGATGTTAAGAGCCAGAAAAAGGGGATGGAGCTGAGCTCAAATGGGATAAGGATGACCCATCTGTGATGGATTTCATCACTTCTGCTGTGAACCTTAGGATGCACATTTTCAGTATGAACATGAAGAACAGATTTGATATAAAGTCAATGGCAGGAAACTTATTTGCACTATTGCTACTACCAATACAGTGATTGCTGGATTGATAGTATTGAAAAGGTTAAAATATTTATCTGGAAAAATAGATCAGTGTAGAACTTTTTTTTTTTCCGAGTGAATTCTGAACCCATTTATTGAAACTTTCGTGACAGCTTTTATACAGAAAATTTTGGGGTAAAGAATGTTGCACCTACAATAGATGAACTTTTTTTTCAATGAATAACCAGACCCAAGAAAGAAGCTTCTCCTGCCTTGTGCACTGAACCCCTCCCCATCCCCAATTGTCATGTGCGTGCCAGCAAACCAGAGCGGACAGGCTTAATGTCATTAAAGTGACTGTCCTTACCTTAAAAGATACGATGGTGAAAGAAAAGTTTCCTACGGTGGTGCCAAATGTCCAAATCGGAGATAGAAAAAGATGAAAAATCTCTTCAGGAGCTGGAGAGACTGAAGCTAACAATCACGAGTTGTCAGAATTTAGGATTAGAAATGGCAGCCGACTTCAATCAGATAACTTCCTTCAGGACTACACTTTATCGATCAATATTCTTTATAATGAAGTCCTAGGAAAGGAAGTTGAGTTTGAAGTTGTTGGGGATGGCCTCCCAAAAGTGGGGCCCAAACAAGCTGAAGATGCTTCCAAAAGCATCACCAATGGCAGGGATGATAGAGCCCAGACTTATACCTCCACAGCACAAGAACAAGATGGTGTCATAGTTGATTCAGATGAGGAGGGTCCCTCTGTTAATGCTGACGTCAGTGAGGACAAGAGAAATTTCAAGAAGCTCCAGGAGTGTGTGGATACCAAGCAGTTGTGACTGCAGCAGACAGGAAAGCTCGATGATGTCACAGCCTTAGAGTAAATGGAGATCAGGCAGAGTATCTGGGCAGAACTGGATTGTTACCTTCTTTATTCTGAAGGGAAAACATTGAAGTCATTCACTTGAAAATGATTCTGCTCCCTTTTGTAAGTTTTTTTTTTTATTATTATTACTTATTCAACTGTGTGCATGTGCGTGTGTATGTGCGTGCGCGTGTGTGTGTGTATCTGTGTGTGGGCTGGAGAGGTGGCTCAGGGGTTAAGCCTCCGCCTTGCAGGCGGAAGATCCCGAGTTCGGATCCCAGATCCCACGTATAGACGCCAGGCAGAAGCGGGGGCGGCCTGCGCTTCTGGTCCTGGTAGGGCGGAGCCTGTGAATCCTGGGACAGAAGGAGGTGGAGGAGTCCATGGTGGTTCCCGAATTCGTCCGTGGTTCTACACATACACAGATTCTGCTCCCTTTTAAAGCCTTTGTTTTGCTAGAACTATTAGAAACATTGTGGTATGCTATATTGAAAGTAGGAATACAGTGTCAAAACCTTCTGAACAGTTGTGCACAACCAGTGAAGAACTTTGCAGCACAGTGCATGTTGTCTTTCAATATAAATACCTAAGTATCATGATAGGGATACAACATTGTGGGTTAGTAAAGTTGCTAACCTGGTTAGTTTTGTCTGGAAGAGTTAATTTTAGACTAGATCTAACCATTTTCATACTGTTAACTAGACAGATTCAAAGACATGTCAAGTGCTATGCATTGGAACTTGTTTTTAAATGTTTAAACTGGCACTATGTATATTAATGTAAAACAATGCTAATTTACTCAAATTTTCAGTTTGTACTGCCTGATATATCTGTGTAAGAAGCCAGTTTTATATATTTGTTATGGTTTCAAGTTATTTATATTTGATGTTTTGTAAAACACATAAAATATACTGTATGTATGGACCAAATAAATGGCATCTGAATACTTGCTAAAAATTTAGACCTATAAATTATCATATTGATAGACAAAGAATATTAAAAATATTTAATAATAATTGCACAATCTGAATGGTAGAAAGAAAAGTATGCTGTGCTGAACTGTACCCAGTCCTGTCTGTAATATTAAATTATTGGAGGACCTTATAGTTTGAGCCTTCTTACAATTTTTTTGCTGTCTATATCTTCATTGAGAAATCTCATATTTATAGTCATAATTATCAGATAATGCATCTACATATCAACAACTCTGAGATTTGTTTGTTTTATCATAATCTCTGTTTCCAAGTGTATTTTTTCAGGGTCTGACTGTGGTTCCATATTTTGATATTTAAAAGGCTTCTAATACATTTCATATTAGTCTGAATTATGAGTACTAACAACCCTCCAGTTGAGATCTTTATTTGATCTCTATGAACTTTTGTCATAAATTTATTTTTCAATTTCAAGTCGAGATGACATGTGACTTCTTCCATTTCTCCAACTGATCCTCAATGTCCAATGTTCACTTGATATCTTGAAAAATAAAGTCTACTTAATTTAGTGCTATCTAAATAACTTCTTTTAAAAAATGCCCAAGGTATCATTTGGTGTCTATATTTCACTTCTCTCATACAGTATTCAAAAATAAAACCAGGAGCATAACTATAATTGCAATGGTTTACATGCAATGCTTAGTCTGTTTCTACAATTTAAACAATGTCATTGCATTTAATTTCATGATTATTAATTGTACCAGTTACTTCATCTGCCAACTTGACACTTGGGATATGAGTGAGCCTCCTATGTGCACTTAGGAATTATTTAGCTAAGGCAGGTTTCTATGCAAGATTTCATGAAATTGTCTTACTTGTTTTACTTGAAATGGAAAAACTTGACTACACTAAGCAGGACCAGTCACAAGGTAGGTAAATATTGATAGAGAGATAGTTGACATTTATCAGACTGGAACGTTGGCAAGTCAGTTTGCTTGGCTCCTCCCATTTGTAACTCCCTGTCACATTGCACTTTTGTAATCTGGAATGGTAAAGATGAATAAAACTCCTTTGTTACCCTAACTGGTTTGAATTAGGTATTTATTATAGCCATGGAACTGTGAAGCTAAGACACCAACATAAACTCTTATTCATTTATTTACTTATTTGTTGTTTTTTTTAGTTTTACAAGTATATTGAGTACTTTTCCCTGTTTCCCTCCATCCCTTCTCCTTATCATTTCCCTTCTCTTCATTAGTCCATCCCACTCCCTCCCACCTTCTTGCCTGTCTGCTTCTATGAACCCCAAGGTTCCCTCTGGTTTGTCTACTCTTGTGGGGGTTAAAGCCTCTTGTGGCATAGAAAGTTGCCTCTCTTCAAGCCACCCCACTGATATTCACCCAACTTTAGTCCCCAAGATTTCCACTATATGTTCTTATCTCTCTTGAGTTCCTCTATAGTCTATGCCAACCCACACGCTAAACATAAAAGTGGTTCTCCACTACCTGGCCTTATGTCTTGTCCATCTGCTCTCTAATGCCCATTCTGTTCCCTATGGTTCACGAAAAATTTCTTCCTTCTATTGGAGGGTACCATTAACTCTCGTAAATTTGGTCTTATATATGCTATTTTCTTGCCCTAGAAAGAACTTTTCTTGCCTTTTGTAGTATAAAATATCATATCTTTTTCATATAACAACAGATTTTTTTTCCATTTTAAAAGAATCTCATGTCAGCCAAGTAAGCATCAAATTCATTACACAGCCAAAGATAATATGGCCTTGTTTTTCCAGTCTTCCTGGCTCCACCTTCCTAACAGCAGCAAATATTTTTCATCCTCTGTAAAGTCTGTATGGTGTATGTAGAATGAACCTGTTCTGACTCCTCTATGTTTTCACTAATTTTTTGAGTTTCTCACTTTTAGCGTTTTTTCAGTTAGTACATCATTTCATGTTTTAAGTGTTATTAGTTTCTTATATATTCAGTCTATTGTGTTTAACATTGTATGTACTTATACACTTTGAATTGCATATCTAACAAATACAAGGTGAATGGCCAATAAATATTTTATGTATTCAATTAATGAAAAGAAATATTCAGGCATTGATTATGTGTTTATTAAATACATTATAAAGTTTATATATATAATTATAAAGAGCTTTATATTAGTAGATTATAAGGCTGTAAAGGTTGAAATATGTGGACTGTGTTTTCAAGAGATGTACAAAAAATTATGTATAAAACTATATTCGAGGGCTGGAGAGGTGGCTCAAGGGTTAAGCCTCTGCTTTGCAAGTGGAAGGTTCTGAGTTTGGATCATAGACCCCCAAGTATAATTGCAGGGTGGAAGCAGGGGCGGCCTGCATTTCTGGTCCTGGTGGGGCAGAGCCTGTGAATCCCAGGGCAGAGTAAACAAGGAGGAGGTGGAGATGGTCCATGGTGGTTCCTGAATTTGTCTGTGGTTCTGCACACACACACACACACACACACACACACACACACACACAAGCACATATGCACAATTGAATAAATAATAATAAAAAACTATATTTGAATAAAGAGCAGTGAAAAATAATGATGCTAAATTTAGTATGAGATAGGTTCTTCCTACCTTACAGGATTAAAATGAAAAAATGAACATAAAATGCTATGAAAAAATAAGTCAGTCCATTAATGCAAACTAATATCTTAATTAGTAATAAGAGAGATATACTTTATATTTAATACATTTCTCATTAATATTGTATTTTGTCAATTTTAGATTTTGTATGATGTGGTCAACCCATAGTCATTGAAGAAGAAAAATTAGCATATGCTATTCTTCAATAAAACCAAGAAATCTATTTACAGTATAAAATATATTTTGGTACTATTTGTACCAAAATTCAATTTATTTATTAAAATGCTCTGTAATATATTTGTCTTATAAATTTATGTGCTGAGTATGTTGAATAACAATTGTTCCCTGAATAAGTGTCTGCCCACTACAAAATTCAGGACATTATATAGAAAGAAAAATGGCTCAATAAATCTATTACAAAATCAGTGACATTTATATGAAATAATGTAATGGTGAAATGAATTCTGCAAAACTCTATTTGAATAATCATTTTTTTCATATTATGACTAAAATAACACGAAAGTTTCTTCAAGTTACAAGAAAATGTGTGATAAAAGTACAATAATAGCACTTAATGAAACAGAAATTACAAGGCACATGGATGTTGAACTCTTAATATGGAGTGAGTTTCATTTCTGCTTTGTAGTATCTTAGCTAAAATTATTAACTGAAGACACTGTTTTTCATAGACCTAGAAAAAGAGGGTGCAGATCATCCATTTTGATTAAATGTGGCAACACAGGGAAAACAAATGCATGATGCATGTCATTCTTCTGATATCAAAATGATGTAAAAGATCCCATTCTGTGGATGACAAAGCATGACAAAAATTCCTGCAGGGGTTCATATTTCTTTCAGGAGACAAGTATCTTCATTCTGTTGCTATGTGGATGATTGGTAAGCCAATGGCATAGCCAAGGTAAAGCATTAAGGTACATATATTATAAATGTTTTTCTACACATAAAGTATAGGTTTCAGAAAAACATATACGAAATAAAAATTGATAGGCAACAATATTTATTGACATGAATATAGAACTTGAGATACATTTGTTGACTAATATCCAGACTAAATTCTAGTTTTTCAGTTGATATCTGTGATTAAATAGATATCTATGATTAAAAACATAAAGTTGAATTTTGTCCATAGTAAACTTTATCTAAAAAATTCTGTGTATGCACTATAAGATGCATTTTATTTATATTATTTCAATAAAAATACATTTTACTGTGAATAAAGATGGCATCATTTTTTAGATAGTATGATGGTTTCCATAAAGGCAAGTATCTTTAGTTAAATAAGCAAGTGAATTGTGGTTTCTGAATTTTGTGTGATACAATTCACATACATTTTATCTACAGTGAATATATATTAAAATATATTTAATTTAATAGCACATTTGTATTATATGTTATTAGTAACCTGAGATATAAGTAATATTATTTAAAATTGCTTTACCACATTGGAGTTTAAAAATAACTTTTGATCTTCAATTTATGTGACAGGAAATTTCTACTAATCGAAAGAATCTAATTTATGTATCCATGAACTTGCCTGCAATTCTTGATCAGAATTACAAATGATAGATAAAGCTTAGTGATGTTTACTAGCTAAAAGAAAGTTTGAAAAGAAAGTATTATGTCAGAAATGTCTACGTCAATCTGAATGAAAATGATTAAAACTAATAAAAAACATTTTTGAGTTGTTGTGAAAGTTCCAGAATGTTTGCCTAATGTATTTAAGATCCTGGGTTCAAATCTCATCACTAACATAAGTACCATTAATATATTGGACTTTCTGCATAAAATACATTGTATTCATAAAATACAACAAATGCACAATAAAACTGAAAGAATATCTCAGACACAGGCTCATTACCTGCAAATTTTGCGAAAGTTAGTAGTAATGGACAAAATGAAATTAGGGCAGTGTATATATTTCCTTTCTCTCTCTACATAGCATTAACTGCAATGGCTGTTCCTTAGTGTGTTTTGTTGCTGCTTTTGTGAAACATTCCCGGAAAAGCTACAGATCATAGTATTTATTCCTCCTATCCCCATCTTTCTCCAAGATTTTTCATCTGTATTTTCCATTTTTTTGTATCAAGAAAGCAGAAGCATTGGTTCATGCATTTTCCTTGACTTCTGTTTTCTTGTTCTCTGGGAGTAGATTATCAAGTGAAAAATGCTGTCTAGTAGACTCTTTGATTGAAATCTCCAGTTACAGAAACCAGATCACTTCAAAAGTGTGGGCTATTCCATAAAAGTTATGTATTTCCTGTACTGATTTGATATAGAAAAAGTGTAACAGAAAGGACAAGCATTTTCAGTTTCTCAAGGAAAGATAGAGGAAATGTTGATTCTTAATTGGAAACTTACAGCAAGCTTTCTGTAGAGTCATGTTAATTTTTTTGAATGATTGTTTATATCTCTGAATCATTTTCTTATGATATTCTGAGTATTCAACTCTTTGGAGATAGGAATTATTTTGACATGAAGTTTTATGCACATAATTTTCTAAAATAAAAAATTATATGATTGAAGTTAGCAGTTATGCTTTGTTATTTTAAGAAAGTGCTTTTCTCTGCAGCATAAGCTGGCTTCAAACTTATGGTGATCTTTTTTCTTTAGTCTCTGATGCTGGATGACTGACATACTCTCTTGACTGGGTTGTAAATAAAATATTGTTCCATGAAAAGGCTAATATTAGCTTATATGTACCCATTTGCTCATTTACTTCTGTCTTCTATGCTAGCATGGTGCTATCTGGATAGATTAAATATGACATACACTTCCCATCTAGATAAAATTCTTTTTAGTGACTTTTAAATTTTTTTGTTGATTGGTGAGAGAGATGTGCATGTATGTATTTATTTGTAATTGAGAGGAAATAGATAGAATTAGAGAAGACAGGGCACTCACATGCACCATGTGGACTTCTGAAGATCCAACTAAGGTTGTCAAATTTGTAAGTAGTAATCTTACCCATTGAGATTTCTTACTGCCCCTTTTCGGATTAATTTCCAAAATAAGAAGCTCCACATTAGAAAACACTATCGAGTCAATTTACAACATAAGACTATTAACAAAACTAGCAGAACTAATAGCGGTTGTTGCTTATAGATAATTTAATAATTAATTAATTATAAAGGATCTAATTCAGAGCCTCAAATGTGTGATGCTAGGAATATACTATTGGCTAAATCAACCATTTCATTTTCTTTTTACTACAGAAATTCATTGTATACAATAATGGGGTTTATACATCACATAATAAAATCTAGTCTCTTTGGCCACTCACCTCTTCTGGACATATTTCCTGTATCCATGAAAAAAAATTTGTGATTACAATGAAATATTCTGAAAACATTCTAGGCTACATGTTTATCTGTAATAAACTCTAGTATTTATAGATTTACAGATGAATTGAAATTTAAAAATGTAAAGGAAACAGTTCATAAAATAGAAGAAAGTGTTTCTTAACTTATTTTGAGGGATTGGCATTATCCTTATGTCAATAATTGATGAAGAATCATAGGGAGAGCAAGATCACAGATAAATATATCTCATGAATACAAATATTCTTAAGCAATCCTGTATTTCTTTACATTATTTACTAACTTATGCTTTGTATTCAATACAGCCCCCCCTTTTTAAATAAACTATTTTTAAAGGACACAGCTTAGATTGTACTCTTTAAACTGAGGTTTTTATCAGCAAGAAAACCATTTTTTTTTTACTGAAGACTATTACATATACATATTTAGAATAGAATTGTTTCTCCATATTGCTCTGAAATGCATGTTTTTTTTTCTGTAGCTATTTCATAGATGTGGAAAAAGTATCAAGTAAAATCCAATAATCTTTCAAGCTAAAAATCCAAATACACTAAATATGGAATGAATATATCTCAACATAGTAAAAACTATGCAAAAATTCCACAGCTAGAACTGTGCTATGGCTATAGGTATAATATTATAATTATAGAAGTCTGAAAACCTTCTCTCTAACGTTAAAGTTTCCTCTCTTGTTTTTTATTCAAAAAATCACTGAAAATTCTGAGCAATTGAATATGATAATAAGAAGTATCCAAAAGTGACAGAGAAAGGAGATTTATTATCTCTCTAGATTACATATTTTAGAATATTTTGAATTACTCATTAAGAAATAAGAAACATAAAGGACCAATAAGTGAGTTTCCAGTAAGGTTTCAAGTATATAAAACGCACATACACACACACCTACCTCAGTTTCCTTTCCAATGTGAACAACGAACTAACTTAACATAACATTAAGAAAATAACATCACATGAAATAGCACCAACAATAATAGTATAGTCAGGATTAAACAATTCATGGAGAAAAACTTGTAAATCAAAGGCTGCAAAACATGAATGAAAGAACTCAACAGTATGCTTTCAAAGGGCACATTAATTTTTAGTAGGTAGAATTGAATACAAGTAATACAATTGCACTCTTTTTATATTATTCCTTTCACTAAAGCAAGCAATTGAAAAAAAACAGATTTTTTTTTTTGTCTACAACATAAATTCACATGATGACTTGCTTTCCATTCATTGCAAGTTTTGGGATTGTGCTTCATGTACTTTATGATTTGCTTCATGTACTTTATGATTTTTTTCTTATTAGATAAATGCGTAAGAGTAGAACTATTGGATGACATCACAGGTGCATAGTCCACTTTTTGAAAAAATTTCACATTTTCTAAAATATTTATGTATTTGTAAATCCATATCATCAGTCTGTGTAGTTTTAGGTCTACCATATACTGGCTACTTAGAACGGTAATTTGTTTTAAACTTAGCTATTTGTAATGTACATATACTTAGAGGCACACACACGTAGGCATTCACACACAATATTTTAATGTAAAATATCATGAATGTTATTAGATATTTTTATGTGCTCAGTAGTCTTGAATATATTTTTTCTGGTGAAATTCCCTTTCAAATGTTTCATATAAATTTTTGTTTTCTAGTTGCTGTTTTGATTGTTGCAAAATAGACCGTCTAAGCCTCTCATAAGATATGATTGTCATGAATTATCTCAGCTCATCTTGTATGCTTTCATTCTTTTAAAGATGCCTTTAAATACTACACATCAGTTTTATTTAAAGCCTGCATAATCTTTGGGTAACATATCATGCTTTTGATATAACTTCTAATTCATGTATAAATGGTATTAGACATTTAATTTGCTTTTATTTTCTTTAAATGTTAAATATTCATAGGTGTTACTATGTGTATATTTAATTTTGTACTCAGCACAAACTGTCAAAATTAACATTTTTATGTAGAGATAAGCACTTTTTCCAGTTTCAGTTATTAAAAGGATTATGATTCTCCTGTAACTGCCTTTGTATGTTAGAAGGAAGAGGCTACTTATGTATATGTGGGTATGTTTTATTACTTTCTTTTTTCTCATTTCATGTGTTGAGCTAGCCGAACAATGACATTTACTTTTGATATTTTATGTTAACACATTTATATAAGGAATAAATTAATTTTGATGTCAACATATCAGTTTATGTATACATAGTAGAGCATTGTTATAAAATTGCTTACTAATGAGTATCCCACATTATTGTGTACATTTCCAAATTCTCTCCACAGAGAGGAAAACTATATGCTTGTTATGACTTGCCTCACAGTTACCAAAGAAATTTATGCCTGTAACCACCATCACAACCAAACATCAGAAAGGCCAGATGAATTCACTCACCAAGTGAGAAGCACTGCAGTTCAAAGACTCAGGCCTCTAAGGATAGAAGGTAAGACATTTGAACAGGTTTTGCTTTGGCAAGTTTCATTATCTTTCTAAAACAGTGCAAAGCAGAGTGTAATAGCAAGCATGTCAGAACACGTGTTCTTTTATTGACTACATTGACTGAAAGATTTGACTTCTTTTTAAATCAAACTATTACAATAATATTCAATATGAAACATTTTCCCGAGGTTAGTAAAGAGTTATGAAGATGCTTCATGGTTGTCAAGCTGATAACACAAAGGAATAAATAGTCCCTTTGTAAAAAATTGACTCAGCTCTTCTAAAAATACATTCAAAGAAACCATAATGTCACCCACGACAGATAGTTTTGTTCTTCTTCTGTGATCTATATTGTTTCTTCTATACACACAACACTACATGACACATGTTCGTTTGTTACTCATTGATGAAAGCTACACCACAGTGCCTCATAAATGTTTGTTGAGTAAGTACACATTTGTATTTAAATTCATGAAAGATTTTTGACAAATATATACTGGAAATTATATAATATGAAAATGTGTCAATGATACTTTTCTTGCCTTATTTTTTCTTACTAATAAGGTGATTTTTCTGTTGTACAAATATTTGGATTTTAGATTTATTCTGAATCTAAAAATTTGTTATCTCATATTCTATTGCTTATTTCCTGCTTATAAAACTTAAAAGTAGAAGCTAGAGAGATTGCTCAGGAGTTAAAACCTTTGCCCTGCAAGCAAAAGAACCTATATTTGGATCATCAGATCTAAATTAAAAATCTTGGGTGGATATGGTATAGTCCAGCAATTCTGGCCCTGGAAAGCAGAAGTTGGGAAATCCCAGAGCAATAAAGAAGTAGACTAATTCGAGATGATTCTCAATGTTATCCTTGGAGCCTTACATGCACACACATTTAAGTGCCATCTTATACACATACCTCCCCCATGTACATGTGCACATGTACACAAGGAAAAATAGTAAAGTTTTCTCAAACAAAACATAAAAGATAAGAACATCTTTAGCCAGATGCTTTATCTTTGTGCAGATTAGTCTTATCTGTTGCTGTGAGAGGCACTGAGGCCCAAACAATTAAATGGGAGAAAAAAGGAGATTTATTCAGCTTACGGTTCCAGAGAGGATATACAGATTTTATGGGAGAAGCTGGAGAAGGTCTAGGTCACATCCATCCAGAAAGCTAAGGGCTGCTAGACCCCAACAGCAAGAGCAGACCTCTTTGGTAAGTAGGGTGTACTTCAAGGACCACCCCTGTTACTGTTTTCCTCCTACTAGGCTCCACCTCCTAAAGGAGCCATCACCTTCCCAAACACCTGACCCAGTGGGGGATATTTCAAATGCTGAAATATAGCCTGGTCCACTTGAGCTACAGCTATACCAACTTTAAAGTGCTGGAAAAGATTCTTATCTAGGCATCCAAACTTGCAAAGGGTAAGAAACAGCTTTAACTTGGGCTTTCAGCCCCTGAAGGAATCTAGGTTTTCAAACCATGAACTCACCACATGGTGGTTTTCATGTCTTCCACTGCCCCAGTGCAAGTCACTAGGTTTTCCTTCACTGATATTCATTTCTGCTGCCTGCCCTTTCCACATCCAGAGCTTATTGGCCACCAACACCACTCTCCTTTGTCAAGCAAACCAGTCTACCATGTTTAAATTCAACTTCACCAAAGTTCTTCTTCCCCTCATCAGAAACTGGGTCCAAACAATTCACAATTCTCTCAGCCTCACTATTTTCCAAATAGCTCACCAAACTCTGTAGAACAGTATTGGTAATCCACAAGGTCAAGATCTTCAAACATTTCAAACTTTGGCCAGAAAAACCATTCAAAAGTCACAAAATCCACATAGGTTTATCAACAACACCCCATTTCCCAGTATCAAATTATGTTGCAGTTCACCTGTATGGTTGCTGATAAATGACCATCAAATGGCTTAGGAGAACAAGGGGTTTATTTCCTTAAGACAGTTTGGTTACAGTTCTCAGTCCAGATTGACAGGAGAGCTCATGCCAACACCAGGGCCGAAGGAACTGGCCATACTACTACATAATGGCTGAAAGAGGATGATCTTTACTTGCCAGCCCAGCATATGTGGCCAAGTGTACAAAGGATGCCAATTCTCTCAACCTTCTGTCTGTGTTTTATTCCAGGGCCTAACCCCACCAAAGGCTGGGTCTTCCCCATCAGACAATTTCCTACAGGTCTCCTCTGGGCCTAACTTAACCACTAATTCTCTACAAATGTGCCCAGAGCTCAAACCCTCAACTGTCAAGATTGACACCTATGCCCAACTAGGACAATCTAATACAAAGATAATAGCCATTCCACTCTGATTTGGTACTTTTATTTCTGGTTACATTTCTGATGATACACAATGAATATAATATGTCATGTGAGATTAGGTTGAAACGTTTTAAGTTTTTAATTGAACGCAATCTATTTTATTAAAATCAAGAACGTTTTGTTTATTTTTCTAATTTTTAAGTGCTCATATATATCAGAACTTAAAATTATTTTCTTTCTTAAATGTTAGAAAGATGTATGAATCATTGGTCCAAACATGTCTTATACAGAAATCACCTGAAATATTTTTCTCTACTTTGCTGGATATATATCAACCCCACTATTTATGTTTTGTTTGCCTTGTTTTATTTTGTAGTAAGTTTTGGTATGAATACCATTATGGCCTGGATATTCTGGTCCTTCTGCCTCAGTTTCTCTAGTGGTAATTGCAGATAAAAACCTCACTGTTTTTAAGGCTCTAAAATTAGAGAAGTACTTTTCAACTTTCATAAAGCAGATAAGGACAATTGACCATATTGTTCATAATTTTATATGACTACAGAAGAAGTCTGAGAACTTCTAAATCTCCTATGTGTTCATTTTTGTTGTTCAATGTCTAATATTTCTATAGTCTCCTATTCAGGGAATTGAAAGGAGGTGATCTGCCCCTCTGATCTTGGCAAGAACATACTAGGAACATGGAGGCCATACCACCTCTATTACATATCAATGAGGGATTTGTCATATGCTCATAACCACTCATGGTTGTAGATATATGTGTAACATTTGAATAGAATGTTTGCAAATCTTTGTTTGATTGAATTGAGTAAAACTATCAGCACTGTCAGCTCGAGACTATTTTTTTTTTTTTTACAAAAACAGGAATTAACAATTTTATTGTGAAGGCTAAAGGAATCATGATTCATGAACATGAACATTAACAGAACTAACTGTATGATGAAAACATTAGAAATCAAGAACAGCAGCATGTTGTAAAAGATGACAGCAATCCTGGCATTCAGGAGGCTGAGGCCAGAAGACCATGAAATGAGGCCTCACATATAGGAATACTCTTTCCAAAATAGGAACTAACAAACATATTAAATAAATAATACATGAACTTAGCATTTAAATATACATAAACTAATGTACATAATTCATGATTAAAAGTACAAACAAGTGAACAATAGAAAGGATCAGCATTCTTAATACCTCTTTTCATTTTAGTTTCCAATATAACATATACTGGATCTTAAAAATTTATAAAGTTGCTTTATATCATAGGACATCATAATTTTTAAATTTAATTTCAAGTTACTTTTACATTTAACCATTCTTCATAGCCTTGTGGGAACCAATAGCATTCATGTTTATTGAATTTTTGTGTATATCTAAAAAGGCATCATTGCCTCCGTGTTGTTTTTTTAAAATTCAGTTTAAGTTGCGAAAACAAAATTTTATGGGCTTGGTGATTTAACAAGAAAAAAAATTTCCCATGTTTTCTGCAGTCTGGAGCAGCCCACATCTAGGTTTCTACAGACATAGTGTGTACTACAGATCTCCTTCCTAGTTTGTAAATAGCAGTCTTCTCATACTTTCATATGTTCAATAGGAGAAAGAGATTCCCTGTCTTCTCACTTTTCCTAGTGGAATTGACCCCATGGACAAATTTTATTCTAATGACTTAGTATCTACTTCCTAATACCATCACATTAGTGTGTTAGGACATGAGTGTATGTATTTAAAACAATGCAGGCTTGAGAGCATAGGCACTTAGTAGAAACAATTAATAATCCTTATCTGAATGTGTAGAAGCAGCTGCAAGGGGAAGCCACAATTCATACAAATCTTTCAAGTGTGTACTTTACATCTAGGAAAAGTTTGAAAGTCATGTAAGTAACTAAATAATATATTAAATTATTTTATAATGTATAACTACAGTTAATAATTATATACAAATTGTCCTGAAGACTAAAATTAAAATTTTACCATTTTTAAATATATATTTTATTTTGTGTGTGTATGTGTGTGTGTGTGTGTGTATGTGTGTGTGTATGTATCAGAGGGTGTGTGTGTGTGTGTGTGTATGTGTGTGTGTATGTATCAGAGGGCACTATGTGTGTGTCCCTGTGAAGGAGCAAGAATAACTTTGGGAATCATACTAGAATGTAACTACCTCCTTTTTGCTTCCTTCTAGGATTTCCCAACTGTAGCGGTCTCAGGAGCCCACGGAGACCCTTGGGGATGGGGATAAGCTGGCACGGAGTCAATGGCACAGACCCTGGAAGTCAGGCGAGTGGCAAAGCAGGCTCTCAGGCTCTCAGACTTGCATACTTGTTTATTGTAAATATCAAGCTGATTATATACCCCACCCAACATCCCATAAGTCCCAGGATGAGCTTTTGCTGAGTTGTTCTCTCTGGGTTCGTCCTCTCAGCCAGGCAGTTTGAGGGTCAGCACCAGGCAGGGCAGCAGGTGTAGCTTGAAGAAGTTGCATTCACGCATGTGGCCCATACAGATCATCCCTGAGTGGCATGCTCCCCAGGTGGAGGTATTGTAAGTAATGGTTGATCAGAGACCTTAATACAGGCCTACCTGGTCCATTCCTCCTACACGCAAGCTCATTTCTTTTTTTTTAAATTTATTTTATTTTTATTTTTTTCCCCCAATCATACAAGCTCAATAGGTACTCTGGTCTTCTCCTTCCCTCCTCCCCTCCCTAGTCCTCCTTTGCAATCTCCCCCTCTTTTTCCCTTCCTTTCACCCCCTCCCTCCCTTTCTCCCCAAACCTAACCCTTCCACTCCCACCCCCTAGAACATCCTTTTGTGCAAATGCCAAACCTTCCTCTTAGTCCTTCACCCTAGCAAGGTGTAAGGAATCTGGTTTAGCTGGAGCCCTTTATTAGTATGGGAACACTAGCATGACTGTTAATCCCTCACCTCTAAGGATCCTACTACTTGTGATGCATGCTAGACTTTGGGGAGGTCCTTGACATGTCAGTCATTGTGCAGGTCAGGCAAAGTCCAGTTATGGCGACTGCAGCCCTAACTTGTGTGGAGTATCTTGCATAACATGGGTGCTCCCCATCTTTAGGCTCTTACCATCTTGCCTTTCCCTCTTTTGAAATTTGCCCAAGCTTTAGGATGGGGAGAGATTTGGCTGATTTGGTTCCAATTGATTAATGTAGGGTCTTTGGTGTTCTGAATTATGGTTAGTTGTTGATTTCAGTTTTGCTTTTCTTGCACTTCTCTTTGTTGCATTCTGATTGGTATTGAAGGTCACCACCTAACCAAAGATAAAAAACTATAAGAGGAGGCTCAAAGGCAGATGGAATAGAAGTAGGACACCACAGTGAGAGGGGTTCAGTGTTCCTTTGCAGGATGGTTACCATCTATCTGCCAGTCCCTATACCCTCCCTGACTGGTGAGATCAATACTTTTCAGTCACAAATGACCAGGAAGGGAGTGAGAATGCGTTTCACCAGATGTCTTGCTACTTACATGCAATACTTGATGATGACATTTTCTCTACTGAAGTATTATCCCCTCTCTCCTTTTTTTCTGGGGGGAGCTCCTTCTCATTCCCTCCCATTAACAATCTCCACAATTACAGTAGGTATTGCAGAGAGTCATTTCCAAACATGTCATTAAGTGACCACTGCCATTTCTGCCCGGCATTTTTTTCATAAGTCCTGAGATCTGAACTCAGGAGTTTTTGCTTGTGAGGCAGTCTTATCCCCTGAGTCATCTCTCCAGCCCAAATTTACTGGTTTTTTATGGCTTAAGTGTATCATAAATCATTTTGCAAATGAAATATGATCCTTCATGACAATAGAGTCAATTATGCAGGTACACAACAATTAATAAAAATAGTCATAAAGCAAAACACCTGTTAGGTGAATATGTGCACTAAATGTTATATGAATCTTCCCTTTTTAAGGTTTTGACTAATGCACTAGAATCCATCTTGTCATTATGGGTCCTCAGTTTCTATGTAGGAGGAATATTTGCTGAGAACTGAACAAGGATTTATACTTGTCATGTAAGTACCACTGAGCTACACTCCACAGCCCGATGATTATTGCTTAATAACGACAGTACTGTATATTCTTGTTCTTTCCACTGATAAGGTTACAAAAAAGACATAGTACTGGAAAGTAAAGAAAGAATTGTTGCCAAGGTGGATGATTAAAAGTTGAATGGCATGGTGCCACCTGTAATCCCAGCACCTGGGAGACTGAGGCAGAAGAATGGTGAGTATGGGGGTCCGCCTTTAATTGAAACAAATAGTCAGCCAAATTGTGGAAATTGCTTTGCACTATTGTTGTATCCTACAGAAACCACAGAGTAATCCCTCACAGTTGAGTGGCACAACATGACTTGAGCAATTCTTCTGGAATCCCTGTAATTTGGAGCTTTTCTCTGAGGTGCAATGGTCTCTGAAACTTTTTTTGAGGAGTAGGATTAAATAAAAAAACTATAAAATTACTTTGGCTGTCAGGTCTCTGGGAAATTATTGTCTGTATTTGTACCATTGAAGAGCTATATTTTCCCAGATAAACCCTCTAACCAAAAATTACTATAATTCAGTTCAGTCAAACTTCACACTTTCTTGTAGTCAATATAACTCTCTTTCATCATTCTCATACGTTTAAAATATAAAAAACTCTATTTAGATTTATTTTATTTATGTTCAAAGTATATTTAATTCTTACTGAATTTGTAGTTTGTAATTCTCAGGGATAAAAGGAACATTTGAGTTATTAAAAAGAAATGATGTGTTTCATGAAAAGTAAGATGCAAAATTCATTTTTCTAAATGTAGGACCCAGACCAGAGCACCAACGTTTTTGGGGTTATGTGACAGTACAATGTGACAAATTCACCTGGGTCGTGTTAAATCATACCTGTGTTTTTGCAAAAATTGGGGATCAGCAATGAGGAGATGCTGACATATGATGTGAGGTTAGCTGTCTGTTTCTACACCTCCTGAGCAGAGTTGAGCATTTAATTAATCTCGGGCATATTTATGACTATGGAAGTGGACCTTTAACTTGGTTCTTGATATGAAGAAAAAATTTAAGAATAAATAGAAGCTGTCATAAGCACATTGTAACTACTTAGTGAATAATTTTTTGTTTATTGTAAGAACATAGGTTTTAGATACTAACAATTCAAAGTTTTGGAAACTAGCTACCTTGTATAATTAGATACTGTGATTACCCAAATAATGAGTAAAGAGAGTTTAGTATTTTATTACAGTTGGTGGATTAATTATGATAGAACAACCATTGATTGTTTAATTATGTGACTTTGGAAGCTTTTGTTCTTTAGGCTAAAATTTCTTCTCAAATAAGGATGTAGTTTGGTTTGCAGAATGTCCATAAAGACTAAAATGTTTACAAGATAATTTATGAGGAATACAAATCACGAGGACCTGACAGCACAATATGATGAGTATTATTTTTAAAATTGAACATCAGCTGGGCGTTTTACCAAGCATGTGTTTCTCCCAGCTCATTTGATTTGGGTCCATAGTGGGTTACATGATCCTGGGGATTTATCTATGAATTGACTGTATGAAACCAAATGCTTCAACTTGCCACTAAAGAAACTGATGTTATGTGTCGTAGGCATAACGGCATGAAATCTTTAATCCCAGCCCAATCCTTATTATTTGAATGTGAGTTGTTCATCACATGCTCACAAGTTTGAATCTTTAGCTGATATTAATGTTTGGGAAGGATAAGGCACTTTTAGGAGAATGAGCCTTGTTGGAAGCAACACATGTCTCTGGAGGCAGGCCTTGAGGTTTGGTGGCCTGCTCACCCTCCTGTAAATTTGCTCTTGCTTAATCTGCTTCTGTTATGTATGCTGCAACCTGAACCAGCCTTTGCCTCTCCCTCCAAGCTCTGTCTTCAATTGTGAGAGTCTCACCATACCAATCTATATCCCCTCTGGGCTGGTAAGCAGAATAAATTTCCCATTAGTTGTGGATGCTTCTCACAGAAGCGCAAAGGAGTAAGTTCAGAATCATTTGAGCCTGGTACAAGGTAATGCACCAATCTGAGATTTCCTATCCTGCTGAAAACTTTGATGAGACATATGTGTTGAACAGAATTCACACTAATATACAATGCTTCATACATTTCCTGCAGATTCCATCACAATAGCTTTGTCTGTTGACCAGTTTTGCTGCATCTTTCTGCTCATTTTTTTCTCAGAGAAATATATGTAATCTATTACACATGCAGTACCTATTAAAAATATGATGTTATTTCTTTTAGTTTTGTTGTCATTTTTTTGGAACAATGCCTCATTGTGCAGTCCTTGCTAGCTTGGAACTCCATGTAGAAAAATATGCTTCAATTTATAGCAATCCTGCTTTTGTCTACTGACTGTGAGGATTATAGGAAATGAGACTAAGCAACTACACCTGCTTTACCATTACCATTTAATGAAAGATTTTCTTAATGTTTATTATCTGCCTCGACACTTCCACTTCAAAATCAGGTTATTTAGAAGGCATATCAGTGAAAGTATCCTCACACATGCCGCCATACTTTTTGGTGTTAGGCTTTTCCTTTTGTGATTTAATATTTTGCTATTCTGGATCATTAGTTGGTATTGCCTTCACCACATATATTTGTGAGATAGTCACATTTTGATGAAATGTGCTTTTCTATTTCTTCAAAACTTAAGTCCCTTTTTGCCTTAGTGTGAGGCATATTGAAAATATGACTTCAAAAAAAGTTTGAGTAAAAGTAGATATGATAGCTTTATTTGCTTAGGCAGCTGAAAAGCATAAGCAAGCTAGCTCTAACTGTCATCAGTGAAATCTGATGCCTTACTGACATTGAGGGTTCATGCAGAGATAAGCATCCTCCAGGAGAAAGGCTTGTCTTCCAGTACTTCCCATAAATTAACACTGAGGAATTGATGCCTAACACCTCAGAGTCCCATCTTTGCCTTTGATGGGTATACAGTTGAGCAGGGAAGAGGACTTGCCAGCCTCTCAGGTGTTTATCTACACTTCATGGAATTATATGGCAACTTCGCTTTGTAAAATTCACTCAGAGTTTTTGATATCTTCTTCAAAAGTGTGATTGTATCATCCTAAAACTAGCTTTCCTTGGAAAAGTATCTGTCATTTCAAAGCAATGGTTAACCCAAAATTCTATTTTTAGCATATGCTTTTGTTGATGTTATTCTTCCTGGTCCTGTAACATTCCTTTTCCATTTACTAATGTTTCCTAGAAGTAAGAATTATTTTCTAAATAAGAACAAATGTGAATGTCTCTTCTGTACCTACAGGTGAATTTTATGTTTTCACTTAATTGGAAATACATTTTTAGGAGTTAATGTTGATAATAAATTTGGAAATGAAAGCATCTCTCATTGGTATAAGGCTAGCCAATAATCAGCTTTTGTTGCTTGCAGTTGCTTTCCAGGACAAATATCAAGTTTTTAAATATTTTTCTGTCTACAATGAGATTAATAGTCAAGCAAATAGAAGCTGAAAAATCAATAAAAGTATCTATATTGATGTAGGAAAATTGCAAACTATTTCCTGAGGAAAAGACTTGAGATCAAAGAAAATTAATTATATTAAGACCAATCTTGAAGCAAAAAATAGAACAAATTAGTCAAAAATTAAACAGTAGAAATTCTACTCACATATTTGTACATGAAAAACTTGTTTTTCTATTTTAATATGATATTGTTTAGCATACCAATTTTTATGATAGCATACTATACATACGAGCACTCGATTCCATTATGACATTGGGTACATGTATGCAGTGCTCTCTCATTTTATAACTCCTGTCAGAGTTTGTTCTCATCCTTCTACTCTTTACTAAATTTTTCTTTCCCACATGGTCTCCTCTTCCCATTAACTGGAAATTTCAATTTTTAAAAAATTTAGATTCAGCATATAAGAAAAAACATGAATCATTGATATGTTTGACTTGGTTTATCTCTATTATTATGAGGATTTCATGTCTCATCCATTTTTCAGAAAGGGCTTACATTTGTTCATTATTGATAAATAATCTTTGATATATATATATTCAGACATATGAATGATTAAAAGTCTGAACAGGTAAATTATCAAGAGAAGGTCAGCAAAGGACCAATGAATAAGTTTAAAAAAATGCTCAGAAAATAAAAAAACGAAACAAGGGGAAGACATCCAGTGGGTAAAATCACTTTCTAGGCTAGCTGGACGGTCTCTGCTCAATCCCCAGATCCCACAAACTGGAAGCATAGAACCAATTTCCAAAAGATATCCTCTGACCCTACGCAGATACTGAATATGTAGCTAGCTGCTCACACACACACACGCATGCACGTGCGCACACACACACACACGAGGGCATGTGTGTTGCACATTAGAGTGTATGTATGTGTATTATATATCATATTAATGTAGGAATGGAGATGAGGAGGTTCAAAGTAGTGGATAAAGAATGATAGAGGTTAATTACAGCAAGCTACTTGTGAACAACACAAACATCATATACTTTCTGTTATATGAGACCAGGAAATCTATATGTAAATGCACATGCACACATGATAAAATGAAAAAGAGGGATCATTTTTTGGGAAAGAGGACAAGCATGCAGAAGGGCAGTGGTAAGATAATGTAGGAGGCAACTATGAGCAAACCACAATGATATACAAAATATCTCAGTAAAAACAATGATTTTGTATTCTGGTTAAATCTGAATTTCCATCTCACCCTAGTTATCATCAAGAAAACAAGTAATAGCAAATACCAACCAGCAGGCTGGGAAAATGAAACCTTTATAGAGAATTTGTGGGATTTAAATTACTGCACTCACTGAGGAAATACATATGTATATTTCTCAAAACAAAAGTAAAAAATTTAAAAATGAAAGAAAACACAAAACCAAGCAATTATTGTATAATTCTGTTGTGTAATCCTTGGGTACACATCCAAAGGAATCAAAGACCATAGAAATCTTAGCTTGCTCATGCTGCCTGTGTATGCATAGGTGTATAACCTGAAATAACTGTCTTTTAAATGTTCTTAATTGTTGGAAAAAAATACATGAAATAACTATTTGAAACATATAAATCTAACTTATTAGTAGTAGTATATGGATTTCTGGGATTTATCCAAACTAATCTGATCATAACACAAATATTCAGATGTTATATTAAGTAATAAAAATATTTATCTGACTCATTGCATATTTCCTCTGGACTTTTTATCTTCATATCACAAAACCTTGAGTTCTTATCTAAATTTCAGATTACTTTAAAATTTTTTTTTCATGTAGAGTGCGTGTGTGTGTTTGTGTGTTTACAAGAGGACAGTTGTTTATACACGTTGTGGATGACTAAGGGCGACTTCTGTGATTCTGTATTATTGTACCTCCTTTTAAATTTGCACTGGGGTTCCCCAGGCTCCGTCTTTTGGAACCAGAATTTCAGCCTTCTACCATATCTGCTAGGCATGTCTACGTGGGATCTGGGATCCTAAGTCAGGTCCTTTTCCTTGTGAGGAAATTAAATATAAATTATTTTTAATTTTATACCTAAGTATAGGTATTTATACAGAAATAAATATACAAAGTTGTTTGCATGTGGTTATGTGTTTTTCTGTGTGTTGGTTTTCATGGTGATAGTAATGATCCAAACCATTTAATTCATTTCTGTTCATGTTGGCAACAGTACCCATTAGCAAAATGGAAAATATTCATTGTTCACATGTTCATGCCTAAAAGAACAAATATCACAATATGATTTTGTGCCTTTTTAATGCCTAATTTGTGGTGATGTCTTTAGTACTTCAAGAATATTTTTATTCTCCTCAAAAGCGAACAGGATTGTGGATTCATTTCAAAATATGTGCTTTAAAATTCATTTCTTTCAGTTTTCTCTTCCTTCTCCCCCACTCCCAGAACTAGTGTATGTCTGTGTTAATGACATAAACAAGAGAAAAGTCAGGAACTGTCAATCATGATCCCTTATGACTTCAAGTGACATGACTGGGAAAAAATCAACCAATGATATTAAGAATAATACATTGTAAAAGTACTTAATCACAAATTGCTCCAGTTTTCTCTCCTGCTGCTGATATAAATGCAGTACCCAGACACTTTAGGGAAAAAGTGGTTTATTCCTGCTTAAAATTCTCAGTTACAGTTCATCAGCATAACAGGAGAGTTCAAACCAAAATCAGGAACTGAGGTAACCTGTCACGCTATATTCACAGCTAGAGACAAGAAAGGAATATATTTTCTCACTTGTCACTGTGGTTCTATGCCAAAATACGAATGCATCTCTTTCTATCTTCTGTATCTGTTCAAAGAGCCATCCCGCCTGCTATGGGTTGGATCTTTCCATATAAATTGCACAGTCTTTTTTTTTTTTAAACATTTTTTATTATTATTTCCGCTCATACAAACTTAGTAGGTACACTGGTTCCCACCCTCCCTCCTCCTCCCCCCGACCCCTCTGCTCCCCCTCCTCTTCCCCCTCCCTCCCCATCCCCCAGGGCCTGCCCCCCCAAACCCGGAGAATCGTTTAATGTGCATGCCAGACTCTCCTCTGGGCTTGCTCAAGGGTTGCCTTAACTAAATAATTACTCACGGATACGCTTACAGACTCATCCCTTAATTGTCAAGTTGAAAATATTGTATCTACATGGCACAGATATATTAAGGATGATTTTTGTAGATCTAAAGGAAAGAAAGAAAAAAGATAAACAAAAACTCAATGAAATGTTCTTCATATTCAGAAACATCTAAAACAGCACAGAATAATGAATCTGTAAGTTTGTTATTAAACTAGGCAAATAGGGCTGGAGAGGTGGCTCAGGGGTTAAGCCTCTGCCTTGCAGGTGGAAGGTCCTGAGTTCGGATCCTAGATCCCACGTATAGACACCGGCGGAAGCGAGGGCGACCTGTGCTTCTGGTCCTGGTAGGGCGGAGCCTGTGAATCCCGGGGCAGAGTAAACAAGGAAGAAGTGGAGGCGGTCCATGGGGTTCCCAAATTTGCCTGTGGTTCTATACATACACACACATACATACGCACACACACGTACACACATGCACACACAATTGAATAAATAATAAAAAAATTATACTAGGCAAATAAATACAACCTAGGATATAAAATAAATCTTCAGCAGATATGAGAATAGTTCCTGAATCTTTTGCAGTCTTTCTGACTTCTATATGTGAGCAGGGCTATTTTCAGTGAGTCTTAGAATACAGACTAAATCTTCTGATATTGTCCTAGCTAAGGGACAGCAAAGGCAGCACTTGGGGCGAGAAAAGTCAAGACAACCCAGAGACATCTCATTACCACCAGAAGCTAGGGTAATTCAAAAGTGTCTGGAAGACTACCAATAAGAATGGAAAATGTCAAAGCAGCAGAGTTCACGTCCGCCCAATAATGACATATTGAACTTAATAAAAAGAAAGAGTAATTGTAGCCAATTGTACCAAATTGATTTTATAATAGGATCTAAGTCCACGATGACCATCAAATCTGGCAAATTCTTTAGTGTGCGTTAAAGGTAAAACTTACTGAATTTTCCCAGGTTCATTTACAAAAATAAAAGTTATATAATGATGGAAATAAATTTTCTGACTATCATTGTAATTGTTCAGGCAATAATGATGTAAAATACATGGTATGTATAAGAATAGCATAGGGAACCTGTAAAAACCTTTATGTCCTTTAAAAAATCAGAAAGTATGAAATGATATTAACTGTAAGAGTAAATGTAAGTCATCTAACCATATTATCAATGAAGTAGATGCTATAATGACATTGAATAGATGATTATACTTGTGTTATATACAAGAAAACAATTAGAATACTCATAATAAGTTCAAAAACACATTTTAGAGTAGCAGCATTATCACAGCATCTCACTAGTGACATATTTATGGTCCACATCCCAGATCTTCCTTCTTGTCAGAAATAAGGGCACACATATATAACTGCATGCTCAAAGTGAAGAAATTTTGGAAATTTTGTCCAATGTTATTTCATTATATTAACATTAGTTTTACGGCTATGTTGATAGCTGGTTTATTGATAAACTTTGGCTATGTTGAATTCAACTTGAGTATTTTCAGAAAGCAAGTTTTACAAGAACAAATTAATAAATATGTTTTTTAGAAAGATAGTTCTAAGATAAACCAGAGAAGGTTTAGTTACATTAACATAATATTTATTTAAGATTCTTTTGAAGTCTTATTATCTCATGCATTTATCTATAAAGAATGTAGATTTCCTAAGGAACGGACACAAGGTTTGTTTTGTTGTAAGTAACTGTATTTTTTTCAGAATATATGTTAGGAAATTATTTTTTACTATTCAAAATGCATAGATTCTAAGAATCTATGGTGCAAATTACCAGAAATGTAGTTCAGGTAAATGAGATGGTATATTGTTCTAAAACATAGTTAACACTTCCTGGTTCTAATACTAAAAGAAAGCTTTATTGGGTGCAGAGTAGTTGAATTCTTTCTGGCTTCTGCTGTTAAAGAAAAATGTAAATAAGCAGAAAAGCTTTATCAATGATGTTCATCTCTTTTTAATACAGTATTCGAATTCACTGCACACTCCAAAGGACTAACATACCGATTAAAATATGTAGACTAATAAAATATGTAATTTCTCTTCTGATTCATGATTTATTTGAAGAGAGTTTATAATAGCAAAATGATTGCTCTATAAGAATAATCTACCATATGCCATGTTAAGATTCTTAAGCTGTAGCAAAGGTATGAATTTTTGAAGAAATGATTATTGTAGTCCTGGGAACTATCTGAGAAGAAAGTAAAAGGAAAGCATATTAAAGAAAAGTAGTATTCTCTCTTTCTTCAAAATAGAAAAATCATACCCATTATTGTGTTTGCAGTTCCAAAATGCTTCTCCTATGAATATTTTTAGTTCTCAAGATACAGTTATAAAGATGTCAAGTCTACATAGCACATCAAGTATAGAAGGTTCTTGTATACTTGAAAACATTGTACATTTTATAGGACTTCTATGAGTGGGAAGTCTGAATTTTGTTACTGAGATTGCAGTAATGATGCCATTTCTTATATTGCTTATTAACTGTTAGGAGATAAATGACTTAGCAAGATTATTCCCTATAATAGCAGTGCTTTTTAAATTTCAAAGTAAAATAGTAAATCTGAAAAATAAGTTAAAAATGCTGCAGACTGTGGTAGTGAGAACTCTACAGTTATTCCACTTTGCACATGTACAGTATTCTCACTGTGCACACCATAGTTTTCTGGCAATTTGCACCTGTCATTCTCTAGAACTTTTATCCATTGAACAGGTCACATGGCTGAATATGTATAGTGTATGGAAAAGGAATCACATGAGCTTACACATTCCAGAGACCTCACTTCTGTGTCACAGGTATTAGCTTTCAGTTCCTTGCCAGTCCTGGAAATCTTCAACTTTTATCACATCTTATGCAATATGCATGAATTACACACACACACACACACACACACACACACACACACACACACACACGCATGCACACACGCACACACACACGCACACACACTTTCAGGGTAATGACTTTAGAAACAAAAGGTAGACTATAGTCCAGCATACTTTGGGAATCTTTATACTGTATCTTATAGTTCACAAATCATTTTAATGAATGGCTTTATATTTTTAATATTTTTTCCTTAGAAAATCATCTCATTTACCTGAACTAATTGATAATATCAGTAAATTATGATGATTATGTATATAGAAGGCTTTTCTTGGCTTCAAAAAAGACAGAAGTCATTGTTGCAAAAACTTGAATGCAACACATTATAGCTCCAGAGTCTCTTCTGTTTCTCATTTTTTCTCATTTTCTCATTTCTCATCTTTTGTTTGCTTCCTGCTGTTTTTAAATTGGAACAGTTGGAGCTGATTTTCTGAACCTGAACGAATGGAAGGAAAAAGGGGAAACCCAGTGGCAGGGCTCTGGCACTTGCTGGCTTTGGCATTTACCTTCTAGTGTGGTATTGTTCTTGCTTTACCAATGTTCACCAGAAAGCTAAGTTAAAACCTATAGCATAGCACACAGAAGGCTCTCTGGGGATTCTTTATTGTAATTGTTTCCTTAATTCAACTTGTATTCACTGTTAGGTAATTTTTAAATTTATCTTATTACAAAACATCTGCTCTATTGCTGATATGAGAAGGATATCTGTCCAGATTTGTATCATTTCTAATCTTTATTGCACTCTGGAAATTATCAGTTTAGGTTAAAAAATAGGTTTGACTTAAATATTTTGATCCAAATCATTGAAATTAGTAAGAAAGACTTTTATTTTAAAAAAACACAGAAGTCAGTTCCTTTTCATCCTTGTCTACCTGTGTGTTCACTCCTCAGTATTCAATAAGGAGTGAAAAGAAAAAGATATGCTAGAATCACTTTTAGTACTTTTCAAGGATAGCTTTCCTCTTTTCTTTGATAATAGAATGTCTTTACACTTGCAAACACAAGCATCCTTTCTCTCACTCTACTTAGTGGTTATAAGATATTCGTGCTGATGTGGACAAGTCATTGATATTTTGACTGACAAAAATATTAGGACAAAAGTTGACAAAGAGTGTATGAGCTGGAATGGGTTAACATTACTGAATAACTGAGTATATCCTAATGTACATTTTCATTATTTCATGTTATGGGAACAGTATCTCCATTGAATGGTATAGGATTCACAGATCAGCAAGTATGAAGTGAGCTAAAGCAGTACCAGTCAGCCTATTGTCCATGCTTACATTCTAATGTTTTATAGTATAAAAGGTAACTTTGCTGGAAAGAAATATTGGTATTTTTCTTTCATTATCCTAGTGAAAATCTCTAAGCCTTTGAAATGTCCTGATGGTTATCAGCAACTATTTCCTCAGTGGCACTGACCCACTCTGTACAGTATAGGAGAGGTTGACTTATCATGGAGCCTTGGAAATTTTGAAATTCTGGAGTCCCAAACTGCTGTCAGCTAAGTAGATGTCAACCCTGTTTATGTAAAAAAATCCGTTAAATCTTTGGGAGCTACATGGTTTGAAGGGGCAAGCTCCCATGCCCAGCAGATCACATAGTAACTAAAATAAGGAAAGTTTGTCTTTACATAACCACTAGAGAAATACTAATGACTGAAAGGTCTCTTGTGACTTCCTCCACATAACTCCCTGTTATCTGATTTTAATCATGTGACTATGACATACCACAGTTGAGTGAAACAACTTTCAATGAATACTGTGAGTTCATCAAGAAAATTCTTAACATCAAGAGGTGGTGTAGCTGATCTCTGTATCTGGAATTGATATCAGAAGTAAGAGTGGCTGAGAAAGCTTCTGGAATTTGTACTAGTTTTCAATTATGTATGTTACTTACCTACCAAAGATATAGCATCCTTTGTCTGCTCTTTTATTTGTAACTGTTTTTGTTTTTTTTTAATGAAGAATTATTCTTGAATGTGGCTTGACTGTGAGTTGCCCTTAATATTATAATTTTGGAGAGTCTTTTTAAAAATTATTAACTCCTTTCCTAAAATATTTTGATAAGCTTTACAATGAAGGTATTAGTTTCCTAATGCTGTTGTGTAAAAGTACAACATGACCTGTATCTTGACACAATAGAGATTTACTTTCCTACAGTTCAGGAGACAAGTAGTCCAAAATTGAAATATCAGTGGGGATTATATCCCTCTGTACCTTTACTGAACAGCCCTTCCCCTAGCCTCCAGTGACAGTAATCCTTGACTGCCACACTTCAGCCTTCAGCTCTATTGCCATGTGACATTCTACTCTGTGTATGTGTGTAAAATTCGCCTCTTATTCTGAGGATTACATTAGAGGCACAGTCCACTGCAATGTGATCTTCCATAGCTATTAGTCTCCACAGTGACACTATTTGAAATGAATAAGGTTATTGTCATAGTTAGGCACAGGTGTCAACTTGACAGTTGAGGGTTTGGCAAGTAAGCAGACAAAGGATCGTCTCTAAGCCATTATGTAGAGATGATGTCGCCAGTTTCTTGGCCCTGGTGTCGGTGCATGCTCTCCTGCTAAGATGGACTAATAACTAAAATCAGGAATTGTAACAGAAAATAAATCCCCTTGTTCCCTTGAGCCATTTGATAGGCTAACCATGCAGGCTAACCTCTACAGTTATGTTCTCAGGTGAAAGATTAATGTTTCAGCATATGTTGTGGGAATGTAAATCAGCCTTTGTACACTTTAGGTGTATAGGGCCATAATAAGAAAAAAAACATATTTTTCTTTTGATCTCTTTTCAGTAGACAATATTATAAGCAATATTTTCTAGGAAAATCATTAGGAAAACTAGATATCCAGTTGTGATGGTATTCAAAAAGTGGCCCAAAGTTGGATGCTATCTTGCATTGTTTCTTGAAGCCAAGCATAGAGACTATCCTCCCACTCAAACAGAGTGCCTTTAAGTGTAGTGGGCTTAGGCTACTTCCAACCCTTTAACTAATTAAGAATATTTATTTGACTTTCATATTTCTTTCCCAGAATTCCTTTAGTTAATATTAGGGAAAATAAGTAGAGTTTTCCAAATTTTATATTTTAAATCCAACTATGAAAATGATCAAAAAAGTGAGATGAGAATTAGCGTATCATCAGAAGCTAAACTTGGCTAACAACTTTGGGATAAGTTTGAAGCTAAAATATGTCTTTATATGCCATTTAAATTGAATTGAATGTTTTTCCTTTCATTATCCACTTCCTTCTTAAAAACATAAGTAAATCTTTTTAAATTTGTAAAGGAAAATAAAATGTCAATGCTTTGCATTTGAAGAAAATAGGATTCGATAAAATGATTTGAGCACATATCACCAAGATTGAGGTACTGAAATTCTACTTGTTAACATAAATTATTTGGCTCTCTGTAAATTTTGCTAGCTATCTGCAGGGAAATAAAGCACAACTAATAGCAAAATTATTTTCCTCTTATGGAATTATTCTGCCCTAAGGCAGTATATTTTTCCGTGGCAGTCTTGAGTGAGTTCCTGTTCAAGACAATTAAGAAATAATTTAAGGAGAACATGCTGTCAGGAGCCTGTACACATTCAGGAAGAGATTACAGAAATGTATTTCTGTAGATGTATATTACCCCAGCATGCATCAAGCCAATAACATGAATAATCTGAATTTTTAAAACTATAAGAAACCTAAACTATATTTGAATTCATTTTATAAGATAAAAGTAAAAAATAAAATATAGCAAAATAAAGAAATATGTCATAACATTCACTTTGCACACAAATAATTATAATATAGTGCAATCAGTATACATAGAATATACTTTAGTTCAGTAAATAATACAAATCGAAACATCAATGAGACAATAAGTAATATTCATAGAGCTTTTTAAAAAGATGCAGGGAAAGCTTTGCATATATTTCTATAGGCTTTAATGATAGAATTACAAGCAATAAGAAATATTCATATATCTTTTAAAACATGCAGGAAATTTTTTGTGCATAATTCAATAGCCTTTCATCATGAAATTATAAACAAAGCAGAGATGAAAGTATGCTAAGCATAATAAAGGCAATAGAAAAAACTACATTTTGCAACTGCATATATCACATAATCTAACAAAGGGAACTTGAGATATGAAAGAAACTGAAGAGTGTTAATCAGCTATTTTTAAAACTAGGATATTACTCTGAGTGAATGGGTAGGTACAACACCATTATTATCTAGCATTATTCCAAATAAAACTGCGATATTTCAGTGTGAGCTTTAGAGAGATTTAGCTGCTTCAAAGATGGAACAGAGCCAGGAGTTAATGCTGGACAATAGATCTGAAAGGAATCTGAAAGGAATGCATCCTTTTAGATGAAAGTCCTTTAAAACTCCTGACCTCTAGGACTTCAAAATCAAATACTGAATTGTTATCCATATCACTCAAAGAAGAAATCTGGATAAAATAATGAAGAAAGAAAAAGACAAAGGAGTAACTATTTACAACACCCTGACTCCTCAGTTCATGTCTGTAAGTCCAGCACTTGAAGCTGAATTAGGAGGACTGCTATGAGTTGGAGTCTGGACTATACAGAGCTAGATTGTGATACAGTGTGAAATTGTGTCTGAAAACCAGAAAAAAATACATAAGAAAAATTAAGTAGGAGCTAACAAATTCCAATAACACAAAATGTTATGCCAATGAAATATTGTTAGTGTAAACTTACAAAGAATGATGTCTGGAATTAGGTGATTTTCTTAATAAGCTTCACTGGTGATTTCTTTCAATAGGTTTCTGTAACTATGTATTAGAATTGAAACTTTGGCAAAATGGTCTAGGAGGGACCTCATGCTATTGGAAGAAGCTGACAGAATGAAACTGGACTGTGTGTGTGTGCATATGCATTTAGAGGCGGAAATTGAATTCAGCTGACTTTCATTGCTTTCTGTCTCATGTTTTGTGGAACTCTTTCATTGCAAACTGAAGTTTATCAGTTTGGCTAGACTGGCTATTTTGCCTAATCATACAAGTGTAATAGGTACCCCCTCTTCTTCCTCTCCCTTCCCCTCCTATCGTCTCCCATTGCACTCTCTCCTTCCTCTCACCTCTTCTCTCCCTCCCCCTTTCCTGGTGCCTACCACTGCCTCCCTCCCATCCCCCCCAGAGCATTCATTTTTGTGGGCACTGAATCTCCCTGTGAGTCCTATATCCTAGTGAAGGTTCAGGACTCAATGGCATAACTAAGGGCCCCTTTTTGGGTTGCCCACTAACATGAGAACTCTATTATGACTGCTTTACCTCTTACCTCTAAGAATACTACTTTCTGAAAACTTTTCCCCTGTCATCCATGCTAGACTTTGGGAGGGGGGGGTCCATGACATGTCAGTCATGTGCAGGTTAGGCAAAGTCCAATCACATTATGGCTATATCCTGGATCCTGCAGCCCTGACTCATCCTTTGAAGCACTAACATTACAGATGCACCCAGTCCTGCCAGGTTTCTTAACTGAGGCTCTGGACTCTAGTTCTCTGCTTGTGCAGAAAGCACTTTACCAACTGAGCCATGTCTCCAGCCCTGAATCCCACTAGGCTGTAGAAATGACAATATGTTAGGGAAACATTTTATGAATTTGATTGCATGTGAATGAACTTGTCTTAGAGGATTATGCTGATCTAAAACTTAAATATGTGAATAGTTAAACCAGAATAAGTTTTAAGATAAAACTCTTTAAATTAACATTATTTTCTCATTTGAGAAAAATAGAATTAATTATAGCATAATTAATCATTGCAATTCTTTTTTGCCACCAGTTAAATGAAAACATACATGAAAATGTGTGAACTTGATCCTTCTGAAAACTCAAAAATAATCACAATGGAGTATAACTTGTAACATAGCTCACAGATTTAATCTGGCACACCATAAAGTTATTTCATCACCTTCAATTTATGAATTATACTTAGATACATGAAGGAATTCAATTCTACACAAAAAATACTATTTTCCCAATAACCTGTACAATAATGATACAGCAATACATGATGTTCTCAACTAAAAAACCAGGTGTTAGTATGTACTTCTGACCAAGATGTGAATGCTTTGGTATAAACCTTGTGTGCAAGCTCCCACACACAAAAGCTCATTCTCGGTATGTGGTGATCTTTTTTCTCTTTCTTACAATGACTGCTGAAAATAGATGACTAAAACTAACCTGGGGGAGTGAGAAGAAAAACATAATTAGGTGAATTGAAAACATTATTCAAAGTCTTTACTCACAAGCTAAAATGCAAAATAAAGTTGTTCTTACAGAAAAAAATGTCTTACTTGATTTTTAGTAAGTGGAAATTGTGGAAGAGATTAATGATCCTTTAGTTGAAAGATTTCAGCAGAAAATGGCTGTAAATCACTTGCTGGTTTCTAGGAAAATACCCCCCATGAATTTTCATCAGGTGCTTTATTTCAGCAAAACATTCATCTTTTTCTTCAAGATTTTCCATTTTCCGTGTTGCTGGGCATATGACCAGTGAGAAAATGCTAATTGTATTTCTCCCCAATGAGGCCCACACCCCAAGCTCTCTTACTGCCAAGTCATTCAGAATCTTTACAGACAAAAATAGGTTTCAAGTGTGCTATAAACTCTACAGCATTTTCTGTTCAATTTTCTTATGAAATTAGGAATCACCTGTGTTTTCAGCCTGAAGAAATACCATAATGCAGTTCATTTTTCATGTTAAAATGACTGCTTTGCTTTTTACTCTATGTCATATTTTTCATTCTGTTTGCACCTATTTATTTCAGAGTTGAAGAATGTAAAATTTATATTGCGGATTTATTTAAAAGACTATCATTCAGTGAATAAGTATAAATAGTGGCTGTATTCTTTGACAATACCAAAATGCAATAAACAGAGAAATGATGTCTATTTAATGTGAGTGCTACAAATGAAACTTTTTAACAGCCTACAGAGTAGATTTGTGCGTGATTTGTAATAAAAATAATTTGAACAGAAAGTTCTATTGAAAAATGAGCATGTATTTAAGATACAGGTAACAGGGCTGCTGTGATTAGATTCTAATGTCAACTTGACAGTTGTAGGCTGTTTGGGGCATACCTCTGGAGACTCAATGTTTGGAACAGGCCCCTGAACAAGTCTGCAGGTACTTGCTTAATTGACGTGTAAAACCCAGTCCATAGTGAGTGGTACTTTCTAGTGGTGGAGAGCTAATAGGAAGTGCAAGGAGGAGGACTTGCTCCTCCCTTATCCTGCATCCACTTGCTGTTAAGTTCACTCTTCCAGGGCGCTTCATTGACTTTTTCAAGGTTCTTACCTTCTTTGTTTCTGTAGCTGCTGTGGCCTGCATCCTTGGCTGACACAGAACTCAGCCCTTTCCACCTTGTCGCTGTTCCTGCTGCCTTTGGAGCCTGATCTGTAGGCCTTGTTGTTGTCCACTATTCATCGCGATATCCAAGCACAGCTGTTCTTCACTAACATCAGAGTCTGGGCAGCTGTTTTTCACTAACATCGAAGCCCAGTGTCTTCAATCCCCCAGTGAGATAGAGACTTGAAACCTTCTAAGGCTCCTTAGGCTTGTGAGACATGCCAGTCAAGAATGAAGCTGCTATGTGCAACTTCTTTGAAGGTCTCTACCTGTGAGTTTATTTAATAAACTTATTTATATATATTGCATTCTAACAATTTTGTTCATCCAAGGAACCTGACTAACACAAGGGCTGGTGGGTAATATGTAAATTGATTTCTTATGTCAAAGAAACTTTGAATTGAGAATGTAAAATAACAATAATTTCCTGTGACTGAAGAGAGAAATATGAGCATTCTAGAATTTCAACATATGCTATTATGCATGCTACTATGTCAAATATTTAGATTACTGACAAAGTAAAAATGGAAAAAGAAAGACATAAATCCAAGAATAAGGCAAAGTTTTATTATCTCTTGGCCCACACATGAAATTGATTCCTCGACAAATTGTACTCCTTTACATATCAGTTTTCTAAACAAAAACAAGTGAAATTGGTTCTTTATTTTGTAAAGATATGTTTTAAACATAATTGAATGACTTACATTATATTCTATTTTGAAATTTGCAAGCAAAGATATTTTGAATTCGATAATATATCACCCAAGACAGCATAGAGATAAAAGAGATACACAATATCTTACACAGAATCTCTATCATTTCTTTCCTTTTAGCACTATTTCCTTCTGTGTGCACATAATTTTGAAGTATCCTATTTTTGTTAACAGTTTATACTTCCCCATATGTGCAAAGTCTTAACATAATATTAGAATAAAATGCCATTTCATGTTCTGTTAATTTTTCAGTATATGTTAGTGCAGTACTTATTGCATGTTTCATGGGTGTTTCAAGGGTGACCATCCCTTTGACCACAGGGTCTTTTCAAGTATTTCATGTTATAACACTCTCTAGCATATTCATTATGTGACAACTAAAGAACATGGAAAATAAGTTAAAATTTCTGATCAATTACCAGTAATAATGTGAAGGTAACTATTTAATGTGACTATGTGTCTTATAAACAGCTTAAACAGAAATATGCAAATGTAATTATAATAGCATTACAAATCTTCCTTCATGCACTAAGTAGAATGCAGAATAAAAAGGCTTCTGTACACAGTGGTACATTCATGATTTGAATTTCATTTATTGATTTATATATATATAAATATGTATTTATAAGTGTAATCATTTATATACATACCACTGTGCAACTGTCAAACCTAGATTCTACATATGATTGAAAGCAAGTGATATTTGTCTTTCAGAACCTGACTTATCTTGACACAATGATTTCTATTTGCATATGTTTTGCTGCAAATGTCATAGTTTCATTTTTAAATGCATAAGGTTTTGCTATATATATACACTACTTTTTAAAATATCCATTCATTGATGGACATGTAAACTGATTTATGACCTCATAATTAGAATATCTAAAACTTTGGCAGATTTATCAAAAATATTAAGATTCTTTATTCATAGTTAAAATAGTGAGGAGCAAAGGTTTTGGTGATGATCAATGTGTTGAATTTTCATGCCTTTTCATTTTTACTAGTGTGATAGCTAATATTGGTTGTCAACTTGACTACATCTGGGAATAACCAACAGATTAACTGCCAAACCACCCTGAAGAGTTAATCTAGGTCAATATATTAGAATCTCCCAGTTCCAGACCAGATAAAATGAATCAGGAGAAAGTACCTATTATAACCGTGAAGGAGAACTATTACTATTCATTTTTGAGGCCTAATTTGATCCTTCACCAGAGGCAGGACTAAGTTTTAAAAACTGTTATAAAACCATAAAATTTATTATTCTTAGTTACAAGTAGAAATTGTGACATGAATGGTAAATTACTAAGGTTTGAGATCAACAATGAGCAAAAATGTTAATTCAGACATATTAAGGCATGTTTCATACTTTTTAGAAGGCACTTTCTCATAGAAGACAAATATGTGGGTCATAATTCAAGACAAAAAATGACAAACTATTGATGTGTTACAATCAATATACTAAGTAAGTACAAACAATGCAGAGATTAATTGGAAATTGAGATTAAGAATGATATTAAATGATGGATCCAAGAAGTTATTCTTGAATGTGGATAAATTTCAAGACAATTAAGAAAGAGATAAATGAAATACAGAAATCGTCTTTTTATTTAAGTTCTCTGCTCTTTCATGGTGACACGTATTTTTTTATTTTTATTTTTCTCCCACATTTTATTTTTCCTAAAAATACAAGCTCAATAGGTACCCCGTCCTCTCTCTCTTCCTTACCCTCCCCAGTAGTACTCCCATTGTACTCTACTCCCTTCCCCCCTTCCTTTCACACTCCTCTCTCCCTTCTCCTTTCCCAGTGCCTCCTCCTTCTTCCCTCCCATCCCTTGAAGCATCCTAGACTTTGGGGGATCATTGGCATGTCAGCCATTGTGCAGGTCAGGCAAAGTACAATCCTGGTTGCTGGAGTCCTAACTTGTGTAGAGTATCTTGCACATCGTTGTTCCCCCTCATCTTTAGGTTCTTACAATTTTACCATCCTCTGTTCCGCAAGGTTCCCTGAACTTTAGGATGGGAGAGATTTGGCTGATCTGGTTCCAGGTGATTAATGTAGGGTCTTCAGTGTTTTGAATTATGGTTTGTTGTTGTTTTCAGTTTTGCTTTTCCTGCACTGCCTTTGGCTGCATCCCAATTGGTATCAAAGATCATCTCCTGAGGAGAAGGGAATTGGCCTGGGTCCTGGGTCCCAAGCAGAAAGGTCATGCTGACATGTTGTTAGGATAAATTCTGTGAAGGTCTTGTATATATGCTGTTCTGTCTTCAGGGATGTGACAGTCCTCGCCTGTCCAGAAGATAACATCTGGTCAGACTACTTCCTCCCTTTGGGTTCTTAGACTCAGACTCTTACTGTTCTCTCTTCTGCAATGTTCCCTGAACCTTGGAATGGGTAAGTAGTTTGGATGTCCTCTTCAGGGATGTGCCATCTGCCATTTATTTTCCATGCTTTTCCCAACTCTGAAAAATAATACTAGCTAACATTTTGTATGCCTATTAGTCAAATCTGTTATTTCGCTGAAAACTGAAGTACCTCTGAAAGGCAAAGATGTGTATTTTGAACACATAATTATATGAAATGCATATTTTATAAGTAAACATAAAATTTCCATGCTGATAGTCATGTCTTCTTATATAATACTACCGAACAGAAAATAATTTCTGAGGAAAGCATGTGGAATCTGTTTTATTAGGTATCATCATAATGCCAAGATGAATTCATGAATTGTAGGACATATAACATTAGAATATTTTTCATCTTCATTACTACATTTCTGGCTATAACATCTTTTCATACATGGATTCTGAGCCTGAGCCACATTTTCTAGATTGAAAGGAGTAGTTTACATTTGAGTTTTGGTAGGATTACTTCTTCATATTTTATGGTCAATAAATTCTACCAATACATTAGTGATGGTCTTTCATTGTATATTTGACAATTTTTGTATGTATGGGAAATTGAAGGAGGACCAAGAACCTATTTGCATGAAATATATATACATCTGAAAAGATTTTAAGTTGTGTTGATACCTTTTTTATTATCATCGACACCATCTTCAATGAGTTGATCTGAAGGGGTTTATTGCTGAGGGATGTTTATCAAGACTCTAGGCTCTAGAACTAAGGGACCTTGTTTGATTTGTTTTCCATTTCTTCTTGCTTGAATATCAACATGTGTTACATGGCCTGTTTGCTTCCCCATTTGCAAAAGTTCACTGAGTTTACATTTCTGCACTCATAATGTTCAGGTTATCACCCACCTACAGTCAGTGCTGTTCTGTCCCTTCCCTTCTAGCTGGGCTCCTTGCATCCCTGGGATGCTCCTCCTAATTTCTTTCTGAGCTTCTTTCCCACAACTCTTCCTCATCCATGTTTATTGTTTTCCACAAATGATTGAAAGAATCATTTCTAACTGTGCCTGGCATTTTTCTTACCAATGAACTTTTTCTATTAATGCTGTTTCAAAGTACATTTATTTCCTTTCATGGCCAAGTACTATTTCATTATATACGTATATCTTTTTACACTCTTATTTATTCCTAGATAATTATGAAAGTTTTATTTTTCAATTTCTTGAATTTTATACAAATTTACTTAGAAGATGTTCTTTCATTATGCTCCATGTTTCATATATAGTTTGTTGTTTTACACTCCAAGAAGTTATGTGTAGTCCATTATCATTACTTATTCATTCATTATATTATGGCAGAAAATTTAGCTGTCTTGAGTTCTTGAAGGAAGACTTGTGTGTGAGTCGTTCAAAGTGCTTGCAGATATTGAGCAACATGTTGTCCATCTTGTTGTTACTTCAGCGTTTTTAAGGAAGCTTCTGACCAAAACATTTGAACATTTCTTATTGAGTTTCTTCTACTTGGGATCATACACGATTTCTCTTACATAGTCTTCATGATTTTATTCAGTGTTTGCTTAAACACACATAGATGATGCACATTGGGTTAATTTTTCCATGTGATTTAAAATATGCTAAAAGTTCCAGGCAGCTGCCATTTCTTTTTCTTGTGAGGTGTTGTAGTCAGCCTGCAACACTGCTGAAAATGACCATCAAATGGCTTAAGGGACCAAGGGGTTTATTCTCTTATGATTTCTGGTTACAGTTCTTAGTCCAGCTTGATGGGAGAGCATGCACCAAGCACTGAGGGAAGTGGCCACACCATCACTGCATAACAGCTGAGAGATGGACAATCCTTACTTGCCAGACCATGCTTGGCCAAGTATACAGAAGGATGCCAACTCTCTCAACCAGCTCTCTGTGATTTATCCAGGGCCTAATCTACCCACCATGAGCTGGGTCTTCCCTGTCAGCTAGACAATCTTCAGGTTTGCTCTGGGCTTAACCTAACCATCAACTCTCTACAACTGTGCCCAGAGTTCAAACCCACAACCGTCAATTGACACCTGTGCTATGACATGAGGCAAAGGCTTGAGTCCTTGAGTCATCTCTCCAAGTCATGAATCGTTATTTTTCCAGAATTGTAGTGTTTTGAACAGTGGCTTTCTTGCTAGAAAGTAGAATGGCCCTTGAGAAGCTGTTTTCCCTTTTCTATACCAGCAGTCCCTTGATTTAAGTGGATTACTCTTCCCTTTTTTGAGACCTCTGGGAAAGTACTCTCTTCTCTGGTCTATAGACTTCAGAGAATTTTATTATTTTTCAGATATGATAGGTAACCCATCCACCATCTTTATAAATTTATCCTGATAGTGTTCATGAACCAAGTATAATTCCTCAGTATTCAAAAAATTTTCTTCAGCAAAAATAAGAAAAACAAATGCTGTATTCATCTGTGATGAATGATGCTACTGGCTCAACTTTCTGTCTCATTAGTGTCTTGTCAGGAATCCACTTTGAAGGGAAGACAACTTTTGCTCTAACCATGACCGAGTCATAGTAAGTGAAAGCTACATTTCCCACCTTCCCTTCACCATCTGGATATTTTACTGTATATTATCAAAAATTTAATCAAGAGCACAAGTGCTGAAATATTCATTCCACATGACAAGGAGCAGACCAGTGCTGAAATCTTTTAGACTAATGTCTTTTGTACTCTGGTACTGCATCAGTAGCTGAAAAAAAATCCTCATTTCAACTTAGAAACAATAATTATCTATAAAAATTTATTATTATTTTTATTTATCTTTCTACATGACTAAATTAATTTTTAACCTCTATGGCAGAAGTGACAATGAACCATCACAGTGGTTCAGCATATGCATGATACATTTCACGTTAAATATTTTAACATTTTTGAGTATTCACTTTCAGATAAAAATGTACATTTTTGTTCATATAACAGAGGGATTTAGGGGCTGGAGAGGTGGCTCAGGGTTTAAGCCTCTGCTTTGTAGGCGGAAGTTCCTGAGTTCGGATCCTAGACCCCATGTATAGACGCCAGTGGAAGCGGGGGCGGCCTGCGTTTCCAGTCCTGGTAGAGCGGAGCCTGTGAATCCCCAGGGAGAGTAAACAAGGAGGAGGTGGAGGCGTCCATGGTAGTTCCCGAATTGGTGTGTGGTTCTACACATACACACACACACACACACACACACACACACACACACACGCACGCACGCACGCGCGTACACGCACAATTGAATAAATAATAAATAAAAATTAAAAAAAACAAAAAATCAGAGGAATTTGGCAGAAAAACAAATAATTCGATTGTATTTTCTTATTGTTTCCGTAAACCGTCCTTAAATATGCTTGCAAATTTTGTCTTCAGGGTGATAGCTAGGAAATTGAAGTGATTCTAGGTCATACAGATTCACACCCAAACTGTAAAAGGAAAGGGAATTAAAAAAAAAAGACTTTCACAGTTTGTATTAAAATGAATAAGCTTTAAAAACCCAGGAAAACTGTATAAAAAACCCTGTGTTAGAAAACTCAGTAAACACATGGCACTAATTTGTTTAAAGTAGGATTAATGCACAGTAAATGACTTACAAATCCCACTGCTTAAATGAGTTTCATCCAAGACAGTGCAGTCTCCCTCAGGATGGCTCGGTTAGAGTGTTGTTTAAATATATTTGATGACAAATTTAAATAAGCAGAAACAAATGCTCATATCATGAACCATTGAGCAAATGTGAGCATACTACAGATATGTGAGTCTAAAAGACTTTTTTCAAATAACATAATTTCCACAACATATTTTGACTAACTGCTGTCTACAACACTTGAAATTCATTTCATAACTTACACATAGGTTACAGTTTCTGCCTAGAAAATTATGACTTATGTTAACCAATGTCTAGACATAAGACCCATATCACCTACTCTAGTATAACAGAAGAGAAGCAGATATTAGACACACAATGAACTTATAAACTCAGTACCCTTAAAATGTACCATAAAAGCACAAAAGCAAATTTATTTACTTATTTGAGGGACTCACAAAGTTCTACAGATTTCACCTGTTGTGAGGCTCACATTATGTCTCTTTACTTTAAAATGATAGAGAAGAATTTAATTGTCAAGGTAACAGGCCTGTCAGAAGGCATAGTTTCAAAATTTCTAGAATTTCAAAAGAAAGAATTATCTATACTCTTTAAAATATAGTAACTTGTGAAAGATTACTGATTTTCTAATGATGTCAGATACAGAGCATGCAAACAATGATGGATGCTTGTTTGCTTGGAAATCTCACTTTTTATTTTATATTATTCTATTTTATTTTTTGACTCAGGGTCTCAAGAATCCCAAGACTGTCTTCAAATTTGTCCAAGAATTCTCTTAAAATTCTAATCCATGAACCTTCATCTATTGAGTGCTGGGCTTATTGATGTATGTTGTAACTAGTTTGCTCAGTAGTGGGAACTGATCTCATCCTTCAATGCCTGCTAAGCTAGAACTCTGCCAACTAAGGTGCATCTGTAGTCTCTGCTTCTTCTTTTCAATTTTATAATGGCTTTGCTTTCACAGAAGTGTATAAATGTTTGCTAGTGTATAACTCTTTTCATTTTTATAGTTATATATTCTCTATATAGGGAATGTTTATGCTTACTATTAAGACAAATTAATTTAATCAAGATGATATTTCACAGACAAGCTTAGAGAACCTACTCCCAGGAGATTCTAGCTTGTGTTAAATTGACATTTAAAGTTAAGTATCCCTCATGCATTAACCTAAGTCAACAGTTCACATTAGGATACTCTTGGTGGTGTGCAGTATGTAGGTTTGGATAAATTTATAGTAATGTGTAATTATCATTACTGTGTCTCTCAGAGGATCTTTACTCTCCTAAAATCTTTGATCATCCACCTAAATTGCCCACTGACTTACAACCTATGATTTTTTTTATTATCCCCATACTCTAGTCTTTTATAGAATAGCATGTATGATAGTTTAGCCTGGATGTCAACTTGACACACCTGGCATTAATTAAGATCAGCTGAGAACATCTGAAGAGATTATCTGGATTATACAAAGATCAGCCAGAGATCCGATTGGAACCTCCTTAGATCTCATTGGAACCTCCCAGTAGTGGACCAAATAATAGGAGCCATAAAACAGAAGACTGAGAAGAAGAAGAAGAGAGACTCTCCAAGAATTCAGCCTTTAGCCATGTGGATGGGTGTGACATAGTCTGTCTCCATCTTCAGCCAGCCATGCCATCTCTGAAGTGAAAGACTGTATCTCCAATCTGGAACCATAAAATGAATAAATTTTCTTTTTCTCCCTTAAGTTAACTCTGGGTGTTCTGTCACAGCAATAGTTAAGAGTAACTATTACAGTACAGAATCAAGGCTTCTGCCCTTTCATAGCCTGCTCACATAAAAACATGTGTTAAAGATTCCTTAAAGTTTGTTTGCCTCTTGATAATTCATTTCATTTTAGTAATGCAGAATACTTCATTTCCTGGGAATATCATGTTTTATTTACTCACTTATCTAAGGTAACACTCTTTAAGGTTTTTTGTTGTTGTTGTTGAGTTAAGAATAAACCTATTAAAAAAGCACTTATTTTTCAGACATTTTAATTTTTTAGCAAACATCAAGAACTCAACCTGTTGGATTTCATGATTACAAACATGTCTATCTATTTCAGAAACCATACAACTGTCTTACAAACTGACTGTAACTGCTAGCAAAGAGTGTTCCTGTCACTCCTGTCCTCCCCAGCATTATGCCTTAGTAATCTGGATGTTGGTGAGAACAGGGGAGTTTTGGTATGTAGTTGTTGCTTTATTCATATTTCCATGATTCCATGGTACATTTTCCTGTGTACTAATTCTCTACCTGCATATCTTTATTGAGGCATCAACATCTTTGGGAAATATATTTGATATAATTTTGTTGAATTTGAGGCATCAACATCTTTGGGAAATATATTTGATATAATTTTGTTTTAATTTTTATTCTTTTATAATATCATACATATAGACAATGCATTTTGAATAGTTACCCCTTTCTCCTTTCTGCTTCCCTGGACATTTCCCTAGCATATCTACCTCCTGCTTTTATGTCCTAATTTTTTAAATTGGACAATATAAAACAATCTGTAAGCAATAAAAGAAAATACATTAAGGATGAAGAAAGTTATGATTGAACTCCCAGTTTCACATGGGATTCAACATGATGAAGCTGAATGATATCAATTTGGTACATCTGTGAGACTAAGTAGATGGTGTGAGCATTAGGAGCCTCAGTCCATGGGAGGCTTGTGCCAGCTGTGGGCACACAGAAATCTGATCCAAAAGAAACCATCCCACTTGTGAGCACACAGGAGGACATCCACTTGTGAGCATACAGAGCCCCAACCCAGGAGACCATACACATTATGTGCACATGTAGCCTACCCCATGAGAAGCCTTTGTGTTGTGAGTACACAGATATGGATTTCAGGAGTTTGGAAGGCATTGTGGTGTGTCAGGGTATTAATTATTCAGCTGTCCACAGGTCAGAACACTGAATGCAGAAATAGTCTCATCTCCTCTCTGCCACTGCCTGATTGATGCACATGGGACACAGCAGCCACATGTGTAGTGTCTCTAGGGCATGGGTGATATTTTTTAGGTGAATAGTTTTTCTTTTTATTTTGGTTTAAGTGTTCTGTGTTAAATTTGAAAAAAAAATTCACTAGATACACCTCTAACAAACATTTTCTCCAAGGTTGTCTTCTCCTTTCCTTGACTCTTTTTTAGAGCAAAAGTTTATTATGCCTTTGATATTGTATTTAAAACCCCATTCACTAAAAATCCTCTTCAATTCTGTTTTGAATTATCTTTTATAATTTTTATGTGCATATCTTTGTATATATATACATATATATGTATATATATACGTGCTTCAAGTTTATTTGGTTTTGATTTGGCTTTCATTTTGTTTCTGTTGCTTGCTTTCTGAAAATCTGGAAAGTTTCTATTATAAAATGCAATAAATTTCAATGATATGCATAAATAACAAAACTGGAGGAGCAATGAATACTAACAGACTTCATTTTCAAGAAATTTTAAGTGGAGGGAACATTTAGAATTATTTCTCTGTAATCATATTTTTTAAACTTGCAAAAAGTAAAAATGTGAGATGAGATCATCATTTAAGTTAACGCTGATGACTTTAAACATTCCTCTGTCAACTTTAGACATGATACCTTGGTCTCCTTTTCTTAGAAGTCAATGTTTTCTGTGACTTAGATGGCATGGAAAATGAATTTGTAATCTGAAGAGAAATTTCTTTTCTTCCCTAGCTACATGACATTTCCTAAACCTCGGAACTCAACTTTATTTGTTTCATACTCTGGCTAACAGAAATAGTGCCAGATATTGTTGCATAAATCAATGAACAGCTTAGCTAATTATACACTCTCTCTAATTACTTTATAATAGAGAAATATCCTCTACATTCACATTTAACACTGGAGTAATGCACTATGACAATTTCCAAGGGATAGTGAATTGATACCAAAACATTAGATCCATAAGCAAAGTTGGATATATTTCATAAACTATACTACTATCCATTCCTGTGTTTAAAGAAACAACTAAAAAATTTGGAACAAAGTATATATTTAAAAAATATATACTATACAACTATTATAGTGATTCACACACTATATCATGTTAAATATTATGATGATAAAACATTATTTCTGAATAGAAGTATTTTATTTCAGATATTGGTAATAATATTTAAGGTGGCCATAAAAGAATAGGAAACACACATGTGGAAGAATATTGAACATGTTAAAGAGAGCATGCAATCAGCAGTATGGAAGACTGACTGGAGTAGAGCTAGAATGGAGAATTGAAATGCAAGAAGTCAGGTAAAGAACCATGATGTGGGGCTGCATAGATGCCCAATGGTTAAAGTGCTTGCTCATAAATCTGAAGAAGAATTCAGTTCCCAGATCTCAGGTAAAATGACATGCAGCCAGGGTGGTACACCTGTAATTCCAGCCTGAAAGCTAGACTCTAAGAATTCCTAGAATATGATGATTAGCCTAGGTATCAGTATTTAAAAGTTCTGGATTTAGGGATCCAAGCTCAAAACAGCAAAATGGAAGAGCAATTGAGGATTATTCCCAAAATCATCCTAGGGCCTATATACTAATTCATACTCACATGTACATACATGTATGCACACCCATATGTAAATACATACACACATGCAAACATGAGTGAGCATATTTAATTCAAATTTTCCCATCTTGAAACAGTATAGTTTGTTCACTGAATGTGTCATCCAGTAAGAAACTCATACATAGGATAAAAAAGTTTAGAAACTCTTATGCAGTTCTCAGTAAGAATTCAGCTTATTCCTATGTGACTGTTTTCTTAATTGCCTATACAAATGAAGTACCAATCACCAAGGGAGAAAGGCTAATAGACAGTACGTCTTGAACATACTGCAGTTTTTATTAACACATAAGTCATTCTGAGATATTACAGATGAGGTTTCAAATGTTCTCATTATGTGCTGTCATTTTAAAATTAGAAAATTAATTAAATTATTTTAATCTGCATTGATCTTCCTGCATGTCCTAGAAACAGTTGCTATAATAAGCTTTTAAGTTTCCTTGTCATCTATATTGTCTTTAATGAACATGAAGAAACCTCTATGTGATTTTAACATTGTTTTCACTATGTTTCTAGATAGAAACAAAAATACCTGGGGGTTTCTTTAATTCAATACTTTTTCTTCCTTCTGTCATATTTTGTTTCTTGCTTTGTGAGACATTCTCATTATGACATGCAGACTTGCCTCAAACTTCTAATCCCCTTATTGGAGATACCTAAGTGCTAGGGATACAAGTAGATGTCATTTCTTCTTCTAAATATTTTAAATATGGCATAATGAATTTTGTTTCCAATAGCTGAAAAAAATTTCATTTAATGACCAAATTAACAAAAATTCTAACATTTTTTATTCCAGGGTCTGGCATGAATTAAACAATTCAATATATGTCGAATAAGTTATTAATTTCTTTACTAATGACTACTTCAGATGTTTAAGTCTAGAGGATATTCTTATTTTCTGATCCATGATTCTGTCATATAAAAGGTTCCTCACTAATGATAATATAGTTCGTTCTTTGTTTCTTGAGTATAAATATCTTTTCCCCTCCTCTCTGACTTATACACACAATGCACACGCTTATTGTGCTAAATATAAGAAGCAGCCTTAGTAGCCTGTATATGAAAAAAATCATTTTGTTAAGCTAAATAGATGTATTCAATTACTTGTTCATTCATTTGTCTTATTCAAAGCTTCTCTTATTTATTTATTTATATGTGTGTGTGTGTGTGTGTGTGTGTGTGTGTGTGTGTGTTTCTGTGTTTCTGTGTGTATCAGAAGGCACTATGTGTCCCTGTGGAGGACAAAGGGTGACCTCAAGAACCATCCTTGATTGTTTCTTCATCTTTGCTTTGCTCTGTAGTGTTCCAGGCTCTGCTTTTCATGATTAGAAGTACAGGCTGCTGCTATTCCATCTGATGTTTTTAAGTGAGATACAGGATCTGAACTCCAATCTTTCTGCTTGACAGGCAGAGTCTTAACTTTTAAGTGATCTTTCCAGTCCTCAAAGCTTCTTTACACATATTTCATTGGATCTTCCTCAGTTGCCACAATATATTTATTAGCTGATGTTCATGTCAACTCAGTTTCCTCTCAAGTGAATTAGAAACTCATTGTCACCATGAAGTTCTATTATATATATTAGCTAGCATTGCTAATTTTCAAGGTAGAGTATAGAAAAGAAATGATGTATAAATAGGTGGATAAAAATATCTACCTACTCATTCTGCCTTGTTACTGTTTCCAACATGAATATGAATGTTAAATTTCTTCATTTATTTTAGACATTTACTTAATTTAAAATAAAAAATATTACAAATAAATTTAAAAGAATATTGGTGAAGAAAGTGAAGTATTACAGAAATAAAATGAGACATTTTCTTTTAATAGCACACCAAAATTGTTTTAGGTGCAAGAAGATAATATTTAGACATTTTATACTTTAGTGTTACAATGAAAGAAAAACTTACTTTCATAGTTAAACTAGTTTCTTTCTTTCTTTCTCTCTTTCTTTCTTCCTCTCTTTCTCTTTCTCTTCTCTCTTTCTCTCTTTCTTTCTCTCTTTCTCTCTCTCTCTTTCTTTTGTCTTTCTTTCTTTCTTTCTTTTTGACATAATAAAATAAAATTCAGATGTAAGTACCAAAAACTGAGAAAGCAATATGTTTGTATACATATACCCACACACAGACACACCCACATACACCCACATATATACATAAACACACACACACACACACACACACACACACACACACACACACACACATATATATATATATATATATATATATATATATATATATATATGAGACCATAAATAAAGTTACTTGGAAAAATGAATCAAGTTCTGAAATACAGTTTACCTTACAAAGATGCCATTTTTGTGCAGCTAATTAGCCTTCAGATTTGGAACATACTGTAATTGGATGTCTCTTATGAGAATTGAGATGGAAAAATGTGTTTCTGACATTTGTAATTCTTAAAGTGTCAAACATAACTGTTTCTTATTATGTCTACAGGTAATTGACTTGGGATTTTTATGTTATTATCACATATCTCTGTCTTGGAGTCTCTTTATAGCTCGTATTTCTCTGAAATTTCTTTGTTTCAGGGCTGTCTTGTGCCTTAGAAAATCAGTTCACTGCACAACTCCATAGAAACGATGCCACCTAAAGAGAGTCTCTGTGTTATTAAGAAAATAAAAGATTAGCATGCTTTCTTATGAGCCCAGAAACCTTTCATTATAACTCACTATACAATTGTAAATTGTATATAATGGCAAAAATGAGGCTTAGTTGAATTTCCTAGGACATTTGTGTGTTTTTAAGGTAATGTGTCTACAAGTTGAGTTTTCATATTTCAAAATATAAAGAAATAAATCTTTGGAAGTACCTCTTTGGAGGTACACAAGTGATGAGAAAAGCAATGCTTAAGTTTTGGAAATTTGTCCATAATTTATATTTTAATGATACAGGTGAGTTTCTATTTGCTTGTTTATGATATCCAAGGGCATATAATGGAGACAACCTAATGCCAGAGTACTTAGCTGGTAATGAGCCAGTGGAAATCTGGGAGAGAAGATACATGCAAAGAAACTGTGAGTCGTCTTAGTAAAGGGTATTCTGGAAGAAAAAGAAATTATATTTGCTTAATTCTACAAAACCAACAACTATTTTTTGTCCCACCACCTAGTGCATGTCTGCATTGCTTTAAAGCCACAACATTTGCCAAGATTGCTAGAATGGAGACTGAAATTTCTCGTTGTCATTCCATTATCTGTAGGCATGGAGAACCTTGGACAAACTGAACTGGGATTCTATTTCCTAGGGTGACTTTGAACTATAACAAACATCCCCCTCAGTCCTCCCAGTGCTGGACTTTCAGATGATCCCTCAGACCCAGCTTCTCATTTTCCTTTCAGTTTTGGATTACTGAGTTAAAGTTGTATCACGTTTTTAGTGAAGAATTCTATTTGTAAGTATTTTAATTAAAACCATTTTGTTACTTTACACATTGACTATTATATGTGATGTAGATTAGATTAGATTTAAGATTTTTTTCCATTTTTATTTTTTTTTACTTTTACAGACATATTGGGTATTCATCCCAGCTTCTCTTTCTCCTCCCTCTCTCCCACTCTTGTGTCTGTATGCTTCTGTGGACCCCAGGATTCACTCTGGCTTGTCTACTCCTGTGGAGTAGGACAAGTGGTACATCAAGTTACCTCTTTTTAGGCCACCCCATTGATATGTGCATTTCCCTTCACTTATCCAGCTTTAGACCCAAAAGTTTCCAGTGTAAGTTTCCATTATATGGGTATAACAACAGCTACCTATAGAGCAGTTTGATATATTATCTTCCTACCTATAGGTTTATTGGCTGTCTTTTCTATTGATCTATTTCCTTCCTCTCCCCCCCTTCTTTTGGTTCTTTTTCTTGTTTACAATAAGAGGGTTGTGTACCACCATTCTGAGAAGTTGGCCTTCAGTCCAATCAAGAAGCTGTTGGTTGTTTCCTTGGTACACATCAGTATTACACTAGTGGTCACCTGTTGCAACTTATAGATTTCATGCCATAGATGGGGCTTTTTTTTGTTCCTCCCCCTTCCAGCAGCTTCTACAGTATTTCTTGGTACTGTGTAAGTTATCCAGCAAGGAGAAAGTCTTATTTACCCATGTTCTGTGATCCATCTGTGTTGTATCCTCAGTAATAGGGTCTTACTGACAGTTTTTGGAGAGCAACAAAGAGCAATGGCAAAAGTCTACAATGTTTGGGGTCCTTTAAGACCTGTCTGACCAACATTTTATGAGGAAGTACCACATTCCTGTTACTTCTAGTAAAATTTTGTCCCTGGATTCAAAATGGATTAGCTCAAGGCTTTTGCTCCTCAGCATAAGGACTGCCCATTCTTGCTCTTTTCTTTAAAAGACTTGTTTTTTTACTTATTGCTGTCATAGTATGCTCTTTTGGGGTTACTTTCCACAATCTTTGTTTTTTTTTCTTTAAGTCCCTCTGTTCCTTCTATCTCCCATTTTCCTTCTATCTTTCATCTCCTCATTCCCCACTATGTATTTTCCCAATTATTCCCTCCTTGCCCTTGTCCTAAGATCCTAAATCTCCCCTTTAATATGTTTCACCTTAACCATCCCTTCCCATCTTCCCACTTATAGGTCTGTTTTGAATTTTCTGGCTGTTACAATGCTTTCACCCCAAATACATTGGCAAGGATGTCAGTTCAATCATCCACTTATAAGAGAGAACATGATGCGGTACTTAACTTTGTGTGTCTGAGATACCTCACTCAATATTAAGGTTTCCAGTTCAGTAGACTTAAGATAAATTTACATTGAGTAGATATGCAGTAAAGAAAACCCAATGTATGAAATAAATGCGAAAAAAACTCAAGAAATATAAAATTGCATGCTTTTTATAGTAATAACAATGATATAATCAACCACAGTTCTGGAAATTTTAACTTTAACAGAACTTTAGCACCATTTGCCAATATTATCTGTAGATCTAATTTGCAGCAAGGAAACATTCTTGAAAATGTATTATTTTATGTAAGTTTACTAAGAGAATAGATCCTAGAAGCTTTTGCTAGACTACACAGGGAGGTAAATATGGAATGTAATTTATCCTGGCATCTTACTAAATGGTTTGTACATCAAAATAATACATTGTACACTTTAAATATTTAACAATTAATTATAATGTTTAATTGAATATGAAAGAGTTGCAGTTGTAATAATTTCCATGAGCATATGTTTCTCAGTATAATTCATCTACTAGGTGGAAGCATTGGCATAAAAAGGAGCAACAGGGATTCAACCTATGTTCAGGCAGATCTGCCTGGACTAGATCAATTACTACATGTGTGCTCTCGATGAAATGAAGTAAGGCAAGCATTAAATTCAGGAGATTGTTTCCATCACAATATCATTACAGGACCTGTTACCATTCAGATTGATAAAAGGGTAGAATTGTATATGTCATTTATATTCAGTACTGCATATTATGTACTTATAAAATTTCACATGCTTTACTGGTGTAAACTTGGCAATGCAGCCAGATGTTCATACCACCATCACCATGAGCACATGTGTATTGCACTGTGGCCAAGAAGGTGATCAGGTATATGGGACTGCTGAATCATGAACTTCTATCCTCCAAAGTAGAAATAAATTAACTGATTTTTTTTAATTATACAATACCAAGCCAAATAAATTTTGTTTTATAATAAAAAATAACCCAATAAGCAGGCATAGTGGCTTTTGGTCCTTGGAAGGTAAAGGCAGGAGGATCCAGAGGTTTTAAGTTTAAGAAACTTAAAATGGTTTTCTCTCATCATGAATGTATTTTACCAAATATCAAGACTTTTTTAATGTTCATTTTTTCACTTTTGAAGTTTCTAAAGAATTTTTTCATTGTTATTGAATATGTGTATTTTACATATGTGAATTAGTGAATGTATGTTTGTATATAATATGTTCATATGTGGAATGGATTTTCTCTTTTGATTTTTAATGGATTCCAGGAATCAAACTCAGCGATTGTCAGGCTTCAAGAGAAGTGTTCTTACCTGCTGAAATATCTCACTGGTTCTTTGTTTTTATTTGTGACATAACTTTCACTGTTATGTTGTCACTTATCTGTAAGTTATTTGCTGCTATGTGCAGGTGTAAGAGTTACTGTTGTCACTTAATTCTGAAAGCCTACAACACAGTGAAGTCTTTTATTTGTTAAAGCACCTCTACTGGAAAGAAGCTCATATGGACATTGATAAACTTGAAATAATGACTAGAAGACATCCTCTTTAATTAATGGCCAAAGTAGCAGAGAGTGCAGATGGGAGTCCAATCAGCAGAACATCTATCTGCATGTGTTGAAGGAGTATAAGGTCAGGATGTGGCCTTTTCATTAATGAGAATTTCCCATATTTTTAGCATTAGATGTAACAAGGAGCTTTTGCTGCACAATGTTTTTAATTCTCTAAAATGTTTATCTTCAAGTAGAAACTGCATGGGGTAAAGAGATTGAAGGTAAAAGTTCGAAAAATATGATTTAACATGGACAATTTCATGACTTCATGTTGTTATGTTTCCCATACAGAATATATGGAGTGTTATTTGGGCTCTCTTCAGCTTTTCTAGGTTTGTGTATTATACAGCAAACAGCTTGCAGGTAGAGAGGAACAAGGCTAACATTTCTTCTCTCTCTGACAACTTCGTCATGTCAGCTGCAAAAAGCCTGGTTCAAGATAGATAATTCATGCAAATATAACTAGCTATGAAAAAAGCTTATGTTCCATGAAAGTTAATCTTAATTTCTCTTTCTTTTGAATTAAAAAACAGATGTAGAAGTTCAATGTCAATTTCAAATAATTAAGAAAAATCTTAGCAGGAATAAAATGAAGTTCCTTAAATTCAGGAATCATTAGCTTTTCTAATAAGATTACTCCTTTGCCATTACCACTGAATAAGCCTTTTATTTATTGTTGCATGGTTTTAGAAACCAGAATATATTTGTAGCCTAAAAAAATCTTTAAAAACTTCATTGTTTTCTGTCTGATAAGGTCCACAGTAAATTAAGTTGCATTTTTATATGTAGTTGCATCGATGAGATTTACTATATCCAAAGATGGCCAACATGGGTAACACTGTAAGGGTTACTGATTGTAAGAACTCTTTTGAGGAAGAAGTGGTGGCAAAATGCAATAGCTCAATTTTTTAAAAAAGTAACAATAAAAATGGCATAGATCCAGAGATAAGGCTAAAATATAAAAACGACCCTAAATTGTTTAGCACAGCATTTATATTTACTTTGCATGTTGGAGCATTAAATATATTGGTATTGCATCCATTAAATATGAAGTTTAGACACTAATTGTATCAGATAAAGCTTAAAATTGCAGTTTTAATAATGTGACATTATTATTTAGCCTGGATTTTATAAGATTTAACTACAAAAAAATCACTACTTGCTAATGAATCAATGGTTACTCTTGAAAACTATTTCTTTTCCAAAGCAATTTCAGGAGAATACATGGCTATTAAAGTAATTAAATACAGTGGCATGCTGGGAAAAGTGTGGAGGAAAGAAAACATCCTAAAATACTCATTATTTTTTTTAACAGTGCAATCCACAGATTGGACTGGGCCAGAGTTATTGATAGTGACATAAGCCAAATGATGAGAAAAATTAGAAATTTTTTTTTTGCTCCGTGTGTGTAGATGTGTTGAGACAGAGTCTGTGTAGCCTACGTTCGCTTCAAACTCATGAACTCAGGAGTCTCCTGCTTCAGTTTTTCGAGTGTCATGATTAAATGCTTGCACCATCTCACTGATTTACGTTTATTTATTAAATTTCATTTTTAATTTGGTATGATTGTCATTCAAGAAACAATATATATATGGCACAGACTGCAGTTTACACACACACACACACACACACACACACACACACACACACACACACAGGTATCCTGACAGTATCACAACAATTAAGACACTGAATATGGTCATCATTCCCAAAAGTTCACTATGTCTCTTTTTAATGTCTTTTTACTGAAATTACTTTCAACTCATACATAAAAATATAAAATTGTATATAATAGTACCTGGGTACTGTTTAATAGTTTAACATAAACATTTTTGTAATGTTTGTAATATTTAAATTTTGTAACACTTAAAACAGTTTAAATGCATCTATTTATTATGTTTTTTGACATCGCTGTGAAGTTTTTATCTATACAGTACCACACACACACCTGAAGACTGTGTCCAACAAGGAAGATTCATTGTGGATTTTTATCAATCTTGAAACCCTTGGAGACTTCAGAAATTTTTTTTTAATTTTTATTATTATTATTATTATTTATTCAACTGTGTGCATGTGCGTGTGTATGTGTGCGCGCATGTGTGTCTGTGTGTGTGTGTGTGTCTGTGTATGTGTAGAACCACGGACACGAACTTGCAAACCACGGTGGACGCCTCCACCTCCTTCTGCCCTGGGACTCACAGGCTCCGCCCTACCAAGACCAGAAGCACAGGCCGCCCCTGCTTCCGCCTGGTGAGACTTCAGAAAATTTAAGGGCCAATATTCAGAATGAAAAAAAAATTCTTTCTGATGAGCGAAGGCCAATCTTTCCTGAAAAAATACTTTTAAGATGGATATACTGAAACTACAATATTCAAAACAATTCATCCTTCATCTTGTGCTGAAGCATTGTGGGACATTAAGAATTGGAAGACATCTTACACCACTTCCAAGAATAAAAAGTAGAAAAGAAAGTTGGTTCAGTTGGTTGACCTCACATACTGTAAGACTGATGAAAATCCATAATGTGTAATAAATACATTGTCTTCTAAGACGATAGTATAGTACCAATAGTACCAACAAATAGAATAACATGTTCGTGTTACAAATAAAAATAGATTGGAAATATATCAACAATTTTGGTTTAGGTTGAATCCATTTCAGACCCCTCTTCCTGTGAGGTGGTGAATTTTTACCGTTACTCTTCTAAACATCATTGTAAGATGAATAGTATTTATTTGTGTCCTAATTAGACCTGGTTAGAATATCTATCTGAAATTTTAAGCCATTTCCTATAAAATGTCTGTATGGTGGTTGCCCAGTGAGTTCAGTTGGTAAAGCATGAGACTCTTAACATGTCCTATATGCTATAATGTATATTGTCTTAGATAACAAAACTGAAAAGATAGAACATAGAAACATAGAGGGTGAGACTCAGAGCATCCCGTGAAGACAATTCTGCTCAGTGAAATTAAAATGACCTTGGCTGGCTGTTACTGATTTGCCCTAAACAATTTTCATGCCCTATAACAATATTTAAAATAAACAATAAATTAAATAGAGTACCTCAATATGGATTTATATGTATATATTGTATGTGTGTGTGTGTGTGTGTGTGTGTGTGTGTGTGTGTGTGTATAAATTAACTGTGATATAATGGTAATGTATGACTACTACACGTTTATAATCTAATTTCCTTATTGGTAGAGCATACAAAATACTGAAATTAAAACATGAAATTAAAAAAGAAGCTTTTTGAGATAATGTAAAGAACAGAAATAGGAGGCACAGTGAGAAGTGTCAGTGGGCAGAAGTGCTTGCCAGGTAAGTCTCACAACTTGAGTTCAACCCACACAAGGTAGAAGGAAAAAAATATTGAGTATGTAGGCCAGTGATAGAATATCTATCAGCATGACTGAGATCTTGGTGTCAATTACTAATACTAAAAAAGAAAATATACTAAGTATTCATCATTTCACCTTTTCATATTTGTCTATTTAAAACAAATTCCAACCCTGGAAATCTGACTTCTTACAATAAATATAATACAAACAGATTATACTGATAAAAGTAGCAAATACATTTATAAACTAAGGTCTATTTTTCTCTAATACCTGACATTGCCCATTAAAAAAAATACTGAGTAATCAAATTAACACTCCATATTCAGTACTTTAGGAATTCTAAAAATAAAATATTTTCAACATTTGTATAAATTTATTGGTATTTGTTAGCCTGTTATTCAGTGACAAGTATAGGAATCTATTGAGAGTCCAGCCGAAGCACAAAAGGCTGACTAAATTAATTATCTGTTTATCGAGAAAAATAGCTATAGGCAAGCTTTAGTATTGCATGTGGACTTTAAGGATATTAGAAATGATTAGTTATTCTGGTTTAAAGATTTCTAAATATAACAAGGAATACAGATAACTATGGTGGTAAGCCTTTGTCACTTGATGGGCAAGTCCTCGTGGAAAAGCTTAAAGAGGAGATGGTATTTACAAACTATGAGCTAACTCAGAAAAAATTAGCTAATTTGTCCCAGTCATACACTGCTCTAAAAGTTGTGAACAGTCCCAATTTAAAGAAGCTTCATTTGGTTCTGCTAAATAGCTTGTCTTAAATCTGAACTATTAAAAATCAAATAAAGAATATGGAGAAAATGAAGGTGAGGAAAACTTCCTATGAGAAGTTTATTCCTAGAGAATAAGTTATTCCTAGAGAATAAACTTGATTTGTGGAAGACTTTGAAATCTGTTATAGATCAATGAATAATTTTTTAAACTGTAGTTCAATAATATTCTTAAAGGCAAATTCTAAAAAATACATTTAATTAATTAATTTACATTACCTTATCCACTCACATTATCATAATTGTTTTATATTGTGATAAGTTTTATAGGTCTACCTAAAATGGTTCAAATTCACACAATACAAAAATTGAAATTGAAATTAGCTAACACTGTAGTCTTTTTAATATATATATCTTGTTCATAAATTGGTCTAAAATGCTTAGCAAAATGGATCAACGCAAATTAAAGAGAGTTGGTATGATATGAGATTAAAATAGCAGTGCTTCGGGGCTGGAGAGGTGGCTCAGGGGTTAAGCCTCTGCCTTGCAGGCGGAGGGTTCTGAGTTCGGATCCCAGATCCCACGCATAGACGCCAGGCGGAAGTGGGGGCGGCCTGCGCTTCTGGTCCTGGTAGGGCGGAGCCTGTGAATGCCGGGGCAGAGGAAGTGGAGGTGTCCATGGTTCGCGAATTCGTCCGTGGTTCTACACACACACAGACACACACTCGCGCGCACACGCACAATTGAATAAATTTAAAAAATTAAAAAAAAATAGCAGTGCTTTATGGCCTAGACTCTCAATTACTGTCATTATGAACTTTGAAGCTGCTTTTCAAATGAAGGAACCAATAAAGGCATTTGGATACTGTAGCAAAAAAAAAGTATTCACATTGTTATCAGTTTTCCTTTCATTTATTCTGTTGTCTGCAAAAGACATGGCATTATTATATCTATGCAAAAATGCCTTTTTCTTATTATCCACATACAGCTGGCTTCAGATCTAAAAGCTAACATCAGCAAACATCTCATCTTTAGTAACAAATATCTTTCCAACCTGCTTCTTGATTGGCTTAATGGAAAGTGAAGGATGGTATCCACTGCACTCAGTTGGGAAGATGAAATGCTAAAAGTACTCATAAAAATCTGAAAAATGCCCTCATTCCCAGCTTTGTTTCAAATTCCTTTTGAGAATGCACCTGCCACTATCCCAATTTAAAAACCACATAAGTCTCTAACCACAATAGCTTTTTAACCAGAAAATGTTTAGAACTATTCCATTTAGCAGCAGGAAAGGTGACCAGTTGTGATTAATAACTTTCTTGTTCAATTTCTTTGCTCGAGAAAGGAAATTGTTCAGATTCATCTTTGCCTTTTACCTTGATGCTTATTACAGCAGATGAGCTTCTCCCACAGGCAGCCATTGTGTTATTGCTCTTTTCAAACTTCCTTCATGTTACACTGAGGCTGTTTTAATCTTTTCTTCTTCTGGTCTCCTTTTTTCTTCCTTTTTTCACTCTTCTTTATGTGTAACTTTCTCTGTCAGCATTTCACACAGTATTGTATGGTCTCCATATTTTACATCTTGTATTTTAATACCTGAAATGTCATTCAGGTGTGCAGTTATGATCCTTAAACTGCTAATCAGTCTGAGCTTAAGAACTTAATGCCAAGGAATTTATTCATGCTTTTAGATTTGCATTATGCTCTGAAATAAGTGAAGGTGTTATGACTGTGTGCACAACTAAGTTTAATATAATTGTAGCTAGATGTTTGTAATAACAGTGAATCAACAGACATATCTATTTTACATTCTCTAAAATTCGTACTGGATAAATAACATGGATAAACACACAATCGATTAGCACTAAACTTTGCTATGTCTTTGACAGTTTTTATTTTTATAATACTCATCAAATTAGTTGTCCAAAATAATCATTTTTCCATACTTGAACACCCAAATCTAATAAATAATATTCCTGTGGTTTCTTTTTTAATGAAATAACAGCTGGATTTGGGAGAAAATTACAATAATAACAGCAAACAATAAAACAATCTAAACCACTTTAAAAGATGTTATTTATGATACTACTAAGTTTAATAAAACAGTGTAGCCAATTTGAATTTTAAATATACATGAGGACTTTTGTACTTCACACTTGCTACTTAGGCAGGAAAAAATATACTGTGAAATACTGGCTAATATTGAAAAATTTTGAAATCTCTAAATCAATATAGCAGATGGTCTTTTGAAAAAAAGTATACATTAGTTTTAAAAACTTGTCCCATCTGACAAATAATAACTATAAAAAAAGTAAAATATAACTTGAAATCTATTCATAAATGGTTGGATTAATTTGGGGTTTTAGTTTGATTCAATGAACTCATTTATTTTTTCAAATATTTCAGTGAATATTGATTGCCCACCACAGTTGTTCTCATCACGTTTTCCTGCATGCTTGCAACATGCTTCGATCTTAGGTTTCTCTCTCTGATCCTCTCTCCTTCTTATTCCAAACCCCTGAATCACCGAACGTCTTCTATTTTTATTCTGTTGGTTGTTGTTTTTTTGCTTGTTTTTCTATAATCAACATGTGAGAACAAACAAGTCTCACTATATTATTTTTTGCCCATCTTACTTGTCTCTGCTTCCTCCCATATTCCAGCTCAAGATTTTTGGATCAGCATTATGGACCTTTTTCTATGTCTCAAGAGTTACATATTATATAATCTTGCAAAAACTAATATATTTGCTTATAAATATGACTATGTTTTTGAGACTAAATATGTATGCAAATTGTTGTAATATAATTTCCTAGAAAACATGTGCATATGCAGTAAGTCTATAATACAGAAGAACAAAATGAGACATTCAATTTCCTTTAGTTATATGTGCTTCAAATTTAATGATATCAATTTTATTTTAACACTCATTTTATGAAGAATTTTTCACATACAAACAGAATAAGTATATGTTCATGCTCCCTCACTCTGCCCTCCCATACTCCTTTTTCTTACCTTCCTCTTTTCTCTTCACCAATCCAGTCATATCCCTCCCAACCTCATGTCCCTCTGCAGGTGTAGATAATAGGGCTCCCTAAGGCACTTGTACTAGTAAGGGATCAACCAAGCCTCTATAGTAGTACAAGTGACCTTTCAGTGGATAAATCCATAAGTTCCTCTATTCTTGTCCAGCTCCTGTCCCAAAGATTCTCTCTAGTTTTTCTACTGAGATCCTTACTGGTTCATGGGGGAATATTGATATGTCAGCCTTTGTCCAGATCCATGGAAGTAGATCTCATTGCAAGAAGCTCCTGAATGCAGCAGCTCTTTCATGGTTGGATGTCTGGACAGGCAATATACCTCACCATCTTTATGCTCTTACAATCTTATCACCCCCTTCTTCTGCTAAGTTCCCTGAGCCTTGCAATGGGGAGAGATCTTGATGGCCTAATTAGAGTTCAGCATTCTAGGGTCGGTTGTCGTTTTCTGTCTCATTAATCTTTCATTGTAATAGGATGCATCTTTGCTGAGTGCTGAGAGCTTTCCTTATCTAAAGGTATAATAAGAAATTTAGATAACAGCTTGCTATCAAGTATTTATAATTAACACGGAGATATCTGCTTTTGTCTAGTGTCTTTTTTCTCTCCTTCCACTTTTATTTGGACAAGTTTAGGGTACTAAATATGTGTTCCCTTGACAATAAGGAGAGGAGGGTAAAAACCCATTCAGAGAATAATTGGTTAATTGAGGGTCTTATACTCCACCATTGCTCCACTGGATTCTTCTTACAAGAATTGTAGCTTGCAGCATTCAAAGATGGGTGAAGCCATTAATCTTTTTTTCCCCTCTGAGGCACTTACTTGCCTTTCTTATTGGCTTCCCCTCCCCTTACTTATGTCCTATCCTCATTCTTCCTTCTCCTTTAAGACTTTTCTTCCATAATTGCTTTATTCATCTATTTGCCTATGTTCTTTTGTCTCTACTCTTTTAAGATCTTCATCCACTACCCTGGACTTATATTCCTTTGTGGTTTCTGGTATTATAGAAATTTCCATTTGATAATAGGTTCAATGCTAGGATCCACTTATAAGGAAGAATGCAGTGATTGTATTTCTGTGTCTAGGATACTTCAGGCAGTATCATTTTGCCCAACTCCATCCATTTACTAGCAAATTTTATTAATATATTCATCTTGACAGTTGAATAATATTCCAATGTGCATATGTACCACATTTTCATTATTGATTTGTGTATTCTGGTTACATTTCTCTGCTATTGTGAACAGAGCTGCACAAATGTGGATGTGCATGAGTCTCAGTATTCTTTTTTTCCTTCAAGGTTTCATTTTATTTGATGCTGACATTACCTTCCTGGAAATTGTAGTCAATTTGCTTTTTTTGTTTCTTTCACAGAAGATATTTCAATATTTTATCATATTTCACTTCTACTTTTTAACTTAAGTGTTAACCTTACTATTCATCTTTTGATTTATTAAGTAATAATTATTCAGTGTATTTTGTGTTTCACATAATTTTGACATTGTGTATATTATTCCTTGTTTAAGGATACATGTAATGTTTGACTTTTATCTGGTGCTATCTTTTTCTTACTTTAACTCCTACTCCTTTTTCCCTTTTTGGGGTGGGGAGCAGGGAGAAAAGGTAGATTTATTTGGCTTATAGTTCCAGAAGGGAGATACAGTGGGAATCTCATGGCGGGCAGTAGAAGCTGAAGGAGGCTCAGGTCACTGCAAACATCATTATGGTGGCAGAGAGAGCAAGCTGCAGACTGTAAGAAAAGACTGCTAGTGGAAATGGGGTGGAGCTAACCAATCTCAAGGCCTGCTCCCTGTGACATGCCTTGTTCCAGCAAGGTTCTACCTACTAAAGCTGCTATTACACTTCCAAAGGTTGACACCAGCTAAAACAGGAGCTTATTGGGACAACTCACATTCCAAATCGTGGTAAGGACACTGGCTGTGATATGGTGCGGTCCACATTCAGGGTGGGTCTTTCCTCCTCAGTTAACACTGACTGAAAACACCCTCAAAAACATGCAGAGGTTTGCTTCCTAGATGACTCTAAGCCCATCAAATTGGAAACCAAGAAAATGCCATCACACCCCCTCCCCAGGCACCTAATTTCCTCCCAGGAGGCCCAACTTCCTAAAGGATCCTTCATCTCCTGGGATTAACCAAGTGTTAGCAATCAGCCCTTTAGTGTGTGTGGGGGGGAGTTTATGATCCAAAGTACAATACGGTCATTCTGTTTAAAGATGTGTTCACTGGACCATTTGGGACTTTCAGGAGCCTAAATGCAAATGAGAGAGAAACCTTCCGAACTGTCCATTTCAATCTCTGGGATACACCCAAGAGAACTGTGGGCTGGAGACTACCAGGCATGAAGCTTGATGCTGTTTGGGGCAACTTCAGGCTTTCAATGGACAGTGATGTCTTCCTTTCCTTTCTAAACAGGGCAATGACTGCAGTACCCCACCTTTTCTGCACCTTCTTACCTTCTTCTCCTGTATGTGTGTGTGTGTGTGTGTGTGTGTGTGTGTGTGTGTGTGTGTGTGTGTGTTATTTCTAGGGCAACAGCAAAGTGGCGAACGTAGTCTCAGAAGTTTCAGTCCATGGATCTCTGGCAGAGTAATGCATTCTGGAAGATGACGACAGAAGAAAGCTCTGCATGGTTAGAGTAGGCATGGCTTTCACTGACGGATTGATTTTTGCCTTTGTGTGCTTTGGGAGCATGTTGCTTTTGCGATGATCAAAATAAAAAAAAAATCCACACAAGTGTGAACTACTCATCTGCTCCTGCAGATTGTGGGGAAGGCACCACTGTGGAAAGCTCTTCAGTTAACTGCCTTCTCTTTCCTAGGGCTCACCCTCTGGTCTCCCCTGTCCTTACATTCCACTCAGGCAAGTCCGTTTTGCTTTCTTGTTATCACGGCTCTGTCAACAACACACAGTTACCACGTTTGAACAGTCCCTTGAGGAGGAAGAGGTTGTTTTCTCCCCTCTACTTTATATTGTTATTATTAACTTTAAAATGGATCTGGGATGATAATGCAATTAAAATGACATTATTTCTGTTGAAGGTTAGTGAAGGTGCATGGGAAAAGAAAGTAATGATACTATTCTGGTGCAATTTTGAGACATTCTCGATCATTGTTTTAGGTCCTCAACCATTATTTCAGTGTAATAATTATGTGACATTATTAATGTAGGTGGCAATGGAAGAAATGCTGAGACAATCCAGTTCCCTATCTGGATGACTATTAGGGTGAAGCTTTTATTGTACTATCATTATAAACAGTCTTAAAGCAAATATGTATTATGCAAAAATTGGGACAAAGCTCTAAATAGTGCTTTTAGCTAAATAAATTCGATGTTTATCAGTTTAGGCTTTGCTCGAGCTTCTATTTTTAATTGGTCTCGTTTATTATTTGGCTTTGTAAATAGAATTTTATTTTTTCTCTTCAATCTGATATGTTCCTTCAAAATCTTGTTACATCTGGCTTAGTGGTCATCTGTTCTTTTCTTCTATTTTTATAATAGAAAGCTTTCCTTTTTCCTTCAATTATAATAGATAGTTTCCTTGAAGCATTAGTTTGGGTTGGCAGTATTTCAGAGCTTGAAGCACATCGGCCCAGGCTCTTCTGACTTTTATCTGATGGACCTGCCTTCACATGTGACTTGGTGTTTATTTTTTACTGCTTTCAGTATGCTTCCTTTGTTCTGAAATTTTATTGTTTCATCTGTGGGATATATGAGGAGGGGCGTTTCCTTCCTGGTCTTGTGGATTTGATGTTCTAAATGTTTACTTTATCAGGATTGGTATCTCTTTTCCTAACTCAGGAAGCTTTTTATATGATTTATGATTCACTATGAAAATGATTTTTATGTCTTTAGGATGTAATTTTTCTGATCTTCTATGTCCATGAACCATAGATTTATGCTTATTCTTTCAGAAGGTTGCATATATCTTGGAAATCCAACTAGTCCCTTGTTATTATTTCATCTTTGTCCTTACTAGATTATTCTAGTTTCTCCATGCTGTCTTCAACTGAGATATTCTGTCCACTACTTAATTCATTCTCTTTGTGAAACTTTCCACATAATGCTTTATTTCCAACTTTTCAATATATTTCCGTATTTCTATCTCTTCAGTACATCACCTTCCTTATTTCCTTGAACTGTATATGTTCGATTAGGAATTTACTTTCTTTGAACATACTTATAATTACTTTTTTAGTTTCCTATCTGAGATTTCATCTAACTAACCATTATTGCACTGTTAATTTATGGAAAATTCATATTGTCTTGGGTCTTTTTGTTTGGTAGTTTTGTTTTTTGCTGTGTTACTGCATTAAAACATATCTAGTTTCTTGTTCTTTTATCATTTGTTTTCTTTTAAGAAATATTGGCAATATTAAAATGTGCCTTGTTTGTGACTGATCATCAGGGGTTTCCACACAGGCGGGGTTTCCCTGAAGAGGCTTCAGGCCTTAGAACGCTGGAATTACTTCATCCTGAGACCACTGTGAATTTGCCTGACGCTCTTCCAACTCAGTTGAGTGGTTTTAAGGTTTTCCAAATCTATGGCTCTTTTTTTACCCAGCTGGTGGTCACATGTAGACTGTACACAGTTGGCTTTCCGCCGACTTTATTCTGCAACCAGCCCGTCTTCACACGTCCCAGATAGGGCGGGGCCTGGCGCTCCTGAGCTTGTTTTCTAGTTGTCCATCTACAAGCTGCTCCTGCGTTACCGTAACTTAACCAGCAGCGATGCCACGAGACTTCATGGGCAAAAGCAGGAACAGCCATGTGGTCCTGAGAAGATTAAGTTCAGTGTACTTCTGGGGATGCCATGCTGCAGAATGGAATGGGCGCTGCTGCGAACACACTCCAGGTGTGTATTATCTTTATGTGTGAACGCTGTGACCGAGATAGTTAAGTAGATGCTAATTTAACATGCCAATGTTTTGCACTTGGTTTCTACAGAGTTGAAATGTTCAGAGAAGATTTAAAAAAAAAAGTGTCTTCCATTGTTAAGGAAATGTCTGCAAAAAAAATAAAATAAAATGTGCCTTGTATATGATGTGAATGAATTAGGATGTGTAATCCAAAAACATTTTATATGTTATAGGTAACATTATAATTTCTATAAAAGTGGATGTGGTAGAGAGTACCTTAAAGGAGAGGAGGCAAAAAAAGAAAAACCCACAGGTAGTAAGAAGGTGGAATGAAGAATATGGAAAAGTTTCAAGTGTGTGGGCGTGTGGCAGAGAATAATTAAAGGATAAGGCATAGGAAGGAATCATGGGGCATAATTACCACTAAGGGTATATTAGTCAATGAAAAACCTTCTATGTTAAAAGTCTATCAACATATAATTAAAATGAATTTACCAATATGTCCTACACTGGGAAACACAGAGATGGGAAAGAAAGTGAAACAGAAATTGTCCTGAGATGTTCCTATCAGAAGCCATAGTCAAATAAACACAATTCCCAGATTTATGTGCCTCCTAATTGTTAATCAGAAAGGTATCAAAAATCCCCAAAATAATATAGATATTTGCCATTGCTATTGATTGTCATCCAGAGCCTGATAGTAGGAGTCTGTTCCTGAAGATAGCACACAAAAGGCTGACAGGACATGGGTAAAGCAAGCTGTAATGGATATGTAAACAAGTCTTTTATTGACCAGCTTTCAGAATACAGGAATGTATGGTGCTGGCTGCCAGGAGAGAAAAGCAATCAACAGTCCCACTGAGCTGTGAATGCTGCAAGCTTCAATAACAACGTCATATTCTGTAGTGAGTATTCTGCTGTGTGGGTAAAAGAAAGTTTTGAATTCTTTTCTGCTTTTCCCCTGGACCTTTGTATTCCACTTGGCCTTTTCTGGTCATGTTGGTCTGTGAATGTGAACAGTAGAACTTCCTTTGATGTTTCTAGGATAATCCTTTGTGTTTTCTTGTTTTAAAGTAATTTTTATTTGTATATGTGTGTGTGTGTGTGTGTGTGTGTGTGTGAGTGTGTATCAGAGGGCACTCAGTGTCCCTTTGGAGGGACAAAGGTGACTTCAGGAATCACCCTGGATTGCTTCTGCCTCGTTTTGCCACATTCTTGGATTTCTGAGGTTCTCCTTCCACCTGGGTATTTTTACATGGAACACTGGATCTAGGTTCTTCTGCTTGTGAGGCAGAGGCTTAACCCTTGTATCATTTCTCCAGCCCAATTCTTTGTTTTCAATCATGTATTCAATAGTATTTTTTAATTTAGATTACTTAAATAGTTAAGTATGCTTACAGATTATGCCAATAACTGTATACCAATATTTTAAAATAATAAAATTTCATTTCATAATATAGACACTGTATCTCATCTGTCATTGGAAATAAAAGCAAAGACAGCAGAAGATTCTGTTACATGCTAAATTTGTTATTTCTTGCCCTGAATAGTGTTTTCTTTCATCAATTTAAATTATGAAAACAAACTCCTTAAAATGTAATTATTGTCTAGATAACAATTGTAATAGATTATCAAGCATGACAAATAAAAATTGTAATTTCATACTTTACATGAAATTGCTTCTGTATCAGTTTGATGAAAGAAATAGAAAACAGCTGATTTATAAAAGGAAATAAGGGGTCTGAAGAGGTGGCTCAGGGGTTAAGCCTGTGATTTGCAGGCGGAAGGTCCTGAGTTCGGATCCTAGACTCCATGTGTAGATGCCAGGCAGAAGCAGGGGCGGCCTGCATTTCCAGTCCTGGTAGGGCGGAGCCTGTGAATCCCCGGGCAGAGTAAACAAGGAAGAGGTGGAGGTGTCCATGGTGTTTCTCGAATTCGCCCGTGGTTCTACGCACACACACATAGCCATACACACACACACACTCACAATTGAATAAAAATAATTAAAAAAATTAAAAAAATGATAGAGAGAATTTAATATGGCTTAACTTAGGTTTTGTTTTGAGCCAACTGGCTACCTTTTGGAATAATGGTGGCAAATTTTGTTTTTTGGATTATTGTCCTGCTACGATGAAGTGACTTAGGTGTCATGGCCAACATTGCAAATAGAAGGTAAAACAGGACACAGGAGAATCAAAGTAAATTTTTTTAAATGTGTATTTAAAGTGAAGTCAGAGAGGAAAATTTGCATGTCTTATTACTTTCCTGGACACACTTAAAGAAAATATTGTCCAACATCTACTCTCTATGACCAGAGTAGAAAGTCTAGCAGATCACAAGTGCAGGTGAAGGAATAATCAGCACTTTAAGCAACCTCATTAAGGAAACACTTTTTAAGGGCTCCTGGTGTCTGATTCTGAGAGCATCATGAGCTAAACACTATGAACTGAGCCATAAATTTCAGTTATGTGTAAATTCTTACCTGAAATTTGTCATCATTAGAATTTGATTTTATGTAATGAGTATTTTTAATCATTCAGGAAAACTTTTTCTCCAGTAACACATTGATAAGTATGTAAACAAGGAACATTTTATTTTTTATTTTGTCTAAATTTATAATTTTTTATTTTGTCTAAATTTGTTGTTTAGTTTTAATGCTTTGTAAATGTGCATGATGTGCGCACATGAGTGTGTGTGTGTGTGTTTACATGTATATCTGTGAGAATGTGCGATATGTGAAGGTCAAAGGAATCCTTATGTTTGGAACTCTACTTTTACCTATGTGTACTCCAGGTGATCTAACCTGTAAAGTATTGGAGATCCGTTTGTCTTAGTGTTCCATCTAACTGTAAAAATACTGACATTATGGACATCAACAACTACAATGAAGACACACACTTGCGTGCACATGTGCATGTGTGCGTGTATGTGTGTGGGTGTGGGTGTGTGTATGTGTGTTCTGAGAATTGAACTCTGGTCCTCATGGCATTAGCTACTAGAGCACCTCCAAAGCTCAGTTTTGTTATATTGAGGCTGGATCTTTGTATGTACATCAACCTCTGCCTCTCAAGTGCTGAATTACCACCAGTGCACATAACCATACCAGGCACATGTTTTTTTCTTTTAATTTGAAAGATGCATCCTAATATACATCATGAATTTATGTGAGATGTGATGAATCAAAATGTGTCATGCTTAGTTCTATTGTCATTTCTTATCAATTTAAATGTTAAATTTTTGAAATTGTCTCATGGATCACATCTAATAACTTCAGAGCCTTGAAATTGTAAATTTATTATTTTCAGGGAACATAATAATTACTTACCCAAAATGATCATTCTGTTCTTTGAAATGGTTCCAAAGCTTCACATGAAAATCTTATCAGGAATTTATTTTCCTTTTGAATTTCAATAGAAAAAAATTTCCAACTTGCTCTTGACACTTACCTTATACTTCCCTGGGTTTTATTTACTTAGCTTATCTGTTCCAGCAGATTGTAAGTACTTGAAATCAGTAAATGTTTTAAGAATCTGCACACCCTCGGGCCCTTTGCAGATATATCAAGTAAATTTCTACACAGTGATGTTGTTAAAAGTTCCAAAGAGACATATCTTGCCCTGCAGTGTTAGTTTGATCATTTTCCTACAAGTGTATTTAGTAAGAGGGCCTGTATATCAATATTTGAGCTTTCAAGCCATAAAATTCATGTGATTTTACTTTTCAACCCTTCTTTGAAAAAGGTTTTACAGCTACAAATGATAGTTTGTACCACAATTGAGCATTAAATTTTAATTTTTTTATTCAATTGTGTGTGTGTGTGCTTGTGTGCATGTATATGTGTGTGTGTGTGTGTGTGTGTGTGTGTGTGTGTGTGTAGAACCACAGACAAATTTGGGAACCACCATTGGACCGCCTCCACCTCCTCCTTGTTTTTTAAATATATTGTTTTGCATGTCACTTAACATGTGATGCAGTACAAATTTGTAATGGTCGTTTACCTCTCCTTGTTGTCCAGAGTTCCCTAAAAAAAAATGACTCAATGACTAAAATAAATTCTCATTTAAAAGTTCTTAATATGCAAAAGAAAGCCTTATATATTATTATCCTGTTGTTTACTTAACTCTGCTAATATAATGGAAAACTTGTTAAATATTAATATTTGCGTAACTGAATTAATGCACAAATGTACAATGTGACATTTCATAATTATTGGCTCTCTTTGTTCTTTCTTCTCATTGTTGCATAGAACAGTTGTCTAAAATAATGTCTTATTTTGTTTCAAATCAATCATATAAATGATGCATTAAATTATCTTAATTCTGATCAACATCTGTTAAAAATCTATCCTTGACATTTCATGTTTGTATTTATGTCTATATGTGTTTATTCTTCAGATAGATAATATCTTCTCTTATTTTCCTCCTGAATTTGTTGAAGTGAACACAGGGCCATTTGATTTTAAGTATATATTTTTCAAGTACAATGCTAAAACAACTGTTGACATGAAATAACTGATTTTTGCCACTTTTTGAGTGAATATTTTAAAAAATGGTATATTTACTTTTTTAGGATATAGTAATATTATTCACGTTGCCTACATTTTTTTCTTGTTAAAAGGGGTCAATCTTTAAATGAGGCACATGAAAGGAAGATCTGTGCCTGTCCCACATGTAAACTGTGGGAAGGCAGAGAAGTGTAAAGGGGCTCTCTCAGAGGAAACATGGACCCATAGTCATTTCTCCACCATTCGAGATGCTCAACAGTACCTGGTATTGTTTGCATTCAATTTTTACATGAGCACATGGAAGAATGGAGGAAGAACATAATTTCAATAACTGGAGAAAATATCTGCTTTCATCTGGGAAAATATTATTACTAATTTAGTATCTGGTTATATGAAGAATGTCTGGTTACACAATCTACATGGTAGTTTTCTTTTTTAAGACACAAGTATTATATACAGAAATTCATTCTCTGTTGTTAATTTCAGTGTCTGCTCCTAAATATCACATAATTAGAAAATCATTGGTAGATATAAGTAGAGAATATTCTAGAAAAAATGGAAATATACAATTATATACACATGAACATAATGCATATAACAAAACTGATCAGTGACACCAATCAAGTGTAGAAGGCTCCCTGTGCAAAGTACTGTCCTTGACAACATCCGTGTTTTCTCACGCGGTATGTGTGGAGGATTTCCTGAGGTGGAGCTAGGACTTACTGAAGTGAATCATTCAAATGCTTCACTTACTAAAACATGAAATTTGACAACAAATGGTTGCTTCTTAGAAGTCATAAAAAGTGAATGTTGGTTAGTATTGAGTGTTTGGCAAGTACTGTTTGGTCAAAATCAGTTCGCCATTCTCTTACATCATCTGCATGAGTTTCAAACACAACATAAAGATATATTTCTTTATAGTCATAATGTAAGAATTTCCTACATCCTGATAATAGTTCTTACATTGTTCAATTTTCAAGAGGGATTTCTTTTCAAAGACACAAATCATGATCAAAAGATTAACTATAAAACTATAATTAAACTATAATTCTCTATAGGCGTATTTAAAATGTTCTACAACAATTTAAATTTTTGTTTCTAACAGAAAACATTATTTAAAAAACATGCCTGAAAGTTAAAATTGCCAAAAAAAATCTAAATATTTTTACCTTGTTGTATCACATGTGTATTCCTAGAATTGATGATAAGCATGCAAGTATAAAGAACCATGCTTCTTTCCCCTTGACTGTCAGTCTCAGTAAGCACATCCCTCTGGCTTTGTTGGAAGATACAATTCACATGTTATTCTGCCTGAGAAGTCTGTCTATTTTCTAGAAAATAATAGATGGCATACATAAATATTAAAAGCTATTTCTGAAATGATTTTTAGTAACTGTTATGTCGAATTCCTTCCCATACATATGTGAGTATTTTTATTAAAACAATAATCCAAATAAGTTAATTTTAAAAAGTATTTGGAGGGCTGTATGATAGTTCATCTGATCACATGTCTGTTTACACAACTGGTGACCTGCACACTCCAAACAGATATGACCAAAATAGAAAATCACCATGGCAAAAAATAGTTAAAACACTACAGATACAAGACAAAAAGAATATGTTGAGAGCTTCAAGAGAAAAAAAAAACAAATCACTTTTGAGGTAAACCTTTTAAAAATAACAAATTATTTTTCAATGGAAATAGTAAAAGTTAGAAGAGCTTGGAGAGACATACTTCAATTTATGAATGAGCACAAATGTCTACCCAGGCTAATATACCCATCAAAACTATCAGTCGTTGAAGGTGAAAGAAAAATTTTCCACCATAAAGACAAGTGAAATGCTTACAACACCAAACCAGGCCTACAAAAAAAATGCTAGAAAAGATACTGAAGCTTGAAGAAAAGAACAAACATATTTAAGAGGACAGAAGTGAAGTATAATACCAAGACAACCTCCAAGCTAAATAATAAACATATAAAAGCCACTAAACCCAAAAATGACGAGAATCAACATTCATCTCTCAAATATAACCATAAATGTCAATGACATTAACACACCAATCAAAAAATATAGGTTACAAACATGGATTAGAAATTACAAGCCATTAGGAAACACATCTCATCACAAAAGACAGGCACATTCTCAAAGACTGGTCAAAATTACTTCAAGCTAATGGAACAAGGAAACAAGTGGGTGTAGCAATTATGGTATCTGACAAAATTGACTTCAAACCATAAGAGAAATCATAAGAGACATAGAAGGAGACTACATTTTAGTCAAAGGAACAATTAATCAGAAAGACTTCACAATGCTGAACATATACACACCAAATATGGGCTCATCCACATTCATTAAACAAACACTACAACATTTATAACAACAAATCAACCCCAAAACAATAATAGTAGGGGATTTCAATACCCTATTCTCAACATTGGATAAATCAACTGGCCAAAAACTGAACAGAGACACACTGAAGTTGAATCAAACCATTACACAAATGGACCTAACAGATCTCTATCAAATCTTCCATATACCATGGAATACATATTATTCTCAGCAACCCACAGAACTTTCTCCAAAGACCATATATTGAGCCATAAAATGAATCTCCACATACATAGTGAAGTTGAAATTATAGCATATAACTTATCAGACCACCATGCAATAAAGCTTGATAGCCACAACAAAACAAATAGCAGAAAATAAACTAATTCTTGGAAATTAAATACTGACTGATTTCAGGCAGAAATCAAAAAGAAAATTTAAAAATTCCTAGAAGGAAATAATAATGAAAATATAACATATCAAAATCTTTGGGACAAGATGAAAGCTGTCCTAAAAGGTAAGTTTATAGCTCTCAATGTCTATATAAAAATAGAAATGTCACAAATAAACAACACAACAATTCAATATAAAGCTTTAGAGACACAAGAGGATTTCAATTCCAAAAGCAGTAGATAAGAGGAGATTAGAAAATCAAGGGAGAAATATCAGAAATTGGAATAAGGAAAACAATACAAAAAATCAATTGAACAAAGAGCTGGTTCTTTGAAAAAATCAAAAAGATTTATATACATTTGGCCAAATTAACCAAAATCAAGAGAGAGAGAAAACACAAATTAACAAACTTAGGATGAAAATGGAGTTGATACCCAAGAAAGTAAGAGAATTACAAGGCCATATTTCAAAAACTCACACTCATGAAATTTGATAATCAGGAAGAAATGATGAATTTCTTTTTTATTATTATTTATTCAGTTGTGCATGTATATGTGTGTGCATGTGTGTATGTATGTGTGTGTATGTACGTGTGTACGTATGTGTGTTTAGAACCACAGACGAATTAGGGAACCACCATGGACGCCTCCACCTCCTCCTTGTTTACTCTGCCCTGGGATTCACAGGCTCCACCCTACCAGGACCAGAAATGCAGGCTGCCCCTGCTTCCTCCCAGCGTCTATACATGGGATCTAGGATCCGAACTCAGGACCACTGAGCCACCTCTCCAGCCCCGAAATGATGAATTTCTAAGTAAGCACAATGTACATAAGATGAATAAGGATGAATTGAATTGTTTAAATAGTCCTGTAACAAATGAGGAAATTTAAAACATAATCATGAATCTTCCCACCAAAATATGTCCAGAATCAGATGGATTCACTGCAGAATTTTACCAGACATTTAAAGAACAACTAACACCATTGTTTCTTGAATTATCCCATGAAATAGCAAAGGAAAAAACACTCCCAAATTCTTTCTATGATGCTAATATTACACTAATAACCTAATAAAGATACACTTAGAAAACTATAGGCTAAACTTTTGGATGAACATAGATGGAAAGATTCACAACAAAATCTTAGTAAATCAGATTCAAAATCATATCAAAAAGATCTTTTACTATGATCAAGTAAGGTTTATCCCAGGCACACAAGGTTGGTTTGACATATGCAAATCAATAAATGTAATTCATCATATAAACAAATCTAAATTTCAAGACCATATAATACTTTTGATAGATGTAGAAAAAGCATTTGACAAGATCCAACATCCTTTTATGATCAAAATCCTAGAGTCAAATGGAATGGAAAGAATTTAGATTAACATAATAAAAGCAATATGCAAGAAGCCTATAGCAAGGGTTATTCTTTTTTTTAATTTTTTTATTATTTATTCAATTGTGTGTGTGTATGTGTGTGTGTGTGTGTGTGTGTGTGTGTGTGTGTGTGTAGAACCACCATGGACCGCCTCCACCTCCTTCCTGTTTACTCTGCCCCGGGATTCACAGGCTCGCCCTACCAGGACCAGAAACGCAGGCCGCCCCTGCTTCCGCCCGGCGTCTAGGATCAGAACTCAAGACATTCCGCCCGTAAGGCAGAGGCTTAACCCCTGAGCCACCTCTCCAGCCCCAGCAAGGGTTATTCTAAAAGTGGAAAAACTTGAAGCATTCCCACTTTGACCAGGAAATAGGCAAGGCTGTCCATACTCACCACTTCTATTCAATATTGTACTTGAAGTCATCATAGCTAGAGTCATAAGACAAGAAAAGGAAATAAAAGGATTCAAACCATAAGAGTAGAAGTCAAGGTATCCCTATTTGCAGATGACATGATCATATACCTGAGAGATCATAAAATCTCCATCAGGAAACTCCTGGAACTCATACATAAGTTCAGCAGAGTGGCAGATTACAAAATTTATGTTAAAAAAAATCAGTGGACTTCCTATACACCAAGAATAAAAAAAGTCCTAAGAGAAACAATCCCATTTAGCCTAAAAAATTGAAATATTTTTGTATACATCTAACCAAGGAAGTGAGATACCTTTACAATGAAAACTTTAAAAGAAAGAAATTACATAAAACACAGAAGGTGGAAAACTCTCCCATATTTCTGAATAGGTAGAATTAACATCATAAAAATGAACATCCCCCTTCCCTCCACTCCACCACCCCCAGGACACGTGCCCGGTCCAGCCGGGCCTCACCACGCCCCGACCTAGGTAAGCTCCGTCCCCGCCCACCCCCAGAACCCCAGGCCGCCCAAGGGACCCAGCTCCTCCCACCATCTAGCCAGAGCCCCCGCGCAGGGCCTGGGAGGAGGAGAGGGCACCCCCTTGCGCCCGGGCTTGCCCCCAGGTTAAATAGTGCCCGCCAACGCCCCATCCTTCCTTCCCCCACTCCACCGCCCAAGACGCGCGGGGTCCACCCTGGACTCATCTCGACTTAGGTAAGCACCGTCTCCGCCCACCTCCAAAACCCCAGGCCAAATAATTCAGTTTAGTGAAAAACACACAGAAATTAAAAGAAGATCTTAAGAGTTAAAACGACAATGCCAAAGTCAAAGTGCAAATCCATGAGAAACAACACTCAAGTAAACAAAACTCCCACTGAAGGAATTAATCCCATAATGTTAGACTCCAACCAGAACAAACCCATAGAAAATGGCCAAGAAAGCCTGACTCAGGATAACGACCTTCAAAATATGATCATTACCATGTTCAATACTATGAAAGAGGAAATCCAGGAGGAATTAAATAATCGAATCAATCGCTTTGAAGAGGAACACAACAGACACTTGGAGGAGTTGAGAAAACAGTGCAAGAAACAAAAACTGGCATAGAGCAGTTAAAGCAGACTCAAGCAGAGTTTAAAACTGAGCTAAAAAACAAGTTACCTTCAACCCAGAACTCCACGGAGAGTCTTATCAGCAGAACTAAGGAAGCAGAAAACAGAATTTCAGATCTTGAAGATAAAGTGGGAGTACTAACCAGCTCAATGGAAGAGGTTGTTAAAGCCAAAAAGATACTTGAGAGAAATATCCAGGAGATATGGGACACCCTGAAGAAGCCCAACATGCATATTCATGGAATACCAGAGCAAGAATCTCAAAATACCACCCCTGAGGAAATTTTTCAAACGATCATCAAGGAAAACTTTCCTCATCTAAAAAAAGAGAGGCCCATCCATATACAAGAGGCATTCCGCACCCCAAACAGATAGGACCAAACAGAAGATTGCCATGGCAAATAATAGTTAAAACACTCCACATTCAAGATAAAGAACTGGTGCTGAGAGCTTCAAGGGAGAAAAAACAAGTCACTTTTAAAGGTAAACCTATTAAAATAACAAATGACTTCTCAGTCGAAAGAGTAAAAGCAAGAAGAGCTTGGAGAGACATACTTCAAGTATTGAATGAGCAAAAATGTCAACCCAGGGTAATTTACCCTGCAAAACTAAAAATCATGATCGAGGGAGAAAGAAAAATCTTACAGCACAAAGACAACTTGAAGGGATACATGTCCACCAAACCAGGCCTTCAAAAAATGCTAGAAATGATACTCAAGCGTGAAGAAAAAAACAGGCATATCCAGGAGAACAGAAGGCAAGTATAACACCATTAAAAGCGAAGGAATATACTTATAAAAGCTACTAAACATAATAAATGTCTGGAATTAAAAATAGTTTCTCCATTATAACACTAAATATTAATGGAATTAACTCACCGATCAAGAGACACAGATCACAAATTTGGATTAAAAATCACAATCCATCAATCTGCTGCCTGCAGGAAACCCATCTCACCACAAAAAATAGGCATGCCCTAAAAAATAAAAGGCTGGTCAACAATTCTACAAGCTAATGGAAAGCAGAAAACAGCCAGGGGTAGCCATTATGCTATCAGACAAAGTGGACTTCAAACCAAAGAAAATTATAAGAGATACGGATGGATACTGCATTTTAGTCACAGGTACAATTCACCAGGAAGACTTCACAATACTGAACTCATATGCCCCAATACGGGCCCCTGCACATTCATTAAGAAAACCCTACAGCGTCTAAAGCAAGAAATCAACCCCCAAACGATAATTCTTGGGGACTTCAACACCACCTCTCAACATGGGATAGATCAACAGGTCAAAAGCTTAACAGAGACACTTTGGACCTTAATCAAACCCTTAAAGAAATGGACCTTACAGATCTCTATCGAACTTTTCACCCACGCACCAAAGAATACACATTTTTCTCAGCAGCACATGGAACTTTCTCCAAAATAGATCACATATTGGGCCACAAAACGAATCTACACATGTACAAAAAAGTTGAAATTCTAACCTGTGCCCTGTCAGACCACCATGGCCTAAAGCTGGACATCCACAACACAACAAACAAGAGAAAATACACTAACTCCTGGAAACTTAACAATATGATGCTGAATGAGGACAGGATTCAGGAAGAAATTAAAAAGGAAATTCAAGATTTCCTGAAAGTGAATGATAATGAAAATACAACTTACCAAAATCTCTGGGACACAATTAAAGCTGTTCTAAGAGGTAAGTTCGTAGCTCTTGATGCCTACATCAAAAAAATGGAAACATCAGAAATAAACAACTTAACAATGCAGCTTAAAGCTTTAGAGAAACTAGAGCAATCTGACCCCAAAAGTAGTATAAGAGAGGAGATTAGCAAAGTAAGGGGAGAAATATCTGAAATTGAGATTAAGAAAACAATAGAAAAAATCAACCAGTCAAAAAGCTGTTTCTTTGAAAAAATCAATAAGATTCATACACCCCTAGCTAAATTAACCAAAAGCAAGAGAAAACCCAAATTAACAAAATTAGAAATGAACATGGAGTTATCACTACTGATACCCAAGAAATCCAGAGAATTATAACATCATATTTCAAAAACTTATACTCTGTGAATTTTGATAACACAAAAAAGATGGATGAATTTCTACGTAAACACAACTTACCTAAATTGAATCAGGAAGTTGTGAATTATTTAAATAGTCCTATAACATATAAGGAAGTCGAGGAAGTAATCTCGAATCTTCCCACCAAAAAATGTCCTGGACCAGATGGATTCAGCACAGAGTTCTACCAGACATTGAAGGAGTTAATAACACCAATACTCTTAAACTGTTCCATCAAATAGCAAAGGAAGGAACACTACCAAATTCCTTCTATGAACCTAATATCGTTTTAATCCCAAAACCTAATAAAGATTTACTTAAAAAAGCAAACTATAGGCCGATCTCTCTGATGAACACAGATGCAAAGATTCTCAACAAAGTCTTAGCAAATCGGATTCAAAAACACATTAAAAAGATCATTCACAGGGACCAAGTAGGCTTCATCCCCAGCACACAAGGTTGGTTCAACAGTATGCAAATCAAGAAATGTAATTCATCATGTAAACCAGTCCAAAGTCCAAGATCACATGATACTCTCGATAGATGCAGAAAAAACTTTTGACAAGATCCAACAGCCTTTTATGATCAAAACGCTAGAGACAGTAAGAATGGAAGGAACCTTGATCAATATAATAAAAGCTGTATACAATAAGCCCACAGCAAGTATTATGCTCAATGGGGAACAATAGGAAGCATTCCCACTTCGATCAGGAACTAGACAAGGCTGTCCACTCTCACCACTTCTATTCAATATTGTACTTGAAGTCTTAGCTGAAGCCATAAGACAAGAATGGGACACAAGATGGATTCAAATCGGCAAGGAAGAAGTCAAGCTATCCCTATTTGCAGATGACATGATCTTATACCTAAGTGACCCCAAAAACTCCACCAGAAAGCTTCTGGAACTAATTGAGAAGTTCAGCAGGGTGTCAGGATACAAAATAAATGTGCAAAAATCAGAGGCCTTCCTATATGCCCAGAATGAAAGAAGTGAAAAAGCCTTGAGAGAAACAATCCCATTTACTATAGCCCCTAAAAAAATGAAATACCTTGGTATAAACCTAACCAAGGAGGTGAAAGACCTTTACAATGAAAACTTTAAAACCCTAAAGAAAGAAATAACAGAAGCCACCAGAAGATGGGAAGACCTCCCTTTTTCCTGGATTGGCAGAATCAACATCGTAAAAATGACCATCCTACCAAAGGCAATATAAAAATTCAATGCTATACCAATTAAAATCCCAAAGCAATTCTTCAAAGAAGTTGACCAAACAATCTCAAAGTTCATATGGAGGCAAAAAATACCCAGGATAGCAAAGACAATCCTGAGTAACAAAGACAATGCTGTAGGTATTACCATACTAAACCTAAGTCTATACTACAAATCCATAGTTATAAAGACAGCCTGGTACTGGCTCCAAAATAGACACAGAGATCAATGGATAAGGGTTGAAGACCCAGATATAAGCCCACAAAATTACAGCCATTTGGTCTTTGAGAAAGGGGCCCAAAGAATCCAATGGATAAAGAACAGCATCTTCAACAAATGGTGCTGGCAAAACTGGATCTCCACATGCAGAAGATTAAAGCTGGACCTGTACTTGTCACCATGTACAAGACTTAATTCCAAATGGATCAAGGACCTTGATATAAGACCAGAGACTATAAAAACCATAGTTGAAAGGATAGGGAACTCCCTCGAGCTGATTGGGCTAGGCCAACATTTCCTAAACGGACATCCAATGGCACAGTCACTGCTACCAACTCTCAACAGTTGGGATCTTGTGAAATTAAAGAGCTTCCGTTCAAATAAAGAGATTGTAACACGAGCTCAAAGGCAACCCACAGAATGGGAGAAAATCTTCACTAACCACACATTTGATAGAACTCTGCTGTCCAGAGTGCACAAAGAACTTAGAAAACTAAACACCAAGGAAACCAATGGTCCAATTAAAAATTGGCCCTGGAACTCAAAAGAAATTTTACCAGGGATGAAATTAAAATGTCTAACATCTTCAAAATGCTCCACTTCTTTAGCCATTAGTGAAATGCAAATGAAAACTTCCCTGAGATATCATCTCCCCCTGGTCAGGATGGCAAAAATCCACAATACAAACAACAACAAATGCTGGAGAGGATGTGGAGAGAGGGGAACTCTCCTACATTGCTGGTGGGAGTGCAGGCTCATACAGCCACTCTGGCGAGCCATCTGGAGATTCTTAAAGAAATTAAAGATTGAAATGCCATATGACCCTGCTATTCCACTTTTGGGAATAAGCCCCCATACAGCAGAGGTTCACCTCGATAGCACAAGCACGACCATGTTCATAGCAGCACTGTTTACAATAGCAAAGTCATGGAATCAGTCCAAATGTCCAACAGTTGACGAGTGGATAAGGAAACAGTGGTACATCTATACAATGGAGTACTACTCAGCCATCAAAAATGATGAATTACTGGAATTTGCCGGGAAATGTATGTCATTAGAAACAATTGTATTAAGTGAAGTATCCCAGACCGAGAAAATTAAGCGCCGTATGTACTCCCTAATAGGTGGCTCCTAGTACCAAACCCACCCAGCTCACCTAGAGACAGTAATTCCAAGGATTATGAACAGGAGGGATGGGGTAGGAGGGCCACACCAGAAACAAGGAGAGAAGGGACCATGTTACAGCAGGGAAAATAGGCCTCCACCAAGGACCCAAATAAGTAATGAGACATCTGATTAAGTTCACAGACTTTCGTTCCTGATCATTTACTACTGAGGGGGTATGATCTCATCAGAAAAGGAGGGCATATAGTCTGGCAGGTAAAAAGTAACCATTTTGCAAATGGGTGATAGACCCCTCCCTCACTGTGGTTTCCCACTTTTATTACATCTACCTTTCAATGTGCTTTTATCACAAGACTCTAACAGCTTTTTGTCTCTGACCAGGGGGTAACATACAATGCCCACCAGGATGGAGTGAAGGGCATTGCAGGAGCAGCAAAACTGCAAAAGAAAATCAACAAACCACAATCCAGAACTTCAGAGACTCTATATCAACCACCTAGAACTAGGCCAGACTAATCTCTCCCCATCTTGAAGCTCAGGGAAATTTGCGGAAGAGGGGGTGGTAAGAGTGTAAGATCAAAAGGATGGGAGGAGCAATGATATATAAGATACTCCATACTAGTTAGGGCTGAAGCAATCATAATTGGACTTTGCATGCCCTGTGCATTGTCCAACACACTGTTGACCTCACAAAGTCTAGCATCTGCTAAAGGCACCAAGAGCCTTGGAGGCAAAGGATTGGCAGCCACAGCAGTGTTCCTATACCTAAGGGGAACACTGCAAAGGCTTCAGGGAAAGGCCACTGGGTCCCTGTACATCATCGGAGAGGAGGGCCCAGAGGAAAATCAGGCATGCACAAGAAAGGACTCTCTGGGAATTGGGGCGGGAGGCACTGGGGGATGGGGAGGCAGGGGGGTGGAAAGGGGGAGCCGGGGGTACGGGGGGAGGAGGAGGGAGGGAGGGAACTGGTGTAGCTATTACGTTTGTATGAGCTGAAATAATAATAAAAATGTATTAATAATAAAAAAGAACATCCTACCAAAACAGCATATAGATTCTATGTTATACCAATCAAAGTTCCAAAGCAATTCTTCATAGAAATTGACCAAACAATCTAAAAATTCATATGAAGCACAAAAGGTTCAGAATAGCAAAAACAATCCTAAGTAACAATAACACTGCTGGAGGTATCACCACACCAAACCTTAATTTATACTACAAATCCATAGTAATAAAAACAGTTTTGTAATGGCTCCACAATAGACACATATATCAATTGATAAGGGCTGAAAAATCCAGATATAAGCCCATACACTTCCAGTCATTTGATTTTTTGTCATTGGAGTGAGAAAAGTCAATGGGAAAAAAAACCAGCACCTTCAACAAATTTTGCTGGCAAAACTGGATATCCACATCCAGAAAATTGAAACTGAACTCTTGCTTGTTACCATGCACAAAAACAACTCCAAATGGACCTTAATATTAGGCTAAAGAGTATAAAAACCTTAATATAAAGAACAGGAAATTTGAATAGCTAATTTGGCTAGGCCAATATTTTCTAAATAGAACCCCAATAGCACAGACACTAGAACCACACTCAACAAATGGAATCTTAAGAAATTCAAGAGCTTCTGTTCAGCTAAAGAGTAAATTATAACTGAACCCACAGAATGGGAGAAAAATCCTTACTAACCACACATTTGATAAAAGTCTAATATCTAGAGTATATAAAGAACCTAAAAAATTAAACACCAAGAAGATAAGCAGCCTAGTTAGAAAATGGGCCATGGAACTTTAAAAATAACTTTTCCAGGGATAAAATTGAAATGGCATACATATATCTCAAAAAATGTTCCACCTCCCTAGTCATCAAGGAAAGGCAATTCAAAACTATCCTGACATATCATCTCATCCAAGTTAGATTGACAAAAATCCCAAACACATACAAAGGGATGTGGGGAGAACAGAACCCTCATACATTGCTGGTGGGAATGTATACTCGTAAAACCACTCTGGAGATCTGTATGGCGATTTCTAAAAAAGTTAAGGATTGAAATACCATATAATACTGCTATACCACTACTGGGAATAACCCCTAAAAATGCATCATTTCATTATAGTGACATAGGTACATCCACATTCATTGCAACACTATTTATAATAGCAAAGTCATAGAATCAATCCAAATTCCCAACAGTTGACAAGTGGATAATGAAAATATTGTTCATTTTTACTACTCAGCTATCAAAAATGAATTAAAGAAAGTTTACTATAAATGAATGGACTTAGAAGAAATTGTACTGAATGAGTACCCCAGGCACAGAAAGTTAGATATAGCATGTTCACTCTTATAAGTGCATCCTAGCTCCAAATCCTCTTAATGACATACTTAAAAGGTAAATCTCTGTAATACCCATTATAACTGAAATGATTATAACTAGGAGGGAAAGGGAAAGAAGATCTCAATAGAAAGAAGACAAAAAAACACAGTTCAATAGAAAAATTAGACCACAGTCACATATGGCCTGTAAGTACCAAGACATCTGATACTGCTCACTCACACTTTCCTTCCTGATCACTTAAGATAAGACAGATTTGAAGAGTTGGGCATATCTCCCCAGTCATGGGATGGATAGGGACTGGCAGTTAGATGGTAGCCATTTGGCAACTGGAAGACTGACTCCACTCACTGTTGTGTCCTACTCCTATTTTTTTCTCTGCCTTTTAGCCTCTTCTTGCAGTAAGACCTTCCTTTAAACAGTCTTTTATCTTGGTTAGGAGAAGACCTCAGCATCCAAATAATATGCAGCCAAGTACAGTGCAGGAACCACAGATCTGAAAACAACAATTAACCGCAAATCAGAATACAACTGATGCTACAACTTTCACATGGAACCAGACCAGCCAAATATCTCCCCACCCTAAAGCTCCGGGAACCTTGGGGAAGAGTAGGTGGCAAGATCGTAAGAACCTAGAGATGGGGAGGTGCAATGATGGACAAGATGCTCCACTCAAATTTTGGCTGCAGCAGCCATGATCTTGCTGCAATGTGATTGGACCTTACCTAACCTGCACAATGGCTGATGTGTCAAGTCCCCGTAGACAAGCATGGATCTTAGTGGAGTTGACTTCAGGCAATAGGATCCTTAGAGGCAAGAGGTTAGACAGATACAACAAAGTTTCTAAGTTGGGGGGGGCCCAAGTTATGTCAGAGTCCTAAACCCTCACCAGTGTAGACAACTCAGAAGGATCTTCAGGACTCATATAAGCTGATGTTTTGGAGGTTGGGAGGGAGCAGGGAAAATACTGAGAGAGAGAGAAAGGAGGGAAGGAGAAAAGGGGGGCAGGGAGAGACAGAGAGATGTGAAAGAGAAAGCTGGATGGAGGGACAGAAGGGGGGATGGAAGGGATGAGGGGAGGGAAAAAAGAGCAGTCGAGGGTACCTACCCATTGAGCTTGTTTAACTAGGTAAAAAATTTAAAAAAGAAGAAATAAGTTCTTATTAAGATATAAATGTAGATGAGACACCTACAGTTTGGGTGATCTGAAATAATGCAATGACTACTTTTTAGTTAGAAAACAAAGTCATTGTGATTTGTCATTAAATTTATTGCTGATTAGCTAACAATTCTTTTAAATTCTGCTTTAGGTAAATAAATAAAAACCTGATTTGCAAAAGGATCCTTACCTGTTGAATAGCCTAATTCATTTCTTTGTGTACCATCAATCTTTCAAATTGAACTTTGAAAGTTCCTCCTCAGCAATGATAGTATTTGTAACATGCAAGATACGTGCTTTTATTTTTAGTGCAATGAAAGAAAAATTATGAATAGAACAAAATTAGAAATTCAGTTTTTCCAATGTTGGGATAATTTTAACATCTGATTTTGAAAGTGCTCAGTCTAAACAGATCATCTATTTCATTGTGATTCTATGCATGCTGTGACAATTCTGACCTATCTTGAAGACCCAGGTATAGAGTACCAGTTACACAGTGTGATTGATACTGAGAGTCATCTTGAAATTGCAGGAGAGAAAATGACTACATGAAAATAGGTCTTAACAGGTGATTATGCCATTTGCTCTTATAGAAAACCTGCACATATGTATAACTTCTTTCATATTTTACATTCTATAACCTGAAAGCCAGAGATTTTTTAGTTTTCTAAATACAGGTTGGCTGAATGCATAATGAATAAGCCATTGTAATATGATTTCTGTTCAGCTTCAGAATAATATGGCTGGACCTGAGAAGGTGTGATACAATCAAAGTGCATAATCAAAATTTGATGTGCACAAGATGGTAGGAACTCACCATCTCCCCTATAGTCTTGTTCCATCTGCGGCTCTGAGGCAACAATCAAGCAACCAAACAAAGGGAGATTTATTTGGCTTTACAGTACCAGGGAGGAAATATAAACCGTTATGGTGTGCAAGGCATGACTGGCTGGCAGAACTTCCAGGAGCCTTGGGTCACTTCAGACATCATGGAGGCAGACAAACTACAAGAGCAGACTGCTATCAGAACCTCAAGGCCTACTCCCTGTGATGGGCCTTCCTTCTGCAAGGTTCTACTTCCTAATGGTGCCATGAGCTTCCCAATGACAAACAATGACAAGAGCTAAGGATTCAAACATATGAGCTTGTGAGTGACAACTCACATTTTGGACCAGGACAGTGATGGAGCAGCTGTGGGGTTAGTGCTGTGGGGTTAGTGCTGTGGGTCGACACCCATTGTCTAAAGTTTTCATTCAGATAAAATCTACAGAGACCAGACTGGTTGTCTGAGTCAAGGCAGATCTGAAAGCACAATTGGCATTTGTCCACTGATTATATTCCATGCATCCAGCCTTTCTTTAAAACAGGGTGTCTTCTCCCATCCCAACTCTCTTCAGTATAGTTGTTACAAAGTATACTTTTAGTAGTAATTGATTAGTAATTTATAAGCATGCTCATTTCTACTATATTTCAGACTCTACTAACACTATTTTAAATAGCTGATTTACTTAATTCATGTAACTATTTTCAGCACTTTTATAACTTTTTCATTTGATCTTATCCAAAAGGCCAAGAAGCGATTGGCACTTTTGTAACTTTTTCTAAAAAGAACAGTTACTCTGGCTCTGAAACCTAAATTTCCATGTAGTATATTATAGGTTTTCCTAATGACGTGAATGGATTGCACATTCCCTGCTCATAAAAGTCATGTGATCTTCTAATGTGCTCTATGACATAACTGATCATCGACTGCTACTCATTTTGCAATGCGCACCTCATAAGGTTTCTGATTATGAACAAGTTAAGGAGATGTGAAACCTTTTTTACATTGTTAGCCTGTAATATTTTTTGAGGCAAGGAACTCTATATATGTATATTATTGAAGTTGCTGTCACTTGATAAATATAAAATTTTAAAGTTCAGAATTAACAGATAAACCACATGACAGTTATAAACTAGTAAAACGAGAACTTAAAGACAGACTTCCACAATGTAAACATCTATCCTCTGTATGCCATAGATCCCTGCAGAATCATGCTGTGCCATAAGTAGCACCTAAATGTTTTATCTCAATAAAGGATAATTTAGGATTTGTTTATATTAAACACAACTGCTGTCATAATTAGACATAGATGTCAACTTGACAGTTGAAGATTCAAGTTCTGAACACATTTATAAAGAATCAATAACTGAGTGAGGCCAAGAGCAAACCTTCAAGAGATTGTCTGGTCAATAGGGAAGACCCAACCCATGGTGAACAGGACTAGTTTCCTGAGCAAGTCAGTAAGACAGAAGGAACTGATTAAGGAAGTTGGCATCCTTTGGTGTATACTTGGCCAGGCATGTTGTTCTGGCAAATAAAGTCTGTCCCTTTCTCTTCAGTCCTGTGGGCATATAGATATGATGCATCCAATTCACTTGGCCCTTAGTGTTCACACAGACTGCCAAACTAGAGTAAGAAATATAACTGGATGGCTGTAATGGTTATGAATTTATCAACAACAACGCAGAGAAACCATGACAGCAGTGTATGTAAAATAAACTAAAAACTATCAAACATTAACTTATATCACAAAAGGAATAAAAGGAAGGAAATAACTGTTGTATAGCAATTCAGGATGTCTGCGTGGAGACCCAGCCTTTGAGATGTCCATGCAGTTCATTACTTTCCCAGTCAAAAACAGAACACAATTGTAATGTGAAAAATTTTTGTGTGTCAATTTTTTAGGCCACATTTTAACCTTTTAGGTGAAAATCTGAGAGAAAAGTCTGGAAATGTCACCTATAAGGAAAGTTAACCATAACTTCTATTTTGGGTTTGAGTATAGTTTTGTTCTTTTTAGTTTAGACATTAAAATCTCAGCTACACGCCAGGGAAAATTAGGACCATCATTCCCATTAAGCCAGAATGTCTCCTGTCCTGCCTGCAGAAAATTTTCTAAAACAGACACAACAACCGCAAGACACTTGACTTTGCTTATGATTAGAGAAACACAAAAATGAGCTCTTCAATGAAATAAAGTCTTTTCATTCCTTCTTTTTTAAAAATGATATTGAATATATAACATCAGAAAAGATTTTTTTTGACTATACAGAGAAAAAGGGAGAAAATGTCCACTCTATGCTATTTTTGCTTTTCTCAGAATTCCTGAGTTGTTTGCTGGTTTCACCTTAGAGGGGTAGAAGGTGGCAGTGATTTTTGTTTTAAGTTTCCAAATCATTGCGAAAATGACTTAAAAACATAATTTATTCATGACAACAAATACACTGATGTGAACTGTAAATGTACCGTTCATTGAACCCCTGATATATACAGCAGGCTGTATGGTGAGTTCCAGAATGAAGTTCAAGGATATGTGAACCGTATTCTCTAACTGGAGTCTATTCACATAGTTAACCTCTGTCAGATTTAGCTGTTACTCATAAGTTAATTGGTTATACAGAAGTTTCTCTTCATAGTCTATTACAAAATATTATTTTACAATTGATTTACCTTAGAGTTGAAAAAGATTGTGGCATAGAAAACTGTTTTTATCACCTTTATTATCTGATCCCATCCTCCTTTCTTTCTGTTACTAAAAACCTTCTTCTCAACCAGTCTTCCTCCTGCTTTCATATCTTTTTTGCACACATGGTCTCCTAAGCATCATCTGGGCTATGTCTACTTGTGTCTAAGCACTTGCTGGAGCATGCATAATATGTCAGAGTACACACCACTGGGGAAAGTAATTCCTCATCTTATAGCCAGCATTATCCCTCAATAGTTTCTCAGGGACTGGGTATCTTCTTTCATTCACAGTAGAAGATTGATACAAATTTTTAAGTCTGGTGCAATAATGTAAATCTTTGATCCAAGCATGTGCATGGTAGAGGTAGGAGGATACAGGTTACGAAGCAAGGCATCTATCTGACCATGGAGCCTGTACCACACAGCAAGATCCTGTCTGTCTAAAGTAAGAAACCAAGCCAACCTAAAAATAGCCAAAAAAGAAATCCAGCTACCTTTGGAGCTAAGAATTGTGGGTATAGGGGGTGGAAAGGTGGCTCAGGGATTAAGCCTCTACCTTGCAGGTGGAAGGTCCTGAGTTCGGATCCTAGACCCCACGTATAGACGCTGGGCAGAAGCGGGGGCGGCCTGCGTTTCTGGTCCTGGGCGGAGCCTGTGAATCCCGGGGCAGAGTAAACAAGGAGGAGGCGGAGGCGTCTATGGTGGTTCCTGAATTCATCCGTGGTTACACACACACACACACACACACACACACACACACACACGCACGCACGCACAATTAAATAAAATAAAGAAAATTTATGAATTGTGGGTGTGGTGGATAAAGGAGCATTTCACTTTCCCATGTTCCATTTTAATATTTCTTTAAGATATTTTTGATACATGTAAAAATGATTCTTAGAGCAGCTTATGAGTGTTATGAGATAGCTGCTCCTGTGTATATATGTGTACATGCAGATAGAAAATCTAAAGAGATTTTAAAAAGCTGTATAAAGACAATCATACCTTTATCATTTTTAGCTAAAAGAAAATAAAAATAAATATGCATAGGATGACTGATGTCTTCTGTTTTGAACCAGTCAAAGCATAAGTAGCACATTTCTTGTCTTTGTTATTCAGTTAAGCAGTATGGAAAGTTGTGGAAAGCTGCATTATTTGCAGTGTAAACATTTGTGTAGGAACAATGAGCTGATGAAATATATTGGATAATTTTCCTTATATATAATCATATATGAAAAGAATATTCAACTCAAAATGTATGCAAATATGCTAACACATCTGGACAAACACATGAATGTATACTGAGCTAAACCTAACATAATAAAAAGTAATACTCTTATTTTTAGAACAAGCACATGATAACATGATTTATTTAAAATATTCCATAATTTAGACCTACTTGTAATGAGAATCTTAGAGAAAAGTATGTTATTATATTTTGCTGTTTTTGCTATTGTTCTTTTTATCCTTTTGAAATTGCCTTTTTCTTTGAATTCATGCCCAAAAATATCTATGAAAGCTTTTAACTGTAGACATTAAAAATGAAAAGCCATGTATAAAGTAATCCTGTACTACACATTAAATTTTACTACATAATGACTATAATTTGAAAGACCGAATATCAAAGAAAAGTAAAAATAAATCTGGAGAACACAATAAAGCCAGCATAAGGAGATATTCAAGTACTTGTGTAAATTCAACATACAAAACAAAATGTCAATTTATTGTGGAAAAGAGTATAACAATGCCTAAAACATGTCCATTTCTCTGAGAAAAGTATTAAGTTATGGGAGTGTGTGGTAGAGCATATGTATATATGAATACAGAGGCATAATAATGGAGAATAAATTCTTAAGGGGTGATGGGTGGGTCACAAGGGAGACTAGGATGTGGAGTGGTTACACAGAGCTAAGTCTTTGTTATTCAATTAACTCATATGGTAAGCTGAATTATTTACAGTGCAAACATTTGTGTAAGAACAATAAGTTGGTGATATATATTGGATAATTTTCCTTATCGTATATAAAAAGAATATTTGACCCAAATGTATGTAAGTATGATAAGTATGTATAAATCACCTAATGGAAGCACAAGATTTTGTAAACTAAATAAAAAATTACCTTTTTTTAAGAAAAAAGTGTCTAAACTAAGGTATCGTGCATGAGTGGGCAATGATGTTCCCAGAAAATATACATTATTAATCAAAATCTCAATGCAAGGCACGGGACACCTCACTATAAATTATTAGCTAGAAAGACTGCAAAAGTTTCAAAAACAAAGCAAACTGCTATTCCCACTGGTTATGGTATTCCACCAAAACTTGGAGGTCAGTCCCTATTGTTGAAGACATACTACAGGACAAAGAAAAATCAAGGGGGAGCTGTTCAGAAAGCTTCCCCCTACTAGCAAGATTTCATATAGCTGATAATGGCCTTGCCCAGCACTGCACCCTGCATGCCACCATACCCATCTGCCCAGCAAGACGTTCTCATTGCTGCAGTAGTGGCATGAGAATTCTGAGAGTCACCAACCACTTTATGACTTGATTTCAGTCCTGCTTCATCACAGGGAAGTCATGCCTGATAGTATAAGCCCTGTCAAAACTCCCTCTGAGAGAGCATGCCATATATATAATTCATTTTTTGAAAAATATTCTAACAGTTATTCTCATACCAACACTTGCAGTTACTCTGAATTGTTGCCAATAAATTTATGAGAAAACAACTTAAGAGAGCAAAGGAGTTTCATTTTGGGTTACGAAAGTGTGGTCACAGTTCTTGCTCCAACCTGGCAGGAGAGTCCATACCAACACCAGGGGCTGGGGGAACTGGCCCCACCATATCTCTATAGCCACAGAACTGCTGACAGAGGGATAATTGTTATTTATCAGACCAGCACATCTGGCCAAGTCTACCAAAGGATGACAACTTCCTCATCCAGTTCCTTCCATCTTCCTGACCTGCTCAGGGACTAGTCCCATGCACCATGGACTGGGCTTCCTCATCAAATAGATAATCTCCTCCAGACTTGCTGGAGGCTTAGCTCAATTACTAGTTTCTCATATCTATTCCCAAAGTTGCCAAGTTGACACCAGTATCTAACTAAGTAAGCACTAATAATCAGTGCTAAAAATTAATGTGTTTTTATATTTGGATAGACATGCAATCATGAAGTCAATATATAAAGGATGGACTGCAGAAATCACTAGCAATATAAATAACAAAGTCTGGTTAATATTTCTAGTGTATAAAAAACTAAACCAAGTTGGAAATTAATACACAAAAACATATTCTTTATTATTAAAGATAGAAAAGATCACAGTCAATGTATGGAAAACAATGTATTTCACTGCTGTTTGGAATCATTCCAGAAGAAAAATATAAAACCAGATCATAAAATAAGTGTAAGCTAAATCATCCAATGTTATGGAAGATATAGGAGATAAGAATTATCTTATAGATGTATTTGGATGTATATTTACCAACAAGTTTTACGTTAAAAGTCTAATTTCATTAAATATTCTTCCTCTTTCTGAATAAAAACACCCACACTCTTCAAAGGAATGAAATTGCAAAGGATATAGTTTTAGAACTTTTTAAGGCTAAAAATGTAATTAAACCTTACAAATGTATAATTATAATACTTGGAGAATTAAGAATTAAATTAAAACAAGTTTACATATGAAGATGTCATAATTGGTAAAATTGCTGTAATAATTTTTACCAATTTTAAAAATAGAAAACATGAAAGAATTTTCCGTTTTCAAGTTCTGGTAAGATCTATCTGTACTTAATTCTTATCCAACATATGATATAAAATTTTACTGTAGCTTTGTTGGGTGGATATTTATAAGCATATGAAAATGGAAGTGTTGTAAAGTTATTAATTTGGCACTAGCGTGTACATGCATATTGTGAAAATACAAGTAATGTTATGGCATTTAAAGATTTATTTCTCAATAGATATACTATAATTTGCTTAAAAATGATTCTGGATTGCTAATATCTTTCTTGTTTACTTAATGAGAAAGAGGAGAAATTGATAAATGGGGGCTGGAGAGGTGGCTCAGGGGTTGAGCCTCTGCCTTGCAAGCGGAAGGTCCTGAGTTCGGATCCTGGACCCCACGTATAGACGCCGGGTGGAAGCGGGGGGGGGGGGGGGGGGCTGCTTTTCTGGTCCTATAGGGCGGAGCCTGTGAATCCCCGGGCAGAGTAAACAAGGAGGAGGTGGAGGTTCCCGAATTCGCCCGTGGTTCTACATACACACACATACATGCACACACACACGCATACACACACAATTGATTAAATAATAAATAATAATAATAAAAAATTACAAAAAAAATTTATAAATAGATCTCGTCTGCTCCTTCTACAGAGCTCTTCTGGGTGTCGCAGACATCCAAGGACAACTGATTACTTCAGTGGAGCCGAGCTCTCTACCAGCCCTCATCTGAGAAATCTTTTTATGAAAGAATGGCCTGCTTATTATAAATCATTACTCCTGTTCATGCACTGTAAGGGAGGAAGAAGGACAGTTCCTTTGAAATGATACAAAGCTTAGAGATTTTTTTTCAATTGCAGTAAGACAACTTGAGGTTTGGCTGGTAAATTCAAGCCAGTTTGCTTAAACTTATCTTTCTTATTAAGAAGCCAAGACCAAATACCTTTCTAAGTGAAGGTAAAATAGCAGAGGTTAAATATGCTTTCTTTTCCTCAAGTTCTCATGAATTGCTTTATGAAGCATAAAGGCATTCAGGCATTATTTCTCTAATACAGTTTAAAAAGCTCAATATACACATGGTTCTAAATACCTACTAGGTCCTTTTCAATATATTGTCCATGAAATTTTACTGTGTTTTTCATATCTTAAGAATTATTATACTTATGTTTCAAAGATATTAAAATGAGTGCACAGTTGAGGAGATGGCTCAGCAACTAAAGTGCTTTTCATGTAAGCAAGAACTAGAGTTCAGAGTCTCAGAGCCTATATAAAATGATGCATACAGTGGTCCAACTGTAATCCCAGCTTTGTAGGTAGAGACTGGGAATCTCCAGAGTAAGCTGGCCCTAATAGCTCTGGGTTTGATTAGACACAATGTGTTAAAATGAATATGATTAAAGAGCAATCAAGACTGATTCTGATATCAACCTCAGGCTTCCACATGCATGTACATACATGTGTGTCCAAACACATACTAAAACACACACATGCACACACACACACAGACAGACACATATGGACATGATCACACAAATGCATGCATACACAGATTACCTCTGCATACAAATACACATGAAAAGGAAAAGGGGTTAAAAATCCACCTTACATGCCACCATGTCATGAATGCCACTATGATGTTGAATGTTAACTGCATATCATATATCAGTGCTTCATGACAGTGATATGATTTGGTTTTTATATTTGCATTGTAATGCATAAGTTGTATTTTTCTTATAAAATGCCCTAAAGGACTGATGCAACTTATTTCAAATGGTTCTGCAAATAGTAAGAAATATCACAAATGCCTAGCACACATAAAGTTGTACAAATATGCAAGAGAAAGGTCAAACTAAGATGGAAAATTTGAAAAGTTAAATTTAATAGACTTTTTTCTGTTTTTAAAATTATTTTCATAGTTTGAAAAGGTAAAAATATATAAACAAGGCAGAGGAAGCAGTAAGAAGTGTAATGATCACGGATTTAAAAAAGAAAAGGTATTAGGAATTGACAAATAAGGAAAGTAAAAATTATCAGTAACTCGAAAAGAAAAAAATAAAATAATGTATCAATGCTTTGCAGTTCTGGATGGAGAACATAAGTTGCTGAGTACATGAGATTTATAAAACTGATATGATGAAGGATTTGAGTATCTGAGTGACAATCTTCTGGTGACTGTGACAGAAAAGAAATGAAATAATCATAAATAATTGCTCAATCTATTGGAGGCCAGAGTGTGTGGGCTGCCTAAATTTGTATTTTAGATCACTATGATATAAAACAGAGATTCTTAAAAGGAGAAGTATAAGAGAAGTGGCAATTTTTTGAACAACAAACAAAGAAAAATTATTATAGATGGAAACCGAGTGGGAGAAAAATGTTACAAAAATGTACTAAGATTTAAAATCAAGACTTCTAGATTTTTATCAGAATATTTTGAAAGTGACACGGGGAATCTAGGATCAGTAACACTTCTCTGCAAAGGTCCAGACAGAGATTGATCATGCAGAGAGGTGAACAGGAGTGCTGATACTTTGATAACTGATAAATTGAAACATTAGGTAGGTCCTGAGGAAAGCAGAACACTAGTGCAGGTGAGATTCTTGGAGTAAGGCTTTATCCTCAGATGGATGCATCAGCTAACCAAGGAACACTCGGCATAGAAGGTGTGCTATCAGTGACTTCTCACGGCACAGACTTGGTGTCTGCCTTTGTATCATGTGTTTATCCACTATATGCATCTTTTCATAATTGAAACTTTTATGGATCTGAGAACTTTGGGGGAAGATCTAGGTATAAACACTCAGCTTCGATATGCCTCTTGTTGATGCAGCAGGTTTTTTGGGAAGGAATAAAAATATACATTTTCCTTCCCTCAAACAGCAAGGTACATCTTTTGCCTGTTTTCATTTTCTTAATACAAGGAGCAAATCTTCTCTACTTATTACTTAAAATTCTTCACCAAGTTCAGTCATATGCTATCTCTGTTTTCCCCAATAGTTCATGAGAATCTTTAATTGCAAGAATGATGGCAATTGACATTGTGCCCCTTATTTAACATAGTGTAGAGAATTTACTACCTGTTGTTCAACAAATACAGTGTAAGTAACATTTTGATATTTTAGGAAAAGCATCTTTGTAGCTTTTTTTGGTAGTTTAGACATTAAGCTAATGATGATGGCAATGAAATTTTTTCTTGATCACACATAGACTAGCCAGTTCTATGATCACAGACATGTATACATATGATACTTGTTACAAATATGTATGAAAATAACACGAAGCTCTCTAGTTTGTACAAGTATGGATATCTAGGTATATATATGCACATGTACACACAAATGAAAAAATAGTAATTGTATATTGCTGTCAGTTTATATAAAGAGAAGTTTTATTATCTATTAGTCTTCTTTCACGTAAGAAACCTTTTTTTTATTTCTTCCACTCATACAAAATTGATTCCCCTCCCTCCCCTTACCCCTCCCTGGATCCGCTTACTCTCCCCCCTTTTCCCTTTTCTTTCCCCCTCCCTTTCTCCCAGTGCTCCCTCCCCCCAATTTCTGGAGCATCTTTTAGTGTGCATGTCAAATTCCCTCTGGGTCCTCCCCTCTGATGAGGTGTAAGGACTCAGTGGCATCGCCTAGAGCTCTTTTTTGTATTCTCCTTTAGTATAGGAACACTATTATGGCTATTAATCCCTTGCCTCTAAGGATCATAGTGCCTGTGATCCATGCTAGACTTTGGAGGTTCAATGATATGTTGGTAATTGCGCAGGTCATGCAAAGTCCTATTATGGTTACTTTGGCCCTAACTTGTATGGAGTATCTTGCAGCATCATTGCTCTTAGATGTTTCAGAAATATTTGGTTTCATAGCATAGTACATGAGAATTTACATAATGGTTTGCAGGAGATCAAAGAGCAAAATGAGAGGCTTCAGTCTCTAGGAAATTGTCTAGGCAAAGGTCCTCTGATGATTAAGACATTTGACATCAATGATAAAGGGCAGCATGTGATAGGAATCAGCAGAAAGAGTGACATCTGTCGACAGAAAGGATAAAGCCTACATTTTATTTTTTTCCCAATCATACAAGCTCAATAAGTACCCCAATCCTCTCCCTCCCTCTACCCCTGTCCAGTCCCCCCTTGCACTCATCCCCCTTTTTCTCTCCCCTTCCTCTCTCCCCTTCTCCTAGTGCCTTCCCCCTCTCCTTCCCATCCCCTGGAGCATCCTTTTGTGTGAATGCCAAATCTCCTTCGAGTCCTCCAGCTAGTAAGGGATAAGGACTCAGTGGCATAGCCCAGAGCCCTCTCGTGGGCTCCCTGTTAATATGGGAACTCTATTATGACTGTTAATCCTCTAAAGATCCTATTACCTGTGGTCCATGATAGACTTGGGGGGTCGTTGACATGTAAGCTGTTGTGTAGGTCATGCAAAGTCTGATTATGTCTACTGCAGCCCCAATCAGTGTGTAGTATTTTGACTATTGTTGGTCCTCCCCATCTTTAGGCTCTTAAAATCTTGCTGCCCCCTCTTCTGCAAGTTTCCCTGAACTGTAGGATGGGGAGAGATTTGGCAGGTCTGATTCCAGGTGATTAATGTAGGGTCTTTGATGTTCTGAATTACGGTTTGTTGTTTTCAGTTTTGCTTTTCCTGCACTGCCCTTGGATCCATCCTGATTGGTATGATGGTCACCTCCTGAGGAGCAGGGAGTCTGCCCTGGTCTGGGTCCGGGGCAGAAAGGCCCTTTTAACAGTTTTTACCTTTAGATAGAAGCGAATTTCAACATCCAGACAGGATACTGCCTAGTGCAGTGCAAGGATAGGAAAGAGATGACAGCAGACCAGAAAGCAGAGTACTGGCTACCCTGTAGTGTTCACCATGAATAGGCCAGCCTAATCTTTCCTTATCCCAAGGTTCAGGGAACCTTTCAAAAGAGGGTGTGGTAATACTATGAGAGTCTAAAAAGTGGAACTTCAATTGCTGGATAGGACATTCTATTAAGGCAGGACTGCCACATCCAGGAACTCACTGCAGTGAAATTTGTTCTTACCAGATCTACACAGTGGCTGACAAATCAACATATCCTCACAGAATAGTAAGGATCTCAGGAGTAATAATTCCAAGCAATAGGTACCTTAGAGGTTAGGGATTGACAGAGGGGGAGTGTTCTTATCAGTGGATCTGATCAAGGAAGGGCCACTTGGTCTGCAACAGAGGCCTAAACCCCAGGAGCCAGTGATCCAGGAATCACAGAAACAGATAGGAGTGTGGGAGGGAGTGGGATACAGTGATGAAGAGAGGGCAAGAAAGGGAGATAGGGAAGTGAGGATGGAAATTACAGGGGGAGGGAGGGAGGGGAAAAGGAGGGGGAAGGGATTATTACTCCCTGTACTGATAATAGTAAGGAAAAATAAGAAAAAAATAATAAATTCTTTTTCACAAAATTTCTAATATTTATTTCTTTTATTTTCACAAGCCATTCTCACTGAGATGAGGTATAATCTAATTGTTTTAAAAATATAACACTTATGCGTCTTCTTTGGAAAGCATCCTTTTCATTTCCTTTTTAAAATATTTTATTTACTTATTTTGTTTGTGTGTGTATGTGTGTGTGTGTGTGTGTGTGTGTGTGTGTGTGTGTATCAGAGGGCAGTGTGTGTCCCTGTGGAAGACCAAGGGTGACTTTGGGAATCATCCTGGATTGCTTCTACCTCTTTGCTTTGCTCTGTGGCTTCCCAGTTCCACCCACCATAGCCAGAAATGCAGGCCACCACTTTTCCACCTGATGTTTTTACTTGGGACCTGGGATCTGGACTCAGGACCTTCTGCTTCCAAGACAGAGTCCTAACCCTGAGCCATCTCCACAGTCTGCTCCTCATATCTTTTACTCATTTTTAATTTGGGATATTTGGGAGAATTGTTATTCTTATTTTTTGGTATTAAATTATGCTGATTCCTGTTCTGTTCATCTATTACTATATTTAGCATTTATCTAGTGAATACCACGTGTACCTGCTGAGTAAAGAATGAGGAGGAGGAGGAGGACTAGGAGGAAGAGAAGAAGAAGAAGAAGAAGAAGAAGAAGAAGAAGAAGAAGAAGAAGAAGAAGAAGAAGAAGAAGAAGAAGAAGAAGGAAGAAGAAGGAAGAAGAAGAAGAAAAGAAGAAGAAGAAGAAGGAGAAGAAGAAGAAGAAGAAGAAGAAGAAGAAAAAGAAAAGAAGAAGAAGAAAAAAAAGAAGAAGAGAAATTGTTAAAAAATAAATCAAGAAAGGTTACACATGACACAATTCCAGCACTTGAAAGTTGGAGGAGGGAGGTTCAGATGTTCAAAATAAACATTGTCTACTACAAAGTAAGCTGAAGTCAGCATGGATTTCATGAGTTCCCATGTCCCAAGATTAATAAATACTAAGAAAAGAAAGAAATATTTTAGTATGATCAATTAATCTTACAATGGCTGTGAGCAGAAAGGCAATTGTGATATATGGTTATTTCAGTAAAGTATTGATTTCTAGGGAGATTCCTGATATGCCTTTGAATGTTGGCAAAGTGAATGTACAGTAAGACTTTAAAAAACCTTTAAAGTTATCATATTGGAAAAAGAAATCAACAGAAAGTTGAGAAAATGATATTCATGGTGACCTGGAACCAGGGAAGACTGTAAATTAAAGAACTACAAGAAGCTCTATGTGTGAAGTCTACTGACTTACAAGAAGAGTGGCCCACTGGCTCTTTGCCTGTAGATATGAAAGAGATCACACAAGATATACCAGTGACAAACTGAAGGTCATTATCTAATATGTAGCTATAGATTGCCTAATTGTTCAGTGACAATCCAATCAGTCTATATTTATGGTTAATGTTATTACTTAGAAACTAGTCTTAAATTGGATCATTAAAGCTCATAGGCAATTTAAATGAAAGAGTATGGCCTTCATTTGTATAGATTGTATACTGAGTGAATGGTTCACTCTTAAAGTAAAAGATGCACAATAAAGTATGATCTCTCTCCTGCTCTATTTCTCTATCTATCTCTGTTTATTTTCTCTTTCTCATTCACAGATACTCACACAAAAATTGGCATTATGTATGCACTGTTTAGCAAGAATCACCAAGATGCAGATCTTAGTATTCAATAAATTTCAGTAACTCACTGGAATTTAAAGGTATTTTAAACAAAATCTGCAAAATGGTTTTTAATTAATTTGTGCTATAGGTTTATTGTGTGATGTTTCAGACCTAAGAGCTATATTTATATTTATTATTTATTTTAATTGACAAAAGTAGATATTTACCAAATTCTACTATGCTGATATACTATTGGTTACTGGCATCTCTTCAGTTTTATTCAATTAACAGATGATAGAATCACATCCTTAAGATACAAGGATGAAGATGGAAAGTGGAATACACAGAAGTGTATCCAAGATTATATCCTTTTTAATGACTACTAAATATTGACACCAAACCAGGATTTTGCTATCAGTGAGGTGTCTGACATCCTTAACATTGCAGCTGATTTGTTCTCAGACTATGTGGATACTGGCTTCATGGTTCTGACTGACACCTCTTTACTGACACCTCTTTTCTTGACTTTCCTGCCTTTCCTCCCAGTCTTGTTCCCCCTTCTCATTGCTGTTTGTGATTTGTGCAAGTCATTTAGGAAAAATCTTTTTGACAAAGTCTATATCTTCTATATAGAAAGTGTTGTTTGTACACAACACAATTTCCCTACACATAAGAAAATTACTATTCCTATTGTACCATTCCATTATAGTGCCTGCTGATACATGAACATGCCTTAATAAGATAACTGCTTGCAGTTGTTTTAAATTTAATCTAGATTCATTCCTTATCACCAAAAATTTACCTGCACTATAACTATCTCTGCATTAGAGCATACCACTACCAGAAAAATTTTTCCCTAATATTAAGAAGTACACAAATGCTTGCATATACACACATAAACATGTGCACACATACATCAAACACACACAATCAGAGTTTCGCTAGAGTTAAATATTTATGTGCTATAAAATAGTTATATCTATATGTCCATGAGAATTATTATGTAGCAATTTACAAATTATTAACATATTTGAGTGAATTGTCTGGTATTTTTATTAAGATTTTGTGAATAAGCAAACTTGCTGTTCCTCAACAGGGAATGTCAAATATTCTTTGACCTCTTCAGAATGTCTATTTAATTGGTTAAACATCTCCTTTGATCTTGGCGACTCAGTTGGTCAAGATGCTTGCATAGCATTAAGAAGCCCTGGGTCGAGTCTCCGGCACTACATAGCTACATAAGCCCTTTAGAGCTGAAGACAAGAACATCAAAAGACTAAAGTCATTCTCAGCTACACAGTGAAGTAGAAGCCATGCAATTCTACATGAGACATTGTCTCAAAAACAGCACACAAAAACAAAACAAAACAAAACATTTCCTTCTTCTAATAATTCTATCTTCGGATTCAATTTTCTTCAAAATAAAGGAAAGAAGTAAGAATAGCAATTCTAATATCTGAAAAAATAGACTTCAAACCAAAAGAAATCACGAGACACAGAAGGATATTACGTATTAGTCACGGGAACAATTCATCAGGAAGACTGCTCAATACCAAACATATGCATACACCCAATATAGGCTCAGCCACATTCATTACAATATTTAAATCAGAAAATCAACCCAAATACGATAACAGTAGAGAACTTCAACCACTGACTCTCACCTTTGTGTAGGTCAACAAACCAAAAACTGAACAGAGATACACTGAACCTTAAACAAACCATAACCCAAATGGACCTGACAGGCATCTATAAACCTTCCATCCCAACACTTTGTTTTCAGCAGTCTATGGAACCTTCTCCAAAACAGCCTACAGTATTGGGACACAAAGAACACATATACAAGGAAGTTGAAATAATATCTTGTACTCTATCTGACCATCATGGAATAACAAAGCAAATGTCAGAAAATACACAGATTCTTAGAAATTAAATACCATGATCCGAATGAGGAATGGTTCAGGTAGAAGTCAAATAGGAAATATAAAAATTCCTAGAAATAATAATTAAAATACAGCATTTCAAAATCTTTGGGATAAAATGTAGGCAGTCCTAAGAAGAAAGTTTATCAAACTCAATGCCTATATCAAAAAATGGAAATATCACAAATAAACAACTTAACAATCCAACTTAAGGCTTTAGAGAAACACAAACAATGCAATCCCAAAAGCAGTAAAAAAGGAGAAATTAGTAAAGTCAGAAATATCTGAAATTGAGATAAGGAAAAATGATACAAAGAATCAACCCAACAAATAGCTGGTTCTTTGAAAAATATCAACAATATTGACAAACCCTTAGTCAAATTAACCAAAGCCAAAAGAGAGAAAACCCAAATCAATAAAATTAGAAATAAAAATGAAATCATTACAGTTGACACCAAGGAAATGTAGAGAATCAAAAATTTATACTCTACAAAATTTGACATTCAGAAAGAAACGGATGAATTTCTTAATATACACAACTTACCAAAACTAAATCAGGATGAGTTGAATTATTAAATAGTCCTATAACAAGTGATGAAATTAAAGAAGTAAATACAAATTTCCCTACCAAAGGACCAGATGGATTCAGTGCAGAATCCTACCAAACACTTGAGCAACAACTAACACCACTCCTTAAGCTATTCCATAAAATTGCAAAGGAAGGAACACTCCCAAATTCTTTCTACAAAGCTATATTACACTAACCCTAAAACTAAATAAAATGCAATAAAAAAGAAACTAGAAGCCAATATCATTGATGAATACAGATGCAAAGATCCTCAACAAAATTTTAGCAAACTGGATTCAAGAACATATCAAAATATTTTTAATAAGGTCCACATTACAAATATCAGAAAGCTTATAAAAATATCAAGTATATATTTGTGGAAATACCATAAATATGTGGGAGCTTATGCTTATTACAACCTCTAGTTATCATATGAAATGAAGATATAGGTTCCTTAAATAAAATAGTCAAGTATATATTGTATATCCACACAGTTAAATACCATGACTACCTAAAGTAACCTTCAATCAAGTACATTTAATAAAATGTTAAGTTTAAAGTAAAACATCAGGTTAAACAATATGTTTCTGAGCATTTGATTTATGGTAATGAAATGAGAGAACCAATGTCAGACAAACCCAACCTCTTATTATAACAAATTTGTACAAAATATCAAATGCCAGGATTTTTTTAAAGAGAGATATTTATTCTATTTTTCAAAACTTAAGATGTAACAGGCTCAAACACCAGGAATTGTGTATTTTTCAGCACTTTGTTTTTCCATTGATGCTCTTTTTTTTCTTCAAAAAAGGGTTATGGGATTGAAGACAAAACTTGAACTTAAAATTAAGACATTACTTCATATTATGGAGATCAAAAGTTAGAATTCCAAACCCTGGATCTATGATGATCTTGCAGAATGCCCATCTTACTCTCTGCGTGTGTCTGTGAGACAGAGCAGGTGAAGTGTCAGCAGTAGGCATTCTCCCTTCTGCCATAGTTTTCATCTGGAAGAAAAATGTTTTCCCAGCCTTTCCTATGGACAGCATTTCTTATAACTGTTCACATGTTTATCAATAAATTCAGAATAAAGTAATTTAACAAGACAGCAATGACTGCCATTTAAAAAGCGATAGTGCAATTCAATGCAGAAAATCATGTAACCACGTGAATTTTCCACGATTAAATTATTATAACATATTTTTTCTAGGCCAACTGCTTTTGCATATTAGAAAGTTCTTTTGCTGTTTATTACATAACATAATTGATACATGAAGGAAAAATTTCTGCTATTGGATATATATTGAAATTGAGTAAGAGAGACAGTCTGCAGAAATAATTGATGCAGAAATTTCACATCTGGCACATAATGCACAGGCCCATAGATTACTCTTTCCTGAAGATAAATTTTATCATTTTGATTTATTGAAGTGAAATAGCTGGGGTATGTAATGGGAAGTTCCAGAATTTCAGTGTTCCAGATGATGCATTTGGTTTCTTTGCAAGCAATTTCCACTCTGCAGTTTTCTTGGAATTCCTGACTCATAATGCATTTTGTTCATACTGAGTAAATAGCTCTTCTTCCTGTAGTTAACTACCTGATTGCTTATTGGCCTCAGTCAATTTTAAAAAATAGAACTTGATGCTTGTGGCATAATTTTGTCCCTGGGTTCTAAGTAGACAAACCAGAGTTAACCCTGGGGTCCATAGAGCAGAGGAAGGGTGGGAGTGAGTGGGAGGGAATGGTGAAGGGAATGGAGGGGAAGGAGGGGAAGGAGGGGAAGGAGGGAAGGAAAGCTGGGATGAATACTCAATATGTTTGTAAAAATAGAAAAAAAATAAAATATTAAAAATAAATTATAAAAAACAGAACTTGAGAATAGTTGTGAAAAAGTTCTTTATCTGTGGCACATATTAGTCAGGTATTTCAAAAGCTTTGCCAGTGAAAAGTACCAGGACAAGTGGTAGATAAGGCAGTGTTTTTCTCTAGTCAATTGTAAACATATCTACAAGAAGGTTTGTTCTGTGTAATTTGATTGGCAATTCACATAATTCATAGTTGTAAGTCCCCAAATTCTGAGTTATTGATTTGATGCAGCACAAGTTTTAAATCATTTTACTGAAAAATGGGATTAGTTTATTGATAATTGATATCAATATATTGATATATTATTATAATTATATTTATATACACATATGCCTGCTTATGTAGTTGGTCTTCTTGCTTAGACAATTACATGTTCATTATATCACTGTGACATAGCAAATATATATAGCCTTAGGAGAATATATTCATAATTTTCTTTAGATGATTCTAATTTAATCCATATATAATATACTATTAATATTAATAAAGATTTTAAAATGACAGAATAAATGGGTGAGGTATAACTTCAGAGAAGACCTCTCTAGAAATCATAGATAACATAGGATTATATGCTTTTTAAAATTTTTTTATTATTTATTAATTATTCAATTGTGCGTGTATGCATGTGTGCGCGTGTGCATGTATGTGTGTGTGTGTAGAACCACGGACGAATTCGGGAACCACCATGGAAGCCTCCACCTCCTCCTTGTTTACTCTGCCCCGGGGTTCACAGGCTCCGCCCTACCAGGACCAGAAACGCAGGCCGCCCCTGGAGTCTATATGTGGGGTCTAGGATCCGAACTCAGGACCTTCCGCCTGCAAGGCAGAGGCGTAACCCCTGAGTCACCTCTCCAGCCCCAGGATTATATGCTTTATAAGCATGTGTTCAAGATTACTAGTTGTGATATTTTATTATATTGCTCTCACACGATTTCCAGAACTCCCTATTTACAGATACATCTTTGGGATGAGGATGACTAGCTGCTAGGAAAAAACAATTCATTATTGATTTTTGTAATGGGGGCAGGTACTATAACACTGATTCTATTAACATTTGTTACAATAGTTTACTTCATGAATTTAAATATTTAGATCTGCTTTTATAAGATAGGTTCTTAATTTATACAAAATTACCAAGTAGTAATGCCCATTAAGGTCTCTATCCTGAATTCAATGAAAGGGTTGCTAAGTTTTCTCAAAAGAAACTGTGAACCACACAGCAATGTGTTACTGTCTTTTGTCTTCTGCTAGAAGAGTCAGGAAACAGAAAAAAATCTTCTGAAATCAAACTTGATCACTAACTTTTTAACAGCCTGATTTCCTTGTTATGATGTTTTATCATTCTCTTGTACAGAAGTGATTTTGTTAAATAAAGCTTATGAGCCACAAAACCTAATCAAGGTAGTAATCCATGGAAACTACTTTTCTGGACCATTCTTTCTTTATCATGGTCACCAAATAAAGCTTTATTGCTATCCTCAGATTCTAATACGCTGAACATTCACAGTGACACTAATGCACGTCAGAAAAGTCCCTGGTAATTTGTTTAGATGTTGGGTGTTCTTTAATGAGAACTGTCTATTAGTATTATTAATTTTGAAAATTTTAAGATATGAGTATATGCATATTTATGTTGCTGAATTTACTGCTTACATAATACTATACCTATTATATAATGAGGTGTTAACATTGGATAGCTGTTGGGTTGACTCTCTGAAAGTCTGCAATGAAGCTCCTAGATGAGGGGTGTAAAAGGAGTCATTCAAGAGTTGACTTCTTGGGCATGAATTACTCCAAAGTTCTTCTGGATCTATACAGCCAGAAGCGTATAATACAAATCACTCTGTGCTACCTCCATCTGTGACCTTCAGGAGAATCACTGAGCTCATTGCAAAATAAACTGGATGAATATGTCTGCTTTCTTTTTCTTTTTGAAGAGTTCCCATGCTAACCAGCAGCCCAAGAAGGGGCCCCAAGTTGTGCCACTGAGTCCTGAACCCTCACTAGGGTAGAGGACTCTCAGCGAGGTTCAGTGCCCACATAAATGGATGCTCTGGGGCGTGGGAGTAAGGGAGTGGTAGACACCTGGAGAGGAGGTTGAGAAGGATGGGGGGAGGGGGGAGAGTGCAATGGGGGATGATGGGGGAGGGGAGGGGAGAAGGAGAGGAGAGAGGTACTTATTGAGCTTGTATGATTAGGCAAAAATAAAATGTATAATGTAAATAGAAAAAAAGAAAGAAAAATGTTTGTAGAGTCTTTTCTCTTTTCCTTTTTATCCCTTAAATAGGCATTTTTCTGGGATCTGGTTAAAATCATAAAACCTAAAGGTAGTGTTTCAATTTGTCTGCATTGTTGCTGATAAATAACTATTAAACTGCTTAAGGGAACAAGGGGTTTATTTCCTTACAATAGTCCGGTTACAGTTCTCAGTCCAGCTTGATGGGAGAGCTCGCACCAACACCAGGGTGGATGGAACTGGCCACTCCACCACCACATAAGAGCTTAGAGAAGAATCCTTACTTGCCAGACCAGCATGTCTGGCCAAATGTAAAAAAGGATACCGACTTTCTCAACCAGCTCTCTGTGATTTATCCAGGGCCTAATCCCACCCACCACGGGCTGGGTCTTCCCCATCAGCTAGACAATCTCCTTCAGGTTCGCTCTGGGCTTAACTCAACTACTAATTCTCTTCAACTGTGCCCAGAGTTCAAACCCTCAACAGTCAAGTTGACACCTCTGCTTAACTATGAAAGGTAGGGTGAGGTGCACCTGACCAACAAACTCCAGTCAAAACAGAGCTGCTGTACCCAGAAGGTCACTGTGATGAGAACTTCTACCACCAATCTATATAATGGCCATATTACTAACATCCTCCCAAAGACTAACTAGGATCTTGGAAGAAACAGGGCTCTCAGTCTCAGGAGCACTCAGGGAACTTCCCCACTTGCAACTTTGCCCACTGGAGAGTCACATAAAGTTCAGCAGAAATCTGACCCCATACTAACACAAGCAGAGAGACAGGAGAGGGGGTGAGACACAGAAGGATTGATGAAGGGAGGGTAGGATAGGAGAAGGGTGAGTGAATGGAAAGAGTGAGGAAGAGGGAGGTGGGTGGAGAGGAGGTCAGGACAAAGACATAAACCCATTTGTAAATGGGGTTACTTTTTCAAATAATTGAAAAAGTAGCAAAATATATTTTATTAAAATATTCAACTAGAAAAACAAAAATACATATAACTAGTAAGAAGAAAACTAGAAGCTATTCATACATTTTGAAAACACTAAGACACTCCATGCAGATACCCATTGACATATGAGATATTGGGTAATTTATATATGTAAGATTAAAGTGTCCAAAATTATTCTCTTAATAAATAGTTTAGTAAAAACCATTGATCCACATCAATGCTCCCTTAAAGAGTTTAAAGCAAGTACATAAATTTTTGTAGCAGAGAAAGATCTGTACAAAAGGCAGCCCGTCAATATTCTGTCATGGATGGAGGAATTCAAGAGGTCTCGCTCCTAGCTGAGGGGCTACAGGCAAATGACAGTTGCTACAGGAAAGAGACTTTTTTCACTCTGGGGATATGACTGATGATAGGCTATGCTAGCTCCTGTTCCAATGGATGACCCCACACATGTGCACATGCAGGGAGAACTATTTGCACCCAGTGAATTATCAATGGAACAAGAATAAGAAAAAGAAGAAGAGAAATAAGAAGGTATGTAAAGAAGCAGGTCCAAGGGGAATGGAGGAAACATGAACAAATACTTTGTTTACATGTGCAAAACTATCAAAGAATAAAAATGTTAGAAAAGATATTCTAGTGAAAATTATATGCTGCACTAGGTTCAAAAGTGCCTTTACAAGCCTTGCATGCTTTGGCTTTTATTTTGCTTCGTAATAACAATATATCAACCAAGATAAGACATATAAAAACATGGCAGGTTATCATGCTATGTAATTTGATTTTTGGGGTGCTGGTGATGGAACACAGAGGTTTTGGTTTTCTAGGTAAGTATGAGCTAGATCTCCAGCTGCTTTGTCACATAAATTGTTGATTAGATAATTCTATCAAAACATTTAAAGTTCTATTAAGCTTCAAGAATTTAGAATTATTTTAGAACTTTAGTATGTTTCCAAACATGTTTTCCTAATTCTTTCTTGTTATACATAAAGAAGAGTTTCATTCACTTCTGAATGAGGCTGCACTTTTGTTCTTTGCAGAATTCATAGAAAAGTGACAATATTTTCACACAAGAAGAACAGATCTAGATTCATTGTTAAATAGATTGCAGCTATTGTTGACAATAAGTACATAATATCAAAATCATTCACTGTTGTTAATATATTAGAATTGTGCTTGAAAATATTTTCTACTTTATTTCTGTAATATTTGCCTGACATAAAACTAGAGATGAATTAAACTAAAGCAGCAAGAAAATGATAGCATGAATAGCAAGTTAATGACTGCTTGTGGTTACCTTTAACTTTATTCCATAACATAAGGATATTTATATTACATGTACTTGATGCTCCTACCTGAGGCTAAAAAAGATCAGTTGTGGAATCTCTCAAATATGGCTTTTTGACAAATTATTTTTCCAGAAATCTTTTCTTCCAGCTTCGTTCTCATTCTTAGTGGAAAGTTGCAGGTAGCCACATTTGGCTGCCATGTTCTTTCAGCAATTCACTTCTCTTCTTTTTCTTACTCACTAAACAAACAAACAAACAAACAAACAAACAAACAAACAAACAAACAAACAAACAATTTGCTTTGTCTTCTCTTCCTGCCTCTGATGGTCACCATCCATATGTGTCTTTGGTTTTGGAGGTCACCGTAAGACCTACATGTCTTATTCTCTGGACTCATATCACAAACTTTATTTGCGTCAGTTTGCAACAACCATAAAATTTTTAGACCTTAATAGGAGTCAGCTCTTGAGAGTCTCCCATGTTTGTACAAGTGAGCAGCTCCTGTGGCTTTAGCAGTACAGTGGTTTTCTTACTTCTGGTTTCTATGGCACACCAAAGATACCAGTAAATTTTGATCAGCTTGAACTTTTTTCTTTTTCTCCTACTCCCACCATCGCAGATGACAAGTACCCTTTCACTGCAGTATTAATTTTAGCAATATGACACTGTCAGATAGTTTGATGCTACCGTATTTGTAGGTTCTTTGCCTACCTAGTACTATTAAAAAATAAACAGGTTTTGGTGTTTTTGTATGTGTGTGTGTATGTGTGCGTGCATGTGTGCACGTGCACAGATGTGTGCTATGCTTGTGCTGTAAACTAATGCTACTTTCTATGAGGCTCACTATTTCACCAGAAGTTACCATTAAGGAAATTTGTTTGCTACATAGTTTACTGTAAAAAACAATATAAATGTTGGAATTGTTATAACCCTATTCTTCAGAGGTGATAATAGGTTCTCAACAAGTGAAGAAAATACATAGGAAAATGCCCAAATATGTTTGGATGTCTCAATTAATAGAACAAATAAGCTTTATATAAATCAAGTCAGTAGGATGTTTCTGCCAAAAGTAAAAATTCATTCTAGAACTCTGTATATCACTGATATTTACAGGCATAATTTTATTTAATTTGTTTTGTGTGCAAACATGAATGCATATGTGTTTGTATTGCGGAAGCCCAAGGGTAATGTCAGTAATCATCCTGGATTGCTCTATATCTTTATTGCTCTGATCTAACATTTCCCAGACTCTGATGACCAGGACCAGAATTGCAGTCTTATGCCATTTCTACCCATTCTTTTCATGTGTATCTGGGATCTGAACTCAGGTTCTTTTATTTGCAAGGCAAAGGCTTTAACCTGAGAACCATCTCCTCAGCCCCAGACATATATATCTATTACTTTATTTTCACCTAATTGATATTAGCTTGTTGTAATTATGGAGGAGCATGCAAATTTCTCTGAACCTTATGTCACACTGTTGCTGAGAATCCACAGAAATAACCTCCAAAGGCAGATGGCTTATGATACCAAGAGATATTTTAACTAATTTAAAACCTAGAGTTGACCTAGAGTTGTTAAATAACTATTTACTAACTTCTACAATAATCATAAATATCTGATAATGATCAGTACAAAAATTAATTTGCTGATGATTTCACATTTTTAATTAATATAACTTAAAATTTAATATTGTATTCTACATGCTTTCTGAAATCAAAATTACTTGTGACCTACATGAACTTTTTAACAATATTTCACTTCTAAGTAGAATATTAAGAGAAGAAAAAATGTGAGTGCATATAAAACATAGCTAGTAAATAGCAACAAAGTCTTTAGAGGAAAACTTATTTTAATTGCCTCGAGAAATATACTTGTACTTAAATAAAGCATTGGTTGATTTGAACTACAGCTAAGTACATTAAAATTCCCCATTAAAGATAATGATTATTCAACACCAAAATATTATCCAAACTCATGGAGACAAGATTCCACCTGTGCTTTAACTATTGTTTTAACTTCATAGAAAGCACACCCATAACTATAACCCATCACAATCTTTTCTTTGGGATGGGAAGAAATTGACGTGCTAACTTAAGGAATAAGCTGTTGCTGTAGCCTGAGGCTAAAAAGCCAAAGGTGCAAAATTTCACATTATGTTTAATATTTAAAAGAAATAAATGCATGAAGCCAAAATATAGTTTTTCATTTCAATATCAAAGAAGCAATGTAAGGAAGCAGAGGTGTCTGCATCTTCAGTTAGATGGCAAATCAGAAGTAAGTTTAAAACATGCCAATAAATCTGACATTTCAAAGAAAATGACACCATAATGCAGTAAGACAACTAGGTTCCCAAAGCATATACAATACCAGATATGCCGTGTGTCTCTTAGTGTCATGCAGCAAAAGTCCCTATGTTTCTTGCTAAAGAAGAAAACTACTGGTCTGTTGTGGATGCAGTGATTCAGTGCATCTCAGAGAAGTCTGAGTTCCTGCTGTGAACACAAAGGAAACTTTTATTAGCAGACAGCTTAGAAGGGAATGAGTTAGCTAAATTGTTTCAGTTTTAGTACAGTAACCTTCCATTTTTGTAGAGTTCACTCTCTTATGTGCCTTTAAGTCTTACAATGCCAATTTTCAAAATCAGATTTCATGTTGATATATGAGTTAGCAAAAGTTAAATGTTATATGATGTTACTGTCTATTACTATCTGTTGGCCAAAATTTCTGATCCAGTTGCATGCCATCTTGTTCATTAAATTTATTGAAAAACTTTACTGTCTATTATTTCTTCACATTTCTTTGTTAGGAAAATAGTAGGGAAAATGTGTAAACAAGCATTTAAGAAAAATATGCTTAAAATGGAAGCAACATGTATTAATAGCTAGTATTAATTTCAAGTTTGCTTTGTTATAAACATTAAATTATGCAGAAAAATAAGTCAATGATGAAAATACATACTAGGGATTTATTTTTATGTTGATGTCTCTCTGGTAGACCTATTTTATAGTATCATAAAACATTTTGATCCTTAGATTTCAAAGTCCTGTTCATTTACTTTTACTTTTTGATATTTGAAGAACATTTGACCTTTAATTTGAAAAACATCATATGAAATATCAGATGATTACTTATATATTTAATACTGACACTACTCATTTAATTTTCCACTAAAATAAAACTTATTAGGTGCATGTCTCAATTTTTGAGGAGGACAAAACAGTAAATAGTAAATCAGGCCAAAAAATTCCTTACATACATAGATCTTACACTCTGATTAAGAAAATGAAGGTATGAAACAATTAGTTCAGTATCCACCAAGATATACCATATAAATATCTATACTAATCATCCACACATTAGAAGACACAGTGTGAGGTGTTAGAACTAAAGGTGTTCCCTCAAACTCCCTCCCTTTCTGTCTAACAAAGATGCTCAGGAAGTAAGGTATCTCAGCAAGTTACCTATGCAGAAGGATGTGAACACGGTGTCTTGGAGTTGATGCAGCTATATAGAATTGAAAAGATTGCAGTAGTCTGGGCTGTTTTTATCCTGATGCCTGGGGACGATGCTTGGTCTCACTTGGCTGGAACTTTACTTTCCTATCCAAGCACCATTGGACTAAAGGCAAAATGGTGCATAATTGATTTTAAGTGGTGATAAGAATGTAAATAAGGAGGAGGTGTTGTTTAATGTGACTTTGGAGCAGTAACTACAAAGCAGATTAGGATATGAAACAGAGTCGCCATAGTTAGACAGAAAACATTTGTTTTTCCTTTGTGTTAGGCTGCCCACTGTGAGTGTGACAACTTTGACTAAAGTCTTGAAATAAGCCAAGAAGAAGTCATACAGCTGATGGAGAAAACACATTACAGGAACAATAAAATTCATGACTGCTATGAGACATAGCATGAGTGAACAGCTGGTGTGGCTAAAGCAAAGTAAGAATAGATTTGGAGAAGATGACTAGGCTAGAGAAGTCAGCAGAACAGAACACATAGAAACCGATAATTCCAGGAAGAAGATGTAAAAATATATCTCATTTAGAATGTTAAGGATTCCCAATTCGTCCACAGTTTTAATATATCTTGCTTAGAATGTTGAGGATTTGTTCCCATGCTTTCAGAGATTTCCCATCTCATCAAATCTTAAAAGTCCACATCTTCACTTGGAATTATTAGTTTCTGTGTTTTTTGTTCTGCTGATCTCTCTACCCTAGTCCTCTTCTCCATGTCAGTTCTTACTCTATTTTAGCCATGCCAGCTTCCTTTCTGTTCTCTCATGGTATTTGAAAGCCCTACTTCATAACATTTATATTTCAAAAGATGTCTTTGGGAGATGAATGGGCTGTAGGCTGATATGAAAGAACAGAAGTGGAAAGGTAAGTCCTTAAACTGTACAGCAGTAACTACGGGCTCTCTGAGCACAAGTGCAATGGAAATGGATGGTGGTAAGTGAAGTCAATTCCTGGGTGTTAATTTCCAGGTAGAGAGTTGCCAATTATTGAGAGGAGGAATAAAGTCAGCACAAGAGAGGACATTGGGGGAATGAATGATCATGCTATAAATATTTCCTTGAAGATACCTTTTCAACATCTTAGTATAGATGCCAAGTAGGCTAATATTTGTGGAGTTTTGTTGTTGTTGCTGTTTATCAGGTGAAAGTTGAGAGAGAAATACAATTTTATCATTATGAGAAAATGCATTTTATTTAGAATGAAGAGACAATATTATCACACTGTTGGTGAAATTAGAAAATAAATACAAAAACTGATCCTGTCTTGACTGAATGTTTAAAAATTAAGAAGATATGAAGAAACCAATTAGAAACAAAGAAGAAATAATTATTGAATTAAAGAATGAAAAAGAAGGTAGATCGGTGTTTCTAAGCAATCAAAAATAGCATGTTGAAGGATGAGTCCAAAGAGAAGCTGGGGCTTCTGAGTCTAAGAAAGCCAAAAGCCTGTGGATGATCTTATCCTTGATGGTCACAAGAAACAGAAGGAGTTATAGGAAATTCCGGGCCACACAAATACAAATGATATCTCTTCCATTAGTCTCACAAAATATTTCCAGTGATGTGGCAAAGTACTCTAGCATACAGACCAATGCTCATTTGCCAAAATAGTTAAGTACTAACAAGTGATCCTGAGTTCAATCACAGTACTGATGGAAAAAGAAAAAAAGAAAAAGACAGAGGAAAAGTGATGCATAACTAAGGAAGACACAGGACACCGACTTCTAGGCTCTATATGCACTCCCATAGATGATCTCATTACACATATATGCGCACATATATACATGAAAGGAAGGAAGGAAAAAAGAGAGGGGTGAAGGAAGAAGAAGAAGAAGAAGAAGAAGAAGAAGAAGAAGAAGAAGAAGAAGAAGAAGAAGAAGAAGAAGAAGAAGTAGAGACAGAGGAGGAGGAGAAGGAAAAAGGAGGAGGAGAAGGAGGAAGAGGGAGAAGGAGGAGGAGGAGGAAGAAGAAGGAGGGGGAGGAGTAGAAAGGGGGGGAAGGAGGGTGGTCAAAACAGGAAGTTCATAGTAAAACTGGGTGAGAAGTACACACATTTAAAACTTGAATATAGAAAAGTTTCCTCCTTAAATCTTTATACCAATAGGGCATAGCAAATGTAAAAGTATTTTTAAGCCTCTGAAATGTCCATTATCTTTGGGAATATTTATATAAATGAGTGTACCTATGCAATGAGAAATTGTGCACACATGGAAGAAAATGGTTTATCATAAAAATATGTCCAAGGTATGTAAGTGAACAAAACTAGAGAAATATATTATAATCCAAATCATAATAATCATTCTCTGTGTTAAAGTATGTATTTGTAATACTTTGGTGAGGATGGGATATGCTTGTATTTCCTCACAAATAAACGGTTCTGATTAAGTGGAATGGAAACAGGATACAGAAAAAGGTATTCTTACTTTGCATCATTCTAAACTACCTAAATTTTTATTATAATTGTGCTTAGTTTTAATAGTAAGAATGAAATTGAGTTTCTGGGCACAGTAACATAAGCCTGTAATCTCAGCAAAAGGGAAACTAAAGCAGGAAGATTGTTACAAGTTTGAAGTCAACCTAGGTTACATAGAAAGAGAGTCTTTCAAAACAAAGTGAAATTATGACAAAAGCTGAAAATGGTGCTACATGCTTGTAATCCTGTACTCCAGAAGCTGAAGTAAGAGAATCCAGAGTTTGAATCCAACCCAGGCTACACAACGATGCCATGTGTGAAAGCTCAAACAAGCAAACCACACAAAATAATAACAAAAATACCCAAGAATCATCTTAAATTTTGAATTTTTCTACTTTGAACATGGGATTTTTACACCATAGATGAAAAAATGTATGTATAAATATATGCATAATTAAAGTCATTTCACAAAAAGAAAAAAAACAGGAAGTTCACTTTTAACCTTTTAGACCATCATTTATGCAGTGGGTTTTGGTTAGTAGTATCTAATTAATATACATAATTAAAAGTTTGCAGATATTCTACACTTGATTGAATCTTGTCCTTGGACCTATTACATGAAATTAATAGACTTACTGTTGATCAGTAGTAAGAATACACATTAGTATTCTAGAAGGAAAACTTGTATTCTTGTGGTACTGTAAGCTTAACTTAAAACCTTAAAAACTTTATGCATGCTAGGGAAGTGTTTTAATCATGGAGTCATATTTAAATTATATTACAAGTTTATAAGATATACCACAATTAACATATTTAGCTTAAATTTTAATAAGTTAATTGTACTGATAAAATATCATAGATTTTAATAAGTAAAGTCACTGTACTATGTTAGACTTTAATTACACTGTAAATGAAGTATGTTGGCTCACATACTTACTCTAAAGGTAGAATATTTTTGCTTTAAAACTAAATTTGAAAGTATTATGTTCACAAACATGATGCTTAAAGCCACAGAGATTTTCAAATATTATTTGAAAATTTAAATAGGCTTTTGGATTTCCTTACTAAGTTTCCAAGAATATCATTAAGTACTATCCAAATTTCAGTGCTTTCCAAAGAGAAATTTAGACTCTGAAGGAGAAAAGGAGATTGGGTTTGCTAACCCAAGGTTTAAATGTCTGATTCTGTATACTTTGTATTTGCGAACTGCCTGTTACTACATCAGGTCTATAGTGATAGATCCAGTTCATTATTAGCATGCCCAGTAAAACTTCCATCTTCAGAATAGTATACCAAACTTAATTATTTTATCTAAAATGTCATTTTTAGCTAAAATATCAGAAGATGACAGCAGTTTTGAATTTTGAAATTTCAGTATCATCTTTAACTCATTTTTATATGCCCTCCAATGCTCCTATCACGAATCATATAGGCAATTATGTGACACCTTCTACTAAGTTTATAATAAGAGGTCTCAAAGGCCTCAAAATAATGTAGTTATTTTTGCTGTTGCCCTTGTTTTCCCTCCAGAAACTGACAGAAATGTGCTATTGCACATGGAGGTCACAGGTCATACATACACACACGCACACACACACACACACACACACACACACAAATAAATCAGCTGGAAGTGTTCTAGAAACTTCCTCTTGTTGGCCAGATTTCATGTAAACATGGGAAAAGCTTCCAAAGGAACTCATCAACTTTTTCATTTTGTGTCTTAGTAAGTATGGTCAATGAAAAAATAACTTTGATACATTTGCAGCTTATTAATGTTACATGACATATGTTTATTATAGATTAACAAAAATGTATAAATCATGAGGCTAAATTAACATTTATCCAAAATCCTATTAGCCAAAATTACCATTGGTATTATATAATTTGCATAACTTGTATTTAATTTGATACTTAATGTTCATCAAAATTCATATAGTTTCAGAAAATATGTAAGATTAATATAGTCCTCAATACTGTGCAAATATGTTCCATTGAATTAATTCTGCTGCAAACCACTTTCCATATTTTGTTTTTGTTGCTTATCTCAAAGAAACCACAAATTACTTCATCATAAAATTGTGTTTACAAAGCTTAAATTTATTTTTATTATTTATTTATTTATTTATTTATTTATTTATTTATTTATTTATTTTGTGTGTGTGTGTGTGTGTGTGTGTGTGTGTGTGTGTATTAGAGGGCACTGTGTGTACTTGTGGAGGACCTAAGGTGACTTAGAGAATTATCCTGGATTGCTTTTACCTCCTTTTTGCTTTGCTCTAGGGTTTCCCAGGCTTTATCCACCAGGGTAGAACTGAAGGCCACTGCTGTTTTTGCTTGGGACCTGAGATCCTAACTCAGGAACTTCTGCTTATGAGGCAGAGTCTTAACCCATGAGTCAGCTCTAAATTTGTTTTTATATTTTTATTATTACTCTTTTGATATACTCTTCAGATCATATAAATATTTTGCTTTTTAAGTATTTTTATGGCAGCAACAAATTATTCTGTCAAAGGAATAGACATAGCTTATTAATATAATTTTCCTACAACCTAACATTGTCTTAAGATTTCCAGTAGTATTGTAACATTGTCATTTTAATCAAACTTTCTGCTAGTGTTTTCTTATATGTTACTAACAGTGATCTTTATAGACATGAGCACTCTTCCACATTTGGTGGCATTGAGCAGAAATCTGTTTTGATTTGCATTTACTATAGACATGCCCAGTGTTTGTGAGCATCATGCTTAAAACATCAAAACATTTATTCTTTTTAGGTCAGCTTTAATTTCATATAATAATCTGTATATAATAAATATGTTTGTTTATTTCGATTCTGCTGCCTATTTTTACCTCATGTTTACACATGGCAGGGTTGTTTTTATTTCTTCGTTTCTTATATGTCAGCATTCATTATTTATGAGGCAATTTCTCTTAAGTCATTAAAAGGGAAATGAGGGGTGTGAGAGGAAAAATGCACAATTTCTTCCAGCAAAGGCAGAGTAATGAAAACACGAGACAAAGAACCTAAAAGTTTCAATTCCTCTAAGATACGAACCTGTCAACAATTAGCATTTGACTCCTTTTGACTTTGAATTATTTGGAGATAAATTCAAAATATCTTTATTTTCACTTTAATTATAAAGATAGCACAGGCACACTATAAAAGCCTTATGCATGTATATAATTGAAAATCATCTTTAATGCCTTTATCTAAAAGTACTAGTACAATTTATATAGTTTTATATATATGTATGCTTACTATTTAGCTATTATATATGAAATATAATTATATATGCATTTAAACACATGCTCTTATATACAACATGCAGCTACAAAGTTGAGATCTGTTTTCACAAAGAGCCTCCTTATCATGTCCAGGCTGGTCATGTACTTTCTCGTTCAAGCAGTTTTGCAGCCCCAGCCACATGAAGTGCCAGAAGCTGAAGCCCCGGTGTCATACTTTCATGTCATGTTGTAGTAATCTGGTTCATTTACTAGACAACTACCGTAGGCCAGACTTCTCATATCAGCTAAACACACCTATTTATTAACGTTTTAAATGGGAGCTAACAACTTCTTTTGACATTTTTTTGTAATCAGGCACCATTAACTTGTCTCCATTTATTGTTACATAGTCGGCAACATCTGGGTCCATGCTGCTGTTCACTCAGACATATCAGGCATTTTTGACACTTTGTGGAAAGACTTCTGTGAAGGCTGTCTGCGTAATGATTTTCTTCTAATTTTCCCATAATCATTTTGGTGTATCTAGTTATATCAGTTTTCTGTTAGTATAAACATACCCAACTTATGAAGAAAAAATGTTTTATTGGGTACATAATTGTGAATCTTCAATTCATGATTGATTGTCCCTGCTGTTTTCTGTGAAATAGCACATTGTAATGTACACACATGGCACAGTATAAAACAGTGAAAGTTATAAAAAAGAAAGATCAGGGATAGCATCCCTACCTTCAAAGCCATGCCTGTTCTACCTATTTGTCCCCACATTCTGAAGATCAAGCCACCTCTTCTAGAGGTCAAGCCACAATGATGTTTGGAGAATACTAGAGATCCAAACCCCAGTATATATCCACCAAACACTTATATGGATGAATGCAATACAAGTACTTACTACTTTATCTTGATTCCTGCTGCCATCTGGTAAATGACTTAAGACAGAGAATGATCGTGTATACAAAATACTTGGTTCTAAAAATACTATATATATGATGATTTGTATTATAGAGCATATCTCAAGTGATAAATGTTTCTTCTACTTAACATAGTTTTAATGCTTGCAATATCATCATGAAAATCTTTAAATTTATATACTGTCTATGAGTTCTGATAGTGGAAAGCGGAAGTGGGAGCATTAAATCTTTCTGGCAAGATTGATGTTTGTGGACACCTAGACAGCAGACAGCTATATAGTGTTCAAACATTTCCCCCAGGAATCTGGCTCTCTATTGAGTTTGACAACATCTTAATTGAGATTCACAATAATGCAGCTTAGTTACATTGTACACCAATTGATATTCTTAGTCCTGCTTCTCCTTAGGCCTACATATTTTTAAGGATTGTATAAACACAAATAATCAGAAAAATCTGAGAAAATGGCAAGAATATAGTAATGGCAATCTGTATACAACAAGTATGTTTAACATGATAATTGAATTAGTCAAGTTTGCATATATTTAGATCTTCTTGTTATAAACATATTACTACATTCTCATACAATAAACTAGATCTTTCACAAGAAACAATTTATTTCTAGAATGTTATACTTACTAAGTATCTGTGAGATTTACATTCAAGTCTAATGGGGCTTTCAGGAAAACACAGTATAAAATTATTATATATTTTAGGGTCAATTATCTAATCAGATTTTGTTATAGTTTCTTTTTTATATCTTTATTTTTTTATTTATTCAATTGTGCATGGTGTGCGTGAATTTGTGTGTGTGTGTGTGTGTGTGTGTGTGTGTGTGTGTGTGTAGAACCATGGGCAAATTTGGGAACCATCGTGGACACCTCCACCTCCTCCTTGTTTACTCTGCCCCGGGATTCACAGGCTCCTCCCCGTGGTTCACAGGCTCCACCCTACCAGGACCAGAAAGGCAGCCCTCCCCCGCTTCCACCTGGCGTCTATACGTGGGATCTAGGATCCGAACTCAGGACCTTCCGCCTGCAAGGCAGAGGCTTAACCCCTGAGCCACCTCTCCAGCCCCTTGTTATAGTTCTTAATATGACTTATTAATAGTTTTCAACTTTATAAAATATAGCTCTTTTTATTTAACAGAACAAATATTAAAAGTCAAAAGATCTTTCCCTTCTGAATTCTAATAAGTCATGAGGAAAGAATTACCCATTAACTCAATACAAAGACATATTGGTAATAATGTAATATTGTTTTAGTACTTATGTATGCAAAATACTTTTTATAAACATTTTAGAATGGATTAAGTAGAATGATTCTACTGTTGCATGTGCCTATTATTTACTAAACTGTAGAATATTGCAGTCAGTGACAAAAAAAATTTATTGCAGAGGAGTAAAAATAGTAGAAATAAAATCTTGACTGAAGATTAGGATAAAAATTTGCAGAATTAGGTCTTCTTTGATATTAAAACCCAGTGATTCTCTACCAGAATGAGTTTTACATCCAAAGAGCATTTTGATATATTTGTACTCCCATTTGGCTTTTAAGTGGAAGGTACCATGGATATCTTGCAGGTATATTCTGAGAATGCTAATATTAAGCTATTTGTTATTTGGTAGTGTGGACATACTTAATGCTTATATTCTTTCTTTCTCTTTTACACACATACACACACACACTCCTCTCCTCTTTTAATAGTCTATTTTGATTACATATGAAGGAATTTTAAAAGTCTTAATTTAAACATTTCTTATTCTTTTTGCTATAATAAATGACATTGAGAATGTGTAAGATTTATTGAAAGACCAATATTTCTCAGTGTAATTTCCCCCTCACCTTAAATTACATGAATTCCAAGGCTCAAGAGACAAACCAGGCAAAGCAGGAATTTAGATTGTAGTGATTTCCTTGGCACTGTCAACTATGAAGTTGAGCCAGCCAGTCTAAGGTGGTAAATAGTTGAAAGAGCCAAATGTTTTATGTGTTGTCCATAAATACTTTTGTATGGATATATGGCCCATAATGTTCAAAGTATTTGCTTTCTGTACTTTCTAGGAAACACACACACTCACACACACACACACACACACTATGACAACCTCTGCTCCAGATTAAGCTCTCTACTACAAGGGAAAGTGAGGAAATAGGCTAAAAGTTAGTGCAACATCAGCTTTTGTTTTGTTTGCAGAATTTCAGGACATGCTTAAGCAATTTTGAAAGTGCTCATAAAATCCTTTGAATATTGAAGGTTCTAACAATGGTAGTGAAAAGAAGATGAGAGTGGCTAATACAAGCAATTGAATATAGTTAAAACAAAACAAACAAACAACGAACAAACAAAAAAAAAACAGACAAAACCTTGGTAAGCAAGTATTTTGTGCCAGGCATGTACTGGAGAAGCAACAGCATGATTACCCATTGGCTATGATGTACATGTTTTGTTTGATATTTTAGGATTCATATTGTCTTTGTTTACTTTAAGGAAAACAGATTACAATATCTAGTTTTACACATGTAGATTTACCTTAGCAAATCTTTAGCTTTGCCATATACTTAAAAATGTTCTCTTTTGAGATCCTTCCATACTAAAAAACTTTTAAATCTCAATACAGGTTTAATCCTCGAGAATTTTCAAATGATCATGTTCTTTATCTTACTCTTCACTTTTCATGACATAACCATGCCAAATGATGTTGTTTGAATAATTTCTTGTTTGAGTAATTCCAGTGGATGCAAACAAGGATCAAAAAAGAGAAAGAGGCAATGTAATTTGAGTGGGTGGGATGTTCATTAAAGTGGGTGGACAATGGAAACAAAGCTGTCTTTGAAAAGCCTTTCTTTGATTTAGAGTAGTGTGGATTGAGTGTTCAAGGTTAAGCTCTTAATTGGACCCCACTTACCAAATCCTGCTCTTATTTCTAGTATGCTCTTAGCTCACAACAGCAGCTGTTTCTGTTCAGAAATCGGCAGCATTTTTTGCCTCATTTTCTAAATGCACTCCATCATTACTCCTGTTCAATTAACTCTTAAACTTTTCACCGTTATTTCTACTCTGCTCCTACATTTTGTTACATCTCGCTTGATCCACCATAATAATCACCAATTGTCTTGAATATTTGGACCCTTGGTTCCCATTGCTGCAGATCATTGGTCAGCATAAGAGGGATTGATGGACAACAGTTAAAATTTTGTGTGACTTTGAAATAATCTATTAATATATTATATAAGCCATTTTCTGTTTTTTTTGTGCACAAATGTGAAAATTACCCATATAAATTATTTGCATACAAACATGGGAGCCTACACGTTAAAACCTCTGATGCCATACCCAAAAGAATTACTTTCATAAGTTCTCTATTCTTTCACTGATGTAGATGTCTACCTTCTCTTCACTTATCTTTAAGTGACAAATTGTGTGCCATCATAAAGTATTTCTTTTCCAAAATAATTTTGGTAAATGGTGTCATTTATACTTCCACATAATTTCTTGAATCAGCTCATAAGTTTATATGAAACATATCTTTGGCGTTTGAAAATGATTTTGCTGACTGTAAATAAATCTTGTTGTTTGAGACTGGCACATTAGTGATGGGTTCTTGATCATCAACATGGTAGATATGGTATTTATTTGGGGGGGTTACAATTTCTCTTCAAAAAGAAAAACTTCTATAGTTCTAAGTATTCAGGTCTTCTAAAATTATTGTATTGATGCCTAAGTGTTTCATATTTTCATGCTATTCTAAATGGTGTTTTAGTAATACAAAGTACATTCTTTAATTCTTTGTACAGACCTGATCACCACATCTTTCTTACACATTTCCTGCCCAAGGAATGACAGAACCCGCAGTAGTGAAGTCTTCCCTTCAATTAAAGCAACCAAGGCAATTTCTATTCAAGTATAACCCCTTCACAATAATAGTATTTTAAAATTTTTATTTAAAACTGGAACAAGAAAAGCCCTGGCGCGTAAAGGGTGTAAGAACAACCACTAGATGGCGCCCCACATCCTGAGCATATGAGGATGTCAAAAACTAAATGAAGACTGAAACTCAATGTTGGTTACAAGGGTATTTGGCTCATAGGGACTTTCTTTTTCCTAAACCACGTTTTCTCCTTCTGTTCTTTTTAAATACATGAACTTATTTTTAAGTACATTGTTATTCATTGTCATTGGGAAGAATTTAAGAAATGTAATGCTTATATTTAGAAATGCTGCAGTGGGGAATGTTGCCATGTGCTTGATTTTAGCAGGCATAACAAGGAAGTTTAGATAACTGTAACTCTTACACCAGAATTTATCTAGGTTAAGACATAAGATGTGAACATTAAAAATAAAAACAATGTCAGGAAATATTAGAATGTGTATTATATAGGAGCTATTCTTGGTAAATGTGTTTAAGTTAAGAGGGTTCTATGCTGTAATTTAAAGGATATGAGTATTTAATCATTTCCCAATTGTTGAGTTGATAGGCTTCCTAAAACATTTTTAAAATCTTTCTGCCCAGAAAAAAGGTTTGTCAGTTTTTCTAAATTGCCTCATATTTGAAAATGTAAAATTCTAAAGTGCACATGTATTTAGACAGAAGAAAGTATTACTCAAAGGAAAAGCAGGTTGGATTTAGTTACTAACATGGGCTTTGGTGATTTGCATTCAATGTGGGCCATATTTTCTTCTGTTCAAATGCTTTAAATTCTTGAGTGGACTATACACTGAGGACAACAGTATGCGTTGTCTGTCTTTAAATGAGGTGAAAACCCTAAGAGTTATGCTGAGAGTATTAAAAAACAAGTTTCAAACTTATTTTCTATATAAATGCTTTTCAATTTTAGGTGACTCATAAAACAAGACAAGAAGGAAACTTTGAAAGAATAAACTATCATGATTATATTAAAAACTATAAAACTGTTTTATTTCTTGTGTTATAAAATATCTTCTGATAGGCACTTCATATTTGTTCCCCTTGAAGTCATATATCAAAATCCTATGAACAGAGGTGACGGCATTTGGAAGTAATTCGATTAGGTCATGCGTTGTGGTTCTTCTGACAGAATAAATGTCCTTATGAAAAAGAAGTAATAACCAGCAGAAAGACCTTCATCAGAACTCAATAGTAATGGTGCCTTGAACACGGCCTTTTATGAACATGGACTGTTCATGAACTGGCAGATTCTTGTTTAAGCTATATACAATCTTTTGATACTCAGTGATTACAGCCTGAAGTGACTAAGATGCTCACTACATAATCAGCCAAAATGTGCTAGAGGTTGAACTTCATGAGTTCCACCTGATACCTGTGGTCACTATTGAAGCTAAGTGTTTACTGAAAAGATACATGGATGAAAAAATGGAGAGGGAAGCCCTGAAGTAGGAAATGGGACTTTCAGTGTCCTCCAGTAATAGAGATGGTGATCTAATAGAAAGTCAGAAGAAAAAAAATATTTTAGAAGTGTAGCACTCTCACATTCTTTCCATGCAATGTGAATCCAATCTTGTGTGCACGTGTCTACTTTCCTCAACAATTGACTCCCTCACTGTGTCATGCATCAGTCCCTGCACGTGAAACAGCTCACACTGTCTCTCATATCTCCCTGACCTCTCCTATGACCTATGACCTTGATTTCTTTCTCGGTTATGCACAGGGCTCTTCATGTTATCACCAACTTATGCAACACAATTTTACAGAACATTCAACAATTTCCCTTGTGCACTTCAGTCAGTCTTTTCAAAGGATTAGAAACGAAATGTAAAAATTGTTTCACAAATTAAACCACATTCTTCTACAATCTGTCACTGCAGTATGTCCTGGAAAGAAAATACACTTAGGGATGGAGAGGTGACTCAAGTGTTAAGACTGCTTCACAAGCAGTCCCAAGTCCCAGACTAAAGTGTAAAACCCTGTACTTCCAGTCCTGATGGGTGGAGCTTGGCAAATTCCAGGCTGAAGCAAAAAGGAAGTAGGAGCAATCCAGAATGAAGTTTGAAGTTACACTTGGTTCTCCACAGGGACCCACAGTGCCCTCTGATACAAACACACATACACACACACACACACACACACACACACACACACACACACATACACACAAATTAAAATAAAGAAGACTCAAGCACACTTGAGCTTAATATGGAATCAATTATTTGATTACTAATCTCCATATTCAAGGAAAAATATGATGACTTTATAATAAGTTATAAACTCATGGCAAAACTGAATAGAATATTGTTATCTGTTCTGACATTTCCCTAATACCAATATGTGCAAAATGATGACTATCACTAGGAATTGGAAAACCAAAAATTAGTCTGTCCTGATTTTGAGCACAAAGAAAATCCAATTGGAAGGAGTAGAGTCTCAGCCTTTCTATCTGTCTCCTTTGAGTTCCTGGCTGCCAAGAGGTAAGCAGATTAGTTATAATTTCAACTTTATATTGTACTGTGCTCTATGAGGCCAGATGACATAGAGAGAATAAAACCTCACTCATGAACCTGGCTACATTATGAAATTCATGATAAGGATGGAAAGTTGATGAATGCAACTTTAAGTGCTTACTCTAAACCATTTCTACCTTTTATGATTAATGTGTTTTTTTCTTGCTCATCATTTATATCATATCAGCCCAGAGTGGATAAATAAACAAGTGTTGACATTTTTGCTGCACGTAGAATTCCTTAAAAATATTGTTTAAGGACTTCTACGTGCATTAAAAATGTCAACATTTGTTTATCCACTCTGGGCTGGTATGATATAAAGGAAATAAAAAAAATTAATACTTGTTTTAAATCTCCCTTCTAAAGAACTAATTCTAGCCCTTTCCCCACCTGCACCAGAATTGCGCAATCTAGCCAGGACACAATGCGCCCTAGGTAAGCACTGCCTGCTCCCCCCCAAACCCCAAACCCCAGGTAACCACTAGTCCCAGCTCCTCCCATCAGCCAGTCAGAGCAGGCATGGCTCCAGGCCAACTAATTCAGTTCAGTCAAAAACACACAGAAATTGAAGGAAGGTCTTAAGAGATAAAACGACAATGCTCAAGTCAAAGTGCAAATCCATGAGAAACAAAACCCAAGAAAAGATATTTCCCACTGAAGGAATTAACCCCATAATGATAGACTCCAACCAGAACAAATCCATGGAAAATAGCCAAGAAAGCCTGACCCAAGATAACAACTTTTAAAACATGATCATTACCATGATCAATATTATGAAAGAGGAAATTCGGGAGGAATTAAATAACTGCGTCAACCACTTTGAAGAGGAACACAACAAAAACTTGGAGGAGTTGAGAAAAACATTTCAAGAAACAAAAATAGGCATAGAGCAGTTAAAACAGACTCAGCAGAGTTTAAAACTGAACTAAAAGACAAGTTATCTTCAACCCAGAACTCAACAGAGAGTCTTATCAGCAGAACTAATGAATCAGAAAATAGAATTTCAGACCTTGAAGACAAAGCGGGAGTATTAACCAGCTCAGTGGAAGAGTTGTTAAAGCCAAAAAGATACTTGAGAGAAATATTCAAGAGTTATGGGACACCCTAAAGAAGCCTAACATGCGTATTCATGGAATACCACAGCAAGAATCGCAAAATACCACAACTGAGGAAATTTTTCAAACTGTCATCAAGGAAAATTTTCCTCATCTAAAAAAAGAGAGGCCCATCCATATACAAGAGACATTCTGCACGCCAAACAGATGTGACCAAAATAGAAACTTGCCACAGCAAATAACAGTTAAAACACTCCACATTAAAGACAAAGAAATGGTGCTGAGAGCTACAAGGGGAAAAAAAGAGCCACTTTTAAAGGTAAACCTATTAAAATAACAAATGACTTCTCAATGGAAACAGTAAAAGCAAGAAGAGCTTGGACAGACGTACTTCAAGTATTGAATGAGCAGAAATACAAACCCAGGCTGATATACCCCATAAAACTATCTGTCATGATCAAGAGAGAAAGAAAAATTTTCCAGCACAAAGACAACTTGAAGGGATACATGTCCACCAAACCAGCCTTCAAAAAATGCTAGAAATGATACTCAAGCTTGAAGAAAAAAACAAGCATATCCAGGAGGACAGAAGGGAAGTATAATACCACCAAAACCTAAATGTGAAACAATACACTTACAAAAGCCACTAAACATAATAAATTTCTGGAATTAAAAATAATTTCTCCATTTTAACATTAAATGTTAATGGAATTAACTCACCGATCAAGAGACACAGATTACAAACTTGGATTAAAAATCACAACCCATCAATATGCTGCCTGCGGGAAACCCATCTCACCACAAAAGATAGGCACATCTTAAAACAAAAGGCTGGTCCAAAATTCTGCAAGCTAATGGAACCAGGAAACAGGCAGGGACAGCCATTGTGTTATCGGACAAAGTGGACTTCAAACCAAAAAAAATCATGAGACACAGATGGATACTACATTTTAGTCACAGGTAAAATTCACCAGGAAGACTTCACAATACTGAACATATATGCAACAAATACGGCCCCCTCTCATATTCATTAAGCAAACCCTACAACATCTAAAGTGAGAAATCAACCCCAAAATGATAATTCTTGGGGATTTCAACACCGCCCTCTTAACATGGGATAGATCAACAGGTCAAAAGCTTAACAGAGACACTTTGGAGCTTAACCAAACCCTTACTGAAATGGACCTTACAGATCTCTATCGAACTTTTCACCCACGCACCAAAGAATACACATTTTTCTCAGCAGCACATGGAATGTTCTCCAAAATAGATCACATATTGGGCCACAAAACAAATCTCCACATATACAGGAAAGTTGAAATTCTACCCGTACCCTATCAGACCACCATGGTCTAAAGCTGGACATTCACAACACAACAAACAACAGAAAATATACTAACTCCTGGAAACTTAACACTATGATGTTGAATGAGAATTGGATTCAGGAAGAAATTAAAAAGGAAATTCAAGATTTCCTGAAAGTGAACGGTAATGAAAATACAACTTACCAAAATCTCTGGGACACAATGAAAGCTGTTCTAAGAGGTAAGTTCATAGCTCTTAATACCTACATCAAAAAAAAAGGAAACATCAGAAATAAATAACCTAACAATGCAGTTTAAAGCTTTAGAGAAACTAGAGTAATCTGATCCCAAAAGCAGTAGAAGAGAGGAGATAAGCAAAATAAGGGGAGAAATATCTGAAATCGAGATTAGGAAAACTATACAGAAAATCAACCAGTCAAAAAGCTGGCTCTTTGAAAAAATCAATTAGATTGATACATCCCTAGCTAAATTAACCAAAAGCAAGAGAGAGAAAACCCAAATTAACAAAATTAGAAATGAAAATGGAGCTATCACTACTGATACCCAAGAAATCCAGAGAATTATAACATCATATTTCAAAAACTTATACTCTGTGAAATTTGACAACACAAAAAGACATGGATGAATTCCTAAGTAAACACAACTTACCTAAATTGAATCAGGAAGTTGTGAATTATTTAAATAGTCATAGAACATATGAGGAATCGATGAAATAATCTCAAATCTTCCCACCCAAAAATGTCCTGGACCAGATGGATTTAGCACAAAGCTCTACCAGATATTTAAGGAGCTAATAATACCAATACTCCTTAAACTGTTCCATCAAATAGCAAAGGAAGGAACATTACCAAATTCCTTCTATGAACCTAATATCATTTTAATCCCAAAACCTAATAAAGTTTCATTTAAAAAAGCAAACTATAGGCCGATCTCTCTGATGAACACAGACGCAAAGATTCTCAACAAAGTCTTGGCAAATCGGATTCAAAAACATATCAAAAAGATCATTCACAGGGACCAAGTAGGCTTCATCCCCGGCACACAAGGTTGGTTCAACATATGCAAATCAATAAATGTAATTCATCATGTAAACCAGTCCAAAGTTCAAGACCACATGATACTCTCGATAGATGCAAAAACGCTTTTGACAAGAGCCAACAGTCTTTCATGATCAAAACGCTAGAGACAGTAGGAATGGAAGGAACCTTTATCAATATAATAAAAGCTGTATACAACAAGCCCACAGCAAGGATTATGCTCAATGGGGAACAATTGGAAGCATTCCCACTTCAATCAGGAGCTAGAGAAGGCTGTCCACTGTCTCCACTTCTATTTAATATTGTACTTGAAGTCTTAGCTGAAACCGTAAGACAAGAAAGGGACATAAGAGGGTTTCAAATCGGCAAAGAAGAAGTCAAGCTATCCCTATTTGCAGATGACATGATCTTATACCTGAGTGATCCCAAAAACTCCACCAGGAAGCTCCTGGAAATAATTGAGAAGTTCAGCAGGGTGGCAAGATACAAAATAAATGTACAAAAATCAGTGGCTTTCCTATATGCCCAGAATGAAAGAAGTGAAAAAGCCTTGAGAGAAACAATCCCATTTACTATAGCCCCTAAGAAAATGAAATACCTCAGTATAAACCTAACCAAGGAAGTAAGAGAGCTTTACAATGAAACCTTAAAACCCTAAAGAAACAAATTCCAGAAGACCCCAGAAGGTGGAAAGTCCTCCCATGTTCTTGGATTGGCAGAATCAACACCGTAAAAAATTTACCTCAATAGCACAAGTACGACCATGTTCATAACATCACTGTTTACAATAGCAAAGTCATGGAATCAAGCCAAACGTGTGGATAAGGAAAATGTGGTACATTTTTATAATGGAATACTACTCAGCCATCAAAAATGATGAATTAATGAAATTTGCCAAGAAATGGATGGAATTAAAAATCATTATATTGAGTGAAGTATTCCAGAAAATTAATCATTGTATGTACTCCCTAATAGGTGGAGCTGAGTACCAAACCCATTTAAAGACACTCAAAGATAAATCTCTGTAATACCTACAGTAATCGCAAAGATTATAAACAGGAGAGATGGGGAAGGAGGGCCCCACCAGAAATAAGGAAAGAGGGGATCATGTTACAGTAGAGAAAATAGGCAATTATCAAGGACTGCAAGTAAGTAATGAGACATCTGGTTAAGTTCACAGACTTTCCTTCCTGATTATTTACAACTGATGGGGTATGATCTTACCAGAAGGGGAGGACGTATAGTCTGGCAGATAGAAAATAACCATTTCGCAGATGGGTGATTGACCCCTCCCTCACTGCGGTTTCCTACTTTTATTACATCTACCTTTGAATATACTCTTATAACAAAACTCTAATTTAACAGGTTTTTATCTCCAGACAGGGGGTGACATCCAATACCCATCAGAGTGGAGCCAAGGGCATTGCAGGAGCAGTAAAACTGAAAAAAAAATCAACAAACCATAATTCAGAACATCAGAGACTCTATATCAACCACCTAGAACTAGGCCAGCCTAATCTCTCCCCATCCTGAAGCTCAGGGAAATTTGCAGAAGAGGGGTTGGTAAGATTGTAAGAGCCTAAAGATGGGGAAGAGCGATGATATGCAAGATACTCCACACAAGTTTGGGCCAAAGCAATCATAATCAGACTTTGCATGACCTGTGCAATGGCCAACACATTATTGACCTCTCAAAGTCTAGCACGGACTAAATGTATTAGGATCCTTAGAAGCTAGGGATTAACAGCCACAGTAGTATTCCTATACTTAAGGAAAACACAAGAAAGAGTTCTAGGAAATGCCACTGAGTCCTTACACCTCATCAGAGAAGAGGACCCAGAGGAAAGTTTGACATACTCATTAAAGGATGCTCCAGGGATGGGCGGGAGGAGACACTCACTGGGAGATAGGGAGGGAAGGGGGGAAAGGAAGGAGAAAAGGAGGAAAGGAGCAAGGAGGTCCATCCAGGAAGGGGTGGAGTGAGGGAGGATACCGGGGTACCTATCAAGTTTGTATGAGCGGAAATAAAAAAAAATAAAAATAAATAAATAAATAATTAAAGAACTAATTCTATGATTGTGAACCATAGTTTTGGAGAACCTAGGTTGCCCAGTAACTGGCAGAGGCCAAAGATGTTTCTTGAACTCCTACTACTCTTAGACTGTTGACATTACAGAACTAGGTGTCAACTTCCCATTTTTTTCTGGTGCTAAGCATGAAGTGCAGGGCCTTGTGCGTATGAGACTGAAACTCTGTGAACTCATTCATATTCCCAGTGTGTGTTCGGATTTATCAGTGTTCTTCCGTGAAGCTTTGCTTTATTTTCAAAGGTGCTCGCCTTACTGTAAAGTATCTCTTATGCTTAGAACATACTTGCATTGGAGACACCTAAATGTCTACTCTGACTACATTAGCATTTCAAAATCCTGTTAAAATAGTTCTTTGTCAAGATTCCCAGATATGTTCTATATATTTTAGCAATTCAGAAGTTGATCTGTGACCAAAAGTGAACTTTTATCCAGGTTTTTTGATGTTCATTTTCTGTATGCTTCCTCTTCTCAGAATTTTGATACCAAATTTTCATAACCCCTTGCAACCCATTCACAGACTTGGTTTCTTTTGATATTCTCTCTTTTTGGCCCTATTTCTTGGAATAACCACTAGAAACTTTTCTTAAAGAGATTATCAAATGAACATACACACATTCTTTTTCTGTGTGTTTTATGTTCCCAAGACATGAAAAGAATTGTTAACTCATATTTTACTCTGCTGTTGTAAATTCTTACAGTAGAAAGTTAAGTTTAATTTTTATTTAATATGTTATACTAGAACAAACTTTTGTGAGGGAATCTAATTTGTATAATTTAAATCATGAATTTATTATGTATTTTTTCATTAACTATTTATTAATGTTTTCAACAAATATGAATGTGCTGCTTATTAATGACACTCAGGATACATACAGATGTCAAAGAGAAGCTATGGATTATGCCTTCATGATGAGGAAGTATTCATTTAAAAAAGTTATGCAGAAATATGTTTAATTAAAGGTCTATAAATGAAAATAAATTAAAATAACATTTGCCATACGTTAAAAAAACAAGTTGACCCCCCCAAGCAGTATGTATGTAAATTAATCAGCTCCTTCGATTTAGTGCAAAATTGCATTCGTCTATAACCATTGAGGTATCGATCACATAAGTGAAAGTGGAAAAGCATGTTTGTCACAACTAATAAGCAGACTTTTATATTAACTTTCTTAGAGTCATTTCTATATTTGTACTGAGAGATTTGAATGTAAAAGAAGAAAATGAGAATTATTCACCTGAAATAGCGGACCTTCTACATTGATGGAGCTTTACTTATGGAAGAAAGCAAGTGAGGGGTGAAGTTCTGCCTTTGTGGACCAAATGGCACCTGAGAGTCCCTGATTTCACAAAAGTTTACAGGGGAGGAAATAGAGTCTCTACTAAAAATATTTTGGCATAGATGTTTCCTCTTTTTTAAGTTTCTGTCATTCATTAGTGTAGAGAATTTTATTTATGAAGATTATAAGCATTTCCCAGAACTGAATCAAAAGTCATTTTTTTTCACAACCTCCTCGGTCACTAGTCACAAAAACTAGAAACAATGCAAGGTTCATATGAAGGTCAACAGATCATTTATTTAATTTACTGACTGAAATTCAGCATTTGACAAATATTTGGATTTTGTTCCATTTTAACATTAAAAGGGAGCTACTGTTCATTTAATTACAGTTCAGCTCTCAAATGAATGGACATCATTGACCTTTTTTCCTAAGAGATGAACACTGCCTAGCAGAACATAACAGAACAATTCTATGAGTCTTCCTCACAATGGAAAACCCTAACAGTTACCCAGGACAGAAAGGGTACGTATATGTGGCTGAAGAAGTGGTAAATGCAATATAAGTTTAAAGAATGAAAATGGAGAATAATTTGTGATGCTTGGCAATCTTAAGAAGCTATGCTGAGAGCCAGAAGAGAACAACGTACCAGCAGAAGACACACTATTGGTGAAGGAAGATGAAAGCTTGTATTCTCCTTGTTGACATGAAGGAAAATTTGTGGCATCTCTTACTGCTCAGTATTGCTTGTAGGCTAAGAAAGGAGCCTCCCTTTAAGCATCTCACAGAGCCAAATATAAGAAAACAGCACATGTTACACACGTGTATAAGCTGCACCAGAGATGTGCTTCTTTGAGCTTGTGTCCTTTTGTAAGTTTTTCTTCACATCTGAGCTATCAGTCAAACAAATGTTTGTATTATGCAATCCACTAATCACGGATGGATGAGTGTATTTGTATTCCTGACTATTAGCATTATTTCACCTATAAGATGCAATAGGGAATCACCAGATCTTTCCAAAACCTTCACATACACTGCAAAATTTGCTAACAGATATTTACCACATTGTATGTGTGTGTGTGTGTGTGTGTGTGTGTGTGTGTGTATGTATGTGTGTGTTGTGTATAAAGCAAATTGTCCCAAATATCACAGAATCTTTGCTTTATATTCTTTATGTCATTTTATCATGGACTGCATCCAAACAGCAATATTTTACTTTTAATTTAATTTATTTGTAAGACTAACAAAATTTAGGGGCTGGAGAGGTGGCTCAGGGGTTAAGCCTCTGCCTTGCAGGTGGAAGGTCCTGAGTTCAGATTCTAGACCCCATGTATAGATGCCGGGCGGAAGCGGGGGCGGCCTGCGCTTTTGGTCCTGGTAGGGCGGAGCCTGTGAATCCCGGGGCAGAGTAAACAAGGAGGAGGTGGAGGCGGTCCATGGTGGTTCCCGAATTCGTCCATGGTTCTACACACATGTACACACACACACACACATACATACACACACACGCACACAATTGAATAAATAATAAAAAAATTTTAAAAAGACTAACAAAATTTATTTGTAAAATATACATTTACACACATATGCATGCGTGCACGCAAACACACTCACACACACATACACACACTCCTTAATGGCAAAAATTTTAAAGTCATGTTAAGTTCAAGACAGTAAAAAAGTAAATATTTCCACTTTGGCTACCATTTCTCAGCTCCCATCCACTTTAATTGCTGGTATTATTAATATTCCCTCAGAGAAAGTCTGTGCACATGCAAATATCACTTTGCTGCCAAAATAATGACATCATATACAAGTTTATTCTTCATTAGCAAAGCAACTTGAAATTAGTCTTATATCACTACATGAAGAACAGCCTCATGCATTTTCATGGTGGCATAACGTTTTCTAGTATATCATGGTAGTTATCATTTTTACAATGGTTTCATATTGATATTTTGCAGGATTTTTCATCTGGGTACTATATGATGTCATTTTTATTTTGTTCCCAATCTGTCCTAAAGAGTATGTTGCATAATAATTAAAGCTATTCTGTCCTGGAAGAAGATTCGCAGGTCTCAAAAAGTTTTTGAAACTAACAAGATGGATGACTTGCACCCCTCTCCAGGCAAAGAAAAAGAGTAAATCGTTGTTCAAGAAGAAGACTGTGGCCAACAGTAAGTCCGAAGGACTAGGATCTAGGAGCTTATAATACAGTTTCTCTTAATCTCACCCATGCTGGGTTGGGCTTTCTGGTGATGTAGTGCCTTTGAATTATCTCTGCTCTTTTAAGTAATTCTCAACCTGACTCATCTAAATATGTCAATAAACTTATCATATTGTAATGTTGAACCATGGCATAATGTTTACTTATATATCTATTTCATGTATGAACATAGCTGTCAAATAAGTTTAACATGTTTAATATCCACAGATGCTATGACTGGTTCATTTATATTCTCTACTCCCATAACTTTCCTAAGATTCTTGAATTGTCATTTATGATATCTCTCAAAAGTATATCTTCTCTATCAGCCTCATATCCAGGCTTTTTCTGTTTGTATGAATGTTTTCTGAATGTCAGCTCTGAAGTGCTGATTAAATGTTATCTTATTATGTTTTCTTATCTTCTCTCACAACAGGAATAATTACCAACACCTCAGAATGTCCTGAGTCTAACTGAAAGGCATATAGCTGCTTGCTGACAGTTGCTCGATTAAATGTTAAATCGTGGAAAAATGAGAATAAATTTAACTACTTGAATTTAGTTTAGATCATGTCTTAATGTGACTTTAATGTTTGTGCTATTGTCATTTTTTGTATTTAAGGAAAGATTAATAACTGAGGTTTCATGTTTCCTTTGTGACAGTTGAATGGGTGAGTGCCCCTGTCTTTATAATGCATCCTGTAAACATTTGTTTTGATCACTTGTTCTTCCTAGAGGCTATACTGACATCCATGCTTCATTCTGTATGTAGGAAAAAGAGCATGGCTTCTAACATATTATACCCCAGTAATAATTCAAACAGCAAGTAAACCAAGAAAAAGAATTATTTTAGCTGCTAATGAATAAAAAAGGTTATATTCTCTCCTACAACAATTCTTCCTACAGCAATTATAATATTTACAAACCTCTAAGCAGCCAGGCACTCAGTTATCAAAATATTCATATTCAAATTTTGCCTACTGAATTATATGAAAGACAGGAATGATACGAATAAAACAAGATGGAATATATAGGTATCACAATAGAAAATTTGCTTAGTTTTTTAACCTTTAAATTAACTATTTTGGTCTCCCTTTTTAAAGTTTTTTTTTTGTCTTTTAGGGTCTTATACATGAGTATAGTAAATTTATGATATTTTCATACCTTAAACTCTGTTTCTATCTTCCTATCATTTTCTAATCACAACCCATCTACTTTCATAGCAGTCTCCCTCCTATTTTCATGTCTTTTCACTGTATTTCGCCTGGTTGCTTTTGATGGCATATGCCTAAATAGTTGTTGGAGCATGAGTTATAGATCAGTGGATATACTAGATTGATAGAAAGATACAGGTATCAACTTGACAATTTGATCACTTGAGCTCTTAACTCAGTTGTGAAAATTAGTAATTGTGCTAAGTCCCAAGCAAGCCTATAGATTATCTGATTGTTGGGGAGGGCTCAGCTCATGAGGAATTGTACATTTCCCTGGGCCAAAGAATAAAATGGAGGGAGGTGATTTTGGGAATCAGCATCCTTTCATATACTTGGCCAGATATACTCTTCTGGTAAATGAAGATTGTCCTTCTCTTATTAGTTATGTGTATATGATGTATCCACTTTTCCTGGCCTCTGGTGTTGGTAATGATCTCTCCTGCCAAACTGTACTAAGTGACGTGACCTCACAATTGTAAGCAAGAATTGAAACCCCTTATTTCATCTTAAGCTATTTGCATGAACTTATCAGCAGCATGCAGAGTAACTGCAACAACCATTGATTAATGCATCTCCCCTTCCACCCTCTTCATTGACATTAACACTTATCAGTCTTCCAGGGAGATATGGGGCCTTTAGAGATCTTTCTTCTTTCGTGGTGAAATATTGATAGGTCGAAGCTCATGTAGGGCTTGTGGAATACACATAGCTGCAATGAGTCTATGGATGCAATAGTCCTGTGATGTTCAAAAGATAATGTCTGGCTATGCCCCTGTCACCCCTCACCCCATTCCCCCCAAAAACCTCTTACAATCTTACTGCTCCCTCTTCTCAGATGTTCTCTTAACCTTGGGGTGGGGGTGGGGTGATTTAGATGTCCTGCTCAGAACCAAGTCATCCACAGTCACTAGTCACTTATTTTCTGAAATTTGGCCAGTTTTGATTTTCTTTGGAATAAACACCTTCCATTGCAAAAGGAAGCTTCTATATTGAGTGCTGAGGTGTCCCTTCAATCTATGGTTATAGTGACAGAGAAGTTTGAAGTGTCTATGTAGCTAAAGCTTAATAGCTTATACCCTGTCCCCCCTTACTCCTATGTCCTCATCTATAATAGGTTCTTATTCTGGTTTACAGTACCAGAAATGTAATCTCTGCTAAAAAGTGGGCTTTAAATCTTATCAGAAAGTTTTCTGTTATCCCTATAAAGGCAGGATAGTTGAATGTAGCTACCAGCTAGGATTCAAAAGAGAGAAATAAGACAATTTGCATTAACCTATCTATCTATCATTGATCCATCCAACATTTGTAAAAATAATTAAGAGCCATGGATTTGTTTACAAAATTATGAGGCACATCTCTGTTAGTAAGGAGGAAGTCCATAGGGGCAGTAAGCAAGGGAAGTCAACAGGAATGACTGCATTACCATAGATGTGCAGACTTGTGCTAGCATAGGCACCCCCAAAAAAGTCCCGTGGAAAACACTTGCAGAGAGATATGAGAGTATGAGGGACATGGTTGGATTGGTGAGCTAAAGGGAGGGTGATACAGGAGGGATATGGGAAAGGAGGAAGTGGGGGCAATGACCTAAATTCAGTCTGTTTATATATGAAAATCACAAAATAATAAAAAATTGAATCCTAATAAATATTATGTGTCATCCAATTATTACTCTTTTCATTATTATTTACAATGCCTTAGCAGTTAAATCTGTATTATATTGTTTAAATTGTGTTCTATAAAACTTTGTATTGCTTAAAGTATTACTATAAAGTGGGACTTCAAAATACTTATTAGCATATTTTTAATTCGAATTTCTGCTGAAATATACATGACTTCAAACATATTTCACTTTATAATAATTAAGAACTCAAAGCCTCACATAACTTGATCAAGTAATATACAAACTTTGAGAAATTTATGGAGACATTTTTCTATAGACAATGTAAGATCAAAGTATAGATTTGTGTTACAGAATCTATGTAAAAATTTATACTGTATATATGGTTTTGCTGAGTTTTCAATGATGTCTGGAATGTTAATGATGTTTAAATATTGTCTTGATTTTATTTTTCTTAAATTCAATTTCCCAGGTGACCACACAAATCACTCTTGCTGTTATCTTTACCTATCTTGCTCCTGTCCATTCTTATCAAACCTGATAGATTAAACCCCTACATCTTCTCTTAATATTTTCTACTTGCAGTTTGGCAGTGAAGCATGTATGAAGAGAATCACACATTATCTAGTATCACTTTCATCTCAGGACTATAATGGTTAAGGGTTCCTAAAGTCTACACAGATATGAAGTATTTGTTCTGGCAAGCCAGTCTCCCATATTAAAATATGTGCAATGGCACTTACTGTTCTTTTTCTTCAAACTTCCAAAAGATGGTTTTCCATTCCTTTCAACTGAAGAATTTATTTACTATTTCTCTGTTAATAGCACAGGTTGCCTCCTCCTTTCCTGTAAGAATCTGGTCAATGTCTTTTTAAAAATTTTTTTATTATTATTTATTCAACTGTGCACATGTGCGTGTGTATGTGCGTGTGTAGAACCACGGACGAATTCGCAAACCACCATGGACGCCTCCACCTCCTTCTGCCCCAGGATTAACAGGCTCCGCCCTATCAGGACCAGAAGCGCGGGCTGCCCCTGCTTCCGCCTGGCGTCTATACGTGGGATCTGGGATCCGAACTCAGGACCTTCCGCTTGCAAGGCGGAGGCTTAACCCCTGAGCCACCTCTCCAGCCCCGTCAATGTCTTTAAAAAAAAACAAAAAAACTTTGACTTTATTTTCAGTGCTAACTCCCATAAGTTTTGTCCCAAGGTAGCTCCACTTTGTTTTAATCTCTACTCATGTGGACCATGGTGCACTGGTGGAGTTCAGAATCCACCTTATGGGCTTCTGGGAATTGAACTTAGTTCACCAGGCTTGGAATCAGGTGCCTTATCCACTGAGCTATCTAGCTGTCCCTGTTTTATAAGCAACATAAAAAGTAACTGCAATATCATGTCATTTATCTCCAATTTTAACTGAAAATGTTAGCATACATCAAACACACACACACACATACACACACATACACAATCTCACTTACCTAATACATTTCCAATGTTGTGGAAATCATATCTGTTGAGTATGAGAAGATATAGCACAACCCACCATATAGGTGGATTGCTAGAATTTCTATGACCCCCCTCCCCATTAAAGAGACAGTTATCTGCCAAGTGGGTACATTCAAGTGTTGATTTTGCTAATCAAAATTTTCACCATGAGCAGCATGTGAATAAAAATTACCAGCACTATTTCTGGGTCTTGTTCATAAACTGTGATCCTGATTCTTTTTAGTTTTCTATTAATGATTGGGAGATTACAACAGTTACAAAAGCTGTCTATGGCCATCAGAGGAAGATGCATGTTGAGAATGACAGGGCACCTACTCATGCCTTAGTATTTACCTATGTTGTAAAAGGGAGTTCAAATTCTTGTTATTAAGGCTACTATTTTTTTTATTACTTTGGGGTAACATTTTAATCCATAATCTTAACAAAATTCTAAATTTTTTGTGCTTATGTCTCACAACTGTTTTATTTTGTCTTTTGAAATTAATTGTTTTTTTCTTCTCATCATCATTATGTTTGTTTTGCCAAACCTGCCAACCTAGAAGAAATGTGATCAGCATTTACTCTTTATGTCTCCCCCTTTGGCTTGACAAAAACGGTTTTTATTGGTGATGACAAGTTTGATATATAGCTTTGATTATCCCTTAGCCTCATTTTCCCTTACCTTCTATTTTCCTGGTATCTTTTTTTCTTTTTATATTATTTTTTGCCTAGTTATACAAGCTCAATAGGTACCCTCTTCTTCCCCCTCCTTTTCTCCCCACTCTTCCTTCCATTTTTCCCCCAATTCCTCTTCCTTCCCTCCTCTTCTCTTGCGCTTCCTGCCCGCTCACTCCCATCCTCCAGAACTGAATTTCCCCCTCAATTGTCTATACCAGTGAGGGTTCAGGACTTAGTGGCATAACTTAGGACCCTTCTTGGGCTGCCCGCTAGTATGGGAACTCTATTATGTCTGTTTAACCTCTTACATTTAAAGATCCTGGTACTCTTTTTTTTAAAAAAATGATTATTCTTCTAGTCATTTGGTAGATATTTTTTATTTCTCTGTGCTTTTTTATACCATATAATTTATGTACTGTGGAGCTTAAAGTACTAGCTGTACATTGACTAAGAGACCCACAACTTTCCCTACAGATTAGGTAAATTTTAAGCAGTTTATTGATGACACTGGGTCCTGAATACCATTTTCTTAGAGCAATTAATTAGAAAACATTCCTTTTGCACATTTGAGCTATAAACTTTTCACAAATTTGTTGGTCAGATTTACAAGGCATCACTATCTTTGTAAATGACCCAAGAGTTACCCCTTCCTAATGTAAACATCAAGAAACTTAGAGTACCAGGTCCTAGTCTCCAAGGGAATGAAGTAGCTTAAATTCTCTTGCTCACTCAGAGGATAAAACTGATGTTTGACAAAAAACACACAAAGTTCACTTTTACGTTATGCAAAAATAGTCAACTAGATTGGCCTCTCATTGTTCTTTTATTCCAGATCTCAAAAGGCCTACTGGACCACTGTTCTGCTATTGGGATGCTTTGCCTTAAGCATGGAAACTATCTCCCTCCCAACCCCACTCATGCCATTCAGTGAGTAGCATGCCTCAGCTCCAGTGATCCCTTGCTGCTCAGGTGGTAGCAGATCAATCTGTCAATAGAGCACTACAAGAATCACACTATTCAACAAAGGACAACCATATCATGCAAGCAAAAGATAACTAACCCTTCTTTTATTGGGTCTCATTTATTCCCCAGAGACAGTTACTCCAGCTTAATACTCTCAATTTCTTACCTACACCCTACTGGCCTTAACTCACCATCAGAGCTGATCAAGCAGAAATAGAATATCAGATATGGAAGACAAACCAGTAGAGCAGGATTGTTCAATTAAAGAAGCTGAATTTTTAAAAAAATGAAAGAAACATTGAAGAGCTATGGGACACATGAGGAAGCCAAAGCTGCACATTCATGGAATATTAGAACAAGAAACCCAAGAAAACACTCTAGCACATATCTTCCAAACAATCATGAATAAGGACTTTTCGAACCTAAGGAAAGAGAGTACTATCCATGTACAATATACATACCACACACCAATCTGATATAACCAAAATAGAAACACACAGAAGGCAAAAATTTGCAAAACCACTGTAGGCATAACATGAAGAGAATGCGCTGAGTACTTCATGAGAGAAAAATGAAGTCATTTTTAAAGACTATGGAAACAGTAAAAACCAGAAGAGATTAGAGACGTATAATTCAAATCATGAATTAGTGTCAACCCAGCTTGCTATATCCAGCCAAATCATCAGTCATGTTTGAAGGTGAAAGGAAGATATTCCATAACAAAAATAACAAAAATAAAGACCTAGTTGACTACCACCCCAGATTTTCAGAAGATACTAAGAGAAATACTCAAGACTGAAGAAATAGAAAAGAAAAATAACCAAGCAGAGAATCACCAACATCAAAATCATCAAATTGAAAAATTAACAGGAATCAACAAAAGTTCTCAACTACAGCCTTAAAACTAAGTGAAAACAACTTGTCAACCAAGAGACATAGACTAATAGCATCAATTTACTGCCTCCAGGAAACATACCTCACTTTGAAAGATAGGCACTATCTCTAGAGGATGATCACAGATACTACAAGCACAAGCAACTAGGAAACAAGCAAATATACCCATCCCAATATTTAGCAAAATAGACTTCAAATCAAAATAAATAAAAAAGACACAGAAGAATACTTTATACTTATTAAAGGAATAATCCATCTAGAATTCAAAATTCTAAAATACATATTTCAAACATATTCATTAAACAAGTACTACAACTAAAACAAGCAACAAATCAACCAAAACACTATAATCAGGGATTTCAATACCTACTCTTACTGATATGCAGGTCAACAGGTCAAAAACTGAAAAAAGAAAAAATGGAAATAAACTCAAACCACAAACCAATGGACCTGACTAACATCTACCAAACATTCCATCTTAACACCATGGAAATTTCTTCAAAATAATCCAAATAATAGTTTACAAAGCAAGCCTGAAAAGTGCAAAAAAATTGGAAATCAAAACCTGTATTCTACCTGGCATCATGGAATAAAGCTAGATCTACATAGCAAAGTAAACAGCAGAAGGTATACAAATTCATGGAAGCTAAACTAGGCTCTGGGTCATCAGCAGACTACAGCACATTGGAGTTACTTTTGGGTTCCATCTGCTGCAGGGTGCTTTCATATCTCTGGGACAGCAGCATGCTTTGGCAAATCAGATTTCCTCTCTCTCTCTGGGAACCAGTGCAAGGCAACCTTAACCAAACTCCCCATCAGTCAAACAATAATAAACCTCCAAGATTTTAACAGAGTACATAGGCACCAAAAGTCAGGGACCAGAGCACCAACACCTTGTTACTGAGAACCCTAAACCACTTTCCTTAGAACATAAAGGAATCTTCATCTCTAACCCCAAGATAACTAAACTTTTTACTTTTTTACTCATCACAGTGGATTTTACCTCTGTTCAGACATCCAAAACCCCATATAACTACCCCTTAGGGCATTAACTATTCACCTTCATAAACCTGGAAGGAACTAATAGCTGCCATAGTACTCTAAGGTCTGACTCCTGACTACTAAAACCACTGTATTTCATATTATAAAATGGATCTAATGCTTAACCCAAGACACATATAACAACCCTTGAAACTCAATCCCAAACAGCCAGGCAAATCTAGACTAAACTCTGCTACCCTCAGAACCAGAGTGGATACTTCAGACTTTTTTTTTATAGCATATCTCGTTACCCATGAAATAACAGCAAAGAACCCTAGACTAAGACATACAACATTTAGGTAAACAGTAGTAATAACAGCCCAAGTATTTCTGTCTGACTCACAATAGTTATAAACACACACCAAGAAAGATTATAGAAATCAAGCACAAAATGACAAAGTTACACTATAAATCCACAAGAAACAACCAAAAAACACAACAGCAGCTCCCCCACAAAAAAACGGTCACCTCCTAACAACGAATTCATACCAGAAAAAGCACTGAGCTACTAGTCAAGAATTCAATAACCAAGACAAGGATATTCAAAGCATGATCTTCATCATGATGAAAACAATGAAAGAGGAAATATAAAAGGGGTTAAATAATAACATTAGCCAATATGAACAAGAGCATAATAGGGACCTAGATGAAATGAAAAAGACAGTTGAAGAAATAAAACTAGGCATAGAGCTGTTGAAATAAATCTATACAGAGATTAAGCTTGAAATTAAAAATAAGTTAGCTGTAATAAAAAATTCAACAGATAGTCTTATCAGCAGAACCAACAAAGCAGAAAATCCAATATCAGGACTAGAAGACAAGATGGCAGAACAAATTTGTTCAATTTAAGGAGGTTGGAAACGCCAAAAAAATACTGAAGAGGAATATTCAAGAACTATGGGACTTCTTAAAGAAAGCAAAACTGCTCATTCATGTAATACAAGAAGGAAAAAACATTTAAAAAAAACACTCTACAAGAGATTTTTCACACTATCATTCATGAAAATTTGCCACATCTAAGGAAACATTATAAGTAAACAACTTATCAATCCAACTTAAAACTTTAGAAAGATAAGAACAATCCAATCCCAAAAGCAGCAGATGAACAAAAATTACTAAAATCAGGGGGAAAATATCCAAAATTGAAATAAGGAAAATGATACAAAGGATCAACTAAACAAAGACCTGTTTCATTGAAAAAAATCAACAAGATTAATCAGTCAAATTAAGCAAAACCAAAAGAGAGAAAAAACTAATAAAATTGGAGATGAAAATGGAGTCATTACAACTGACACCAAGGAAATTCAGAGAATCATAAGGTCATACTTTAAAAACTTTTAAAAATTTGATAATCAGAAAGAAATGGATGAATTTCTTAATATGCACAATTTACCAAAATTGAATCAGGTTGAGCTGAATTATCTAAAGTGTTCTATATCAAGTGATGAATTTAAAGAAGTAATCACAAATACAAATCTCCCCACCAAAAAGGTCCATGACCATAAGGACTCAGTGCAGAATTCAACCAAGCATTTGAATAATAACTAACACCACTACTCTTTAAACTATTCCATAAAATATAAAGGAAGGTATATTTTCAAATTTTTTATACTAAGCTATTGAAAACTATAGGCTAATTTCATTGATGAACACAAAATTTTAGCAAATTGGATTCAAAAACGTACAGAATAGCTGACTATCAATATTCCCCCATGGACCAGCAGGGATCTCAGAAGAAATAGCTACACAGTGAGAATCATAGGGGCAGGTACTAAATGGTGAAGAGGAGCATCTCCCTGGTGGATTTACACACAAAAGGGTCATTTATACTTCCAGAGAGGACTGATTATACTAGTACAGACAACATGAAGGGAGCCTTTTGGCCCACACACATGTCCTTTGGCAGACAGACATGAGGAAAGGAGAGGAATGGATTAGTGAAGGGAGGGTAATGTGGGAGAGGAGGGAGGGAAGATCAAAGAGAGAGGGAGGAAAGGGATATTCACTCATTTTGCTCATATAAAGGGAAAATTTTTAATAGTAAAAAAATCACCCTACTAGTATTTTGCCTCATTAAAGCTGAGTGAGTCTGAATCTGTATTAGTCAGGGTTCCCTGAAAGAAAAGAGAACACACATAGTGGGGTGTGTTTGTGTCTTATTCTTGTTCAAGCAGTGGGATCCTTAGGGATTAAGATTAGACTGGTGGAAGGAGGAGAGTAGGGAAACCTGTTTGTTATGCTTGGTAATTTTATTAAATAATAAAATAAAATAAACTTTATTAAATCAACTCACATTTAAAGCAGTGCCCTTCAAAGTAGTTGATTGTAGTTGTTATATCATTGAGCAGAATGCCTCACAAAGCCGAAGGATCCCAAGAAGGTATATACCTTCTATCTCAATGGAAGGTTAACGATGCTGTTGAAGACGCTGGGCTCCAATACTGGAGAAGAATAGCTGGGCTCTGACATAAGCAATGAACAGAAGTCATGGCCCTTGAGACTAGGCTCCAAAGGCAGAAGGAACAGTGAATGGGTTGAGCTCTGAGTCAGCCAGTGACTGAGCTCCAGGCATATTTGTTGAGTTAAAGCCAGAGCAAACGTGCAGGAGATTGTCTAGCTGATAGGGAAGGCCCAGTCCATGGTGGATGGGATTAGGCCCTGGAATAAAATAGAGAGAGCTGATTGAGAAAGTTGGCATCCTTGCGTACAGTTAGGCAGACATGCTGGTCTGACAAGTAAGGATTGTCCCTCTTTCAGCCATTATGTAGAGATGCTGTGGCCAGTTCCCTCAGCCCTGATGTTGGTACGTGCTCTCCTGTCAAGCTGGACTGCAGATTGTAACCAGACTATCAGTAAGAAAATAAATCCCTTGTTCCCTTAAGCCATTTGATAGTCACTTATCAGCAACCATGCAAGTGAACTGCAACACAGACACTTCTTTTAATGCCTTACCATACTTTCTCATTAACAGTATTTTTTAAACAGTTTTGAATTCTTGATGCATCTCCAAACTGAAAGACAGCCCAAGGAGTACACTTGTACTTTCCATTTTTATCAGGAATGTGGAAAGCAGACCTTGTGAGCAGTCTATCCTCAAAGGATCTGTTACAGAGGTTTTGATATCTCCTTGTTTAATTTTATTTAAGCTTAGAATTAAATTTTGAAATATATATTAAAATAATTTAGAGTTTTAGTTATGAAATTTCATAATGCTTTTGTATACTTAAATATTTTTAAACATTTAACATTATGCACAGCAATGAATTTATACCAAAGATTTGGAGATCTTGGCACCTATGTATAAGACAAGTAATAATGAATATGAAGTGTACTATGTCTTTAAAAAGTTCATATATTTCCAAAATTAATTTATTTACAAGGCAAAAGATTAAATTGTCAATGTTTTCAGACAAAACATTTCATGCATTTATTTACAACTCGTGCATTTTATTATAAAATTAATATTGTATTATATTACTACCTTAATTACAATATTAAGTCAAAATTCTGAAATACTTTTGCCAACCTTTACAGTATACCCAGTCAAATCTAAAGTTTTGACATGGTGACATAATGTTGTCATCTATGAAATTCATGTTTTAGAATAGAGTTACAAATAAAAAATATAATTGAATGGCCTGGGAAATGCAAAGTAGTGTATTTACATGCAAAATAATATATAGCAAATATAAAATAATTGGGATACTTTAGTTCAAAATCAAAAAATATGGCTGGAAAGATGGCTCAGGTGTTAAGACCCTGCCTCGCAAGCAGAAGGTCCTAAGTTTGGATCCCAGGTCCATGTAAATATCCCAGGCAGAAATGGTGGTGGCCTGTACTTCTGAACCTGGCGGGTGGAGCCTAGGAAATCCCAAAGCTAAGCAAGAAGGATCATCTAGGATTATTCCTGAAGTTGTCCTTAGTCCTCCACAGGGACACATATGCCCTCTGATACACACACACACACACACACACACTCACACACTAAACGAATAAAAAATCTCACTGATAAGGAACAATGAACAAATAATAATTATTCACAGAAACATTTGTGGTAGCTTTGTAAACTATGCATGTACATACAAGTAAGTGTATATGCTTATTCATGTTTTCATATGTATAGACTTCAATATCTGTGGAAACATTTTTATTTAAAATTAAGTTTTTGAATGTTTTCTTCAACTAATCAATAAGCATGATGAACTCTGAACAGCTAGAAACACTTTCTCAACAGGATGGAGGCCTGTGTGTGGCCAGGATCACTAGTTCATAGGTTCCAGGGGAGATCTGAAATATGAGAGGGCTGGCAAATGAATCCTATGATCCATGTAACCTCAGATTCTCTAAGTTTGCCATGAGGCCCACAGAAACTTGAAAGACAGCTGAGGGTTTGCTCTTGAGAAGTTCGTTTCCTTATGGGTGATCCCTGGTGTGAACAGCTAACAGTTGTGACCTCACTGACAAATGAATCTTTAGCTTCTCCATCGAGTGATTCCCCAAGCCTTGTTAACTGGGCCAGACTCTTTCTGGTTTGCTTTGCTAATCCATGGTCATCTTTTCTGTCTGGGAAAACTCAGCTTCATTTTCTATGAGCACATTTACATGGGAGGAAAAATTGTTTTTCCATGTATTGTTTTTCCATGTAGTGTCTAGGCTGAAAAATTAACTGACAGGTGCAAAGCATACAAATTGTCTTTGAGGTTCTGAGCTTTATGTGCATGGAAGGATGTCTAATAAAAAAAGTGAAAATAAAAAAGAGACACTTAAACCAGTTAGTGTTTGAGGCTTTTATACCATTTTATAAAAAGCAATAAATTGGAGGGAAATGACAAGATGAAAGATAAGGTTTCCTTACCTTTTTCCGTGTTGTAAATCATGTCAATGCACACTTACAGGGGACATTACTAACACTTAAGGTGTAATTGGTAAGGTTTGTTATTGCAGACATACCAGTGCCATCTCCATCTGTTCGTAATAGTATTTTTCCCCTTGTTTGTTTGAGAAAGCAAAGAACACCTTAAAAAATACAAGGTTGGTTTCAGGTAGATGGTTAATTGTTCCACTTATTCTGCATCTGGCAATAAATTCATGACCAAATGACTTATAGAGAAAATAGATAAACAAGGGATTTTCTTCTGGCTGTTGCCTTTTGCTTACATGAGTGTTGATAAATTCATGACTAAACAGCTTAATAGGGGAACAATAGATTTTATATTCTTTTACAGTAGTTCAGTTACAATTGTTACTCCAGATTGGCAGGAGAGCCCACACGAACACCAGGGGCCCAGGTAAGTGGCCACATAATATCCATATGTCTATGGGGCAGTTGAGAGAAGGAAATCCTTACTTGTCAGGTCAGTATATCTGGACAAGTATACCAAAGGATGCCAACTTTCTTAACCAGCTTTCTCCATCTTATTCACCTACCCAGAGACTAGTACTACTCATTATATGCTAGGTTCTCCCCATTAATTAGATGATCTCCTGCAGGCTTATTAAGGACCTAACTCAACTACTGATTCTTTATAAATGTGCCCAGAGCCTTAACCCTCAATCTTCAAGTAGACTGCTATATCTAATTTTGACAGCCATGTAATGGTCAGTACTGTAAATTTGATAGCATATAAAATCACCAAGAGGAAAGTCTTTAGACAGGCCTGTGCAGGATTACCTTGCTTTAAGTTTTCCTTATGACATGAAGGTAGATGGGTATCTTAATCAGGTTAACTAAGGTAGGGAGACTTACCTTCTCTGAGGGGAATCATGATTTGGACTGTATAAAAAGAAGAAAGTGACCTAATCACTGAGAATTCATTGCTTGCAGCTGTGACCGGGTGCTTCAAGATCTTGCCTGCAACTGTGAATCCTCTCCTATGATGAGCTCTATTATGAAACTTTGAGACAAAGATAAACCAATGTGGTAAAAAGATTTTTAGATTAAAAATGTTTTTGACAAATTAGGTACTATAGCATAGTCATGGAATCTAGATTTCCAAGAAACAGAGAGATCACAAAATTATGAAACTTGAACAGAGTTCATCTGAGGAAAAAGAGCTATCAAGAGAGGAGGGAAGCAGAGAAGATGGAATACATGTGACAGCAAAACAGAAGGGGAGGACTCACTGGCAAAAAGAAGGCAACACAGTCAGAGGGAGGTGGTGCAGTGGGGGACATTGGTGGGGAAAGGCAATAAATGAGAACAAAGACAATGATACACATATGGGAAGACACCAGGATAAAACCCATAAATTGTATGTTAACATAAGTTAATTCAAAATAGTGTTATATATTGAATATTGTATACATTAAGAAGAAGCACACATATAAAATCCAGTGCTTGGTTTAGAAGTAATAATGCCTTGTCTTCCAAGCCCAGTTTTAGGGAATGTGGTGAGTAAATTGACAGATGTCAATTTGACAGTTGAAAATTGAGACTTCAGGCATATTTATACAGAGTTATTTAGTTAAGGTTAACCTCTAAGAAGATCTGTAGGACATTATCTAATTGATTTGGAAAACCTAGGCCCAAAGTAAGTAGGGTCATTGTGAAAGCTAATCCTGATAGTCAACTTGATCACACTTGGAATTAACTAACAAATAAGCTGCTGGACCACTTGAAGAAATTTTCTGAATCAAAATATTTGGAGAGACCAACCCTGTAACAGTCTCAGAGGCCCACAGAGACCCTTGGGGGTCGGAATAAGCTGCTGCGGGGTCAACAGCGCAGATCCTGGAAGTCAGGCAAGTGGAAAAGCAGGCACTCAGATTCTCAGGCTCGCAGGCTCGCAGGCTCTTTTATTGTAAATATCAGGCTGCTTATATACCCCACCCAACCTCCCAGAAGTCTCAGCATGAGCTTTTGCTGAGTCGTCCTGACCAGATTGGTCCTCTCAGCCAGGTGTTTTGACATCCGCACCAGGCACAGCAACAAGTGTAGCTTGGGGAAGTTGCATTCACGCATGAATTTGTGGCATGCTCCCCCGGTGGACGTATTGTAAATAATGGTTGATCAGAGACCTTAATATAGGCCTGCCTGGTCTGTTCCTCCTACATATCTATCCTTTTTATTTATTTTTGACAGTCATGGGAGCCAGAGCTCTTTGCTCTGACCTTGTTGACCCCCCCTTAGAGGGCATCCAGCATTATGGACTATGCCTGTCTTAGATTGTCCTGTCTCATAGGATCTTAACCGTCACTGGCTACCTTCCCTGGAAGGACCTCACCTCTGGAACGCATGTCAGGATATGTGGATAGTAGACTAGACCAAGGCCTCACAAATCTCTGCAATCCAAGCTTGAACCATGTCCTTAGGGGTGCCATGGCTTGGATGTTCAAGGGCTATAAGCATCTGTAGTGTGGTCTTATTGATGGAGCACTGCTGAGAGATGTTCTGAAGTAGCTAAGGCCTTAGATGTTACCAAAAATTTTTAAATATGCATACACGTATTTAAAAATGGCATGCCCAAAAAAAAAAAAAAAATCAGCACGCAACAGAAATGAAAAAAAATCGAAGTGGCCACAGATTTACTCATTTTATGAATCTGGTTCCAGGGAAAGATTCACAATCTCTGTTGCCGGTCTTACATATCAAGCTAGCACCCATATTGGCGAAGTGGAATCCTGAGGGAAGACACAAGCATATCCTTGACCCCAGGTTAATAAGGGAGTGGGTCCATGCCATAGCAAACTGAGGGGGTCCCTCCATCTGACAAGAGGCAAGGAGGTATTGCAAGGCAGGAAAACCCAGTGTATAAGCAGGGCTTAATCCTGAATCATCAAAAGTGAGGAAGTTAAGGTGAAACAGGGCCTCTGTCAGAGCCAAATGTTTGGATTCAGAGGATGTGACCTTTGCCAAAAGGCCCTTTAAGGTTCTGTTGGGTCTTTTCACAATGGCTTGTCTCTGTAGGGTTATAGGGGATGCCAAAGGTGTGACTAATTTTCCATGAGGCTATAAAAAAGCCAAATTGTTGGGAAGCATATGCAGGTCATTGTCAGTCTTTAGTGCCTGAGGTATACCCATAACCAACATAGCAGATTTTAGGGCTTTAATAACATGGGATGCCTTTTCTCCTGTAAGGGCTATTGCATACACGGAAGAGGAACAAGTGTCCACTATGACATGAACATATTTTAGGTTCCCAAAGGGGAAATGGTAGGTAACATAAGTAAGGCAAGGTAGGATGAGCTAAGAGAATATCATCCATATAGTGAACAAATAAAATATCTTGGGGAATATTTCAAAGTGCCTCCCTAACATAAAGCTGACAGATGGTAGGACTATTTTTCATGCCTGTGGGAGGACAGTCCATTGATACCTCTGGGCTGATCTTTGTATATTAGGCTCCCAAACTGTAAATGCAAAGCGATCCTTATCCTGGGGTGCCAAGGGAATTTGGAAGAAGCAATCCTTGATATCTAAAATTACTATATGATAGGAGGGTGGTATAGCACTGGGATGTGGCAGGCCAGCCTGAGTAGTCCCCATCTTTTCCATTCGTTCATTGATTGCTCTCAGGACCTGTAGGAGCCTATAATGACCTGACCTTTACTTGATAACAAATATGGGAGTATTGTGCCTACTGGTTGAGGGTTCTAAATGCTCCAATTCAAGTTGTTCCTCTGTTAATTCCTTAAGGACAGCCAATTTGGGTTCAATTATTGGCCAGTGCTGCACGCAGATGTCTTCGTCCGAAAACCAAGTCAAAGGTATGGGATCAGGTACCTGTTTAGATGATTGCTCATGATGGGCAGTGGCCTCTAGAATTGGGAGTGATTTGAGGATCTACGGCCTGAAAGGCCAACCTTATCAAAGGAGGCTCTACAGTCCGTGCTAAAGACAATGCCCATGTCTTGTAGAATGTCTCTTCCCCAGATGTTATGAGGGATATTGGCAACAGTCAGGGAAAAGGAGCCTTGATTACCGTCTAAGTCCTTCCAGTGAATGGGACAAATTGTAGCCCGAGTTGATTGTTGTCCTCCTACCCCACTGATGGAAGGGCCTGAATTTCCAATGGGGAAACCTGTGTGCTTCAATCTCAGTAAGGATGGTGACATCGGCCCCTGTGTCCACCAACCCCTTAACTGGAATACCATCAAGGTATACAGTCGTCATAGGAGAATGTGGAAAATTGGGCAAAGTCCAGAATACCTTAGGATGACATCTGTCCCCTCTTATTAACAGGCTGAGGGGTGCCCCGCTGGGAGTTTAAATTAGCCTCAGCATTCTGCTGGACATTAGAAGGCTGTGAATGGCAGTTGCAAGCCCAAGGTAATCCCTTGTTACATTTTGGGCAGCAGGTCTGGGGACAGGGATTAGGGCAGTCTCTCCAGAAGTGACCTGTCTTACCACAGCCCCAGCAAGTATGGTCTGATGGGCTAGTCTGTGGTGGGTGGGCTAGTCTGGACACGGCATGGAGTGGACGTGGACAACTAGGCACGCTAGAGCCCTGATATGCCCCCTCCTTTCTTTCTTCTCACTCTCCATCAGCCAGAAAGAATGAGTGTGCACCCCTGCTGCTGTAGTGGCTGCCTGGGCTCTGAGCCTCCATATCACCATATGGCAGGTGAAGGCGCAAGCTCGGCAGAGGGGGTTTCCAGAGCTTCCTGGCCCGCAGCTTCTGCGTGCTCCTCCAAAGTAAGGCAAGTGGTGGAAAGTTGGTATTAGGCCCCCAAACTGTGGGCTCCTTACAGTGTGAGGGGAGGTTGCCCATTTTACTAAAGAACAGAGATGAGACTAAAGAGGAACAGACAAGACAAGGACTGTATCGGACCCAAATGTCTTGTGTTTTGTGGGGAAATTCCGTGGTTCCTAGGCCATGGCCGTATGCCCACACGGTGTCTCCAGAGGAGGAGGGTGGATCGGGAGACCACTTCTGGGTTCTATCTCCTGGGGTGCAGTCAACCCTTATGTGGAGACGCCGAGCAAACCAGAACCAAAGTATGTGCCTCTCTATCTGTGGACAGACAAACACAGAGAAAGGGAAAGGTACCCTCATGCTTGCCTCTCATGAGGGTAAAGAACATTAAACACAAAGGGGCCAGCTTACCAAAAAACTGCTGAAGGGGGCACAGTACTGGTGCCGCAAGGGGGAAAGGTCTGCTGTGGAAGCCCTACATTGGGGTGCCAGATTTAACAGTCTGGGGGGCTCACGGAGACCCTTGGGGGCAGAGATAAGCTGGCGCAGGGTCAACAGCGCCGACCCTGGAAGTCAGGCAAGCGGCAAAGCAGGCTCTCAGGCTCTCAGGCTCATAGGCTCCTTTATCATATTTATCAGGCTGCTTATATACACCACCCAACCTCTCAGAAGTCTCAGCATGAGCTTTTGCTGAGTCATCCTGACCAGATTGGTCCTCTCAGCAGGCAGTTTGACGTCAGCACCAGGCGAGGCAGCAGGTGTAGTTTGGGGATGTTGCATTCGCACATGCATTCGTGGCATGCTCCGCAGGTGGAAGTATTGTAAGTAAAGGTTCATCAGAGACCTTAATAGAGGCCTGCCTGGTCCTTTCCTCCTACACAACCCTACATCTGTATGGAACCTCCCAGTACCAGATCATGTAAAAGACAGAAAAGCTCTGGGAGACTATCTTGCCCTGTGTTGACAAACTTATATTCTCTCCTGTCTTCTGGCTTCTTTGACTCTCCAACCCTCCAATGTGACTGAAGTCCAGAAATTCTCCAGAATCTGCCAGCCTTCAGTCACAGACTGGAACTTCTGGGATATTCAGCTTTGGGACTAAGCTAATGGCAGTCATTGTTGAACTTCCTAGACTAAATCTAGTCAGACAGTCCAAAAAATGTTCTTTTTATATATTTATTCTGTTGGTTTTGTTGCTTTCGTGATCCCTGACGATATGGTCATTGTTGTACAGATATGTAAGACAGAGAACTGGTTGGTTCAGGCAAACTGAAAAGCTAGGGCCCTTGCCCCTCTCTCAGCTCTGTTGTAGATGTGGTGTGACCAACTCCAGGACTGATGCTCGTATCACTTTTGAGTCATGATGACACTAAAATGCGGAGCATAAATAAACCACTTGCTCCCACGAACAGTCTGGGTCATGTATTCATTATAGCAGCTGAGAATATGAGATCAGAATCTCACTTTTCTCTATAGTATCCTATTCATACAGCTTTGGCAATATAAAAACTTCCTTAACTATTAGGACCTACATGAAAATAAATGCAAACTAATAAATCTTTTAGCTACTCTAAAACTGTTTTGGATTTCACTTGAAGGAGTCACCAATGTAATTATTTTTTTCTCATTCAGAAGAAGTGCTTTTAATGTGACTGTGACACTCATTTCTTGGCAGACTAAATGGGCTGATAGAAATTATGATTCAATATTTATGTTGACTGCTCTGCCTTTTACTCTCACTCTGTGCATGCTGACCAAAATGACCTCAGGGTCTTCTTGTCAGCTTCTCCAAGAGAGAGAACACACTTGACTCATCCGTGTCTTGCCTTGAATATCAAATGGATATTCATTGAACTCAAAGTGTTCTTTCTGATTTGCTCTGTAGCAGTGCAGAAGGTCATGTGTTTTAGAATCTGAAGATCAGGACTGACTGTTCGACAAGTGTTATCCTTCCTTTAAGCTTTTTCACAGAATCATTAAAATACTAAAATAAACTAATTTTCCCTTCATCTTTTGTTGTTTTGCTTGTACTTAGTTTTTAGTTCAAGAAACATAAAAATTTTTTGACATAGTGTACCCAGACTACAGCAGTTGTTTAAATTATATGAAAAGCAGAATCTAGATGGCCATTTTTAATTTGGGAAAATGAATTGAAGTGCTTATGAATTGAGTCCTGTAGTTATACAGTGCTTGCCTTTTGGATGATTATTACTAGGCATATATTTTTATTTTACTTTTTGTGGCACGACCGATTCAGGGAGGCCCTAGCCCGGCTCCTGAATTCAGGACAAACCTGGATGTAGGGACATTTACCAACAGAGGACCATGCAGGTGGAAGGATGAACAACCAATGGGAAATGGCTGTCTAACCTGCATCTGCAATGGACACTTAGTAAACACGGTTAAATGACGGGTGGCTGTCCCTTCCCCAAGGATGGCAACACCTGATTGGACCCTGACCCTATATAAGCCCAAATGCCCTTAATGATTCTGAATCTGCAGCATCTCGTCCACTGCTGCTTCTCACCTGATTCCCGGGGTCTGATGGTGACCCCGTCGTTTGCTCGCCCATTCACTTCTAGTCCTGAGGCCCTGCTGTCGTCCCCCCCACCCCCTGGCTAGACTGGCGGGGGTATGGCAACAATTTTTTTTTCATTTTTCACAGTATTATGTTATATATTTGAGATTGTCTCCAAATTCATGACCTTCTTCCCTCTGCCTTTCCAGTGATGGATCATAAGCTTATACTACCAAGCCAAGCTGTATTTTATTTTTAATTAAAGACCAAGCTGAGGAATATGCATAATTGCTGAATATTTGCCAAGTATTGACTCTTTTTCATCGTGATAGATGCTTACTTAAATGCATCAGAGTTAAAATCCTAGAACAACATTACCCAGTGAGCATGAAAGAAAAAGAGAAAGTCAAGTGAATAGGAGGAGAGGGCACCTTAAAGGGTTACACTGAGCAGTGAAATAGCTCAGTGTTACAGCACTTACCTACGATGTATATATAAAGCCCTGAAATTGATACTGAATTTGCCCTTAACACACATTATTTGAACGTTCTAAAATTGTAACCCAAGATCAAGAACCGCCAAACAGAAGACCTTGGTTTAATCCTTAGTGCTACAAAGCAAACAAAGAAAAATACAAAGCCATTCAAAATAGGAAGTTTAAATAGAAACTAATATAACTAGATAGTCACTGCCTTTAACTAATGATAGGGAATCTTGAGTAAATTTTTTGCCCAATGCTGTTGGGAAAAAATTGTATTTTTTTCTATGATTTTTATGTGGTAGATTTAAAAATATATAGCAAGAATTAGGGAGACAGTTCAGTCAATAATGCATTTGCATATAAACATGAGGACACCCAGAACCCAGATACAAAAGCCAGGTATGGTAGCAGACACCTGTATTCTCAGTGGAAGAGAAATGGAGGCAGGAAGATCCCTGGGCCTCTCTAGGCAACTTGAATAGATTTTTTCAGGAAACCCTATTCCAAATGAGTGATCATATCGCAATATAAACATAGACAATGCTTAAGGAGCTGAAACTTGTTTCAGTTACTTTTGCTGCTGTGAGATAATACTTATATACAATTTGTGGGGGGAATAGGAGATTTGTTTAGTTTATGATTCCAGAGAGGAGATACAGTTCATTATGACAGGAATATAATAGCAGAAGGTATAGCTTGGGGGGCAGAGGCTACAGGTAGTTCAGGTCACAGTCATCATTATGGAAGCTGATGAAGCATGAGCTAGCTGGAAGTAGGGTTGGGTCACTAAATCTCTAAACCTAACCCCTGTGACATGCCTTCCTCCAGCAAAGATTCACATTTTAAAGGTTCCACAGTTTCAGAAGTTTCACTAAATGCTTGTTTGGCCCATTGCTTTGGTTCTAAGGTGAGGCTGAGCATCACAGAAACACATCAGCATATAGTGGAGAAAAGCTATTTCTTCCAAGACATTCAACAGGGGAAAGAGAGGAGCAAGAAGAGAGAAAAGGGAAGAAGAAAAGAGTGAACAAGAGGCAAAAAGTAAAGTATAATTTACACAGGCATAAACCCATATCTTACTCCTTATAGATCTCAATGGGAACTAAGCCTTTAGAATATACTTTGGAAAGTATTCTAGAATCCACTTATAACAAGACTACTTTGAATAGTATGGTTATTTTTAATCAATATGAACCACATATTTAATATACTTAAATTTGTATCACTTTAAGAGTTTGATAAGTAATATCCTTAAAATGTAATAAAATTTGTAAGCATATTTAAGAAAAAAAGACAGTGTCCTATGTTAGGAAGATTTCATAATAGAAGGAGTTGGTATGGTTGTTCTTTAGAATTTTTTTAAAATTCAATATATCTGAGTAATTCAGCAAGCATTCCTCATGTTCTGTAACAAATTCTCTGAGGGAAAATTCAAGTATATATTTTTGGAAGTAGGTAATGTAGTGAGAAAAATGAAAATACCAACAAGGTGTCATACTCAAGGGAAAAGGTAAATCTCAATTGCCTAATCATGGCAAATTTTCTATTTATGACTCATTGGGTCAATCTTTAGCCTTATTAGGATGAGCTGCAAGAAAAACTCATTAACTATTTCTAACATCTGATATCTGCAACTATGGAAGTGGAATATGCATAATACATAGTTTTCCTTGTTGAAGTTTAAGAGGACTCTGAATTATTTAGATGCTAAATAATTTTCACTTTTGTTATGATTTTTGCTTTTCGTTAAACTCCTAACATAAGTAAGCCTGAGTATGTTACATGATGATATCTGTTGGAATATACACGCACTGGGAATTGTGTCTGAAGAGTACAGAAAACACAATATCTGCCCTAGAGAAGATGATATAGCCAATTTTAAGAAGAAAAAGATCACAGAAGTTTGTTCCTGATCATTTACAACTAACGGGGTATGATCTCACCAGAAGGGGAGGGCATATAGTCTGGCAGATAAAAAGTAACCATTTTGCAAATGTGTGATTGACCCCTCCCTAACTGAGGTTTCCAACTTTTATTACATCTACCCTTGAATGTGCTCTTATAATAAGACTCCAGTTTAACAGCTTTTTGTCTCTGGCCAGGGGGTGACATACAGTGCCCAGCAGGATGGAGTGAAGGGCATTGCAGGAGCAGCAAAACTGCAAAAGAAAATCAACAAACCACAATCCAGAACTTCATAGACTCTATATCAACCACCTAGAACTAGACCAGACTAATCTCTCCCCATCCTGAAGCTCAGGGACATTTGCGGAAGAGGGGGCAGTAAGAGTGTAAGAGCAAAAGGATGGGAGGAGCAATGATTTGCAAGATACTCCACACAAGTTAGGGCCGAAGCAATCATAATTGGAATTTGCATGTCCTGCGCAATGTCCAACACACTATTGACCTCACAAAGTCTAGTATCTGCTAAAGGCACCAAGATCCTTGGAGGCAAGGGATTGGCAGCCACAGTAGTGTTCCTATGCTTAAGGGGAACACGGGAAAGGGTTCAGGGAAATGCCACTGGGTCTTTGTACATCATCGGAGAGGAGGGCCCAGAGGAGAGTCAGGGATGCATATTAAAGGACTCTCTCTGGGGCGGGAGGCACTGGGGGATGGGGAGGGAGGGGTGAGGGGAGGGGGAGTAGCGGGTTCGGTGGGAGGAGGAGGGAGGGAGGAAACTGGTGTACCTATTAGGTTTGTATGAGCAGAAATAATAATAAAAATGTTAAAATAAAAAAGATGATTTTGGTGCAAAAAAAAGAAGAAGAAAAAGATGATAGGAAAAATGACTACTATTTTTCAAAGACCAGGAAGACAGATTTTTAAGGTTTTCTTTATAACAATTTCCTAGATGCTATTAAGGATAGTGAAGATAAATGTATTTATGCATACCCATGTGCTTCTCCATTCATGCTGGGTTTTAGTTCAGTAAAAAGTATAATATAAAAATACTCTAAATAAAAATGCATCCAGTATTACTAATTACTTGAACTGTAATTACCATCCTGTAATTATCAATGAAAACACATCTGCAATCTTGGGATATTTCACTTAAGGGATATATTCACTTAAGCAAGCATGAATTAAAGTAAATAAATATTGAATATTAGCTAAATAAATGAGAAAATGAGCTTATATGATTTGATTTCAGGAGTCTGATTGTGTTTCCCCCCAAATAGGTAAAGTCCTACTTATTAGGATGTTTGACTTTTATTTGAAAGTGTTATATTTTCTGATGATCAAGCTAAGAGGAGGTCATTATTGTGAAGTAATAATGTCCCCCAAGTATTTTTATTACTCTGTATTGCAAACCAAAACAATTTTCCCCTCTCAAGTTGTAATGCAATTCCATTCCCTATAATATTGCATTCTTCCAACTTTACATATTTAAAATGTTTAGAGTATGGCTATTTTTAGATTACGTGTAAGTTTAAAACACCATTCTTATTACATTCACAGTTTTCTAATATGCAACATCATATTCTCTTCTACTGAACTGTTTATTTCATGTGCCAACACAAGGTATTACACTAACAGAAACCATGTATATAGGCTGTTTCTGCATTAAGTAAGTCTTACTCTTTTTACCAAATTCATAATTGTAATTTTGGTAATCTTTAGAAATTTCCTCTAGGCATCTAATTGTTTTTGCTATCTTATTGCAAAAAATTTAAGGACAAAGCCTAACTCTTCTGATGTTCTTCTACACACAGGTAGTAAAACTAGCCTGTTGGAATAGATTCTCAAATCATTTTTGCTTCATGGTTATTACTTTTGAAAGCCATCTGATTCATGGCAATATTTAGCATACAAAGATGTTTGCATCTTTTTTTAAAATTTGTATTCTGTTCCCCTTTTGTATTCATAAACATATTTAAAACTAGATAGGAATATTTGTGACTGGATTATTAACACATAGTAATGTATAACGTATACATTGTTTTAACTGGTAATAAAAGATTAATTGCTCAGAGCTGTGGACAAGGTTCAGTGGTCAAGTACTTTCCTAATATGCATGAGACCCTGGGTACAATTCTGAAAAACTTCCTCTGAAAAACCAAAAAAAAAAAAAAAAAAAAAAAACAAAAGAAAAAAAAATGTAACACCAACTACTCTATAGTAACTTTCAAGTTCACATACACATTTGAGTTTTATGCAAAAATTCTCATTTTACTCTTCTCTTTACAAGCAATATCTTTGTTTTTCTACTTCCCAATTTAAAAACACATCAAGTAGCACTTTCATTAGTTAAGTCTTGCTTTTTACATTTCAACAAGAATCACAACCTTTTTTTGAACAAATAATCAGGGTCCTAACAAACCATCTTTGGAGGAAGTTTGATAAGCATACTTTATTTAAAGAAATCCTTCAGAAAGAAATGGAGAATTCAATTCACTACCTTTACTTAGAAGGCAGCTTTGTAAAATCTGTAAATTTGTACATTCCCTTAATGGAAACATCAGTATTTCCACATCATAGTTCCCAAAAGGATAGTCTCAGAACTCTGTGTCTCCTTTGGCTTGCTTCTCTCTGGATTCTACTCAGGCTCTATTAATGGTTCTCTTTATATCATCATCTCCATCTTCATAAATTTTTTAGCACATTTATTAATCACTCGCTAGGATCTGCTTCATTGTCATATGAGGGCTTTTCTTTCTCTTTGCACTCTTTCTCAACCTGAGTCAAGTAGTCCCATCGTGTGTTTTCTGTTTTCTTTCTACATAAGATAATAACTGTATCAGTCTTGACTTTTTTTGACTGCCTTCCACAGAAGTGGGATTCAAAAGATTGTTTATAAACATGGAATAAAATATGACTTCATTAAGAAAAACACATTACTAGAAAGGGCTATTAATACAGAATACAGCTCTTGCTCCAGACAGTATGCTGAGTCAGATGTGAGCCACATTGGCATAGGAGGAGATTAAGGTTTTTCTGAATGTTACACCATGGAAATGGTTCCACAGACCTATAGTCACAGAAGTAAAGGTAATCTTGAATTAATACATTTCCCAAACTCTGTCCAGGGATAAAGTAGGCAGGTTACAACAAGGTGGGAAAATCTTGGTTATAGCTTTCAGATGTTGTCAGCAACATTTTTAGCTTTCGAGTGGTTAGACACTTGTGTTTTAGTGCATTGCACAAATTTTACTTAATTGTAAAAAGATGCTAAGTCATATACAGAAGCAGGCCATAAGTGAATATTCAGGGGATATAATATCCAGTTGCCATGGCAGAGACATGAAATTTCATTTATTTAGGAGGCTGAAGTGGGAGATTAGCAAGTTCTAAAGTAATTCAGGAAACTTTTTGAGGCCCTTTCCCAAATAAAAAGTTAAAAAAAGGAAAATGTGATGAAGCTGTAACCTATTGGTAGAACATTGGTAAGGTTAAAGTTTAGTACCAAAAAAGGTCAGAGGGACTATTCATAGCTTAATATAAATTTACCTCTCAGTCTTCACTAGTTAGCTCTCTACCATCACAAGGTTCTACTTTGCCAAGTGACAACACAAATATGGCTTTTCCAATAGACTAATTTAGTCAAGGTACCATTAAAACTTCTTTGAATTTTAAAGTTTGCTTTATTTTTCTCTCTTTACATGCTTAAATTGTGTTCTTTATAAATGACAACCCAGAGAAAAATCTAAGATTTAATAATTAAGAAACACATATATTTGAAATAAACAGAAAGTAACAAGCAAATAGGTTTAGTGGAATAAGATTAAAAAAAAGTAATTTCCTTGAATTTTATCTGTAGAACTCATACCTAAATTGTTCAGTAGGAAAAAAAGATAATTTGTCTCTGTACATCTGACTTTACAGTATAGCATACTATATGCTGTATGTGCTTTTCCTTATAATGTATTCTTGTTTTCTGTGAGAGTAACATTAAAGTTTTCCTAATATTTCAGTTAATTGCAAAGATTTGTCCTCTTAGGAAAATAAAGCTTTTAGTTCATTCATCTTCAGTTTGATTTGCTTTGTCAGGGATGAATGGTCATACAAAGTATCAAAGCCCTTTTACTTTAAAATATGTTTGGAAGCCCCCTTTCTCCCTCCCGTGCCGCGTTGTCCGCCCAAACGTGCTTCCCAGTCGTCCATCCCCAGGTGAGTCCACCCAGCTCCAGCCCCCCAAGTCGCCCGGTGTCCCAGCGGCTGCCTCTGGGTTTAGCCTGGGTCACGCCCTGGGCCCCAGCCTCTTTTTTCCTCCTGCCCGCCTGTCCATCCAACTGGACAGGACTTGGTCACATTCCTCTATCCCCGGAGCTTGGGAGGGCCACTAAGCCACGTCCCAGGTCCCAGGTGAAGAATTCTGACATCAACATCAGCCCCTCTGCCTCTCTGGCCCACCGGGGACCCATGTGGTGTACGGAACACACACTGCTACTCAGAATTCAATAGAGTCCAAAGTAAACTCAAGCAAAGTTCTAAGGGTCAAAGGCCGTACATCTGAAAACCTCTACAATCATCCTATCACATGGGAGAGATTCTTCACATCCAGCCCAAAGATAAGTGAACCTCCATTTTTTCACCTTACTGTTCCTTTCTAATATTAATCACTGTATATTAACTTTTACATACAGCCACCCCAAAAACCTATATAACTCCAGGGAGTACACCACTCACTCTCACATATCACCAAGACACTAAATCATAAAAATATGGTACCATACTAATATTCACCCCCTGTCTACTTAACCTGACTTAACTGATGTACTAACAGCCTTATAGCCTCAAATAGGAAATAACAATAACAAAAGACAAACATACCCAACTCCAAAGAAAGCACTAGTAATAACTGCCCAAGTGTAGTAATACCAACTAAATCAGTTCAGTCAAAACACACAGAAACTTAAAAGCCCTAGAAGACAAAACAAAAATGCCCAAGTCAAAGTGCAGATCCACGAGAAACAAAATCCAAGAGATCAATCTCCCACTGAAAGAATTAACCGCTTAATGATGGATTCCAACCAGAACAAATTCAAAGAAAACAGTCAAGAAAGCCAGACCCAAGACAACGATTTTCAAAGTATGATCATTACCATGATTAATACTATGAAAGAGAAAATCCAAAAGGAGTTAAACAACTGCATCAACCTCTTTGAATAGGAACACAACAGACATTTGGAGGAGTTGAGAAAAACAGTTCAAGACACAAAAATAGGCATAGAGCAGTTAAAACAGTCTCAGGCAGAGTTTAAAATTGAACTAAAAGACAAGTTATCTTCAACCCAAAACTCAACAGAGGGTCTTATCAGCAGAACAAATGAGGCAGAAAATAGAATTTCAGATCTTGAAGACAAAGTGGGAGAATTAACCAGCTCAATGGAAGAGATTGTTAAAACCAAAAAGATACTTGAGAGGAACATTCAAGAGATATGGGACACTCTGAAGAAGCCTAACATATGCATTCATGGAATACCAGAGCAAGAATCTCAAAATACCACACCTGAGTAAATTTTTCAAATTATCATAAATGAAAACTTCTCTCAACTGAAGAATGAGAGGCCCATCCAAATAAAGAGGCATTTCGCACTCCAAACAGATATGACCAAAATACAAAATCACCACAGCAAATAATAGTCAAAACACTCTACATTCAAGACAAAGAAGTGGTGCTGAGAGCTTCAAGAGAAAAAAAGCAAGTCACTTTTAAAGGCAAACCTATTAAAATAACAAATGACTTCTCAATGGAAACAGTAAAAGCAAGAAGACCTTGGAGAGATGTACTTCATGCATTAAATGAGCAAAAATGCCATCCTAGACTGACATACCCGGCAAAAATATCTGTCATGATCGAGGGAGAAAGAAAAATTTTCCAGCACAAAGATAACTTGAAGGAATACAAACCAGGCCTTCAAAAAATGCTAGAAATGATACGCAAACTTGAAGAAAAAAAACAAGCATATCCAGGAGGACAGAAGGGAAGTATAATACCACCAAAACATAAATGTCAAACAATAAGCTTACAAAATTCACTAAATATAAAAAATGTCCAGAATTAAAAATAATTTCTCCATTATAACATTAAATGAAAATGGTATCAACTCACCAATTAAGAGACACAGATTACAAACCTGGATTAAAAATCACAGCCCATCAATCTGCTGCCATCAGGAAACTCGTCTCACGACAAAAGATAGGCACATCCTAAAAATGAAAGGCTGGTCTAAAATTCTTCAAGCTAATGGAACCAGGAAACAGGCAGGGGTAGCCATTATGCTGTCAGACAAAGTGGACTTCAAACCAAAAAAGATCATAAGAGACACGGATGGATACTACATTTTAGTCACAGGTGCAATTCTTCAGGAAGACTTCACAATACTGAACATATATGCACCGAATACGGGCCTCTCCACATTCATTAAGAAAATCCTACAGCATCTAAACGAGAAATCAACCCCCAAACGATAATTCTTGGGGACTTCAACACTGCCCTCTCAACATGGGATAGATCAACAGGTCACAAGCTTAACAGAGACACTTTGGAACTTCATCAAACCCTTAAAGAAATGGACCTTACAGATCTCTATCAAACTTTTCATCCATGCACCAAAGAATACACATTTTTCTCAGCAGTATATGGAACCTTCTCCAAAATAGGTCACATATTGGGCCACAAAAAGAATCTCCACATATACAGGAAAGTTGAAATTCTAGCCTGTGCCCCATCAGACTCCATGGCCTTAAGCTGGACATCCATAACACAACAAAAGACAGAAAATACACTAACTCCTGGAAACTTAACACTATGATGTTGAATGAGAACAGGATTCAGGAAGAAATTAAAAAGGAAATTCAAGATGTCCTGAAAGAGAACGATAATGAAAACACAACTTACCAAAATCTCTGGGACACAATGAAAGCTGTTCTAAGAGGTAAATTCATAGCTCTTAATACCTACATCAAAAAAAGGAAACATCAGAAATAAATAACCTAACAACGCAGCTTAAAGCTTTAGAGAAACTAGAGCAATCTGATCCCAAAAGTAGTAGAAGAGAGGAGATAAGTAAAATAATATCTGAAATCGAGATTAGGAAAACTATACAGAAAATCAACCAGTCAAAAAGCTGGCTCTTTGAAAAAATCAATAAGATTGATGCACCCCTAGCTAAATTAACCAAAAGCAAGAGAGAGAAAACCCAAATTAACAAAATTAGAAATGAAAATGGAGTTATCACTACTGATACCCAAGAAATCCAGAGAATTAAAACATCATATTTCAAAAACTTATACTCTGTGAAATTTGACAACACAAAAAGATATGGATGAATTCCTAAGTAAACACAACTTACCTAAATTGAATCAGGAAGTTGTGAATTATTTAAATAGTCATAGAAAATATGAGGAATTGATGAAATAATCTCAAATCTTCCCACCCAAAAATGTCCTGGACCAGATGGATATAGCACAGAGCTCTACCAGATATTTAAGGAGCTAATAACACCAATACTCCTTAAACTGTTCCATTAAATAACAAAGGAAGGAACACTACCAAATTTCTTCTATAAAGCTAATATCATTTTAATCCCAAAACCTAATAAAGATTCACTTAAAAAACAAAACTACTAGCCAATCTCTCTGATGAACACAGATGCAAAGATTCTCAACAAAGTCTTAGCAAATCGGATTAAAAAACATATCAAAAAGATCATTCACAGGGACCAAGTAGGCTTCATCCCCGGCACACAAGGTTGGTTCAACATACGCAAATCAATAAATGTAATTCATCATATAAACCAGTCCAAAGTCCAAAACCACATGATACTCTCGATATACGCAAAAAAAGCTTTTGACAAAATCCAACAGCCTTTCATGATCAAAACGCTAGAGACAATAGGAATGGAAGGAACTTTTATCAATATAATAAAAGCTGTATACGACAAGCCCACAGCAAGGTTTATACTCCATGGGGAAAAACTTGAAGCATTTCCACTTCGATCAGGAGCTAGAGAAGGATGTCCACTGTCACCACTTCTATTCAATATTGTACTTGAAGTCTTAGCTGAATCCATGAGACAAGAAAGGGACATAAAAGGGATTCAAATCGGCAAGGAAGAAGTCAAGTTATCTCTATTTGCCCCTGAGCGATACCAAAAACTCCACCAGGAAGCTCCTGGAAATAATTGAGAAGTTCAGCAGGGTAGCAGGATACAAAATAAATGTACAAAAATCAGTGGCTTTCCCATATGCCCAGAATGAAAGAAGCGAAAAAGCCCTGAGAGAAACAATCCCATTTACTATAGCCCCTAAAAAATGAAATACCTTGGTATAAACTTAACCAAGAAGGTAAAAGACCTTTACAATGAAAACTTTAAAACTCTAAAGGAAGAAATTGCAGAAGACACTTGAAGATGGAAAGACCTCCCATGTTCCTGGATTGGCAGAATCAACATCGTAAAAATGACCATCCTACCAAAGGCAATATACAAATTCAATGCTATACCAATTAAAATCCCAAAGCAATTCTTTAAAGAAGTTGACCAAACAATCTGACAATTCATATGGAGGCACAAAAGACCCAGGATAGCAAAGACAATCCTGAATAACAAAAAAACTGCTGGAGGTATCACCATACCAAACCTTAGTCTATACTACAAATCCATAGTTGTAAAAACAGCCTGGTACTGGCTCCAAAATAGACACAAAGATCATGGATAAGGGTTGAGGAACCAGATATAAGCCCACAAAATTACAGCCATTTGGTCTTTGACAACGGGGCCCAAAAAATCCAAAAAAACAGTATCTTCAACAAATGGTGCTGTCAACACTGGATCTCCACCTGTAGAGATTAAAAGTGGACCCGTACTTGCCACTATGTATAAGACTGAATTCCAAATGGATCAAGGACATTGATATAAGGCCAGAGACTATAAAAACCATAGGTGAAAGGGTAAGGCACTCCCTGGAGCTGATTGGGCTAGGCCAACATTTCCTAAACAGACATCCAATGACACAGTCACTGCTACCAACTCTCAACAGTTGGGATCTTGTGAAACTAAAGAGCTTCTGTTCAGATAAAGAGATTATAACACAAACTCAAAGGTAACCCACAGAATGGAAGAAAATATTCACTAACCACATATCTGATAGAGCTCTGTTATGCAGAGTGCACAAAGAACTTAGAAAACTAAACATCAAGGGAACCAACGGCCCAATTAAAAAAATGGGCCCTGGAACTTAAAAGAAACTTTACCAGGGATGAAAGTAAACTGTCTAATAAATATCTTAGAAATGCTCCACATCCTTAGCCATCAGGGAAATGCAAATCAAAACTTCCCTGAGATATCATCTCACCCCGGTCAGGATGGCAAAAATCCACAATACAAACAACAAAAAATGCTGGAGAGGATGTGGAGGGGAACTCTCCTACATTGCTGGTGGGAGTGCAGGCTCATACAGCCACTCTGGCGAGCCGTCTGGAGATTCTTAAAGAAATTAAAGCTTGAAATACCATATGACCCTGCGATTCCACTTTTGGGTATAACCCCCCATACAGCAGAGTTTCACCTCGATAGCACAAGCACGACCATGTTCATAGCAGCACTATTTACAATAGCAAAGACATGGAATCAACCCACATGCCCAACAGTTGACGAGTGGATAAGGAAAAAGTGGTGTATCTATAGAATGGAGTACTACTCAGCCATCAAAAATGATAAATTAATGAAATTTGCCGGGAAATGGATGGGATTAGAAACAATTATATTGAGTGAAGTATTTCATACACAGAAAATTAAGTGCCGTATGTACTCCCTAATAGGTGACTCCTAGTACCAATCCCACTTAGAGACACTCAAAGATAAATCTCTGTAATACCTATAGTAATTGCAAAGATTATGAGCAGGAGGGATGGGGAAAGAGGGACACACCAGTAACAAGGAAAGAGGGGACCATGTTACAGCAGAGAAAATAGGCCACCATCAAGGACTGCAAGTAAGTAATGAGACATCTGGTTAAGTTCACAGACTTTCCTTCCTGATCATTTACAACTGAGGGGATATGATCTTACCAGAAGGGGAGGGCATATAGTCTGGCAGATAGAAAGTAACCATTTCACAAATGGGTGCTTGACCCCTCTCTCACCATGGTTTCCTACTTTTATTCCATCTACTTTTGAATATACTCTTATAACAAGACTCTAATTTAACAGGTTTTTGTATGTCTGGCCAGGGGGTGATATCCAATACCCATCAGGATGGGGTGAAGGGCATTGCAGGAGCAGCAAAACTGAAAAAAAAAATAAATCAACAAACCATAATCCAGAACATCAAAGACTCTATATCAACCACCTGGAACTAGACCAGTCTAATGTCTCCCCATCCTGAAGCTCAGGGAAATTTGCGGAAGAGTGAGTGGTAAGATTGTAAGAGCACAAGGATGGGAGGAGTAATTATATGCAAGATACTCCACACAAGTTAGGGCTGAAGCAATCATAATTGGACTTTGCATGCCCTGCGCAATGTCCAACACACCGTTGACCCCACAAAGTCTAGCATTTGCTAAAGGCACTAGGATCTTTGGAGGCAAGGGATTGACAGCCACAGTAGTGTTCTTATGCTTAAAGTGAACACAGGAAAAGGTTCTGGGAAATGCCACTGGGTCCTTGCATCTCATCGTAGAGGAGGACCCAGAGGAGTTTGGCATGCTCATTAAAGGATGCTCTGGGAATGGGAGGAGGAGGCACTGGGGTATGGAGAGGGAACGGGGCATGGGGGGGAACATGGGGATGGGGGGTTGGAGGGAGGGCGGGACCGGTATACCTGTTAAGTTTGTATGAGTGGAAATAAAAAAAAATTAAAATAAAATATATTTGGAGGATACCTGATTGAGGATAGATATATAGAATTAATAAGGTCAATGATATAAGCTTCAACTTAGCCTAATTTCACTATGTAAACTGTCAGAAAACAATAACTTTGAAGCGAATACCCTGGAAGTTCCTTTTATTTAAAATAGTTGTGTTAATTTTAGTTATGCTTGAGAGGTAACTTGCGTGCATAATATTTACCAGATAACAGGGCTGGAGAGACAGCTTAGTGAATATGTTATTTGCTTACAAAACTTGTGACCCAAGTTCAATCTCTGAAAGTCCATGTGGTAGAATGCAAGTTGTCCTCTGACCTTAGCTACTCATACACATGACATGAATATGTGTTCTCTCTCTCTCTCTCTCTCTCTCTCTCTCTCTCTCATCTATCATTCTCTTTTTCTGCCTCTCTGTCACTTTCTTTTTTTTATTTATTTTAGCTCATACAAACTTAAAAGGTACATCGAGAGATGGGGAGAGATTAAGCTGGCCTAGTTTCAGGTGGTTGATATAGAGTCTCTGATGCTCTGATTTATGGTTTGTTGATTTTTTTTCAGTTTTACTGCTCCTGCAATGCCCTTGTCTCCATCCTGATGGGTATTGGATTTCACCCCCTGGCCAGAGATAAAAAGCTTTTAAATTAAAGTCTTATTATAAGAGTATATTCAAAGGTAGATGGAATAAAAGTAGGAGACTGTGGTGAAGGGGGGGTCAGTTTCCCCTTTGCAAAATGGTTACTTTTTATCTGCCAGACTATATGCCCTCCCCTTCTGGTGAGATCATACCCCATCAGTTGTAAATGACCAGGAAGGAAAGTCCTTGAACTTAACCCTCTCTGTCACTTTCTAGCAAATAAATAAATAAAATGTAAAAAATTATTAGATGAATTATTAGAAACATTAATATTTATATTAAACCACTGAAAAACTTTAAACCTTGATGTTTCGGGAAAGTACAATTGAAAAATATGAGATGATAAAGCATTGGGAATGAAAAAAGCTATCCAGATGAAAAAATAACTTAATGGGTAACTTTATTTAAGACAAGGAAATTTATAATAAACTCTTGACTTCTAGAAAGTCCTTGAAGAAATGTTATGGTACTAATTCCTTGTCCTAGGTGCAGAATATTAAAAGGCCTCTCATCCAGCATAAAAATTAATTGCTTTGTGCTTACAAATTCTATTGGTGTAAGCATCCACTGTGGCTGTCTCTTCCTGCTAATGAAAACAAAATTAACATTTTCCCGGTAAACAACATTCTCTTTACATGTGTTGAAGTACTAAATGCTTTTGTCACATGTTTTTTTCCATCAAGAATTTCACTTAAAAGTTTCCAGTCTTTCTCCCAAAACCTTTAGAGTTCAATTTGGGTCTTCTCTACTTCTCGGGTTTTCGATTGGCAGGAAATAGCATTGTGCCAAATATTTCTAATTGACATCTGCAGAGTATCCTGTAACTCTTCACTCATCTGTCAGGTAGTTCAACTTCTGCTGTGTTATTTTTAAATTAACAAATCAAAGGATTGTTTATTTACCTATTGAGAAACTGAAAAACAAGACATGCTTCATCACTGAAATTATAGCAGCAAAAGAAAAAGGGTTGCCAACATCATTTTGGGTAATTTTGCATAAGTTCAAAGAAAGGCATGCAGTGATGCAAGGTTTGGGGTGAAGGTGGACAAATTCCTTGCGTACAAAGACCTTGCTGCTGTATCTGTCTTGTGATGACACCTTAGTTAGATGCCTAGATAGTAACAGATCTGAAGGTTGTTGTAATGAATAGAAATGTCCCTTGCCACATGTGTTTGGAAACGGTGATGCTGTTTAAGAAAGTTTTGGAAACCTAAAGGGGTAGAATTTGCTAGTATCACTTGGAGTGGACCTTGAGGTTATATAGACAATCTCAACATTCTTCTCTCTTTCTCTCTCTCTCTCTTTCTCCTCAGATGAGGGTGATGTGATGTGAGCCAGTTTCTCATCCCTGTTGCCATGTCTTCCCTACCCACCTTCATACAGTCTCTACCATGATGGACTGTAACTGTAAGCCAGTTTTCTTAAATTGTTGGATCAGAGTATTTTATCATGGAATTAGAAAGAGAAAATAAACTAAATTTGGTACTGAAAGGATGGAATTATTGCTTCAGTAACCTTGACCCTGTGCCTTTTTAAGCCCATTGGGTGTTTTATGAAAGGACTGTGGATACATTTGGAACTTTGGGCAAGAAAAGTTATTGAATGTTTTAAGAAAATTTCATGGATCACTCCAGTATGAGTTTAGAAAACAATAATGCTGAAAGTAATACAAATATTGGAGAACCAGCTGCTAATGCTTTCAAGAAGAGAAGAGACTTTATAGAGAAGGGACTAGGCTAAAATCCATTCAGGTTAATTTATGGTAAAGAATCTAGCCACCATTTTCTCATTTATTGTAAACTTCCCTAATACTGGATTAAAAAATAATTACAAAATTTCTGTAGCAGAAGATATTTTAATTCAAACAAACATTAACTCTGTGGCATAATAACAAATTGCTCTTATGCAGCACACACACACATACACACACACACACACACACACACACACACACACTAGTTAAACTAACTAAAAAAGAAAACAAAATCATCTTTAAATTAAGAGCTAGAATGAAGTCAGTAATATTGTTTGTCCATAGTACCACCACTTGGGAGATTGAGGTGGGAAGATGTTGAATTTAATTTCTGAGCTTTCAAATTAAACCTTTTTTTTCCTTTAGGAGAATATAATTCAATTATTCAGGGGTGAAAATATCATGAATATGTGTTGCATATATTCATATATGCAACACAGAGAAAGAAAGAAAGACTCACAAAAAATGAAAATTAATTAACTAGCTATCTAGCTAACTAGAAAGACCATGTGTTAAAAATGAACCACAAAAGTTTTTTAAAAGACTTAGAGTGGATAAAACAAATTATGCAAAAAAAAAAAAAAAGAGAGAGATAGAAGCAATCCAGGATGATTCCCAAAGTCACCCTTGGTCCTCCACAGGGACACACAGTATCTTCAGATGCACACATACACACAATAATTATAATTATTGGGAAATAATGCAAAAGTGAAAATTTTTTAAGAAGAGAGATGTTAAAAATAAAAGAAGGAACAAAATGAAAGTAAGAAACCCACAGACTTCATTCTTGTTCAATCATTCAAATTATTTGAAGAACCAACCTTGTTTTCAAAAAGAAATTGGCTAACCAAATACCTAAATTGGGAAAATGCTGAGGTATATTCATAATTAAAGGAAGTGAAAAATTTCAACATTGTGAAATTTTGCCAAAATAAATTGATGTTGTCAAAATTATTAATTTTTCTGTTTCTTAAAATTCATTTAGTTGTCATTTAATATTGGAGTAAACAACTCACAAGTTAAAAAAAATTTTAAAAATTTTGAAACTTTTTCAGTTTCAAGAAGTACATTTTTATGTGGACTTAATTAGCCCTTTCTTACAAACTAAATTAATAGGAGAGAGTGAATAAAGTTTACCTGCATGAACAACTTATTTAAATATAATTACATATTTTATTACTTTGAATCAGAAGATTGTTCTTGTTTCCTTTAATTATGAATATACCTCAGCATTTCAGGTATTTGGTTAGCCAATTTCTTTTTGAAAACAAGGTTGGTTCTTCAAATAATTTGAATGATTGAACGAGAATGAAGTCTGGGTTTCTTACTTTCATTTTGTTCCTTCTTTTATTTTTAACATCTCTCTTGTTAAAAAATCAATTTAGTGTGCATTATTAACAGATAGAGAAGCCTTTTAATTCAGTTTGACAGCGATGATAGTATGACAGCAGACTCACCAGGGAGTGGAGGGAGGTAATTATATAACAACATCCAAGATTGATTTAAATCATTTCTGAGCTTTCAAATTAAACCTTTTTTTCTAAAGAGAGCATAATTTGAATCTCCATTAATTAATTTCTGCTTTGTGAAAATGTGATATTTTTCGACATACAAAGTAACAAACTGGTATTTCTGTTATTACTATGTGTTAGTTGACAATTTATTATTTAAAACTTAATGATGGTTAGATGGTATGGTTCTGTGTCTTTAGATGTCCTCTCATTTCTCCTGAATCTAGACCTTTAGGAAAGATAAACTCTAGTGAATATATCCTGTGCTAGAGAACACATGACTACCCTAAAGGAGAGGTACTAGTGAATCATTTAGATGAGAGTAGTAGAGAGCCTTATTAACCATTTTGGGAGAAGTTTTTGATGCTGTGAAAACAGTGTGAGAATATGGCTAGGATAAAATGAAATGTCAGTCCTGGCATGATGCCTCACACCTGTAATTGCACATTTATAATATATAAGCAGAAAGGTCAGCTCATAGTTGACTGCATTTTGAGTTCCATGACAACCCAACTTGAAACTTGGAACAATACTCAAAAGGCTGTCTGTGAGTCTCTTAGCAATGACCAAACACATTTAGTGTAGTGAGATGGATATGAACTTTGGGTCCCAAGGACAGATTTCTACAGTTTGGAATTAGAATGTCATTCAAATTTCCAAGAGCTAAAATTTGATCCCAGAGATCTTGGAAGAAAGTGGTATTTTAAAGATGAAACCTGGTGGTAGGCATTGTGGTCAAGTAGGTGGTCATTAAAATGAACAGCAGGATCTTATCCACTTCCTCTTCTTATTCATTTTACTCCTCCATTGTGAAATGAATAGCTATGCTCTGTGCTAATGCCATGATGTGCCACCTTATGAGAGGCCTTAAAATTACAAGAATTGTAATAAAATAAAGATTTTCACTTTGTAAGATGTTTGTTTCCAATGTTCTATTACAGGAAGGTGAATGATATATCTGTTCTAGAGAGGTTTTGTTTTTGTTTTGTATGTGGATTTCTACTCGGTCCAGAACAAATTGTTGAAGAGTCTTTCCACCACTAAATTAAATTAATCATTTGTCAATTGTAGATTGACTTTTATGGGCTGGTATTTTCTCCCCTACCCTTTATTTTTCATAACTGCTCACCTTTTTTGCAGTGTTAACATTCCATCACTATAATTCTCTGTTAGCTATTAAATTTAGGTCAAATGATTTTATTGTACTAATTTATACAATTATGTGATTTTTTTATGTCAGGTGAATTGAATGTAAATTACATCTATTGGACAATTTAATAGTAAGCTTTCATTGTTTCCTGGAAAAAAGTCTAAGTTGTTAATACTACAAGTTAATTTATCTAAAGCTTTGGATTTAACTGAATTTTTTAAAGGTTAGGTCAGGTCTATTACAAAAAATTATTAGCCTTTCCTTATTATCTTTATCTAGTTTGGTAGTATGGCACAATCAGCTCTGTTTAATGAAGTTCAAAAATTTCTCTACTGAAGCATGACCCCTCTCTCCTTAGTTCTGGGGGGGCGCTCCTTCCCCTGGTGAAGCTCACTCTCACTTTCCTTCCTGGACACTTGCGACTGAGGGGGTTTGATCTCACCAATCAGGGAAGGTATAGTGACTGGAAGATTGATGGTAACCATCCTGCAAAGGGGAGACTGACCCCCCTCATTGAGTTCTTCTACTCCTATTCCATCTACCTTTGAATCTTCTCTTATAGTAAGATTTATCTTTGATTAGGAGGTGACCACCAATACCAATTAGGATGGAGCCAAGGATGATGCAGGAACAGCAAAACTGAAAACAACAATAAACCATAATCCAGAACACCAGATACCCTACATTAATCTCCCAGAACCAGACCAGCCAAATCTCTCCCCATTCTAAAGCTCAGGGAAACTTGAGGGAGAGGGAGTGGTAAGATTGTTAAGAGCCTAAAGATGGGTAGGACCAATGATATGCAAGATACTCCACACAAGTGTGGGCCACAGTAGCCATAATTGACTTTGCTTGACCTGCGAAATGACTGACATGTCAACGACCCCCCCAAAGTCTAGCATGGATCACAGGTACTAGGATTGTTAAAGGCATGGGATTAACAGTCATAAGAGTGTTCCCATAACAAAGGGGAACCCAAGAAAGGGCTCTGGGCAATGCCAAAGAGTCCTTACACCTCACTAGAATGGAGGTCTCAGAGGGAAGTTTGACATTCACACAATAGGATGCTCCAGGGAGGGGGGAAATGGGAGACTGGGAAAAGGAGAGGGTGGGGGCGAAAGGAAGGGGAATAGGGAGGGAGAGTGCAAGGGGGACTGGGGAGGGGTGGAGGGTGGGAGGGGAATGGGGTATCTATTAAGATTATGTGATTTGGGAAAAATAAATATAATAAAAATTCATATTATTCTTCCTTAAACATATTGGATTAGCTTTTTAGAGTTGTTATTACAAATTACTACAAATTGGGTGGTTTTTTAAACAACATAAATTTATTCTATCAGAGTTTGCATTTCCAGAGGTGTGAATTATAGTGATTGATAGAGGTTTGCACATCCTGAAACTCCTCCAGGGAAGAGCAGCTCCTTGTTTTTTCTGTATTCTGGTAATGTAAAGTGTTTGGTTGTTTTTGGCTGCATAACTCTGTATTCTGTATCCACACAGGTGTCTTTGATATCTTTGTTTCCACATGGACACATGGATTTAATCCTCTTCTGTATCTGTGACTATATATTTGTGTTCCTACAGTTTATACTCAGTAAGTCCTCATTTAACAGATATATTTATCAACACAGTTGTACAGTCAATTTCTAAATACAATCACAGTCACAGGTATTGGTCAGGAATCCAATGTGAATATTGGAGATGAACAACTCAACCCAAATAGTATACTCATTGGTTCCTGAAATTCATGATCTCCAGGAATGCATTTATACCTCTGTGACTCTGGGGATATGATTCATCTTAAAATAATTCCATGCAACACCTGTAAATCCATAAACAAAAGTTATTTGCTTTCATTATAGAAGGGAGTAACTAGCATAAATTAAACATCTCCAATCCAAATTTAAAAGAAAAAATGAAAGAAGAAGGAAGGAAGGAAGGAAGGAAGGAAGGAAGGAAGGAAGGAAGGAAGGAAGGAAGGAAGGAAGGAAGGAAGGAAGGAAGGAAATTACTTATCTCTTTGATCGCTCTGCCTGTGTTCCTGATTTATTATTTGTGCTGAAGTGGCTAAAGGAATGGAACAAAAGACCACATACTTGATTGCCACATTTGAAGTTTCCTGTAAACATCCTTGGTTTGGTTTCTAGTGGAGTTTTACATATCCAGAAGGGCTGTTCTTTTTTTTTTTTTTAACCATTCCTTCTTTATTTTATCTCTGCCCTCTTATATTGTACTATAAGCAGTGAAAACAAATAGTAAAGACTTTGCTCAGAAATCAACTGTATACATATCTCATATATAACTTAAAGCATCCACAATCCACCCAGAATAAGCACACTGTTCTATTCCAAGTTCTATGGCACTTTTTAACAGTGTCAGTCTTCTTCCAGTGTGCTTTGGCATGTTTCTCTTAGCTGTTCAAGATCTCCTCCAAATGCTTTCTTCCACGTGCTTCCAATTTCATTCTGTCAGCAAAGTCAGTGAACCTTAAGGCTAAAAGCTTTCTCTGCATTGATCCTCACTCTGCATGAAACATCCCCAGATATTTTAAAGATACTGTTTAATAATTCATAAGTCTTGATTCAACTCTCTTAGGCCAGTTTTGATAACTTCTTCTCAGACTGTTTATTCTTGCCTGTTTTTAATGTATTACATTTATTATTATGAAATATATATGTGATCTATCATTGATAGGTACTTATTAATATAGTCTTTTACCATTAACACTTGTAATTATCTGGTTGCAATCAGTCTATGATTAATGTTTGCTGGAACTGCATTATTAAGTTAAATTTTCTGTGCAATACTTATTTTGTCTTCTTAGTTGTCTATGTTCCATATTCAATTGCTACAATAATCCAAAAAATTTGGGTGAAACAGATTTATTCATGCTCATGATTATGGGTTACAGTTGATCATTATGGCAGAGAGGCATCAGCAGAATCAGAGGGAACTGGCTATACAATAGTCACAATAGCAGCAGAGGGACAAGGACCAATTTGATGTCTTTCAGCTTGCCCTCTTGTAATAATTATTCTTACTGTTGCTGTGAGAGAGCATTCAAAGCCAAGCAACTTAAAGGAGAAATGATTTATTTAGTTTAAGGTTCCAGAGGGAAGAAATGGTTTTTTTATGGCAGATGCAGCATGACTGGCTGGCAGAACCTGGAGGCAGGCTAAGTCACTGCATACATCTTGGAGGCTCAGAGATGCTCAGTCCAATAGGCCAATGGGTGAAGGCTGTAGGATTTCTGGAAAGTCAAAAAAGCCAGGAAGCCAGGCAGCAGGATGGAAGATAGTTTTCTAGCACAGCATTAAAGAGTCTCTCTTCAAAGTCTTCTGTTCTATGGTTCCCCTTATCTGTTCTGTTACTGGGTGGCTCCAATCAGACTAAGGCTGGTCTTTGGATTGATCTGTATATTCTCTTCAGATAGTCTGACAACTGATGTTAGTTAATGCCAGATGTGGTCAAATTGACACTCACGATTAACTGTCACACCTCTACATCTTTATTTACCAGCTCAGAAAATAGTCCTATTTGTTAAATCTTCCCACCATCAATAATGCAATTAAAAATGTCTCCTACAGTCTTGTTCAGAAGGCTGCTTAAAGTAAGGAATTCTTCATAGGTTTCATAGCTGTATATAGAGACCCACCTGTGATGTTTCATGTTGATAACTGAAGCTGGCACAATAGCCATCATTTGTGACTCAGAGTCATGTCTTCTGTAAGTCACTTGCATTTAGGAAACCTTGTTGATAGAGCAATAAAAGGGTAGAAAAAGAAATACTGTGTAGACTGATAATCATAAACTTATTTTATTGATTGAAAGTGTATTGTTTTATGAGCTTTTCTTTATGATAGATAAAACATTTAGAACTTGTTTTTTAGACTCTTGTTCCCTTATCACATAAAATTGTAGACATTTCTTTTCGCAAGAAGTATTTTTTAGTTAGAAGATAAAAAATGCTTATATTTTGAAATGGATACATTTAGCTCTAATAGAGGTATAAATAATGTAATGGTTACTCTTAAAAATTGCTATGAGAGAGCATTCAAAGTCAATCAACTTAAGGGAGAAAGGGAGATTTATTCAGTTTATGGTTCCAGAAGGGAGAAACAGTCTTTCATGGTGGAAGCGACATGGTTGGTGGATGAAGCTGGACGTAGGCTAAGTCACTACAAACATCCTGAAATCTCTCTTCTTCTAAGTCTTCTATTCTAGGGTTTCTTTTAACTAGTTCAATACTGGGAAGTTCCAATCATATCTAGGAGGTTCCAATTAGATCTAAGGTTGGTCTTTGTATTGTAAATGTATTGATCCAGATAATCTCTTCAGGTGGTCTCAGCTGATCTTAGTTAATGCTAGCTGTGGTCAAGTTGATACCCAAGATTAACTCTCACAAATATAAATAAATAGTGAAATTTATTTTTGCTGTAAAAATATGTTTGCATTCTTGGTATTAAATTTCATGTATGGTGGGATCTCACCCAATTATTGATAGTTATGTTCTAGTTATATGTTAACTAACAATTAAACATTTCTAAGTGTTTTTTCTTTTGAAGAATGAGCTCAACATATTGTCCTGTCTCCATTTATTTTCAAAGGTTTTTTGTTTCTGTATGTATGATGTGAATATGTGCATTCATGTATGAAGTGTGCATATGTGTGTGCATGTATCCCTGGGTATGAGAGTACATGTACGTGTTTTTATTCTATGGAACACATATGATGAACAGAGGGGGCAGCCTTGTGCTGCAGTTCGCCTGCATGGTTGCTGATAAATGACCATCAAATGGCTTAAGGAAACAAGGGGTTTATTGTTTCTTACGATTATCTGGGTACAATTCTCAGTCCAGCTTGACAGGAGAGCTCACACCAACACCAAGGCCAAGAGAACTGGTCACACCATCTCTACATAATGGCTGAGAAAGGGACGATCCTTACTTGCCAGACCAGCATGTCTGTTCAAGTATAAAAAAGGATGACAACTCTCTCAATATTTTATTCCAGGGGCTAATCCCACCCACCATGGGCTGGGTCCTCCCCATCAGCTAGACAATCTCCTGTAGGTCTGCTCAGGGCCTAACTCAACCACTAATTTTCAGCGAATGTGCCCAGAGCTCAAACCCTCAACTGTCAAGTTGACAGCTTTGCGCAACTATGACACCTTGTATTTAAATCCTTACCTTCCACCTTCTTTAAGATAGGATGTCTGTTGACCACTGCTGTGGTCACTAGGACAGGTGGCCCATTGAGCATCTAGCGATTACCCTGTCTTTGCCTTCCATTTTACAGTGTACCATTTCTAACTTTATGTGGATACGGGAATTAAAAATCACGTATATGTACTTGTGCAGCAAATGCTTTATCCAGCCCTTTTGTCTCCAATTTCCTGAGCAGAAGTTTGCCCTGTGATTTGTATTCTATAATGAATGTTTTCTTATCATGAGAAAGAGTACAATTATTTCTAACCTCCTGAGAATATATGGAAACTTCTAATCCTTTTTACAAAAGAAGGAAGACATGCTTGATTATATACCAGAAAACAATTTATGAAATAATGATTTAGCTATAGCTTTTTAATGATTATTTAGGATGATAAAGTAATATCTAAAATGTAATTGGTGGAACATTAGGTATGAAAAATTGACCACTAACTTCTACATCATTCTTAGTCATAAAATACAATACTTATTAAAATAACCATGAAATTTCCACTTATTATAGGAAAAAATCATTAACTTGACTTTTTCAGAATGTCTTTTATCTCTGAAATTAGAATAATTTTCAGCTATCTCATGGATTATCATGGGAAAAAATTCAATGACAGAATATCGAAAGCAGATATTTTGACTTATAAATAAAAATATCTTAGAGCTTACATGTTTTAATTCCCTTAGTCTTTTCCTAAACCTTGAAAGGCTGTATTCCTACAAATAAGAAAGAACTTTCAAATAATTAAAACTATCATGCCTTAATGTAGATATTCAAGTTTAGTGCCATATACCTACAAATCCCAAGTGTAAAGATCTTAAGAGTGTAGAGTATAATCATAAGAAATAATTGATTTCTTGAAAAGTCAAATTTTAGTGCCTGAAGGTGTTCATAGCATAAATAGTTACATGTGGAGATGTTTATGGATTCATTCAGAATATGAAAGCATTTAAAAGAAAATTTTCATACTTCAGAACAGTTATTTTTCTTTATGAATGCTTCATATTTATATTCAGCATTTAGTATTAAGTAATTATTAGAAGATAGGCTTTGTGTTAATTACTCTATAAAAAGTAGAGGTGAACAAGACAGAGGATGGCTTTACAAAGGGAGCATTTTTTAAAAAGAATTCTTTGAGAGCTTCATACATGAATACAATGAATTTATCATTTTCATTCCTTATTAATCAATGCTATGCCCCTCCTTTTCCTTTTGTAAACCTTCCTTTTCCCAATCAGCCTCCATCCTACGTTTATGTCTTTCTGCGTATGGCCCACTGAGTTTCATCTGGGTTGCCTATACTGGCATGTGCCCGAGACTTGCTGGAGCATGGGTGCTTTATCAGTAGGTATATTGTTGAGGAAAGTAGCTTTGCTTCCCCATCTAGAATTAAGTCTTGTGTGAAAGAAAATACAGTTGCATTGAGTTCATTGATTTAGCGGCCTTGTCATTTCCAGAAAATCCTGTCTGACAACACTCCATATCCTGTGACTCTTACATTCTTATCACCCCTTCTTCCATGACTTACACTGAGATTTGGGGTGCTTTATGAAATGTATATGCTGTTATTATTTTTTTATCAGAACAATCCACAGTCTCTTACCCTTTGTACTTCTATCAATTGTGATTCTCTGTCTCAAACACTTGGCATTGCAAAAGGAAACTTCTAGATAGAGAGGGCCAAATACTACTCTAATGTATGGATATAAGGATAATTGCCCATATTGCAGCTTGAAATCTTATCTTAGAGCCAAACCACAGTAGTTTATTCCCCCATAGAGCTTATGACCTTCCTATCCACAGGTTCTTGACTTGATTTGCAGTAGGTATGTGTTCCCTACTGAAAAGAGAGCCTTAGATTCAATCAGAAAGCATTCATAGCTAGGTGAGACTGTGGATTTCTTTCCTTCCCCAGAGGCCTGCATAATACCTTCAGGTACTATGAAATCTGTCAAGCAAGGAGAAAGCTTCACAATTCATTCTTTCTGATTTGTTCCAGGTTCTGTGATTGGCATCTCAGCAATAGAGTTGGAGGGTGCTGGAGGACAGCCAAGAGTAATGGCAAAAGCCTATATAGTTTTGTAGCCTTTGAGACCTCTTAGACCAACAGATTAGTATGAGGTGTTATATTTAGTAGTGAAGCTTTTGTTTAAATATATGTATCTTCTTCTAGAAGGGGAAGTTTCTATTATCCTTTTTACTCCTCTCTTTATATCAGCTGCAACTGCTCATAGTTTTCCTGTATAATTGTATTTAGATTAAACTTATAATATATATTTTGTCTATCTCATACAATTTTATTGTTACTTATTCATATCATTCTTTCCTACATCCTGTGTCCATATCACCTTCCTCCTGAAAACTTTTCCCGAAGTATTTCCCTTTCTCATTCTTGTCATCTGTATTCTTTTAGCTTACCTTATTTAAAATATTCCTCATCTACTTCTATTTTTGTGACTTTTGTAGTTATTTGTAAGTAATTACACTGATCTGAAGGTTTGATAATGAAATGCACATGTAATAGAGAACATGTGTCATTTATCTTTATCTGGGACATTACACATCACTCATATTAGTATAGTGTTGTCCACACAGAAAGATGAACACTTATATTTCAGGACAAGACTTTATCAATATCAAGACAAAAATCATATTTTTCATTGTTATTTCATTGAGGAGTGATTATAGTGTGTGTAATGTTCTTTATTTCACATGTGTCAGAATTTCCAAGAGTAAATTGTATGGTGTATTATCACTGTAGATAAAGGTTGTATTATTATACCAGTGAGGAACTATATGGCTTGATACATTATAGTGAATTATAATCACTAAGGAGCCCCTAGCTAGACAGGACAATGTTTCAGTTGTATCCAGTTAGAAGTCAATACTAACCTGGTAGAGCAATGTGTAAGTAGTTGCTAAGATCTTCTAATGCTTTTGGGATTTTTCCTTCATCTTAATTAGGATTATAAATTCAGTTTCTCAAGACCGAAAGTAAAGACTCGTAGGTATAGTTTAGAAAACAAGTAAATGGGCATTTTACTGCATTGTGTCTTCTGTTCATTGTTTTCAATTTTTGTTATACTTTTTTTGTGAAATATGTCAAAAAACTTTAGTATCTTGAGAAAGACACTAAAAAAGAAATTCACAGTTTAACCTCAGATGAATCATTAGCAGTTCAATTTCTTCAAGAGCTTTGCCAAAGTTAGACATCTTAACAACCTAATGTAACTTTCTTGATGGTTTTCTATTAGGTTGTGTAGTAGAAGTGGATGTGGAAATAGCCACAGGTCAGCATAAAGGACATCTAAAGTTCGATTATATTGTCTGACTTCCTGAATGCAAGTTATGCAGTTGCTGTGTGATTCAGACTCTACAGCTATGAATTAAAATAAGGATCAGCACCTCACAGATTGCTGGTTAGAATTAAATTAATTGATATATGAAGCATTTACAAAAGCAGAAAAAAATCATGTAGCATAGTAGGTATTGTACAGGTATTGGTTTCTTTATGGGTGTAATACATTTCTTGTTGCAAATTTTCACTAATCAATACATTTCCATGTTTAAGTCAAGTGATGTTGTTTGCTGCCTTGTGTAATGCTTTTGATTGTGCTGGACTTGAACAGCAGCAGTGAATAGACTGGTTTCTAGCTACTCCATTTGTTCTGCAGTATCAGTTCAGATGATACATCATAGCTCTTGTCTTTACACTACCATCCATACACCATTCTCCACTAATATTTCCCATACATGACTGATGTTTTTTCTTAAATATATGATTTTCTATAGTGGTTTTTGACTCAGAATTTCACAATACTCTGTCTTAGCTGCGTGAGAATAAAACTGCCCATCCTCTCAAACCCAAAGCATCCTTTATAGATTTATTGCTTCTATCCCAAAAACTTCAAACAAAATCATTGAAACATAGTTTTCTCAGATGCTATAGTTTCTATTGAAGAGTATCAGACAAAGCTTGGGGGTCACTGGTTCAGTCCCTAATCATTGTAATGTGATTATGATCTCTGTCATTTTTATCTAAAGATCATATTAATTTATAAAGGGGCATCTTCAGAAGGTTTTCTAACTCATGAATAAAATTTTCATGATTCCAACCATAACTAAACTCTAAGAAAATCTCCAGAATTATCCACTTTCTAAAGCATTTAATATAAGACTAAAATGTAATTAAATACATGAATGGAAAAATATGGAAGATGTAGAACTGTCTTCAGATGATTGAATATATATGAAAATATAGGTAAGATATGAACATCAACTGAGTTGATAAATTATAAAATGACCAGAGACTTATACTTTATTATTTTTTGTGTATGCATGTATATTAGTGTGTCTATGGGCACTTTGTATGTCTGTGGAGTCCCAAGGTGACTTCAGAAATTTTTGCCCTGATTTCTCTACCTTCTTTGTGATTTGCTCTGGAGTTTGCCAGGCTCCACCTTCCAAGACCAGAAGTTCAGGCCACCACCATTCTCACCTGTAATTTTTACATGAGATCTATGATCCAAACTCGGGTCCTTCTACTTGTGAAACAGAAACTTAACCCCGTCTCTTCTACCCCAGAGACTTTTAGAGGCTGTAGAAGACAACCAGATGTAGATTTAAATATATATCACTATTCATGCATTTCACATCAGAAGTACCTCTTTCATGTATACTTCATGCTTTTCTCTTGTTTCTTTATGGATTTTGTTCACTATTATACGATCAAATTTGGTGCAGCTGCTTATACAATACAGGCAGTTGCATAGCATGTTTATGCATTTCATCCTGAACACTATAATTATTTGTGAAAATATATATTCCCTGGAACAGTTAGCCTGCTTGCAAAATATGAATGCAAAAAGCTGAAGAGTATATTAACATCATAACCGCATGAAAAGCATCCACAAGATTCTTGCCTCTTGAATTTCCAAGGCCTCTTATATTACTGGAAAGTCCAATGATGATATAGAGTCCTATGGAATAGTATCAGAATTTTGGCTAATATGGGCCTTTAACTGCATAAAGCATACAAAATGGTTTATATAAACTTCTAAAAGAAGAATCTGTATAAAATTAAAAAACAATGTACAAAATATATTCAACATGGACATGATGTTTGTTATTTAAGTCAGTGTGCTATCCATCACTGTATGAAAGACACACATGTGCACAGAGATAATTCAGCTAAATATTATATTTTAACTAAATAATTTGACTATAAGCAGATTTTAAAGCTATTTTAAAAATCAGTTTTTAGTCATAAGAACTGATGATTTTCTTGTAATTCAACATGAACTTGACATAAGTGATTAGTTACATACAGAGTGAATTATAAAGCATACTTCTTTTTAAATAGAAATGATTTAAATTTCTTTACAATTACAATATTATGGATTAAATAGTATTTTGCATGTTGTATAACATGAATCAAAGTAATCATTACTCTTAAGTATTTCTCTAATTCTGATAGAAGATAACTTTTCATCTGTCTTTTACTTTAAGGTTCTAGTGTTACAAAATTAAAATACTATTTGGTGAAATTGCTATTGCTCAGAATGCTGTTTTTCCCAATATTTATATGTTGAAGTTCGATTAAATAATTGTGAAACAATTTTATTCCCTTTGGAAAATGATTAGGTTCCAACCTATTATGTTCCAACCTCATCAGTGAGATTAATGCTATTTCTAAGTGTTTAAATCTTGTTGCTTATTCCTTCTACCTCTTCTGCCATTTGTAGATGCAATACCTTCTTCCATGTGATGATGTCACAAGCAGCCAGCCACCTATGAGGAGCAGATACTCAGCAGCCTCTGGATCTGTAAGAAATAAATACCTCTTCTTTATGTATGGTATGTGTTATAGTGGCCAGAATGAACTGAAACATGGCATTTTTAGGAAGACCAAAGTGAGAACTTTACATTTTGATTTCTAGTAAGGAGTCTGGATAGATGATGGTTTGGGTTAAGCCTTTGCCTCTACAACAAAGGAACTTGATTTTGGATACCAGATCCAACATGAAAATGCCAGACAGAAATGGATGCAACATTCATTTCCTTCTGGTCATGGAAAAAGAAGCCTGGAAAACCCCAGAGCAAAACAATAAGGAGGTAGAGCAATTCAGGATGATTTCAGAAGTCACCCTTGAACCTTCACAGGCATACACAGTGCCTCTTCTACACACACTTCTACACATATACACACCCATACATACAGAACAAAAAAAGTAGTAGGACACATAAGATGTGTGTCCCACCCATTACCATATATACATATAGATGAAAAAATTTAGACTATAGGCTTAAATTAGAGGAAGAAAATTCTTAATATGTCTCTTTCTTATTTAATTCAGTATTACAACTTATAGAAAAGGTGAATCAAAAAGTCCTGAATTGTACATATGTGCATTTAGGTATGTGCTCTTATACTAGCTACTTCACAATAGTTGTGAGTAACTGCCTGTCAGACATAACGTATAGAAGAAATTATTTATGGGTATGTGTATAGTGGTCAAGCCATGACAGAGTAGCATACATCATGGTAGAAAGGAAGTAGAGGGATGGAACCATACAATCTTTAAAGGCACTCCTCCAATGACTTATTACCTACTCTTGGACCCCACCTACCCATATTTATACAACATCCCCAAATAGTACCACTATCTGGAAATCAATCCCTCAACAATATGAGCCTACTAAGTCTCTTTCATATTTGAAGCATAATTACTACAAAAAGTTAACTAAGATTGTTTTTGTTAGTTTTCTCTAGTAAATGTCTGAGATAATTGATTTATCAATAGAAAGGGATAATTTTGATTCATAGCATGAGAGCTTTCACCTCACAGTTTTTAGTTCAGTGATTAAGTATCACATCTTCGTACTTCAAAACTGGTGCCAAATGGCGATGGAAAAAACAGAGAATTAGAAGGTACTGGTGTTCCTAAACGTCCTTCAAAGGTATAACCTCTCAGTGATATAAAGATTTCATAACAGGTTCAGTCTCTTAAAGGTTCTACAACAACCAATTGAACCACACTAAAGAGCAAACCTTTAACTCATTGGACTTTGGATGACTTTTGGCATCCAAATTGTAAAAAGATTATCATTGAGTTTTTGATAGCCCAGCATCACAACTGCAGCAAACTAAGATCCTGACTTGAATCTAGCTTTGTGACATTCTTGATCACATTCTAACTGAGCCTGTATTATTATTCACAAATACATTGTCCTAATCTTAAAATTACATGATTTCCCGGAAATATCAATGCCTGAATATCCATCATTATATTTTCATTTAAACTGTGAAAGAAAGGGCATATAAACATGAAACTAGAAATCCAGCACACATGCACACACATACAGAGAGAGAGAGAGAGAAACACACAGACAGACAGACAAAGAGAGAGAGAAAGAGAGATCATCATTGAAGTGAGGCACAAACGTGGTGTCTCATATTGTTTAAAAACAGAAGGGTGATAAATGCTTGAAACTCATTTAAAAAACTTGCAAGTTTTAGTGTGCTCTAGGATATTAAGTTGAATCCAGTTAGTAAAATTTATTATATTTTTGTGTTAACATAGCAAAATTTTTCCTTCTACCAATAAAAGAAATAATAAATATTTCAGCTGAAAGAAATATTAGTCTGATTTTCTTAATTACAAATAGACACCTATCAAAATATCACAATATGTTCCTTAAATACTAAATATTTTTAAGAATAAAGAATTAGAGGTATCTATGCATGTATATAAACTGTAAATTTCTATGATATGCAAAATCTGCATTTACTTTAGTTTCTTCATGTATTAATGTAGTCCATGTCCTCATATTTTAATTGCACAAGGAAAATACAGAAAAGATCAGTAAGTTTCAGATAAGATTTTAGATACTTTTGTTTTTCATTTTTTATCTTACTTTTCAGCTTCAGTTCATGAACCTTTTACAAATAAATCCTCAGAAGAGCATAAGTCAGTACAATGGCAATTTTGTCTAATATATTCAAATGAGAATTAATCATACATGCTAGATTGAAAGCAGAGTAATACTCATTAATAAACCACTTAAGGTAAATATTTTAATATATATCATGTATATAACACAATATATGTATCATAACATGATTTTGAATCAGAATGTTTTTATTTATCAGAATTTGTACTCAGGAATACCATGTAAAGTTTAAAAGGGAATATTCTCTCTTTCCTAAACGGAAAGCTTAGCATTTGAGAATTGCTAAATGGTAACAGGGTTCACACAGAACTGTACCATTTAGTGCTATTCTATTCTGAAATCTGTGACTCTTGTTTACCTTAGTCAGCATTTTTAAAGTCTTTGACATAAATTTAAATTTTATTTTAGTCAACTACATTTGATATTCTAAAAGTGATCTACTTTTAATCTTTTGTGTTTCATGTGACACCATTTAAAAAATCATGATCATAGCTGTCATAATTGTTTTAACTTGGTAAATATAAAAAAGGAAAAATAAATGTTGGGGAGATAGATCAGGTGTTTGCCTTGCAAACTGAAGGAACTGAGTTTAGACCCTCCGATCCCATGTCAAAATACCAGGCTGAAATGACAGCACCCTGTAAATAAGTCTCTGGAAGGCAAAGCTTGAGAAACCCCAGAGCAAAGAAAAAGGAAGTAGAATAATTCTTGGTGATTCCCACATATGGTAGGGCCTCTACAAGCTTAGACACACAAATTCACACACACAGGCACATGCACACACACACACACACACACACACAAACACACACACACACACAATTTTTTTTCATTTTTCTTTTCATTTTGTGCATTTGCATGTGTGTGTGTGCATGTGTGTGCGTCTTTTCCAGTTACTTGAAAATGAACTTAGGCATTTTAATTGCTAGTTGATGGTGTATACTTTTTTATATTATAGATAAAATGCTAAAGTGAATAGTTTAATGGGAAAAGAAATTTATATACATACCTTTTCCCACTTTGTGTTCATAGGGATTATATGAACAAAACACTGCTTTCAGATAACAGTGTATCCTTTGCTCTATATATTAACTGAGGAAGGTTTCACCTGCAATTACTCAAAAACACTTGAGGGTTAATTAAGCGAAATAGGTATCACATCACCAAATGACTAGATTCTAATTACAGATGGCTGAAAAGAAATACTACTTTCTCTTTAAATGACAGTCCCAAATAACCTCGTATTTTAAAGGTTTGTGTTTGTTACAGTTTTAATTTTGTTTTTGAAATTGGCTGTCATAGTCTCAAGGTTTATATTGTCCTTCATTCTGCCCCTCCAACTCTTCTGTAAGTGCATAGTTAGTAAATTCATATATTTGTTATGGTAGTAATATACACTCTAGCAAACATATCATAGAATGGGTAATTCCACCTAATTGCTTTTCATTGTTTTCAAGAAATTGTTTTTATGTTGCATTACATATTGGGGCATAAGAGGAAGTTTCTGTTCCAATCCATCGTTGAGTTATAGATTACAAAGCCTGTGCTACATAGCATAATTTTCAAAATTGTTCAGAGTTTTGACAAGTATGAAATAAGAAAAGATGAAATCACATATGGTTCTGAAGCTCTAAGAAATTTATGTACTTTATTCTGCTGTGATTTGATGACATAGAATAGGTCTCATGGTCTTATATAGAGCATTGAAGAGGATGGAACACAACATTCCAGCTGATTTTTTTGCCAGTTAGATAAAGGTGTCAAATTGACAATTGATAGTGCAACCTTTAGGCATACCTATGAAGATTTATGTAGTTAAGGTTTACCTCAAGCAAACCTGTGGGAAATTATCCAATTGATGTGGTAGATCCATACCAAAAGATATGGGACCATTCCCTAGAAAGGTAAATTAGATAATATATAGATAGATAGATAGATGATAGATAGATAGATGATAGATAGATAGATAGATAGATAGATAGATAGATAGATAGACTGATACATACAGAGAGAAAAAGGAGAAAAAGCTGTTTTGAAGTTGGCAAAATAGTAAGCTAAGAAATATGCCCCTCACTCCATTCTCCTTGAACATATGACATGATCAGTTCCTTTAGCCCCTGATGTTGGTATGAACTCTCTTGTCATTATGATGCACTATAGCCTACAATCATGAACATGAATAAGTTGTTACTTTAAATTGTTTGAGTCCCGTGTTCATTCAGCTAGCAGTGGGAAGATAAAACTAACACAATTGATAATGGACAGGGGGGGGGCTTCAAATTGAATGTGAAGACTTGTGATGTGATCTCTGTGCCTTTTGAGTTATTTTGTGGACAAATATAGAGGACTTTGAAACTTGGGAGGTATCATTGTTAGGCACAGGTGTCAACTTGACAGTTAAAGTTCTGAGCTCTGGGCAAGTTTGTAGAGAATTAGTGGTTGAGTTAGGCCCAGAACAAACATGCAGGAGATTGTCCAGCTGATGGGGAAGCCCAGCATATGATGCGTGGGATTAGGCCCTGGAATAAATCACGGAGAGCTGGTTGAGAGAGTTGGGATCTTCTGTTCACTTGGCCAGACATGCTGGTCTGGCAAGCAAAAATTGTTCCTCTCTCAGCTGTTATGTGGTGATGGTGTGGCCAGTTCCTCAGCCCTGGTGTTGGTGCATGCTCTCCTTTCAAGCTGGACTGGAACTGTAACCAGACTGTCCTAAGAAAACAAATAAAACCCTTGTTCCCTTAAGCTGTTTGATGGTCATTTATCAGCAAGCGTGCAGGTGGACTGCAAGAGAATTTGGTACCCAGTAAGTGGGGTGTTGCTAATAAATCTGACTATATGGATTTTGTGGCTTTTGAATAGTTTTACTGGACAAAGTCAGAAATACTTGAAGATTTTTACTTTGTGGATTACTAATACCATTCTACAGAGTTTAGGGGCCAATTGGATAATGTCAGTGTTAAGAGAGTTACGGATTGTTTGGGCCCAACTTGTGATGAGGGGAACAATGAGTTTGGCAAAGTTGAATTTAAAGATGATAGACTGGTTCGCTTGACAGAGGAGAGCTGTGTTGGTGGCTATAAAGCTTTGGAAGTGGAAACTGCAGGCAGAAGAATATCTGCTCCTGTTGGAGAAATGTATATCAGTGAAGAAGACCCTAGTGATTTGCATTGGGATGGTGGAAGACGTGAAAACCACCATATGGCAAGTTCATGATTTGAAAACCCAGATTTCTTCAGGGGCCGAAAGCCCAAGTTAAAGCTGTTTCTTGCCCTTTGGAAGTTTGGCTGCCTAAAAGAGGCTTTTCCAACATCAGCACTGAAAACTTGGTAAAGCTGTGCCTTGAGTGGACCAAGCTACATTTCAAACTCGCTTCTGAATCTGGCATCATCCTCCAGGTGGTACTGGTTTCAGTGTATGATTAAGGGGTTCATGAAGAGCAGCAAAAGCTTGGCACCAAATGGCAGGCATAGAGTTCCTGCAAGAGAAGGTGAAACCTATAGCTGCAGAACAGAACCCAGAGTGTTGGAGATGCCAGAACCGTGGGATGTATGCTGAGGACGACTGTGAGTGGAGATTCAGTCTGGTTCAGAGGAACTCTGCTTTTACAACTTTAAGCTGCAAACAGGGACTGAGAATGCCTAGAATCTTTGAGCCACAATGACTATGTGATGAGCAACAGAAGATGGACATTGAAGTAAAGGATGCGGTATTTGATTTGCTGGACTTTGATCTCTTTATTGTTTTCTTATTGTTTTAAGATCCTTCTGTTTTAATGTTTTATCTGTTTTAAAGTATTTAACTTAATCTTATGTAAGACTCTTAAGGTTAAGAGACTGAACTTTTAAAATGTTGGAACATTTTAAAAATGAGAGAACATTTTAAATTTATCTATGAAATTTATTTATATGTTTAAGATAACTTTTAACATCTGTGGAGACAAGGATTGAAGGTTACAGTTTAAAAATGCTGTGTTTTTGTGTCAAGTTGACAAGGGGTGGAGTATCATAGTTAGGCACAGGTGTCAACTTGATAGTTGAGGGTTTGAGCTCTGGGCACATTTGTAGAGAATTAGTGGTTGAGTTAGGACCAGAGCAAACCTGCAGAAAATTGTCCAGCTGATATGGAAGGCCCAGCCTATGGTGGGTGAGATTAGACCCTGGAATAAATCACAGAGAGCTGGTTGAGAGGGTTGGGATCTTCTGTTCACTTGGCCAGACATGCTGGTCTGGCAAGCAGATTGTCCCTCTCTCAGCTGTTATGTGGTGATGGTGTGGTCAGTTCCTCAGCCCTGGTGTTGGTGCATGCTCTCCTTTCAAGCTGGACTGAGAACTGTAACCAGACTGTCCTAAGAAAAAAACCCTTGTTCCCTTAAGCTGTTTGATGGTCATTTATCAGTAACCATGCAGGCTGACTGCAACAGGAGGATATTTGGTGAGTTGAATTTAAAGAAGGACTGATTTGTTTCAAAGAGAGATGGGTTGACAGGCTTGAAATTTTGGATAATGAAAAGGCATATAGCAGAGTATCCATGGCTACTGGAGAAATTAATCGCACTAGAGAAAAGTGTGTCTTTTCTCACTGGGATGGTTTGAGAACATCATCATGTGGAAGATCCATTTTGTGAAATTCCAAACTTCATTTACAGAAGGATATCTGTGCTGAAGAAGTTCCTGCTCTTTCAAAATGGTTACCTTCCAGCATCAGAACATGAAAATTAATACAGTTATAGTTGGCTGTATCTCTGCTGCTTGTTAGAACATAGCATCATCATATAGGTGGTACTGATTTTGATGAAAGATTGAGAGGGTCATGGGTAGAGACTGAGATTTGGCACCATGTGGCAAATTGGAAATACCTATAAAGGAAGGCAAAGTTTATAATTGCAGTAAAGAACTCAAGATATTAGATCTTTCAGAACCATGGGACATAGGTGTGTGTGTGTGTGTGTGTGTGTGTGTGTGTGTGTGTGTGTGTGTATCTTGATGTGTGTATTAGACAAGTACCTCCTGAGGTAAATGATCACATTAGTGTTGCTTCCAGTAGACTGACTGACAAGCAATGGAAGTTTAGAGATATGCAATAGGCAGTCTGTAGGCTCCTTCTTACATCCTCATTGTCACTGAATTGTGTGTCTTCAATGCAGCATCCATCGCTGCATTGGAAATTGTTCTCCTTTTCATGACAATGCTAAAGGAAGAAAAAAGGACTTTGTTGATTTGGCTGGCATAAAGCACAGATGAAGGATGAAGGGTCAAGGATGCAGTCATCTTAAAGAAAACAGAGAGGAAACCAAAGTGGGTGTATGGAGTTCCTCATTAAAAAAAATCACAAATGATTAATAGTGACATTGCATTGATTTGGAGTGGCGAGAATGTCACTTTACCTCTGAGGTCTTCTCTCCCCCTTCCCAAGTCCATAGACTAATAGAAAAATATAGAATGACCATTAACAGATAATGTGCAAAATACTAGGAAAATATTTTTCAAAATTGCCAATATGATCCAAAATTAAGAAAGTCACCACCAAGTGGAGTCTGAGGAAGCATGGCTACTACATGTAACATGATCTTCTGATGAGATCAGGCAAAGAGAAAAACAGATAACAATTAAGGGAATCTAGATGAAACATTAAAAAATTAATGCAATGTGAATAAAATAAGAGTTCAAAATAGTGTTTATATTAGTTCACCTATTGTAAGAAATGTGTCATACAATTATGGAACTTTACTCATGGAAAATCAAGACTTATCTTCTATTCATCCTTTCTGATTTTCATGAACTCTGTTCTAAAACAAAAGTTCTAAACCAACCCAAATACCCAGGGAGAATCTCATCTCAAGCAAACAATCAAATAAATAAACAGCAGCAACAGGATAAACAGAATCAGGCATAGTGGTGCACATACAATTGCAGCAAAGAGAGACTGTGGCAAAAGAATTGCCATCAGTTTAAGAGCAGCCTAGTGTGCATAGTGAAACCTTGTGCTGAAAAAAAATCAACAAAACAAATAAGGAAAAGGAATAATAAAAGGCTGATTCAATAAAAGAAAAATCTACTCACATAGATTTGACAATTTAAGTGAAGTAGACCAATGCATTAAAGCTTCAACCCGCTAAACCTCTCCCAAAAGAAAATTCAATTTTTGTAAATTAACCAAAAACTACTCAATATCATTTTTAAAACCGAAACATTGTTTTTAATTGCAATTAACTCAGAAAGCATTACCTATGGCAGTATTGATGATCTGAAGCTGTGTTCTGATAAAAACGATAGAGGCTCCTTTTATTTAAATGTTTAAAGAATATAAATTTGTTCTTGTCCTATTTGTTGAAGTTTTAAATAGTTAAGACAGTAATTATGAACATCATTGTACCAGTCTAAGATTCTCCTTTGAAGCAAGATATGGTGGCATAGGTCTATTATCCCTATATTTGGAAGGCTGAGGCAGTAGGATTGCTAGAAATTTAAAGGCAGTCTGAGCTGCATAGTTAGTAGCAGGCCAGTCAAAGCTACAAAGCAAGATTGTGTAAATTTCTTTCTTGATGTTCTTTCATTGGTATTAGATTGGAATTTTCATTTTTTTCTCTACTGGTCATTGTTTAATTGGTCAACCTCCCTTTATTCCTTTCACTCAAGGTGCTGCTTTTTATTCTTATTATACAACATAGTTAGTACATAATATGCCCATATCTTGAAATGCTGCTCTATACAGCAGTGAAATCGTAATGTCTTTTCTTGATCTACTAGAAATTCACAATAAAAGTCATTCAACACACAAAGTGCTTTTTTTTTTGTATTTTCATGTATATGTGTGTGAGTATCCCTGCATGCGTTCATGCCTATTCATACATTATGTGGTATACATGTGTATGTGGGTTTATATGCATGTGTGTGTCCATGCTTATGTAAGCCCAAAGCTGATACTAAGAATCATCCTCCATTGTTATTTAACTGCATTGTTTTTGTGTCAGGATGTAATAGTTACTCTTAACTCTGTGAGAGAGCATTCAAAGTCAAGCAACTTAAGAGAGAAAGGGAGATTTATTCAGTTTATGATTTCAGAGGGGAGAAACAGTCTTTCATGGTGGAGGCAGCTAAGTCACTGCATACATCTCTGAGGCTCAGAGTTGCTTAGTCCAATAGGCCGGTGAGTGATGCTGAAGTCTATAGGATTCCTGGAGAGTCAAAGAAACAAGGAAGCCAGGTGACAGGATGGAAGATAGTTTTCTAGTATAACTTCAGAGAGTCTCTTCAAAGTCTTCAGTTCTATGGTTCCTTTTATCTGGTCTGTTACTGAAAGGTTCCAATCAGATTTAGGGCTGGTTTTTGTATTGTAAATGTATTGATCTAGATAATCTCTTCAGATAGTCTGACAGCTGATCTTAGTTAATGCCAGGTATGGTCAAGTTGCCACCCAGGATTAACTATCACACAGGGTTACTAACCAAACCCAGAACTGTCTGGCTAGCCAGCCTGGCCTTAAGATTCCAAGTTCCTCCTTTCAAGTAGGAATTAAAGGCAGCTGTCACACCTACCTAGCATTTTGCATGCATTCTGGAGATTTGAACTTCTTTCTTCCTGCTTGAGTGTCAAGCTAAAGAGTCATATTCCCAGACAAGAACTAGTTAAAAATGACTTTTTAAATGTTCAGAATAATTGTTTTCTCATTATTTCTGTGCATTGTGGGTTTATTGTTTCATGAAATCCTTTCTAAGAAGAAGTTCAGTCATTGATAAGGAGCAATGTCCAGTGAGGAAGAAACAGTGCCATTACTTTAAAGAATTGTTTTTCCTCATTATTTAGATCTATCATCAGTTGCCTCTTGCTAAATATCTTATGGTCCCTTTTCTTTCCGAGACATAACAAGATTGAAATGCTTCATACATCTTTTTAATGATGGTAAACATCTTTGCTTCATTTATTATTGTAAGAAAACAGATAATCTCAGGTAAAATTTTGATGCATCTTTGCTTCATTTATTATTGTAAGAAAAAGGATGATCTTAGGTGAAATTTTGATGCGAGTTATTCATTTTGACATTGATCCATTTCTCCAAACATAGATTTCAAAGTGGTTGCAAATATGGGTTCTACAGAAAGATAACATAAGATCATGATAAAATAAGCTAGTGGAAACTATGATCAATTTTGTGGAAGCTATTTTCTGCTCCTCAAACTTTTACCTACAAAATTACAGCTATAATTTCCATCTACCATAGCTTTTTGTGAACATAAAATTAGACGATTTTTGTAAAGAATATAAAAATTTCTCTATAGATCACAAAACTTGGGAATAACTGCTATCTTATGTGTAGAAAGATAATGTCACGAAAATGCTCTGATGAAATGTTCTACTGTTCCATTATAGGATATTCACACAGGAATATATTTATAAAATATATTCCTGTGGCACACCTACTGAGAAATAAATGATCTAAATGTAAAGAGAATATGTATATGTTATGCATGTGATACAAAACCATAGTAAATGGACATTCTTAAGTACATGTCAATGATTTGGAAAATTCAGATTCATGGAACATAAGGATACATGGGATAGAATTTACTGTACACAATACTGTACTATGAACCTATCATACCAATTTACATGTACTACAATAGCAGATTGTTGTTGCTAGCCAGCTATGAGCAAGCTTACAGGCCATTGAGAATGAACCTCCTCTCTTACAATCATTTGATTTCGCTTCAAAAAATACATCTAAATCATATTTCTGTTCCCCTTGGTAAAGATAAGGCATTCTGAATTTTTCTAAAGGTTATTACTATCTGGCAGTGGGTTTCTGGTAAAGAACAAAGATATATCATTATCCTCCCCCACTTGGAGTAAATCTAAAAAAATCTGTCCATCATCTGAGTAGGAAAATGCCCCTCAGCAAATTTCCTTTCAGAAATTTGCTAAGCAGTACAAAGTTTATGTAAAGACGTATGTGGACACCACAATCTCCCTTTCCATTGTACACCCACATCCTTGAGAATATCGCATATAATTTTTCAATGTATGTGCTTTCTTCTACACAGCAATGAACATTGTCTGGATACATTTAATGCAGAGAATGAGGACTGGGTAGTTATGCAGAGTCCAGAGCAAGATGACAGCAACACATTCCTACAAAGTTATCAAGTGGCTGAAAGTGCTTAAGCTATCAGTGATTGAAACCTTGCCTAAAATGACTGATGAGTAATAGTCAAATCAGATGAAATGGAAAATAAGTTTGAGCAAAATCAGTATTGTCACATCTTTGTATGCTTATAATGTAAATAACACCAAATTTTAATGTCTGTAATGATATAATATGAAATATATGTGTTTTCTCTTTGTTGCAGCTTTGTGTTTTTCCAATATGATATGGGCATCTGGAATTGTTGCTTATTTTCTTTGATTTATATTGTTTGTGTCTACTACATGAATTGGGTGTTTCTGTTTGTGTATACTGCTTTTAGGAAGGGTAGATGTTGATTTAAGTTCTAGCTGAAATCTCAGAATACTGATTGCTTGGTAGGAAGATTGTCTTCTATCTGGGATGCTGCTGTTTGACCATTTGGAGGATTTTCAGAAGGTCTATTTTTTTTCTGTGTTACTTTTCAAGTGTTGGTGAATCTAATTAAGACAAAAGGCAATCCCAGAGTTCTCTGGCTGTAGGAGTATAGATGTTTCTCAGATGTTTTTTTCTGATGTTGCTGTTGTGCTGTCTTGTTAACAAGAAGTTCTTTTTCTCTTAAGACTTGTAGATGGTATTATACAGTATCACTTCCTACACTTTGTGTGTGTGTGTGTGTGTGCGTATGCATTTGTGGGGGGTAAGGGGAGATGGTGTAGAAGGATGGGGAGGAGCTACCATTGCTTAGTGAGGGCACAGCAGAGGGGAACAATCAGACAGAGTTCTGGGACCCCACCTGTGACTCTATGCTGAGGGCAGCCTTACCTTAGCGGTGGAGAGGGCACAGCAGGGTTGAGCAAACTTAGGCTGGGTCCTGGAAGCTCGCCTCTGACAGGCAGTCTGGGGGCTGAGTTCTCTAATATTACTTCCTATTCTATCCCCAGCTCGTTTATTATGACTGTGATGTCTGTCTCATAATATATTTTGGCTGGAATCTTATCTTTTCATCTCCTCAGCTCCCAGTCCTGGCATCTCCATTGAACAGAGTATGATGAGACATTTAGGTAAAGCGCGGGTGGTGTTTATTGCTCTAGTAATTGACAAATTTGCTTGGCCTAACTATTTTTTTTAAATACATGATCCTATTTATTTGTTATTAATTATTTATATTGAAATATACATCATGCTTGATATCAGAAATCTAGCCTTTCACATGCTAAAGCACTCTGCCACTAAGTTATATCTTCAGTTCCATATCAGTTTAAAATAGAAAAGTTACTGTGCAGGCTTAGAAAATAAGCTATACAGATACATTTTGTAAATTTATATGACCTTCAATTATCAATATGAACTAAACATGTATATACCTTAACATAGTATTTGGTCACAGTAATAAAATTTCTTTCTTTTTTTTTTTTAGAGTTATTGATGTTTTTCCTTCGGGTGCTTTATTTTATTTTTTTATTTTTCTGCTCATGCAAATATAATAGGAACCTCTGTCCCCTCCCTCCCTCCACCCCTCCCTGGACCTCCCTGTTCCCTCCTTGCTTTGTCCCTTCCTTTCCCCCCTCCTTCCCTTTCTCCCAGTGGCCTCTCCGCCCATCTCTCAAATATCCTTTAATAAGTATATCAAACTTTCCTCTGGGTCCTCCTCTCTGATGAGGTGTAAGGACTCAGTGGCAATTCCTAGAACTTTTTCTTGTGTTCCCCTTAAGTATAGAAACACTATTGTGACTGTTAATCCCTTGCTTCTAAGGATCCTAGTACCTTTAGTCCATGCTAGAATTTGAGGAGTCAATGATATGTTGGTCATTGCCCAGATCATGCAGAGTCCTGTTATAATTGCTTCGGCCCTAACTTGTGTGGAGTATCTTGCATATCATGACTCCTCCCATCCTTGTGCTCTTACAATCTTACCGCCCCCTCTTCCACAAATTTCCCTGAACTTCAGGATGGGGAGAGATTAGGCAGGCCTGATTCCACGTGGTTGATATAGAGTCTCTGATGTTCTGAATTATGGTTTGTTGATAATTTTTTTTTCAGTTTTGCTGTTCCTGCAATGCCCTTGGTTTCATCCTGATGGGTATTGGATGTCACCCCCTGGCCAGAGATAAAAACCTGTTAAATTAGAGTCTTGTTATAAGAGTATATTCAAAGGTAGATGTAATAGAAGTAGGAAACCATGGTGAGAGGGGGGTCAATCACCCATTTGCAAAATGGTTACCTTCTATCTGGCAGCCTATATGCCCTCCCCTTCTGGTGAGATCATACCCCATCAGTTGTAAATGATCAGGAAGGAAAGTCTGTGAACTTAACCAATTGTCTCATTACTTACTTGCAGTCTTTGATGGTGGCCTATTTTCTCTGCTGTAACATGGTCCCCTCTGTTTCTGGTGGGGCCACCCTTCCCCATCCCTCCTGTTTATAATCTTTACAATTACTGTAGGTATTACAGAGATTTATCTTTGAGTGTCTCTAAGTGGGTTTGGTACTATAATCCACCTATTAGGGAGTACATACGGCACTTAATTTTCTGTGTCTGGGATACTTCACTCAATATAATTGTTTGTAATTCTATCCATTTCCCGGCAAATTGCATTAATTGATCATTTTTGATGTCTGAGTAGTATTCCATTGTATAAATGTACCAAATTTTCCTTATCTATTCACCAACTGTTGGACATTTGGGCTGATTCCATGATTTTGCTATTGTAAACAGTGCTGCTATGAACATGGTCGTGCTTGTGCTATCGAGGTGAATTTTGCTGTATGGGGGTTATTCCCAAAAGTGGTATAGCAGGGTCATATGGCATTTCAATCTTTAACTTCTTTAAGAATCTCCAGAAGGCTTGCCAGAGTGGTTGTATGAGCCTGCATTCCCACCAGCAATGTAGGAGAGTTCCCCTCTCTCCACATCCTCTCCAGCATTTGGCATTGTTTGTATTGTGGATTTTTGCCATCCTGACCGGGGTGAGATGATATCTCAGGGAAGTTTTGATTTGCATTTCCCTGATGGCTAAGGATGTGGAGCATTTTTTAGCCTAACTATTTTTTCGTATCTATTCTGTTTCATTTAAATGCTCAAGGGTGAAGCAGAAAATCTCCACTAGACAGAAATCTTATGATCTCTTGGGAAGTACAGAATGTCATATCTCTACTTGGTCAGAGATATGATTCAGTTCCTAGTCTTTTTGATCAGTAATCAGAGCCCTGCAGTATCAGTTCCTGGTTTACAAGCTGATCATTATGAGGGCAACTTCCATCCTCCATAATCCAAAAACCTGCTGCTGTAGTTACTTCTCTTTTCTTATGCGGCAACACTCAAACTCAAACAATTTAAGGGAGAAAGGGAGATTTATTTGCTTTATGGTTAAAGAGGGAATACAGTTAATTATGGTGGGAATTTCATATCAGAGGGCATAACTGATGACAAAAAGAAACCAGAGGTCACCCCAACCATCACGAGGCAGAAAAAGCAAGAGCAAACCAAGGAAGAACTGCCAGAATTTCAAACCTCAAGCCCACCTCTTTGTAACCCACCCTCTTCCAGCAAAGCAACACCTCTTAAAGGTGCTAAGACCTTCTCAAGCATTAACATTAGCTAAGAATCCAAACACACAAGCCTGTAGGTGACAACTCATCATCAAACTTGCTAATATCCAGCTATTACCTAGCAAATGTACATCTCATATTTTTATTTGTGATTTTATTTGCCATGCTAAGTAGTAAAGAACTCCAATTAGCATTTTCTTATATTCCAATTTTTTAAAATTAGTTTTGCTTGTATTCTTTTATGAGTTTCCCAGCTGGCTGAATCTGTATCCATTGCACATTTCACGATATGGTTCACCTTGCTGTCAGTCATTACATTTAAGTTTTCTGAAGCTGAATAATTACTCCACTGTTATTGGTTGCTATCTACATTAAAGTATCTTTTTTTCCCAAAGCCTGTTTCCATTCAAAAAATTCCTGTAATGTTTTAAATTCTTGATCTGCCAATGTCACATTTCCTGACCCTGTAAATTAGTCTTTTGTGTGCTGTGCACTTTTGAAAGTACTGTCAAACTGGAGGCAGATTAACCTTCAGATTTCTCTTGCTGACTCTTTGTGTTCTGTTCACATTTATTAGGTGCTGCCCTGCCTTTTTTGATTTCAAGCTGAGACTATTTAGTCAGGCTTTTCTTATTAAGAACTCAGAGAATGTGGCTGTAATTAGTTTTTCAAAAATCCCCTCCTTCAAAATCCTTTTTGATTTTAAGCAACTGTCAAGATAGGTTTTGATAACATAACAACTTCTGGTTTCTCTTTCTTTGTCATAGAAAGACTTGATGTGATCAATATTGGACCCTTGCAAGAAAATAGAAAGATAAGAAATGTAGTTTCATCACTAGTGATCAAGAAGAGAATTCTAACAAGACTGAGATCAATTTGAATTTGCCTCTGAGGCAAAGTGGCACCTGAGTGATACTTGACGCTGTGTCCTCAACATGAACAAGAAGCAATTAGGACCATGACAGAAAGGACCCTGAGAGAAATAACCAAAGACTCATAAAAACCAAATACATTTTTCTAATTTTTCTGGTCATTTTTTGGTTTCTAGTAAAAAAAATCCCAATAACTTTTTCTTTTTAATTAAAAAATTATCCTCTTTCATTCCATTGTGGTTTCAGTTTATTAAAATCTTGTGAGCCTATGGAGGAAATTTATTAATACACAGAAGATATAGGAAATATTTATCAATTATTAAATACAGGAGCTTCAAAATATTCAAGGCATTAAGGTTGTTAAAATTCAAGGTTGAAGACATGAAGTATTTTATAGGAGGTACTACCCCTGGTTATTCTGCTGTAGCCAGGAAATCAACAAGAAGAAAAGTTCTAGACAAAGCTAGTCTCAAAATCTGCTAATACTTGCAGTTGCAAAAGCAGGGCTTTTATAGGTCAAGATACTTGTTCTGGGAAAGAATATTTTTAAATTAAACAATTACCTATTTCCATAATCTTAATAATTTTCATGCTGAAAAGTTGATGGGTCCCATCTTGGGCAGCTTTTGTTCAGATAAACTGCTGTGAGTTTATGAGTGCAACAGTCATGTCATGTCCATCAGAAAAGATTTCACGCTACTACTCTCCATTTTCTACTCTACGCTACGACTTTTGCATTCTTTCATAGTTTTCTACCTTGGGTCTTAGAGAGAACAATATAGATGTTTAGAGCTTATCACACAACAGTGACTTATTTTTAGTGCTTTGATCATTTATGAGTCTCTACATGAGCTGGCATTAAATCCTTGATACAGCACTAATGTACAGGTCTGAACATAAATGTGTAAGTAGCACTCTGTCATATATCCATTTGGTAAAGCAATAGCAATAGGTCTTCTCTAAGCAACTATGATCTCTAGAGCCAGGGACTTTTGACCAGTTTTTTAGTACTAGACATAAACTCCCTCATGTGGAGTAGGAGTCACAATCTTAATGAAGCATTCTGTTGTCTATAACAGTCATTTCAACATTGTGCCAGGCACTTTTTGCCTATCAGCTTGCTACTGTGATTAAGAGGACTCATATATGGCCAATACCATTGAACACTTTTCCCTCCATGAACTTACATTGCACCTTCTAACACTATGAAAGCTAACTAGGAGGAACAAGCTTCTAACTCAGTTATAGATAGATTTCTCTATGTCTTTCTACCAAAGTGTATAGTGTCATCAAAAGTCTAGTTCTTGCTGCCAATCAATAGGAATGGTAAAATCCTGAATTGCTTTGAGCATCTCTGGAGCTTCCCTGACTGATAACACATAGGGAGGCATCCCGCATCAGACACTGAGATTTATGGGAGCATTATTATCTGCCAAGGCAGAAAAATTCTATTCACAAAAAATTTTAAATCATGCTTTGCAATTAGTTTACAAATTAGTATATCTTGGATTCTATTATTAACCTAACATTTTATGTAGACTTTCTTTTGATGGAAGTGAAACCGTTCAGTGCTATTAATGAAGTGTGTGTGTGTTAATCATCAAATTTGACCTTTTTATTTTTAGTGTTTTGTATTTTCCTAATCCTCATTTGCAAAATTGCAGATCTACCATCTTTCTTTTTCTTTCTTTCTTTCTTTCTTTCTTTCTTTCTTTCTTTCTTTCTTTCTTTTTCTTTTTTCTTTCTTTTCTTTCTTTCTTTCTTTCTTTCTTTCTCTCTTTCTTTCTTTCTTTTTCTTTCTTTCTCTTTCTCGCTTTCTTTTATTTTCTTTCTTTCTTTTTCCTTCCTTCCTTCCTTCCTTCCTTCCTTCCTTCCTTCTTCCTTCCTTCCTTTCTCTCTTTCTTTCTTTTCTTTCTTGCTTTTTTGCTTTCTCTCTCCCCCTTCTTTCTCTCTCTCCTTTCTTTTTCTTTCTTTCTTCTTCTTTCTTTCTTTCTTTCTTTCTTTCTTTCTTTCTTTCTTCTTTTTCTTTCTTTTTTCTTTTTCTTTCATTCTTTCTCTTTCCTTCTCCCTCCCTCCCTTTTCCTCCCTTCCTCCCTCCTTCTCTCCCCCTTCCTTCCTTCTCTCCCCTTCCTTCCTTCCTTCCTCCTTCCTTCCTTCCTCCTTCCTTCCTTCCTCCTTCCTCCTTCCTTCCTTTTCCTTTCCTTCCTTCCTTCCTTCCTTCCTTCTTTCCTTCCTTTCTTCTTTAATTTTCTTTTTGAATGTATGTCAAAGATCAGTTCACTGTGAGTGAGTGAACTTATATTTGAATCTTCAACTGTTCTATACCTATTCTTTAGAGCCAGTATCATGCTGTATTTATTACTATGATTTTATAGTATAATTTAAAGTCTGGGGGCTGGATAGATGGCTCAGGGGTTAAGCCTCTGCCTTGCAGGCGGAAGGTGCTGAGTTCGGATCCTAGACCTCACGTATAGATGCCCGGGGGAAGCGGGGGGGTGGCCTGTGTTTCTGGTCCTGGTAGGGCGGAGCCTGTGAATCCCTGGACAGAGTAAACAAGAGGAGGTGGAGGCGGTCCATGGTGGTTCCGGAATTCGTCTGTGGTTCTGCACACACACACCTACATACACACACGTGCACACACACATACACACACAATTGAATAAATAATAAAAAAAATTTAAAGTCTGGTATGGTGATACCTTCAGCAGAGTTTTTAATTACTCAATATTGTTTTGCTATTCTGGGTCTTTTATATTTCCATATGAAATTTGAGATTATTTTACCAATTTCTATAAAGAATTGGGTTGGAATTTTAATTGCTATTGCACGGAATTTGTATAATGCCTTTAGTAGAATGGTCATTTTAAAAAAGTTAATTCTGCCAATCCGGGAGCAGGGAGGTTTTTCCATCTTCTCATGTCTTCTTAAATTTCTCTCTTTTTTAAAGGGTTTAAAGTTTCCATTGTGTAGATTTTTCACATCCTTGGTTAGGTTTTGTCATGGTTAGGTAGGTGTCAACTTGATGGTTGAGGGTTCAAGCTCTGGGCTTTGTAGAGAATTAGTAGTTGAGTTAAGCCCAGAGTGAACCTGCAGGAGATGTCTATTCGATGGAGCAGACCCAGTGCATGATGGTTGGGACTAGGCCCTGAACAACTGAATAAAATACATAGAGCTGATGAAGAAATTGGCATCCTTGTATACACTTTTACAGACATGCTGGTCTGGCAAGAATCGTCCCTCTCTCAGCCGTTATGTGGATATTATGTGGCCAGTTCCCTCAGCCCTGGTATTGGTGTGAGCTATCCTATGAATCAGGACTAAGACTTGTAACAGGAGTATCGTAATACAATAAACCCTTGTTCCCTTAAGCCATTTGATAGTGACTTTATCAGCAACCATGCAGGCTAACTGCAACAGGTTTATTCCATAGTATTCCATAGTATTTTTAAGGAGCAATGGCAAATAGTATTGTTTTTCTCAGTTCTTTCTCACTTTGTCCTTGGTATGTAGGCAAATCACTGATTTTTGAATACTGACATTTTGTAACTTTGCTGATTAATACCAAACTGGAACAGGAGGAATCTGTTGGGTCCTTGAGGTATAAGATCATCTCATCTCAATTTCTTTTTCCCAAGTTATATCACTTTTTTCTCCCTCTCTTGCCTCTCTAGCTAAAATTTCAAGTTCAATGTTGAATAGAAGTGGTGAGAATAAGCAATCTTATCTAGTTCCAAATCTGAGTGCGAATGCTTCCAGTTTTTTACAATGCAGGATGATTTGTGCCATAGGTTGTTGTATATAACCTTTATTTTATTGATAGATGTTTCTGCCAACCCTATTTTCTCCAGAGTCTTCATCATAAAAGTGTGCTGCATTTTTTTCAAAAGATTTTTTCAGCATCCATTGAAAGAATAATGTGGGTTTTGTCTTTGTATTTGTTTGTATGGTGAATATAAATTTACTTCTATTCAAACAAACTTGTGTTCCTAGAATTAATCCAAACTGGTTATAACAGATGGTCTTTATGCTACGTTTTTAATCCAGTTTGCTAGAAATTTGTTAAGTTTTCTTTATGTATATATTCATCAATTATCTTTGGCCTATAGTTTTCCTTTGTTGTGTAGGATTAGTGTAATGTTGACTTCATAGAAGAGTTTGGAAGTGTTTCTTTTCTATTTTATGGAACAATTTAAGGAGTGTTTGTTTAATTGTTCTTTGAATATATGGTAAAATTCTACACTGAATCCATCTGATCCTGGGTTTTTATTGGTAAGGAAATTCATAGTTATTGCTTCAATTTCATATGTTGTTATAGTACTACTTAAATAATCCAATCCTTTGTGGTTTAATTTTGGTGTGCTATATGTATTTAGAAATTCCTCTTTGCTTTGTGATTGTCAAACTTGGTAGAGAAAAAATTTTAAAGTATAACCTTATGATTTTCTGAACTTCTTTGACATCTATTGTGATAGCTCCATTTTCATCTCTAATTTTATCATTTGGATTTCTCTCCTTTAGTTTTAGTTAATAAGGCTTATCAATCTTGTTAAGTTTTTTATTTATTTTATGTGTGTGTGTGTGTCTGTGTGTGTGTGTATCAGAGGGCTTGTATGTCCCTGTGGAGGACCACCATTGACTTTGGAAATTATCCTGAATTGCTTCTATCTTACTTATTTCGTTTATCCTGCCAAAGAAACATTTTTTTTTTGCCATTGGTTATTAGTTTGTGGGTTTTTTTTTTTTTTTTTTGACACAACAGTTCTGTGAGGATTGCTGGTTTTCTGAGCTAGAGTTGAGTTTCTTGTCTCAGGATGGTGAAGAATGATGAACAAGGACAGCAAGGGAAGGAAGAGCCAGTAGAGCTTATGTAGAAACCAAGGAACAGAACAGGAAGTTCTTCAAGATGAGTTGACCAATAGTGATCTACGCCATATGTTGCTGAATCCCCCGCTCAACCAGCCAGAAAAAGGAGGGGGAACCTGAGGGGCCTGGAGGCTTGAAGCGAATGGGCAAGCTGGGGGTAAGCTGGGGGATCACCAACAAGACCCGGAGAATCAGGTGAGGAGCAAGTAGTGGATGAGTTGCTGCAGATTCAGCTTTATTCAGGAAGTGTTTGGGCGTATATAGGGTCAGGGTCCTCTGCTCACGGGGGGGAGGGGGGGGACAGCCACCAATCATTTAACTGTTTACTAGGTGTCCATTGCAGGGTCAGGTTAGATGGTTGCTTCCCATTGGTTGTTCATCCTTCTGCCTGCATGGTCCTCTGTTGGGACGTCTGGGGCATGTCCGTACTGTCCAGGCTTGTCCATAGCTGGGAGCCCAGGCTAGGGCCTCCCTGAATTGGTAGTGCCACAGCTGTAGATCTTTTATAATTCAGTTAGTTCAAAAATTGGTTCTTCCATGTGTAAATTAGGTATTAAGTTTGGATAAAACTGGTCAGTCAACTTGAACACATATGCACAGGCTCAGAAAAAGTGTGCCAAAATAAACCTCCACTAAAAATCTCACCAAAAGCAAAAGGGTAAGGAAGAACTAGACAGTTAAAAAAAAAAAAAACAAAACCAAAAAACAAAGCAAAGGCTGGGGAGATGGTTCAGTAGTTAAAGTGCTTGTTTCACAAGCAAAAGTCCTGGAGATGGAATCCCCATACCCCATGAAATACTGTGTGTGTGTGTGTGTGTGTGTGTGTGTGTGTGTGTGTGTTAGATCAGTCATTATTCTAGCCTTTGAAGGAGACTGGAATCTCTGGAGCAAATTGGCTAGCCGGACTGGATTTATTGGGGAGATCTGTGTTTAGTTACAGACTCTATCTCAAAAGAATAAAGTGGAGAAGCAACTGGGAATGACTGTATTTCAGCCTTGGGCTTCCACATACAAAAATGAATACTTGTACAAAAGCATGTGCCCTAACACAAGTGTTCATGTACATAGTTTTTCTCTTCCCAACACACACATGCACATGAAAATGGATATAAAGAAAAATAAAACAGGCTGGTGATTAATCGATATCTTGATGAGCCAGGATATTTTTGTGCTCAGCTTTTGGACTTCTTGTTTCATTCTTGGATTTGCACAGGAAACTTATGAATTCTCAGAACTAACAGCTTGTTTAATAGGACATGAGGATGCTTTTGTTTATTTGGGCCTGCGACTGACTAAATTACAGAATGGAGTTGCTTTGATCCTAATTTCTGACAGTAATCACAGAAATTGCTCATATAATTGTACCTTGTTCCTTAAGTATATAAATGACTCAATATAACTTGGACATTTGAGAAAAGATGTGAGAATATAAACCAACAATGTAGAATGATTTCTGTTACAAAACTATTCTTTTATCTCATCATGAAGGAACCATTTGAAAGCACATTTCAGACAATGGAAACCAAATAGTGTTTGTAATGCTCTTCATTCTTCATTCATCAAGGTTTAGTACTTAGAGAACACAGATAATGTTTGTGTCATGTCCCTTGTAAATTCATTTAATAATGTTAGTTTTTTGTAGGAAGCTGGGGAATCACTTTCTCCTATGCTTATATATTATATAATGTAGAAAAAGTGATTTATATTAGTTTTTTAAAATAAACAAGTATTCAAAGATTCTTATTGTATTATATGTCATCACTGACTTGTAAATACATGGAATTTTCAAAATAAGTTTGACAGTGGCCTATGTTTTTACTATAAAGAATTTACAAGAATAATACCAAAGATGAAATGTTCAATAATTTCTGCAATTTAGAAGAAAGAAAAATGCTGTCCTTTCTTTGTGTACTAGTTCATGCTTCTACTTCAGGAATATGAAATTCTGTTAAAATTTTAAGTGTTAGAAGTTTTAGTTAGTAAAAAGGTGATAATGTGGTATAGTTAAAAAGCAAAAAGGTATGTAGGAGAATCAGACATTTCAGCTGCTCAGAACAGATTTACCTGAATGATTCTTTCTTAAGACTCCTCAGTTCCAACATGGGCATTTTTGTCTAGGTCTCAATCTAATGGAAGTTTTTGGAATGCATTTCAGTTACTTGTTCATGAAGAAAAGGTAAAGGATAGTCTGAAGAATGTCCTAGCTGGGAGGATGAGGAAGGGATAAAAATGTTTTTCTCAAGTTTTGGTGAACTGAATTGTGTCATTAGTGAGAATGACTTTGAGAATGGGTTCTTTCCAAAGCTTCCGGATGAGACTAAAAGTCTACCTGGTGTCTTGCCATTCCTCTGCACAGGTAAACCCGCCAGACTTCTCACTAACAAAACTGGATCACAATGAAGGGGAATTGTTTCAAATAAGAGAGTTTGTGGTAATTTCATACACAGCAATGGGGAAAAAAATCACACAAATAGAAATGATTGACATCTAGCTCTTAACTTTGATGGTTCAATTTACATTCTACTTTCTCAAGTAACATTTCAGAGTTATTAATATCATCCCCTCCCATGTGTGCACTTTGTTATGTGCAGGGAGAGTCTTTGATATCTTTGAAGTGCTCTCCCATTGGGGAAATGTGCTGACAGGAGTTGCTCTCAGAGAGTATAGTAAATAGAAGTTGTTTTTAAAACACTCATGATAAGCTTAGCATCTGGGAAATTGCTCTTTAACATGATGGGACACTTTTCTATCCTTTAGATAAGATACTAATTTGCATCCTTTTGAAACTTTTCAGTTCAAATCTTCAATGCTCATTATCCTTTTCCCTTTCATTGTTAGCGTGATCAAGCTTTATGCATGCATATTTTAGCACCTCTTGAAATTGCTAGTCCTTTGGAAAAAAATAAGTGCTAGAGAAAATGAGAACTGTTATTCTCTTGAATCTTGTTTTCAGAGATGGATACATTTTTCAGTAGCAAATGCCTAGGAAGCTGAACAGTTTCAAGGTCCCTCACTGATATAAAAATCAATTATCAATGCTGTCTGAAATAGGTCCTCCAAAATTTAGATACAATATTACTTGAAAAAGTAAACAATCATAGCTAAGATTGATAATTTACTTAAAAAAGAAATCTTGTGAAAGAACATAGCATATATTTATTTATACTTTAATGTGAGTACTAAGTTTATTCAACAGGAAAATAGAACAAAATACCTTCCAAAGTCAAGAACAAAATTTCTTAGGCTCCAATTATTTTAAGAACGATTAAGGGAAATACATTTTTAAGTGAAATTATTTTTCCTATTTTCAGTGTTTATCATTGGTCTCATCTGTTGCTGCCCCTTATTGTAATTATTAAGTGCTGCTGGATACTGAAATTTTGATTAAATTGTATAGATTTCTAAATAATTTTATAGATTAAGTCCATGATATAAATATTATGTGTTGAGGTGCCAAAAATTGTTGAATTAAAATCAAATAAAAAAGAACTGGGGATATGGCTTAGCAGTTAAAGTGCCTACTGTAGAACCGAAAAATAGGGTTCAGGGGTTCACATTATGCAAAAAATTCTGGTTGGGTATGGCAGCCACTCTGTATTTGTAGTTTTGGAAGGCAGAGACTGGAAAGCTCCTGAGCACCTAGCTTACCAGATTAACCCTTCAGGTGAATTCTTGATTTAACTAGAGATCCTACCTCAAAAATAATAAGGTAGAAGAAAATTGGAGGATGATTTCCTACAATAATGTCAGGCCTGCAAAAGCACACACATACAATTGTATGCACACAAGCCCAAACTATACATGTGAATAGACATACACATATGTAATACACACAAGCATGAAAATAAAATAAAAAATATGTACATGTATGTTGAGATGGCTCAGCAGGTAAAGGCACTTTTGTGCAAACCTAGTGAACTGAATATAATGCTCAAAATCCATATGGTGTAAGTAAAGAACCAACTTCTGAAAGATGTCCTCTGACCTGCACACATGTCTGTATTCTTCTCTCTCTCTCTCTCAAATATATAAATAATTTTTTAAACAGAAAATTTACGTGGCATATGAACGCATTCTTGACACTAAATAAATTAATAAATAGATGAATGTAGTATTGAGTTGTTCCATAATTGGATGTGAGCAACTATCAGTTAAGTATGAATTGAAGGATATTAATACATATGAATTTTGTGACAGTATTTATTTTGTCAGTGAGAATTTAGTTGATGATCATTGTAATAAGCCATTTTTAGTGAACTGAATTTTAGTGAAAGAATTGGTTAAACTATACAGAAGAAAATTTACAGCAACATACTGATATTTTCAATTTTTATATTATTGTGTATTTTACCTATTTATAGTATTATTGTAGTGTTATACTACATTATTATAGTACAAAATAAAATATATTATTGTATATTTATTTTACTTATAATTTACTTATAATTGTATAATAATAATACTTTATAGTATTATTATTATACAATTAAGGTACAAAATAAGTTTTATTATACTTATTTTATAGATTAGAACAGTTTACTTACCATATCACCTGTTCTTGATGGTTTATAAGTTGGTTATATGGTGAATATTCAAATTAGTATTTTCCAACCTCTTAGTTCAGGCATTCAATTACTCTTTCAAATAGTTTTAAGAATTCTCAAAAATCATACTCTAAATAGTTATTGCATTTTTAAAGCAATATAATAAATTAACCATAAGATTTAATTGAAGGAATAACAATGGCATAGATATGATTAAGTCTAAAGAAAAATGAACTAAAACAATGGATTTAACATGTTAAAGGGTAAAATGTGATAATAAACATGACATAGCTAAATGTAAACATATGCGCTTGTGTATATTTAGCTAAATTTGCATCATTTTTTGTATATTTCCATGAAACTTGCTATAAAATTATCAGTGCACAGTGATACTCGTGAAGTTCACATTCAATAACCAAGATTCTGTGGGAAAATATAGGTCAAGGCGTACAAATTTTTAATCAAGTATTTTATGAAGCATAAATGTGTTCAGAGTCAGATGTATAAGGGGTAGTCTGTGGCTAATGTTATGTATGTTTCCTTAAAGTAGACTTTAAGCATTTTTTACATATTCAAAAAGAGAGGTATGTGATGTGATAGATGGATAGCAATTGACTTAATGTCAATAGTTATCTATATATTCTTATTATAGATGTGTATATATATATACAATAAATGTACCATATTTTATTGCACCAAATATAAAAATGATATCATTGATAGATAAGGAGATTGGTGGGAATAAAATTGTAACCTCAAAATGGAGTAACTCCATTTTAAATATTGGTTTATGGAGATAAACCAAAAAGAACACAAATATTTTGACATATGCTTGCCTGTTTCTATAGTTTGTTATATATATACACACATATATATATATATATATATATATTCTATGTATTCTTGAATTTCTTCTTAATTTGCCAAAGACTTCTAAATACAGTTTTTAACACAGTAAAAGGAATGGCAATTGAAGATTTTTTTATGGCATGTTCTACTGTAATGTATTGAACTTGCTGGCATGAATGCATAAATAAATAAGTGACTGCTAACTTCATAAACATGATCAATTAGACCAAATAAAGCAACATATTCAATTGCAAGTGCCAGGAACTATTTGGATTCCATGATTTTTTCCATTTATATTATTTTTCCCATTCCAAAAATCCAACTTACTTACAATATTAAATTTACTAGTTTCAGATTGAGAAAAATTACAGCCCAGTGTCAAAATGTTTCATTCTTGTCCTTGATGTAGTCATAAATCTTCCCCATCATATGCTCTTTATAGGCGTAACTGCAATATGATGCAAGGTCCAATTCATGAAAAATCCTCATTCTTTTCTCAAAGATACTGCATTATCACCACTTTCACATTCTCATGACAGTGTGAGTGCATTGTTATATCACTTAACATCATACTACTAAGACTAATTTACTCATGTTTCAAAATAGGACTATTTTAATCATGTTTAAATTATTTTGACATTAAAATTATTTTGACAGTGACTTTTTTGTTTTTCATGTTTAAATCCCAAGTTTTTAACATGAAATATTTGTTTGTGAAGATGGAATAATTGCCTTCTAAAGATACTTTCTATTGCTTCTGTATATTTCTTCCATCAGAACAAAAATTAAAATGGTGACACTATGATTCATTTAAACATAATTGTAGTTAATTTTCTTTTTTTCTTTTTCTCCTACCCATTAGTCTTCACCCAGTCTCATATGCTTTACTTTTCTAGGTCTGTGCTAAACATGGTAGAAAGCCAATTTATATAAGCACTTACATTCTTAAATACCTTTCAATTTTTTGAACAATACAAAAATCAAAGGCTGCATGTTATAAGTTAGAATGCTATATTCCCAGAATACTGATAAGTAAGTATTTCTAATTTGGGTGCTATTTTTTCTATGTATAATGATAAAATATAAGTAGCAATGCTCAATGTAATTTTCAAAGATGAATGAACACATTTGTGAAATTAAAATATATCTAATTATGAGTGAAGCAATCCAGAATTATTCCCAAAGTCACTCTTGGTCCTCCACAGGGACACAAGGTGCCCTCTAATACACACACACACACACACACACACACACACACACACACACAGAGAGAGAGAGAGAGAGAGAGAGAGAGAGAGAGAGAGAGAGAGAGAGATTCTAATTACTTTATGCTAGCTCAGACTTATGGTTTCAATTTCAATACTTATTTATTCATTACTAACAAGTTCTTTGTCAGTTTGACTTTAATTTTCTTACATGTGAAGCAGAAGTAAACAAAGATGTATACATTTTTGGTTCATCTATCCAACATTATCATATCATATTCCTATTTCTCAGCTATTTCTCTTTATAAATGTGCATGCATGTGTATACAAACACCTGAAAAATATCTTGTCTTATTTTTTTGGATTGAGCAATTAATCCACAGAGTCCATGTATTTTTTCCAGATTAACACAATTAGTAAAACATGATATTAAAAAAACTCAATTTCTGTTACAATAACTTTTATTCTGGTTATATGTGATCTCAGATGCTGTTCAATTTCTAAATAACTGTCAATTTGAGACTTTTTCCATTTTTCTGAGTTTAATAGTGCTATTTTTGATCTGAGACCTTGCTGACTTCTGAAACATTAACAAGCAATGCCTGAAGAATTCACTACATTGGTGGCATGCCTAAAGTGAAATTTCAGAATTTACTTTCTTCTGTAACTTAGTAGTTTTTCATTCACTAAATCTTCATTTGTAAGGAAGAACTTATAATTTGCTTGAAATATCTTTTTGACAAGATTTTTGGTAGATGAGGCTAAACCAATTTGACATAATTAACTTGTTTCTATGTTAAATAGAATACTTATTAAAAGAGTTCTTCTGGAACATGTTTGTAAATAAAATAAAATTTAATCCAATCATTATTTGGATTTTCATGACAGTAAATGACTTGCCAAATGACTTTGTACCTCCAAACAAATTATTTTGGGCATTTAAAACAGATTTAAAAATCACCAGATCAAGATCTTTGTTTTAAACAGTCTTTTATGTTTGGTTAAGAGATGATTTTCGATACCAATTGGGATGCAGCCAAGGGCAGTGCAGGAACAGCAAAACTGAAAACAACAACAAACCATAATCCAGAACACCAAAGACCCTACATTATTCACCTGGAACCTGACCAACCAAATCTCTCCTCATCCTGAAGCTCAGGGAAATTTGAGGAAGAGGGGGTGGTAAGATTATATGAGCCTAAAGATAGGGAGGACCAGAGATATGCAAGATATTCTACACAAATTAAAGCCGCAGCAGCCAGGATATAGCCACCATGTGATTGGACTTTGCCTGACCTGCACAATGGCTGACGTGTCAATGACCCCTCCAAAGTCTAGCAGGGATCACCTGGGAGAAATCTTCAGGCAGTAGGATCCTTAGAGGCAGGGGGTTTAACAGTCATAATAGAGTTCCCATGCTAGCAGGCAGCCCAAGAAGGGATCCCAAGTTATGTCACTGAGTCCTAAACCCTCACTAGGATGGAGGACTCAGAGGAAGATTCATGGTTCACATAAAGGGATGCCACGGGGGAATGGGAGGAGGAAGGGGTAGGTGCTAGAAGGGAGGAAGAGAGGGAGGGGAGATAAGGAAGGGGGGAAAGGGGGAGAGTACAATGGCAGATGATGGAGGAGGGAACAGAGGAGGGAAAGGAAGGGGATTCCTATTGGGCTTGTATGATTAAGCAAAACTAAAATGTGTAAATAAATAAATAAATAAAATCAATGTATTAAATCCTGTTAACTTTAAACATGCAGAAAATTCATTTGTGTCACTACAGTATTGTTAATTAAATTATGAGATAACCAAAGAAAAAAGTAGAACTGTATTTGTGTAGTGAATGCAGTGCACAGAAATTAGGTTTCAGTGTGAGGAAAATCAAGGTGGTGGTGCAGAGTTAGCCAAGCTTCATGACAAATGCTTAATAGTTAAGCACAAGTGCTTGTATTTCAATCTTAGAAAATTTAAACTTTATATTCCAGTTTGTGACTGAAAAGCCAAGGTGATCAGGTAAATCTGGGGGTGGCTGCATAGGATATTCCTTTTCTACTTTTGGTTGCCGTAGGATGTCTACCATGCCCTTTAATATTTGTCCTGAATAGGGAAGCATCCTATATTGGCTGGTATAATATCAAGGTGGATATTGGTAAATATTCACTTTGCTTCCTAGCAAATTATTTTAGCAATAATAGTGGTCACATTTTTACTTACATATTTAAAAGAACACTAAGAATTTAGTGTTCTAATTTAGTAAATATGGGAAACATTACTGTCATTATTACTACATTAAAATTATATGGTAATATTTCAGAAGTAAAGAGACCATCAAGAGCCATGAAATGTGATGCTAGTATTGGAATACAGACCTTCTCTCTCGAACTTCAATGTTCCTTATAAACTCTAATGTTTATTACACAAATAACACTTTTAGAAATGATTTCAATTGTTTTTTCTACTTCTGCATCATATAAAAATGTAGGAATCATCATGTTCTTTTAAATTTTTTCTATGTATTAAAGATGAAAAATCAATGTAAATTAAATTCCCATATATATTTATCCTGGTTTCCAGTAAACTTAATTTGTATAAGAGCTCCTAAATTATTTTTCATAGGGTTGAGCTCTTATAGATGAATGATTACTAATTGGAAGTTAGAATTTTATCAGCATAAAAGATTTAGTTAATCTGAGTCAAATAGATTAAATCTTTTATGCTTTAGTTAATCTGTCATTTGACTCATTGCTATATATGCAATTTTTATTATTTATTGTTCTGTGATTTATAGTATCAGGTTGACAGGGAATTTGAATACATCCTATTTAGAAATGCAGAAAATAAAGTTGCAGTATCTTTGTCAAAGGATTCCAATATGTTATTTCAGATTATAAGGAATATTTATGTTCTTTATTAGGTTAAATTTTAAAAAGGATTATTGAAAGGCACTCATTTGCAAATTAAAGCTAATTTACTGCAGTCATTAGAACTACACTTACCTAAAATGATTTTCACTTGATTATGAATATTATGACTAAATGAGTCTTAGTATGCAAATACTACTTAGGTTCATTTACATATGTTATTCAAATCACAAGCTCTTTCAATCATAGTAAAGTTATTCGAAATACAAAGACTTCTGCCATATAAAAATATTGTCATCCTGCAGACGGTATTAGCAAAGGTCATTTTAAATAGCATACTTATCTTCTTTATTTTTAAAATTTAAAAATGCAAAAATTTAAAAATGAAAAATTTTAAACATGACAAATTACCTGTATGTGTGAAACAAAAATTTGTGCATGCATTTTAATATAATTAAATAATTGTGTTCATTTACATTTGTAAATGTAGCTAATAATGACTGATTATGGTGACAATAAGATAGATTATGGTGAGAATAAGATAATCAGATCTTCAAAAAACGCCTTCATCAGTGTAACCTCTTTCTGGATGTGATACAAAATAATGCTAAGCACTATTAATTACGTTTCATGCATTATATTCCATTTTAATGCAAGCATTCAGCCTGAAACATATCCCTATGCTATTCGCCAAAGTTGTAAAGTTTGGTATGACCATTCTCTTATTCAAATAAGTTAATGAAAACATGAAAATAATGGCCTTTTGTAGGATTGCAAGATCTACCATGAGTCTCAATCCAAAACTCTGTACTTCTAATATCTTTTCATTCTGTCCTTTCAATATGTGCTATTTTTAATGTTATCTCTGTTAAAATTCAAACACATGATTATTTTCATAGACAATTTGTAAGTATGGCAATTCTGGCATGTGAGTGAACTTAAAAAAACAGAGCTATAAATTTGTTTTTTATGCTGATGTTATTGCTCCATAGAATATTAGAAATAATAAGTATCATCATGGGAGACAGCAAATATCTGTTTTGTTACTTTAGTGCTTACAGTAAATTTTTTCTTTTCTCTGATTTATGTCAGCAAATTCTTACCAGATATTCTCCAAAATATGAGGCCAAATAATCATGATTAAGTTATAGGTGCAAGAAATTCTCATGAAATTTTTACTTCATTAGTATATCCACTAAGATATGCTTTTAATAACATTATTTCAGAGAGGTATGAATTTACAGAAGATAATTTAAAGTAATTACAAAAATAATTAATTTGAAACTAAACTTTTCTTAATTTTCACCAACAAAATATGTTTATGCCAATGCTTCTTTCCTTCTCATCTCCCTTTCCACCTTCCCCTCTCTTCCCCAATTCAGCCTCATTTCTCCTGTCTTCCTGTCCTTCTGCATATGTGGACCTTAGGGTTCCCTTTGGGAAATTCGTACTAGTAAAGGACCAAGACTCTATTGGCCATTCAATGGGTAAACCCACAGGTGAAGAAGATCCCCTTCCTTTGTCCAGCACCTGCATCAAAGATTCTCTTGAGGGTAGTTGCTTTTTGTGAGATCCTGGCTAGGCCAGTGAGGGAAGGTTGATATCAGCCATTGCGCAGTTCTGGTGAAGATGGCTATCAATGCGGTTAACTCCTGGGTGCAGGAGTTGACTGATTGGAGTGTCCTGACTGGAGAGTCATGGATTCAAAAGACCTCCCCAACTTTAGGCTCTTACATTCTTACGACACTTCCTCTTTGGCTAGGTTCCCAATGTGGTGGCATGGGAAGAAGTTTTGATGGTCTGATTTAGGCTGAGCATTTCAGGGTCTCTTTTGCTCTGCTCTCTGCCTCACTAATCTTCCAATTTAATAGGATGCATCTTAGTTGAGTGCTGATAGCTTTTCTTATCTATGGATATAATAAGAAGTGTTTAGATGATAGTTTATAGTCAACTATTGGTAGTTAACACTAAGACATTTGTTCCACTCTAGTGTTTATTTTATATCTTCCACTGTTTGAATAAGTTTTCAGTACCAGACAAGTTTTGCTTGATTGTAACAGGGGGTTGGGAGTAGAAGGGTAGAACCCATTCAGAAAGTAATTAGCTCATTACTTTGCATACAGTTATTGGTCCACTGGATCCTTCTTACCAGAATTGTGGTAACTTGAACCATTCATAGCTGGGTGAGGCACAGCTGGTCACTGTATTCACTGAGCCAATCGTTTTTTAATTGTTTTGGTTTTTGTTCCCCCACCTCTTTAACTCCCCTTGAATAATATCCTACCACAATTGCCTTAAATGATCTTCCTGCTTTTTTGTTGCTGTTTTTACTTTTTTGGTGTTCCACTATAACCACTTCTCACACTAACCTCCCCTCCCTTCCTCATTCTATCCCATTTCCTTCCAACCTCCTACCTATCTCCTTGTATAATTCCTGGGGTTCCCTCTGGATCTTCTACTCTGGTGGAGGTTTAGGCCTCTGTGACAGATCAAGTGGCCCTTCCTTGGGAGAAACACTGACAGGGTTATACCCTTTTACCTGTCTAAGCCTATCCCTTAAGGTTCCTACTGCTTGAAATTGTTTTTCCTGAGATCCTCATTAGTCTCTATGAGGGCATATTGATTTGTCAGCCATTGTGCAGATCTAGTAAGGACCAGTCTCATCCTGGTGAGTTCCTGGATGCAACAATACTGTCTTGAGTGGAATGTCTTGCCCATTGTTGAACCTTCTTATCTTTAGGTTCTTATAATCTTACTGCATCCTCTTCTACAAGGGTCCCCAAGTCTTCAGATGGGGAGATATTTGGCTGGTCTGATTCTGGGTAAACATTGCAAGGTCACTGGTACTCTGAATTCTGGTTGGTTGTTGTTTCTACATCTTGTCTGGGTGCTGAGATCCTCTCCAAAAAGACTGTTAAAAATTATTTTGTGTAAGAAAAAGCTTAAAGGAGAGGGAAGAATAGGAATAGGATGCAGTAGAGAATGGGGTTAGCCTCTATGTAACCAACCAACTGCTTACTAACCCCCAAACTCCCCTTTCTATGACAAGGAATTCATGTGCAGCACATTAAACTACTCTAAACAACAGTGGATGGGGAGATAACTGACAGTGGGCAGGATCAGATGGCTCAGTACTTTGGGCTTAACAGTGATAACATTTATCTGTTTAACTGTGTTCCTTTTGTCCCCACTCTCTTGGGGTCTTCTTTCCTCTACCTGCCAAGTTCTTCCTTATAAGTGGAGCCTAGTACTAAGTCCTCATGATGACCTTCTCAAGGGGAAATTTATAATATCCATTATAACTGCAAAGGAATGTCAGACATTTTGAGTCTGTTTGCTAGTATTTTGTTGAGGACTTTTGTATCTGCTCATTGATGAGATTGGCTTACAGTCTTCTTTTTTGTGTGTGTCTTTACATTGTTTTGGGATTAGTATAATATTGACTTCATAGAAAGAGTTTTGAAGCTCCCCTCCGTTTCCATTTTGTGGAGTAGAGGAGGTAGTTGCTCTTTAAATGTCTGGCTGAATTCTGCACTGAGTCTATCTGGTCCCGGGCTTTTTTTGGTTGGGAGATTTGTTATTATTTATTTAAATTGGTCACTAGATATTAGACTATTCAAATAGTTTAATTCATCCTGATTAAACTTGATAAGTTGCATGTATTTAAAAGTTCCTCCATTTTGTTCTGATTGCTAAAATTGGAAAAGTATGCATTTGATGTATTTTCTTAGGACTCTGAATTTCCTTTGTATCAGTTTGATAATGTCTATTTTCACCTCTAATTTTTTAATTTGTGTTTTCTCTTTTGATTTTGGTTAATTTTGGCTAATCAATTTTCCGTCTTGTTATTTTTTTTAAGAAAACAGCTTTTGTTTCATTGATTATTTGTATTGTTTTCTTTTTCTCAATTTCAGTTATTTCTACCCTGATTTTACTGATTTCTGTATATGTTCCATTTTTGATATTGGTTTATTCTTATTTCTATAAAGCTTTATGCTTCATCATTAAGTTGTTTACTTGTGATATCTCTTTTCTTTTTTTTTATTGATATAAGCATTGAGTGTAAGCATTGTCACATAGATTCAAGAATGTGTTTTTACTATCACCTAACAATTTGTGTTTTTTCTGTTGTTTACCTTAGTATGGATGTCTAGTTTTTATGTGATGATAGTCAGGTAGACTGTAATTATACTGTATTTATAGAGGCTTGTTTTGTGGCCAAATATGTGGTCTATTATGGAGAAAGTTCCATGGGTTGCCAAAAAGAATGTGTAACCCATGGTGTTCAGATGGAAAATTCTGTAGATGTGAGTCAGGTCCATTTGGTTTATGGCTTAGATTAGTGCCAATAGATTTCTGCTCAGTTTTTGGTCTGTTAACTTATCTAATCATAAGAATGGGGTGTTGAAATCTTCTTATATTAGCATGTTTGACTTGATTTGTCATTTTATACAATGTATTGTTTGTTTAACAAATGTGAGTGTGCCTATATTTGGTGCATGTATGTTTAGAATTGTGAAGTTTTCATGATGGATTTTTCCTTTGACAAGTATGTTATATTCTTCTGGGTCTTTTATAATTTGTTTTATTTTGTAGTCTACTTGGTCAGATATCAAAATGGCAACTCCTGCTTATTTTCTACTTCCATTTACTTGGAATACCTTTGACCAGCCTTGCACCCTAAAACAGAGCCTGCGTTTCATGGTTATGTGTATTCTTTGAAGGCAGCAAATTGATGGATTAAGAGCTTCGATCCCCCCTATTAACATAGGATCACAGTTGATTGGGGAAATGAGCCCATTGATATTTATGGTTATAACTGAGAAATGTTTTTTGATTTCTGTCATTTTGCCAATTTTTTGTATTACTGGAGTTTTTTTCTTAGTGATTATGTTGGCGTTAATTTTCCCTTCTATCTTTTTGTGTGTGTTTATCTTTTCTTCAGTCTTAACTATTTTTTTCTTTTATCTTGTGCAGATTTTACTCGGTAGTCATTTAGACTTCAATTGATTTATTTTTCTTGGAAAGCTTTTCTTTCACCTTCAATCATGACTGATAGTTTAGCTGGACAGTGCACTGTACATTGGTAATTATGATCATTCATAATCTGAAGTATGTTTCTCCTAACTCTTCTGAGTTTTACTGATTCCAGTGAAAAAATCAGCTATTATTCTGATAGGCTTGCCTTTGAATGTGACTTGGCTTTTCTCTCTTGCAGCTCTCAAGATATTCTCTTTATCCTGTATTTGAAGTATCATAACTATTATTTGCAATGGGTTGTTTTAAATTTGGTCATATCTTATTGGTGTGCAGTTTGTATATTGACCTAAGATAGGATCATGTTCCTCAGCTTTGGAAAGTTCTCACTTATGATTGTCTGAAAAGTAGGTGATGGAATGTTTTCCTGGGTTTCCTTTTCTGGGATTCTATCAATGTACAGTTTTGGCTTCCTTGTAATGAATGCATTTTTGATTTTTTTTCAGTTGCTTTAACTGAATGATTTTTTTCTGACAGCTTGTCTTTCAGATCTGATATTCTATCTTCTGTGGATCAGTTCAATTTTGGGTACTGAGGGGGCCTCAGTCTAGGTGACCTTAATAATCCGGCAAGCTTAGACAAAGATGGCGCCTGGAGGAAGTTAGGAGGGTGTAGCTCAGGATGTTTTGATGGAGGAAGTCAGGAAAGCGTAGCTTAGGATGTTTTAACAAAATTTTGCTACATACAGCCTGTGTGCTGGCTTGACCTTTAAGGTTGCCTATTTCCCCTGGAATTCCCCTTGCAGTTTCTGCCTTTATAAGACGGCTACAGCGTTACAATAAATGAGCTCCTGCTTGACTAAATTTGCTATCGTGTCTGATTGTCCTCAAGAGGAGGACTGCAAGCAGGTGAACAGCACACTCACTTTGCCGCAATCCTCCTTGTGGAGAACGGGTGGAACCAGCCTGAAGGACAGAGCTGTGATCTCCCCACATCTGGTGCCCAACGTGGGGCATGAAGAGTTTGTGGAGTATTGAAGAATTCGATTGGGGTCAAGCAGTCTATGAGGTGAGATCCCAAAAGATAGGTAACACAACTAATAAGCTTGTTCTGTTCATGCTGCTCCTCCTCCTTCTGCCCTTGCTGCTCCTGATACTCCTGATGTTCCTTCTGCTCCTGCTGCTCCTTCTGTTTGTGCTGCTCCTTTTCTACCCTTGCTTCTCCAGAACCCAGGGCTTTAGGCATTGAGATACATGTTTAAAAGTAGGGGCTTCGAATCTCTGACTCCAATGCCTTAAAGGTTTGGGAGGTGGTAATACAACTTGCCCCCTGGATCACATCCACCAATTTGTTTGATCTTTGCCTGGCTGTCATTCATCCATTCTTTGCAGATTGGGAGAAATTCAATAAAGAAAAGAAAGAGATTCTAAAAGTGAGACCGCCCCCATCCAAAATGGCAAATTGGCCTAAAATATCCCCCAGGGCTGCTAAGGAGCACCAACATGAATCTCCAGAGACGAGATTGAACAGGTGTACTGGGGTCTTCCCCATTCTCCTTTACCAGCTGATAAGAAAAAACATGGAGATTAAGAAACTTCACAGTCTTCGTCCCCAGCATATAGGGATCTCAACTGAGAACCAGATCATAGGGCTCTTAAGGCATTCCCAGTAAACCTTAACCCCAGGGGGGAATTGCCCTGTAGCATGGTACTCTTGGGAAGTCAAAGATCTTAAGGAATTAAAAAAGGTGGTACCTGAAGATGGGCCTAACTCACCCTGGGTGGAGACGCTACTCCAAGACTTGGCCCATCAGCATCGTACCACTAAGGACTGGATGGATCTTACCAAGGCTGTCCTTCCTAGACCCACCTTTATTAAATGGTGTGCCCTCTTTAAAGAAGAATGCCGCATATAGGCTGAGAGGAATCAAGCGGCAAATCCACAGATTCCCATTTCATTCCAGATGCTCGCAGGGACCTCAGATCAATACTTAGCAGGCAGCCATTGCCCTTCCATATGCTGATCAGGTTCGGGCTTTGGATTTGGCCACCTGGAAGAAACTGGATAAAAGGCTATCAGAGGTTCCTATAGCAGGGGTCACCCAAAAACCCACGGAATCTCTCCCTGAATTCATAGATAGAGTGGAAAAGAGTTTAAAACACGAGCTCCCACCAGGCTCCCTGAGGGACCAATTTACCAAATTCCTGGTCTAGGAAGAAATGATGGGGGATCATAAATTGGCTTGTGCAGGCCTCAAAGATAGATCTATGAGCCAATGAATAATCACTTCTAAGGACATAGGGACTCAATCACAACAGACTAGGTCCATGACTGCAGCCCTACAAGCCCAAACAGAAGCTTTAACTTCTGCACTTACACAGGCCATTGCAGGATTGACCAGGGAATGAAAAGGGATTGAGATGCCCACTGAGAATAGTGGAGGACAATGCTTTGAATGTGGCCAAATGGGACACTTTAAGAGAAACTGCCCAAGGGGTGGGGGGTGACCAGACCTGCAGTTGCTGAAGGACAGAGAACCACAGAAAGGGCCCCCACAACCCCCTGTCCGTATTGTCACAAAGGCTATCATTGGCAGAGAGATTGCAGATCTAAATTTGACATAGAGGGAAAACCTTTAAACTAGCTATGGGGCATCCTCCTGCCCTGTCAAACCAAGGAGGTCCAATACAAAAATCCCTACCTACCCGAAGCCCGATGCCTATGACGCAGACCGCCCAAAGACCTTCTGCAAATTGGACAGTTCCCATTGTTCCAGGGCTACGACCCAAGATGGATATTTTTATTCAGGGAAAAAAAAATTCCTCCATCTAATTGACATGGGGGCAGATAGGACTGTACTTAGAAAGGAAGAAGTTCCTCACCATTAGTCCCTCATCCCAGGCCCTCAAATCCTGGGAGTGGGAGGAAATACTAAGTCAGAGGAGAACAAAGACTGGCTTTGTTGGCAGGATGCTGATGGCATACGGGGTGAAGTCCGTCCCCCCTAATATCCCCAGCTTTATCTGCCAATCTCTTGGGACAGGACATTCTTGGGGAAGCACAGGCTTATGTAACTACTGATCACAAGGCCTTCTATGAGGACATTTTAGACATGGAGGAGGCCGCCCATGCACCTCCCCTCCAGGAGGATTTTCTCTTTAATTATCTTATCCAAAGAGGCCTCAAGTACCTCCCCCCAATTCAAGAGGCCACTGCTCCACAGGTGCCTGCCTCTTCAATGGGTTCATGCATACCTGGGTGGCGTGCCTAGGGTATACACACCTGTGGATCAACTGGCTGACCTGATAGAGAGGGGAAGGGACTTAGCCCTAAGATATTATGGTATTGATCTTCACAAATTGATCACCCCTTATTGACTCAGAAATGTAGAAACAGAATGTTAACAGAAACAATGTTAAACAGAAACAACAGCCTAACAGCCCTACTTCTAGAAGGTTTTCTCCAGGAACTGGATTGCCATTATGGGCCATACAAATGAGTGACCTCTTTTCTGGCCCTTCAATGGAAGACACCTGAATTATTTATGGAACCATTATTAGGAGCACTTAATGTGTTTACTGATGGGGAATAACATGAGTCTGCCATGAGAATTTTCTCTGGGGACAACAAGGAGCCAAAAAGGTACCTTCATTCCTGTGAGAGCTCAGCTCAATTCAAAGAACTTATGGCACCCCCCTTTTGCACCCTAACCCGCTCCGCCGGTCGGGATGCGCACGCGGTCCAGCCGGGCCTCAACCCCGCGCCCTAGCTGGTGAGGTTCCCCCCCCCCTCCGCACCGCCCACCAGGACCCCAGGTCGGCCCACAGGGACCCGGCTCCGACTCCCACCATCCAGCCGGAGCCACGTGCGCGGGGCTGAGGGACGAGGAGGACCTCCCCCTGCGCCGGGGCCCGCCCCAGCTGCCCTCGGGTTAAATAGCTCCATGCCATCGCCCCCATGCCCCCTTTGCACCCCACCCCGCTCCACCGGTCCGGACTCTGGCGCGGTCCAGCCGGGCCTCACCCCACGACCTAGGTAAGTCTCTGCCCGCCCCACCCACCAGGACTCCAGGCCAAATAATTCAGTTTAGTGAAATTGAGAGATCTTAAGAGTTAAAATGACAGTGCCAAAGTCAAAGTGCAAATCCATGAGAAGCAACAATCAAGTAAACAAATTTCCCACTGAAGAAATTAATCCCATAATGTTAGACTCCAACAAGAACAAACCCACAGAAAAAGGCCAAGAAAGCCCCACCCAGGATAAAGACTTTCAAAATATGATCATTACCATGTTCAATACTATCAAAGAGGAAATCAGGGAGGAATTACATAATCGAATCAATCGCTTTGAAGAGGAACACAACAGACATCTGGAGGAGTTGAGAAAAACAGTGCAAGAAACAAAAAGTGGCATATAGCAGTTAAAACAAACTCAAGCAGAGTTTAAAACTGAGCTAAAAGACAAGTTATCTTCAACCCAGAACGCCACAGAGAGTCTTATCAACAGAACTAACGAAGCAGAAAACAGAATTTCAGACCTTGAAGATAAAGTGGGAGTACTAACCAGCTCAATGGAAGAGGTTGTTAAAGCCAAAAAGATACTTGAGAGAAATATCCAAGAGATATGGGACACCCTGAAGAAGCCTAACATGCGTATACATGGAATACCGGAGCAAGAATCTTAAAATACCACCCCTGAGGAAATTTTTCAAACGATCATCAAGGAAAACTTTCCTCATCTAAAAAAAGAAAGGCCCATTCATATACAAGAGGCATTCCGCACCCCAAACAGATACGACCAAAAGAGAAGCACGCCGCGGAAAATAATAGTTAAAACACTCCACATTCAAGATAAAGAACTGGTGCTGAGAGCTTCAAGGGAGAAAAAACAAATCACTTTTAAAGGTAAACCTATTAAAATAACAAATGACTTCTCAGTCGAAACAGTAAAAGCAAGAAGAGCTTGGAGAGATATACTTCAAGTATTGAATGAGCAAAAATGTCAACCCAGGCTGATTTACCCTGCAAAACTATCAGTCATGATCGAGGGAGAAAGAAAAATTTTCCAGCACAAAGACAACTTTAAGGGATACATGGCCACCAAACCAGGCCTTCAAAAAATGCTAGAAATGATACTCAAGCGTGAAGAAAAAAACAGGCATATCCAGGAGAACAGAAGGCAAGTATAACATCATTAAAAACGAAGCAATATACTTATAAAAGCTACTAAACATAATAAATGGCTGGAATTAACAATAGTTTCTCCATTATAACACTAAATGTTAATGGAATTAATTCACCGATCAAGAGACACAAATTACAAACATGGATTAAAAATCACAATCCATCAATCTGCTGCCTGCAGGAAACCCATCTCACCACAAAAGATAGGCACGCTCTAAAAATAAAAGGCTGGTCAACAATTCTACAAGCAAATGGAAGCAGAAAACAGGCAGCGGTAGCCATTATGCTATCAGACAAAGTGGATTTCAAACCAAGAAAATTATAAGAGACACGGATGGATACTACATTTTAGTCACAGGTACAATTCACCAGGAAGACTTCACAATACTGAACATATATGCACCCAATACGGGCCCCTCCACATTCATTAAGAAAACCCTACAGCGTCTAAAGCAAGAAATCAATCCCCAAACGATAATTCTTGGGGACTTCAACACCGCCCTCTCAACATGGGATAGATCAACAGGTCAAAAGCTTAACAGAGACACTTTGGAACTTAATCAAACTCTGAAAGAAATGGACCTTACAGATCTCTATCGAACTTTTCACCCACGCACCAAAGAATACACATTTTTCTCAGCAGCACAAGGAACTTTCTCCAAAATAGATCACATATTGGGCCACAAAATGAATCTACACATATACAAGAAAGTTGAAATTCTAACCTGTGCCCTATCAGACCATCACGGCCTAAAGCTAGACATCCACAACACATCAAACAAGAGAAAATACACTAACTCCTGGAAACTTAATACTATGATGCTGAATGAGAACTGGATTCAGGAAGAAATTAAAAAGGAAATTCAAGATTTCCTGAAAGTGAATGATAACGAAAATACAACTTACCAAAATCTCTGGGACACAATGAAAGCTAAGAGGTAAGTTCATAGCTCTTGATGCCTACGTCAAAAAATGGAAACATCAGAAATAAACAATTTAACAATGCAGCTTAAAGCTTTAGAGAAACTAGAGCAATCTGATCCCAAAAGTAGTAGAAGAGAGGAGATTAGCAAAATAAGGGGAGAAATATCTGAAATCGAGATTAAGAAAACGATAGAAAAAACCAACCAGTCAAAAAGCTGGTTCTTTGAAAAAATCAATAAGATTGATACACCCCTAGCTAAACTAACCAAAAGCAAGAGAGAGAAAACCCAAATTAACAAAATTAGAAATGAACATGGAGTTATCACTACTGATACCCAAGAAATCCAGAGAATTATAACATCATATTTCAAAAACTTATACTCTGTGAAGTTTGACAACACAAAAGAGATGGATGAATTTCTAAGTAAACACAACTTACCTAAATTGAATCAGGAAGTTGTGAATTATTTAAATAGTCCTATAACATGTAAGGAAATTGAGGAAGTAATCTCGAATCTTCCCACCAAAAAATGTCCTGGACCAGATGGATTCAGCACAGAGTTCTACCAGAAATTTAAGGAGTCAATAACACCAATACTCCTTAAACTGTTCCATCAAATAGCAAAGGAAGGAACACTACCAAATTCCTTCTATGAAGCTAATATCGTTTTAATCCCAAAACCTAATAAAGATTCACTTAAAAAAGAAAACTATAGGCCGATCTCCCTGATGAACACAGACGCAAAGATTCTCAACAAAGTCTTAGCAAATCGGATTCAAAAACATATCAAAAAGATCATTCATGGGGACCAAGTAGGCTTCATCCCCGGCACACAAGGTTGGTTCAACATACGAAAATCAATAAATGTAATTCATCATGTAAACCAGTCCAAAGTCTAAGACCACATGATACTCTTGATAGATGCAGAAAAAGCTTTTGACAAGATCCAACAGCCTTTTATGATCAAAACGCTAGAGACAGTAGGAATGGAAGGAACCTTCATCAATATAATAAAAGCTATATACAACAAGCCCACAGCAAGGATTATGCTCAATGGGGAACAATTGGAAGCATTCCCACTTCGATCAGGAACTAGACAAGGCTGTCCACTCTCACCACTTCTATTCAATATTGTACTTGAAGTCTTAGCTGAAGCCATAAGACAAGAAAGGGACATAAGAGGGATTCAAATCGGCAAGGAAGAAATCAAGCTATCCCTATTTGCAGATGACATGATCTTATACGTGAGGGATCCCCAAAACTCCACCAGGAAGCTCCTGGAACTAATTGAGAAGTTCAGCAGGGTGGCAGGATACAAAATAAATGTGCAAAAATCAGAGGCCTTCCTATATGCCCAGAATGAAAGAAGTGAAAAAGCCTTGAGAGAAACAATACCATCTATTATAGCCCCTAAAAAAATGAAATACCTTGGTATAAACCTAACTAAGGAGGTAAAAGACCTTTACAATGAAAACTTTAAACCCTAAAGAAAGAAATAGCAGAAGACACCAGAAGGTGGAAAGACCTCCCTTGTTCCTGGATTGGCAGAATCAACATCGTGAAAATGACCATCCTACCAAAGGCAATATACAGATTCAATGCTATACCAATCAAAATCCCAAAGCAATTCTTCAAAGAAGTTGACCAAACAATCTCAAAGTTCATATGGAGACACAAAAGACCCAGGATAGCAAAAACAATCCTGAGTAACAAAAACACAGCTGGAGGTATAACCATACCAAACCTTAGTCTATACTACAATTCCATAGTTGTAAAGACAGCCTGGTACTGGCTCCAAAATAGACACACAGATCAATGGATAAGGATTGAAGACCCAGATATAAGCCCACAAAGTTACAGCCATTTGGTCTTTGACAAAGGGGCCCAAAGAATCCAATGGAAAAAGAGCAGCATCTTCAACAAATGGTGCTGGCAAAACTGGATCTCCACATGTAGAAGATTAAAGCTGGACCCGTACTTGTCACCATGTACAAGACTTAATTCCAAATGGATCAAGAACCTTGATATCAGGCCAGAGACTATAAAAACCATAGTTGAAAGGGAACTCCCTCGAGCTGATTGGGCTAGGCCAACAGTTCCTAAACAGACATCCAATGGCACAGTCACTGCTACCAACTCTCAACAGTTGGGATCTTGTGAAATTAAAGAGCTTCTGTTCAGATAAAGAGATCGTAACGCGAGCTCAAAGGCAACCCACAGAATGGGTGAAAATCTTCACTAACCACATATCTGATATAGCTCTATTGTCCAGAGTGCACAAAGAACTTAGAAAACTAAACACCAAGGAAACCAATGGCCCAATTAAAAAATGGGCCCTGGAACTTAAAAGAAACTTTACCAGGGATGAAATTAAAATGTCTAACAAATATCTTAAAAAATGCTCCACTTCTTTAGCCATCAGGGAAATGCAAATCAAAACTTCCCTGAGATATCATCTCACCCCGGTCAGGATGGCAAAAAACCACAATACTAACAACGACAAATGCTGGAGAGGATGTGGAGAGAGGGGAACTCTCCTACATTGCTGGTGGGAATGCAGGCTCATACAGCCACTCTGGCGAGCCGTCTGGAGATTCTTAAAGAAGTTAAAGATTGAAATGCCATATGACCCTGCTATTCCACTTTTGGGAATAACCCCCCGTACAGCAGAGGTTCACCTCGATAGCACAAGCACGACCATGTTCATAGCAGCACTGTTTACAATAGCAAAGTCATGGAATCAGCCCAAATGTCCAACAGTTGACGAGTGGATAAGGAAACAGTGGTACATCTATACAATGGAGTACTACTCAGCCATCAAAAATGATGAATTACTGGAATTTGCCGGGAAATGGATGTCATTAGAAACAATTATATTAAGTGAAGTATCCCAGACCCAGAAAATTAAGCGCCGTATATACTCCCTAATAGGTGGATCCTAGTACCAAACCCACCCAGCCCACCTAGAGACAGTAATTCCAAGGATTATGAACAGGAAGGATGGGGTAGGAGGGCCACACCAGAAACAAGGATAGAAGGGACCATGTTACAGCAGGGAAAATAGGCCTCCACCAAGGACCCAAATAAGTAATGAGACCTCTGATTAAGTTCACAGACTTTTGTTCCTGATCATTTACTACTGAGGGGGAGTGATCTCACCAGAAGAGGAGGGCATATAGTCTGGCAGATAAAAAGTAACAATTTTGCAAATGGGTGATAGACCCCTCCCTCACTGTGGTTTCCCACTTTTATTACATCTACCTTTGAATGTGCTTTTATCACAAGACTCTAACAGCTTTTTGTCTCTCGCCAGGGGGTAACATACAATGCCCACCAGGATGGAGTGAAGGGCATTGCAGGAGCAGCAAAACTGCAAAAGAAAATCAACAAACCACAATCCAGAACTTCAGAGACTCTATATCAACCACCTAGAACTAGGCCAGCTTAGTCTCTCCCCATCTTGAAGCTCAGGGAAATTTGCGGAAGAGGGGGCGGTAAGAGTGTAAGAGTATAAGGATGGGAGGAGCAATGATATGTAATATACTCTATACTAGTTAGGGCTGAAGCAATCATAATTGGACTTTGCATGCCCTGCACATTGTCCAACACACTGTTGACCTCACAAAGTCTAGCATCTACTAAAGGCACCAAGATCCGGGCTGGAGAGGTGGCTCAGGGGTTAAGCCTCCGACTTGCAGGCAGAAGGTCCTGAGTTCGGATCCCAGATCCCACGTATAGACGCCAGGCGGAAGCGGGGACGGCCTGCGCTTCTGGTCCTGGTAGGGCGGAGCCTGTGAATCCCGGGGCAGAAGGAGGTGGAGGCGTCCATGGTGGTTCGCGAATTCGTCCGTGGTTCTACACATACACAGACACACACACACAGACACACACACACACAGACACACGCGCGCGCACATACACACGCATATGCGCACAGTTGAATAAATAATAATAAAAAAATTAAAAAAAAAAAAAAAGGCACCAAGATCCTTGGAGGCAAAGGATTGGCAGCCAGAGCAGTGATCCTATACCTAAGGGGAACATGGGAAAGGGTTCAGGAAAGGCCACTGGGTCCTTGTACGTCATCGGAGAGGAGGGCCCAGAGGAAAATCAGACATGCACAAGAAAGGACTCTCTGGGAATTGGGATGGGAGGCACTGGGGGATGTGGAGGGAGAGGGGTGGGGAGGGGGAGCAGGGGTTACGGGGGGAGGAGGAGGGAGGGAGGGAACTGGTGTACCTAATAAGTTTGTATGAGCTGAAATAAAAAAAAAAAAACAATGCTGAGAGAATTTTGAATTCTGCTCCTTGCCTTAAAGAGCAAACTATGGAAAGTTATGGATCATTAATATTTTTGAAAACTGGAATTTTTAGTACTTGTAACCATAAAACACAATCACAGGTCAACATTATCCATATATTGCCTTCCAAAGACTCTACTATCCCCTAGCCAATGCTCTTATTTCAGTAATACAAGTTTTCATACTGATGTCTTTTTAAAAAGTAACTGTACATTGCCCCAGTTAAAATACATTGTCTTACTGATGTGTTAATAAAGACTGTCACACACACATAAAAAAAAAGAACTTATGGGAGTTACAATGGCATTAACTGAAGTAAGGGAACCCATGAACGTGTTCTCTGACAGCTTATATGTAATTAATCTTCTCCCTGCATTACTACATTCCCACATCCGATTGGATGGGAATCCCATTACACCCTTGATGATCCAAGCCCAGACACTTGTTACAGAAAGGAATAGCCCAGTCTTTCTACAGCACCTTAGGGTACATGAAGGTTTGCCTGGCTTTCTATCTCAATGTAATGTTGAAGCAGATAAAATGGCTTCCACTCAGATACTATCCACCAATCTGGAGGAAGCTCAGGACCTACATGACCTCACTCATGTCAATTGGAGGGGACTCCATAAGAGGTTCCCTCAAGTCCCTATAAAAGACCTAAAGAAGATTGTATGATACCTGCAAGTCCTGCCAGCCCTTTTTACAGATGCTACCGTTACAGCAACCAGGGGTAAATCCCCAAGGCTTGAGACCCAAATCTTTATGGCAAACTGATGTCCCACATTATGCTCCGTTTGGAAATCTTAAATATATCTTTGTGTCCATTGACACATTTTCTCAAGCCTTCTGGGCTACAGCCCACAAAAGAGAAAAGACTAGATATGCTCAATCCCATTTCCTTAAATGCTTTGCCATAAGAAGATTGCCACAAAAGATAAAAATCAAATGGGCCATGTTTTATAAGCAAAAGCCTAACCCACTACAGGAATTCCTTACAACCCACAGGGCCAAGCTATTGTAGAATGCAATCATCAAAATATTAAAGCCCAATTACAAAAACAAAAGGGGGGAATAAGTCCCCACCAACAATTAACTATGGTCTTATTTACTATTAATATTCTCAATTTTCAAAAAAATCAAATAGATTTTCATTTTCAAAGACATTGGGATAGGCAAGAACAAAGACCTAAAGTAAGAATAAAATGGAAAGACCCCATCATGGGGCAATAGAGGGGCTCAGACCTCTTATTTACAATGGGTCAAGGCTTTGGATGTGTCTACCCTATAGGAGACTCAAACTCCATATGGGTGCCTGCTAGAAATCTTACATTTTATTGTCAGGGGTAAGATGATCCTAATCAACCAGAGTCAGACACCACCATCAAAGACTAATAAGGACAAAAAGAAAGAATGGTGGCTATGCAACAGGCTCAGTAGGCTCTTGAGTAATACTCATAAAAGGGGGAAGAAGAGAAAAAAGAGAAACAAACATAGACCTAACCAGATCCATGGGCAACATCACCCTTGAGATAGATTATATTATCTCCCCCAGGCCATAGTGAACACAAGATGGACCATCACATTGATGCTCATTGGAGGTGCCATTATTGTGGAGCTTACCTTGATCCTTGTTCCTGACTACTTCCGACCCAATCCATCGGAGGAATCAACTCAACCTTTTGAGAGAGACTAAAATCATCTTGGCAGTGTTCCTCACTGGACTTACTTACTGCTATGCTCATGGATCATCAAAGAAGGACTTGCAATGCTCTTGCTACTGCTCTTGGTAAAATTTATAGGGGGGGTGAATTGCTTTGGAGCTATGTAATTAATCCCGGTATGCTGCAACCGATGGGTTGGGACTTAGTTCCCCAGCCCATGGCCTATATTGTTGGGCTTGCTATGCTGTGGATTATATACACCATAAGAAAGATAATACAGAACAACATACTATACAAAAAAAGATGATTATGCTTGCACAGATCCTAAAGGAGACACCTTCTGGAAGCCTTCAACACCCTTAGATACAATTGGCCCTCCAAGAGGTTGCCCAGGTTCCTCCATAGAGAGGACTACCTTAAGGGCTTAGCCACCTTCATGAGGTGCTTCCCAGGGATTCGCTCAAGAAACAACCCTTTCAGTCCACTTCATTACAAAACAAAAAGGGGGGATCTGAGGGGACCTCAGTCTAGGTGACCTTAATAATCTGGCAAGTTTAAACAAAGATGGTGCCTGGAGGAAGTAGCTCAGCATGTTTTAAAGAAATTTTGCTACATACAGCCTGCGTGCTGGTTTGACCTTTAACCATTTTCCGCCGTGGAATTCCCCTTGCGGTTTCTGCCTTTATAAGATGGCTACGGACTTGTAATAAATGAGTTCCTGCTTGACTAAACTTCCTGTCACGTCTGATTGTCCTCAAGAAGGATGGCTGGGAGTGGGTGGACAGCACACTCACTTTTCCCTGATCCTCCTTGTGGAGGACCCCCGGAACTAGCCTGCAGGATGGAGCTGCGATCCTCGGGACCTCCTCCCCCCAACAGGGTACTTTGTATTTAATTTCAGTTGTAGTTAGCCTAGTTAGCCAAGTTTAATTTTGGCATGCAACTTTTTTAGGTGTTGTACACTCATTTTTGTTTTCTTGTTTGTTTTTTCATCTCCTTTAGCTGCTTGTTATTTCCTCTTCATATAGGCTGATATATGTTTTTATCTCTTGCAGTTCTTGTTCCTTTCAAAGTTCTTCTTTGAGAAGAAGTTATTTTAATTGGAGTCTATCAATAAAGGGTTGGTATTTTTTTTTTTGCAGGAGACATGTATTTTGTGGCTTAATAATGTGACTTGGGCATCTTGTGTAAGATCTTTGCTTGATTTGAGTATGTGTCTCTCTCTTTTAAGTCAGATGGTGTTGCCCAACTTTAACATTGTTGAAACTATTTCCCTGGATTGGGATGTGATGGTGTTGTTTAAAGATTAATCCAGGGTTAGGTGATACTCTTGTGAGTGTGGTAGATTCAATGCACTTGGGGCAGTGTAAGTCCAATACTGAGTTAACATGAAAATATTTATAATCTAACTTTATTTAAGAAGTTTAAGACTAGGAGACAGATTTGGTGGAGTTTGGCTTAAGTATGAGAGCAGCTTCAATAGTTATATTATTGTGAGTGTAGTAACTAGTATGTTGGAGTTAGAGCTGAAAAGACAACAGCTTTGGGGATTTGTTAGAGGAATGCAAGTATGAATGACTTAAGAGTTAGTAGTCATGGACTATTAGGTTTAGGTGAGATTTATGGGATCTTAAGTAGGTTTTACAGTCATCTGGGAGTAGATCCAAAATAAAATGGGTTATTTATCTTGTACTTGCATGGGATGCCCTTCTGTAATGGTGAAGTCTATAGGGCCCTCTCTTGCCTAAAGGCTATTGGATATCTTAGGCTTCTGTGGTGTCTAACAGATTGCTAGGTTCTTTAAAAATCTGTAGGAGCGGAGTATTAGGGGGGGTAAAGTCTGAAACCTGCCAGGGCATAGGCATGGCTGGCATCAAGCCCTGAGCATGGGACTCCAAGGGCTGATGGAAAGGGAAAGATGTGACCTGCTGTGACTATTATGTCTGCAGCCAAGTCCTGAGCCAAAACTAAACTTTTTGTGTGAGTAGCCACTTCTTATATTTATGTAATCTTTCTCTCTGGAACAGAAGTGTTTTAGGCTGAGAAAGTTGTCAATGTTGACAACACAAATGGCAACCCTGCAGTCTTTTGTGCCTGGGAAAGTAGTACAGAAGATGCTACTCTGCCTCTCAAGGGGCACTTGGCTTTCTAGATGAGCAACTTTGTGAATCAAAATAGTTTTTAATGCATTAAAATGCATTTGATGGCCTTGCCTCTTATAAGTGCTATTTCAGAGAAAAAGGAAATTGTTAGTTTTGAAATAGTGTTATTTAAAAATAGTTTGAGATTGTTTTTGAGCACTTTCTGCTACTTAAATCCTTTTCTTTGTAACAGACTGATATTTCAAAGTGACATATCTCTTTTGAAATTGTTACTTTACAGATTCACTGCTCATTTTCACTGATTTTTTTTTGGCTCACATTCTCTGGTGCCCCCAATGTCTCTTTTTATGTCCTCCTTAAAAACAGCAAAATAATATCAAACTCCAACTGGAATTGATGCAAACTAAACATGAACTCAATCATGATTAAATGAGTTCATAAAAATTTCTTAGATCAAAAAATGCTAAAGTTTTGTGACATTTGTATCCTAAATACCAGGAGGACTTTTTGATTAATAATAACAGTAATAAAATGGTAATAATTGCAAAAGAATATTTAAGGTATCTCTGGGAAAACAACCCAACAACTCCTCATGTGGTAAGCAAGCAACTTACCACTGAAAAGAATCCTCAATTAAAAATATTTAGCAGGTAAAGAACAAATCCATTCCATAATTTTTTGAAGATCACTATGAATATATATGACATTATTTTACAGATATTACAATGACACAAAGAAATCAAGCAATTTGATTGGGTCTCAAATTAAAGTATTGGGCAACTATATAGAGTAAAGAAAATAATATAAACTCTTTAATGTTGATAACATTCTCCGTGGGAAAATGCTAACAGAAAAACACACTAGAGTTCCCAGTTTATTCAAAGAAGTTAGTCTACTTGAATTTCTGGCATATAAACAAGAAATTCCTGAATAACTACTTCTAAAATATAGCAAATATAAAATATTTTACCATATATTATTTAACATATGCTTCATATGCTTAGAATGCTTTAATTCATTTTTTGTTTGCTTGGTTTTAGAGAAAGGGAGAAAGAGAGAGAGAAAGAACCACCAAGAACATCAAAGTATTTCATAGATAATTGAAAATTTCATATGGGAAAATCTATTAGGAGATATGAATAGGAGGTATGAGTGATGGAGAAGACATTTTAGTTTAGATAAGATCTTTAAAGAAGATCACATAAGGAGGTGATGAGAGTATAAAAGAATGTAGGCACAGATCAAATAGAGACAAGATAGAAGGAAGAGATAACATAAATGGAAGCAGCACACAAAGCAAGGATGCATTCATAAAGCCAGTACACTAATGTTTATAATAATCCTTGAAAGCAATATTAGATCTTTGAGTGAGATAAGAGATATAGGGTGATTATTCAGATGATTATTTCTAAGGATCAACATGTACTGGGAAATATAGATGATTAGAGCATTTGAAATTTAAAGTCCCAGCTTTAGTAATATAATGTATTGATGTGTGTTTCTCTATAAATTTTATAGATTCTTTATAAGAAATTGTAAATATTGCTGACACATATGTTTTATAAACTATATAAATGATATGCATTATCCTAAAATCATTTCATTCTTTCATGAATATAGAGAGAACAGAATTTATGTTTCAGAAATTTGGAAAAGTACAGAAATCTCAAAATAATTTTTGTTTCGCATATGCAGTTTTGTCACTATTGAATTTATTTTATGTACTAGCACTTTCTACATTGATGCCACTCTTTCCTATCAGGATGACACCCACGCAGGATGACACATGCATAAGCATGGGAAACGGGGCTGGAGAGGTGGCTCAGGGGTTAAGCCTCCGCTTTGCAGGCGGAAGGTCCTGAGTTCGGATCCCAGATCCCAGGTATAGATGCCAGGTGGAAGGGGGGGCGGCCTGCGCTTCTGGTCCTGGTAGGGCGGAGCCTGTGAATCTCGGGGCAGAAGGAGGTGGAGGCGTCCATGGTAGTTCGCGAGTTCGTCCGTGGTTCTACACATACATACACAGACACACACACACACACACACACACACACACACACACACAACACACACGTGCACGCACATGTGCACAGTTGAATAAATAATAATAAAAATAAATAAGCATGGGAAAGTTTAGGCAATTGTTCTTTCTTGAGGGTGTCACACACGTGTATCTACATACAGATTTGACAAAAGTCTTAACAAAATAATCTCATTGTCCTAAAGAAGTTAGAAAGATTTAAAAGTGACATTGAGATAATATTTTCAGGTCATTTATTTTCATAACAGAGTATCATTTCTCACAATGAAGTCAGTTTTGGATATAGACTTTGAACTTGAATAGATTTCAAACTTGAAATTGTTGTATTGATGTAGCCACCTATAGTTCTTTAGTGTCTGAGGAGGAAGGATCACTTGCTTCAAAGAGTTCGAGATCACCCTAGACAACATTGTATTGCAAGTGTCCATTTCAAAAACATAAGATAAATAAATAATAAAATAAGCAATGAAACAGTTTTATTGGCTTTAGATTTAAAAAAAATTGCAAGTAGCTCAATAAAAATCCATTGCTTTGTTATTTTGTGACTTTTCTATGCTTCTGATCCTTCTGTCTCCATCTTTAGAATTAAGTATAAGTGCAATCACTCTACCATTTTTTCTCACCATCTAGTCCTTATAAATAAAGATATGTTGCAATGTACAGTCAAATAGGTATTTTCTGGGTTATTCAAACATTTAACTTAAAGCAAACTATATGCTTACAAAAACAAAGGCTCACACTAAAAGTATAAATTCTGAAACTCTGGAAAAACTAATGCTGAACTTCTTTTAGATACTTACATGGTCATGAATTTTTGGGTCTTGAAAATAAAATGTGCTTGTCTTAAAATAATGTGTTTTTGAAGAAAAGCATTCAGTGTCACAAAGATAAATGAGAAAAAAGTAATAGATATCTCACATCTTTTTGCAATTTTGATCTATTCTGTGTGTGACTGATTATAGGGTTGGGTACACAGAACCACATTCCGTGGGTCAGTATGTATTTTTCTACAGATATTAGTTGGGTGCTTCTAGAGAGAACTAAATAGGCAATCTGGGAAACAATAGGAATTGAGACATTCTTAACAGTATATAATGGAATAGATACCCATCTTTAAACAAAAAAGAAACTGACATGGAATGAGACATTTGCTCTAAGCAAAGAACCTTTTAGTAAGACTAATGTGTAATGCTTTCTCTGAAGTAATGGAAAGGAAGAAAAATACAGGATTGAAACAAATGCCTGGAATTCTTATTGGACAAGTTTAGCTGATCCATGCTATGTGTCCTAAGAGTTCTTGAAGTCTGAGTTCAATAGAAACTACATGAAAGACTTAATAAGGAAAAATAATTCTAGAGCAGCACTCTTCTGAGGTTATTATTTTTGGAAGAATAGATTCAATTACTATTAACAGTTATTGTTATGAGGAACAATGTATTATAATGGAGGAAGATGTTATGTTTGTGCCCTACAATAAATTCACTTCTTATTTCAGGGATATATTGGAAAGTAAATGATGCAATGTTGGCAAAAACACCTGCAAAATGTAATCAAAAGTGACATTTAATGATATCAGTGATCAATTTCTTTTAAGTTAAGAAGTCCATCCAAATGAACAAATGCTCCAAGTTCCTCTTCCTGTGAAGTGACAATAAGGCTTGGGATATCCCATATAACTATATTCACAGAAATAATTCAACTGTAGCATTCAGTGCTTTCCCACCAGCATTGCATTCCAGAAACTTTACAAAAGAGGTACAGAAGCACTCTGAAGTAGGCCAGATACCAAATAAGCATATGTGGACAGAACATTCAGTCAGATTCTGATTTATTCTGGCCTTTCATAGCTTCTTATATGAACATGAATAAGTTAATTGCTGCATTATACCTTTCCTGTAATCTTACTGAACAAACATATATTCACATAAGATTGGGAACCAATGACATGTCAATCACATTATTGTCCAAGTTGGAAACTCAATAAAATTATTGAGGTTAGAGTTTATTGACAGGAGCAGGACAACTCAAAGGCAACTACATCAGTTGAAAAGCCCAGTTTTGCTGACAACTAGAAGCAGTGTTGCTGGCTCTGTCTACCACAGATGAAGCCTTGACAGGTCAGAGTCTCCTCCAGGAAGCTTAGCTGGCCAAGGAGTCTTCCTCCCTCAACCCTGGCAGTCATTTGCTGCTGTCTTTGGGAAGGGAATTCCTGTGCATCTTGTTGGACTCAATAGACGGATTATTGAACCTCCCTCCATGATGGAATGTTTCATTCGGCTATACAACAGTTAGAATTTAAGGCACATCACACTGTTGCATTGTATGTTTGGGGAAAAAACCCATATGAAATGCCAGTAAAACGTCAGATGTGTAGCATAATCTATTACATTTTCAGCATGTGAAATGTAAGCAGAGGCAGTGAGATGGCTTGGTGGACAAAGGTGCCTATGTAGAAGCAAATCTATCACCACAATTTGATTCCAGAATCTCCTTAAAAGTGGAAGGATAGAAAGGACTCCAGAAAGTTGCCCTCCTATTTCTCCAGGCACGATTCTTTGTACACATACTAAGAATAATAGGAAAAAATAAAGTATCATTTATCTTGTGCATTGATGAGCTTGGTCATCCTAAGCTGAAAGGTGAAGTTCCAAGTTTGGGTGCAGGTCACAGGCTGGATGGCTAGGTGAGTTCTCATGGTTCAGGTTCATGTGGAAAGGCATTTTGTTTCAGCTCAGGCCTGACTTACTGCCACACTGAATTCTGGTTTTGGATGCAAGTACTCATTCAAAACTCTATAGAAAAAGAAAAGAAGAAGAAATCTGCAATGTAGACAATTCTAATTTTAATAGACACATAATGATTATACTTTACGGGCTCAAAGTGATTCATATATGTATACATGATAGCATACAGTAATTGACTTTTTTTCCATCTTCTGAAACATTTATCATTCCTTAGTATAAGGAAATTTTGCTATATCTCCTTCTACATCTTTTTTTTTTTTGCATGAAGAGTCAAGATTTATTATTTTAATTAACACAAAGTAGAAAAAGCGAATACTGTTTGACCTCTAAGTATAACTCCTTGTAGTTCACCCCACAAATACCTTTTTTCAAGATGATTTCTGAAAACTTAGGAAGAAACCAGAAAATTGTTTATAGATGTTTAATTTCTTTTTTTTTTATTAAAAATTTAATTATACATTTTAAAATTTTTTACCAGTTCCCTCCCTCCCCCCTCCTCCCCCTCCCCTTCCCCCAGTGCCTCCCCCCCAATTCCCAGAGAGTCCTTTATTGTATACGCCTAACTCTCCATTGGGTCCTCCTCTCCGATGACATATAAGGACCCAGTGGCATTTCCATAAGCCCTTTCTCTTGTTCCCCTTAAGCATAAGATCACTACTATGGCTGTCAATCCCTTGCCTCCAGGGGTCTCGGTGCCCTTAACAGATGCTAGACTTTATGAGGGCAACAGTGCGCTGGACATTGCGCAGGGCATGCAAAGTCCCATTACGATTGCTTTGGCCCCAACTATTGTTGAGAATCTTGCAAATCGTTGCTCCTCCTATCCTTTTGCTCTTACAATCTTACCGCCCCCTCTTCCGCAAATGTCCCTGAGCTCCAGGATGGGGAGAGATTAGGCTGTCCTAGTTCTATGTGATTGATATAGTCTCTGAAGTTCTGGATTGTGGTTTGTTGATTTTCTTTTGCAGTCTTGCTGCTCCTGCAATTCCCTTCACTCCATTCTGCTGGGCACTGTATGTCACCCCCTGGCCAGAGACAAAAAGCTGTTAAACTGGAGTCTTGTTGTAATAGCACATTCAAGGGTAGATGTAATAAGAGTAGGAAACCTCAGTGAGGGAGGGGTCCATCACCCATTTGCAAAATGATTACTTTTTATCTGCTAGACTATATGCCCTCCCCTTCTGGTGAGATCAGGAAAGAACGTCTGTGAACTTAACCAGGTTTCTCATTACTTACTTGCAGACCTTGATGGAGGCCTATTTTCTCTGCTTTAACATGGTCTCCTCTCTCCTTGTTTCTGGTGTGGCCCTCCTAACCCATCTCTCTTGTTCATAATCCTTGCAATTACTGTGTTTCATAGGTTTACTTTTGAGTGTCTCAATGTGGGCTGGGTGAGTTTGGTACTAGGAGCCACCTATTAGGGAGTACATACGGCACTTAATTTTCTGGGTTTGGGATACTTCACTTAATATAATTCTTTCTAATGACATCCATTTCCCAGCAAATTCCAGTAATTCATCATTTTTGATGGCTGAGTAGTACTCCATTGTATAGATGTACCACTGTTTCCTTATCCACTTGTCAACTGTTGGACATTTAGGTTGATTCCATGACTTTGCTATTGTAAACAGTGCTGCTATGAACATGGTCGAGCTTGTGCTATCGAGGCGAACCTCTGCTGCATGGGGGGTTATTCCCAAAAGTGGGATAGCAGGGTCATATGGCATTTCAATCTTTAATTTCTTTAAGAATCTCCAGACGGCTCGCCAGAGTGGCTGTATGAGCCTGCATTCCTACCAACAATGTAGGAGAGTTCCCCTCTCTCCACATCCTCTCCAGCATTTGTCGTTGTTTGTATTGTGGATTTTTGCCATCCTGACCGGGGTGAGATGATATCTCAGGGAAGTTTTGATTTGCATTTCCCTGATGGCGAAGGAAGTGGAGCATTTTTTAAGATAATTGTTAGACATTTTAATTTCATCCCTGGTAAAGTTTCTTTGAAGTTCCAGGGCCCATTTTTTAATTGGGCCAGTGTTTTCCTTGGAGTTTAATTTTCTAAGTTCTTTGTGCACTCTGGACAGTAGAGCTCTGTCAGATATGTGGTTAGTGAAGATTTTCTCCCATTCTGTGGGTTGCCTTTGAGCTCGTGTGACAATCTCTTTATCTGAACAGAAGCTCTTTAATTTCACAAGATCCCAACTGTTGAGAGTTGGTAGCAGTGATTGTGCCATTGGATGTCTGTTTAGGAAGTGTTGGCCTAGCCCAATCAGCTCGAGGGAGTTCCCTATCCTTTCAACTATGGTTTTTAAAGTCTCTGGCCTGATATCAAGGTCCTTGATCCATTTGGAATTAAGTCTTGTACATGGTGACAAGTACGGGTCCAGCTTTAATCTTCTGCATGTGGAGATCCAGTTTTGCCAGCACCATTTGTTGAAGATGCTGTTCTTTTTCCATTGGATTCTTTGGGCCCCTTTGTCAAAGACCAAATGGCTGTAACTTTGTGGGCTTATATCTGGGTCTTCAATCCTTATCCATTGATCTGTGTGTCTATTTTGGAGCCAGTACCAGGCTGTCTTTATAACTATTTAGGTTTGGTATGGTAATACCTCCAGCTGTGTTTTTGTTACTCAGGATTGTTTTTGCTATCCTGGGTCTTTTGTGTCTCCATATGAACTTTGAGATTATTTGGTCAACTTCTTTGAAGAATTGCTTTGGGATTTTGATTGGTATAGCATTGAATCTGTATATTGCCTTTGGTAGGATGGTCATTTTTACAATGTTGATTCTGCCAATCCAGGAACAAGGGAGGTCTTTCCACCTTCTGGTGTCTTCTGCAATTTCTTTCTTTAGGGTTTTAAAGTTTTAATTGTAAAGGTCTTTTACCTCCTTAGTTAGGTTTATACCAAGGTATTTCATTTTTTTAGGGGCTATAGTAAATGGGATTGTTTCTCTCAAGGCATTTTCACTTCTTTCATTCTGGGCATATAGGAAGGCCTCTGATTTTTGCACATTTATTTTGTATCCTGCCACCCTGCTGAACTTCTCAATTAGTTCCAGGAGCTTCCTGGTGGAGTTTTTGGGATCACTCAGGTATAAGATCATGTCATCTGCAAATAGGGATAGCTTGACTTCTTCCTTGCCGATTTGAATCCCTCTTATGTCCCTTTCTTGTCTTATGGCTTCAGCTAAGACTTCAAGTACAATATTGAATAGAAGTGGTGAGAGTGGACAGCCTTGTCTAGTTCCTGATCGAAGTGGGAATGCTTCCAATTGTTCCCCATTGAGCATAATCCTTGCTGTGGGCTTGTTGTATACAGCTTTTATTATATTGATAAAGGTTCCTTCCATTCCTACTGTCTCTAGCGTTTTGATCATAAAAGGCTGTTGGATCTTGTCAAAAGCTTTTTCTGCATCTATCGAGAGTATCATGTGGTCTTGGACTTTGGACTGGTTTACATGATGAATTACATTTATTGATTTGCGTATGTTGAACCAACCTTGTGTGCCGGGGATGAAGCCTACTGGTCCCCATGAATGATCTTTTTAATATGTTTTTGAATCCGATTTGCTAAGACTTTGTTGAGAATCTTTGCGTCTGTGTTCATCAGGGAGATCGGCCTATAGTTTTCTTTTTTAAGTGAATCTTTATTAGGTTTTGGGATTAAAACGATATTAGCTTCATAGAAGGAATTTGGTAGTGTTCCTTCCTTTGCTATTTGATGGAACAGTTTAAGGAGTATTGGTGTTATTAACTCCTTAAATGTCTGGTAGAACTCTTTGCTGAATCCATCTGGTCCAGGACATTTTTTGGTGGGAAGATTCGAGATTACTTCCTCAATTTCCTTATATGTTATAGGACTATTTAAATAATTCACAACTTCCTGATTCAATTTAGGCAAGTTGTGTTTACTTAGAAATTCATCCATCTCTTTTGTGTTGTCAAACTTCACAGAGTATAAGTTTTTGAAATATGATGTTATAATTCTCTGGATTTCTTGGGTATCAGTAGTGATAACTCAATGTTCATTTCTAATTTTGTTAATTTGGGTTTTCTCTCTCTTGCTTTTGGTTAGTTTAGCTAGGGGTGTATCAATCTTGTTGATTTTTTCAAAGAACCAGCTTTTTGATTGGTTGATTTTTTCTATCGTTTTCTTAGTCTCGATTTCCGATATTTCTCCCCTTATTTTGCTAATCTCTTCTCTTCTACTGCTTTTGGGATCAGATTGCTCTAGTTTCTCTAAAGCTTTAAGCTGCATTGTTAAATTGTTTATTTCTGATGTTTCCATTTTTTGACGTGGGCATTAAGAGCTATGAACTTACCTCTAAGAACAGCTTTCATTGTGTCCCAGAGATTTTGGTAAGTTGTATTTTCGTTATCATTCACTTTCAGGAAATCTTGAATTTCCTTTTTAATTTCTTCCTGAATCCAGTTCTCATTCAGCATCATAGTATTAAGTTTCCAGGAGTTAGTGTATTTTCTCTTGTTTGATGTGTTGTGGATGTCCAGCTTTAGGCCGTGGTGGTCTGATAGGGCACAGGTTAGAATTTCAACTTTCTTGTATATGTGTAGATTCATTTTGTGGCCCAGTATGTGATCTATTTTGGAGAAAGTTCTGTGTGCTGCTGAGAAAAATGTGTATTCTTTGGTGCGTGGGTGAAAAGTTCGATAGAGATCTGTGAGGTCCAGTTCTTTCAGGGTTTGATTAAGTTCCAAAGTGTCTCTGTTAAGCTTTTGACCTGTTGATCTATCCCATGTAGAGAGGGCGGTGTTGAAGTCCCCAAGAATTATCGTTTGGGGGTTGATTTCATGCTTTAGACGCTGTAGGGTTTTCTTAATGAATGTGGAGGGGCCCGTATTGGGTGCATATATGTTCAGTATTGTGAAATCTTCCTGGTGAATTGTACCTGTGACTAAAATGTAGTATCCATCCGTGTCTCTTATAATTTTTTTTGGTTTGAAATCCACTTTGTCTGATAGCATAATGGCTACCCCTGCCTGTTTTCTGCTTCCATTTGCTTGTAGAATTGTTGACCAGCCTTTTATTTTTAGAGCGTGCCTATCTTTTGTGGTGAGATGGGTTTCCTGCAGGCAACAGATTGATGGATTGTGATTTTTAATCCAAGTTTGTAATCTGTGTCTCTTGATCGGTGAATTAATTCCATTAACATTTAGTGTTATAATGGAGAAACTATTGTTAATTCCAGACATTTATTATGTTTAGTAGCTTTTATAAGTATATTGCTTCGCTTTTAATGGTGTTATATTTGCCTTCTGTTCTCCTGGATATGCCTGTTTTTTTCTTCACGCATGAGTATCATTTCTAGCAGTTTTTGAAGGCCTGGTTTGGTGGACATGTATCCCTTAAAGTTGTCTTTGTGCTGGAAAATTTTTCTTTCTCCCTCGATCATGACTGATAGTTTTGCAGGGTAAATCAGCCTGGGTTGACATTTTTGCTCATTCAATACTTGAAGTATGTCTCTCCAAGCTCTTCTTGCTTTTACTGTTTCTACTGAGAAGTCATTTGTTATTTTAATAGGTTTGCCTTTAAAAGTGACTTGTTTTTTCTCCCTTGAAGCTCTCAGCACCAGTTCTTTATCTTGAATGTGGAGTGTTTTAACTATTATTTTCCGCGGCGTGCTTCTCTTTTGGTCGTATCTGTTTGGGGTGCGGAATGCCTCTTGTATATGAATGGGCCTTTCTTTTTTTAGATGAGGAAAGTTTTCCTTGATGATCGTTTGAAAAATTTCCTCAGGGGTGGTATTTTGAGATTCTTGCTCTGGTATTCCATGTATACGCATGTTAGGCTTCTTCAGGGTGTCCCATATCTCTTGGATATTTCTCTCAAGTATCTTTTTGGCTTTAACAACCTCTTCCATTGAGCTGGTTAGTATTCCCACTTTATCTTCAAGGTCTGAAATTCTGTTTTCTGCTTCATTAGTTCTGTTGATAAGACTCTCTGTGGCGTTCTGGGTTGAAGATAACTTGTCTTTTAGCTCAGTTTTAAACTCTGCTTGAGTTTGTTTTAACTGCTCTATGCCACTTTTTGTTTCTTGCACTGTTTTTCTCAACTCCTCCAGATGTCTGTTGTGTTCCTCTTCAAAGCGATTGATTCGATTATGTAATTCCTCCCGGATTTCCTCTTTGATAGTATTGAACATGGTAATGATCATATTTTGAAAGTCGTTATCCTGGGTCAGGCTTTCTTGGCCTTTTTCCGCGGGTTTGTTCTTGTTGGAGTCTAACATTATGGGATTAATTCCTTCAGTGGGAAATTTGTTTACTTGAGTGTTGCTTCTCATGGATTTGCACTTTGACTTTGGCATTGTCATTTTAACTCTTAAGATCTCTCAATTTCACTAAACTGAATTATTTGGCCTGGGTACTGGTGGGCGGGGCCCGAACGAGGGCTCACCTAGGGCGTGGGGTGAGGCCCGGGTGGACCGCGCGCGTGTCCCGACCGGCGGAGCGGGGTGGAGTGAAAAGGTATGATGGGCGCGTTGGCGTGGAGCTATTTAACCCGAGGGCAGCTGGGGCGGGGCCCGGGCGCAGGGGGAGGTCCTCCTCGTCCCTCGGCCCCCGCGCGGCTCCGGCTGGATGGCGGGAGTCGGAGCCGGGTCCTTGTGGGCTGACCTGGGGGGTCCTAGAGCGCGTGGTGAGAGCCCGGCTGGATCTCGCGTACGCGTCCCGACCGGCGGAGCGGGGGTGGGGGGGGGTGGCGAAAGGGGACCCTTCTACATCTTTATAAGTAATGAGAAGTTGCTTTAAACCACAGTCATGTACTATGGTATGAAAAACTATAACTATATTCATTCTGTCCTACTTTTCTTCCTTTCTCTTTCTTCTCTACTTGAAAGCATAGTATCCCAAGAGTGAGAAAAAGAAATGCTTGCCTTTCTGTACCTGACATTTTGTTTAATCTCATGTTATCCAGTTCTACCCTGGATGCCACAAATCACAGGTTCTAAATGTACTTTATGAATGAATAACATATTGTGTGTCTAAGAAATCATCTCAACTATGGACGAATAGTTTGATTTCCACTTTTTTCACATAATTGAATATGTTTGCTTTCATAATTAATTTCTGGATGATAAAATTTCTTTAATTTTCATGTATGAGAAACAATCACAACTTTCATTTTTAAATATTCATGTATAAGATTTTCACCTTCCATATTTCATTGGACTGCATATTTTCTTGTGAAATTTTTTTGGTTTTTTGTTATTTTTCTGTTTTTACAAGCATATTGAGTATTCATACCAGTTTCCCTCCCTTCTCCCACTCATCCATCCCTTTGTCATTCCTTACCACTCCCTCCCACCCTTCCACCTATATGCTTCTGTGGACCCCAGGGTTCACTTTGACTTGTTTACTCCTGTGGGAGCTCAGACCTCCATGATATATAAGTTACCTCTCTTCAGGCCAACCCACTGATATGTGCTTTCCTTCCATTCATCCAGCTTTAGACTCAAAAATTTCCAATGTAATTAACCATTCTATGGATATAATAATAGCTACCTATAGAGCAGTGTGACATATTGTTTTCCTACTTATAGGTTTATTGACTATCTTCCCTATTGATCTATTTGCTTCCCTTTTTTTAGGTTCTTATTCTAGTTTACATTAACAGGGATGTGTCCCATTCTGACAAGTGGATTTTACATCCAATCAGAAAGCTGTTGGTTGTCTCCTTGATACTCATGCCATTATTACACTGGTGGTCACCTGTTGCCATGGTGATATGTATTGTAACTTACAAAGCTCATGCTGTTGACAGGGCTTGTGATTATTTCTCTCCTCCAGCAGCTTCTACAGTATTCCTTGGTATTTTGTAAGCTATCCATCAAGGAGAAAGTCCTCAGACCAGTTCCAGTTAATATATTTTGCCCATGTTCTGTGATCCATGTTTTTTTTTTAGCTGTGGATTTCATAAAAGTAAATTATTGAATTCCAGTTATTTTTCGTTTTGGAAAAGATGCTATGTGGATGTCTACTTGTTTTGATGCTATTAGTGATCTACACTAATAAGAATACTTAATATGATGGTAACCTTAAATAATGTATTTATTACAGATATTCTTATTAAAGATAAATATAAAACTTAACTTGCACGATATTCCATTTTTATTATGCATGGAAATTAGTTAATAGAATTATGCTAATAAAAAGGAATGCTTGTGAGCACATAAAAGTATAAAAATTAATTTATGTGCATGAATTTATGCATCTAGATGCTACTTTCTGGAAAAAATATTTTTAAAACTGCATATTAAAATTAATATTTTATATTTCATATTTGATATAAAATATCAATTGCTGTATTTGAGAATTATGTATGTATTTAAATCTTCTTAGTATGTTTATAACAAGTTGAGGGTCTGTAGACTCAAAACACATGATACTTTGATCTCTCAGTTTTTTAATATGTTGCCACAGATAATTATTCTCTTGACAGTTTTTTTGTTAAAATCAGCATTTTGGAAAAAAATGAAGTTAACTATGAGCTCAGAGAAGGCTGCGAAGCGCTATTTTACTGCCAACTTTTACAATAATGAGTTTTAAGAATTATAGAGAGGAATTTCTGTGTCTACCAATTTTGTATGAAATACTTGTCCTATCAACATTTCACCAAGGAAGGAGAAGATCTCAAGATGCCCCATACATCCTTGATGAGGGTTAATACTTATGCAGCATGGGAATTGAAGATACCCTTCTCAATGGTGTATTTGCTGATGTATGATTCATGCTTCAGCGAGTACTCAAGCACATCAAATGCAACCATCAAAGGCAACCCAGATAATTTATAGGGTACTACAAATATAAAATGACAGAAGAATAGAAGAGAAAATTGTAGAGAAGAAAGTCGTAATCAGAAAGAGAAGGAAATATGCTTGGGGATTAAGATCCAAAAATATAAATTTACTCTAGTCATGTATAAAACTTTAAGAAATGTTTATTATTCATGTGATGGGGAGGAACATGTGTGGAAGTCAGAGGAGGACTACTTTTGGAAGTCTGTAGTTTGGAAGTTCATCAACCATGTGGACTTAAGGGATTGAATTCAGGTTTTCAGATTTACACATTGGTGCCTTTACCCATAGAACCATCTCACTTGCCCAAGATATTTTAATATAAAATTTTTTATCTTGCTTTTATAGCTTTTGTTATTCATGTCTATTCACCATTCAAATTTCTCTGATTTTCTCCATACCCTTCATATTTTTCTGGTTCAGAATTCCATTCATGGATGCCAGGGTTCCCTCTGGCTTATCTATCATTATGCAGGTGTGCTAAGGACAAGTCTCAATGCAGTGAGTTCTTACATGCAGCAGTCCTAACTTCAATAGAATGTCTTGTCCAGCTATGGACCTTCCCATCTTTAGGTTCCTACAATCTTACTGTCCCCTCTTCCATGAGGTTCCCTAAGCCTTAGTAAGGGGAGAAATTAGGTTGGCCTGTTTCTGGGTGAACATTATTGGGTCGCTGGTACTCTGTATTCTGGCTTGCCATTGTTGTCCACTTCACTGTTCTTCTACAGTCCTAAGCTGTATCCTGTCAGGGTGCTAATATCACCTACCTCTGTTGTGGAAGAATACTTCTATGCTGAGTGCTAGATGCTCTTTAAATCTATGGGTATAATAGCAAACTATTTATAGTTTGGTATACTGTCTTCTTACCTATAGGTTCATAGGCTGTGTTTCCCTATTGATCTATTTCCTTCCCTTTTTTAAGTTCTTGTTCAGTTATTATTTTCTTTTTTTATTATTTTATTTTTCTAATTTTTAAGCATATTGGCTACATATCTCTGCTTTGCTCCACCTCCCCTCCCTCCCATCTCCCAGCTCGCCTTCATCAGTCCATCTTACTTCCTTCCACCCTCCTGCCCGTCTGCTTCTACAGATAAAGGGTTGCCTCTGTCTTGTCAACTCTTGTGGGAGTTCAGGCTTCTGTGGCTTATTAAGTTGTTATTCTTTCCACCACTACACTGATTGATAGGGGCATTTCCTTCACTCATCCAGCTCTAGTCCCCAAGATTTTCACAGTGTGTTCTTATCTCTCTAGAGTTCCAAGTTAGTGTATGGGGGCATGTGGGTATGTCATTGTGCAGGTCTGATAAGTCTTTCTGTAGTGAGTTCCATGCAGGGGTCTTGCCTTAAATGAAATGTCTTGTCCAATGGTGAAACCTTCCAAACTTTAGATTCTTACACTCTCACTGTCCTCCTTTTATGAGATTCCCAAAGCCTTAGGATGGGGAGATTGAGTTGGTCTGATTTTGTGTGAGCCTGGCTGTATGTTTGGTACTCTGCTATTGCAGTTTCGCTACATGGTTGCTGATAAGTGATCATCAAATGGCTTAAGGAAACAAGGGATTTGTTTTCTTACTGATAGTCTGGTTACAGTTCATAGTCCAGCTTGATGGGAGACCATGCACCAACACCAGGGCTGAGGGAACTGGCCACACCATCACCATATAATGACTGAGAGAGGGACAATCCTTACTTGCCAGACCAGCATGTCTGGCCAAGTATACACAAAAGCCAACTCTCTCAACCAGATCTCTATTTTATTCCAGGGCCCTGTCCCACCCACTATGGCTTAGGCCTTCCCTACCAGCTAGACAATCTCCTGCATGTTTGTTCTGGGCCTAAATCAACCACTAATTTTTTACACATGTGTCCAGAGCTCAAATCCTCAACTGTCAAGTTGACACCTGTGTCTAACTATGACATCTGCATTATGGCTGGCCACTGCTTCCTACTTCACTGCTCTTCTATTGCCCTAGGCTGCATACTGTCAGGGTGTTGGGATCCTCTATCTCTGTTGTAGAAGACAGGCTGAGTGCTGTGGATTGATGGAGGGAGAGACAATGAAGGGAAGCAGGGATAAGTACTAAATATGCTTATAAAAGTAGAAGTTTTTTTTTTAAAAAAAGGAGTAGACAAGCCAGATGGAAACCTGAATTCCATAGAGGCAGACAGGCAAAAGAGTGGGAGGGAGTGGGATGGATTGATGAAGGGAAGGGAGAGAGATGCATGGGAGGACAGATGAAGGGAAACAGGGATAAGTACTAAATATGCTTGTAAAACTAGAAAAATATAGTAATAATAATAATAATAATAATAATAGAAGAATTTCAGTCATCATAGCAAATTTCATTTTGTACTCATGTTGGTTTCTGTTTATGACCTTTTTACAATCTCCTTTTTGATGACCTTGCCAGTTGAAGTATTGGTCAAGTTTTTCACAGGATGTCCATCAGTTAATATTTGATTAATACATTTTCATAATATTTCCATTAGCATAGGTTTTTATGATGATGATTCCAATGCTAAAATTGGTCATCTAATTCTGTAACCAACATATATTTTCAACATATCTGATTATTAGTGTTGTCTACCTTGAGTTCCTATAGAAGTAGTTTACTATGTGTCTCCCCATCGATTTTCATTTTTTCCTTATTTCATAAGTAAGTGGAAGTGTGTGTAAAGCACACACTTGCATGATTGTCTGTGCTTTATCTCTTTGATTTTACAATATCTAGGAACAAAAAAATGGACTTAACATTTTGTTTAATTCTTTGATTTACTTATTATTTAATTCATATCAGTATGGACCCATACTGCTTTCTTTAATTATTATTTCACTAATTATGTGTGATACATGTATGTGATGTATGCATGTATACAAGTATGGACAACAAAAGTTGCCATTAGTTGACTTCTTCTATTACTTGCCACCTATGTTTTTGAGACAGGGCTTCTTCACTGAAGTTGGCACTTATAGATTTTTGCTAAAACGTATCACCAGTGAGCAGTGGAGATCTACGTATCTGTCACTTCAGTCCTAAAGTTACTTATGTTCACACACTCAACTTTTACATGGGTGCTGGAGATTTTCACTCTTTCCTTATGATTTCATAGCCAACAATTTTCCCTATGAACCATCTACTTAGGCACAAGGCTTTTCATTAACTTTATCAGAGTTCCTATATTTGGGTTGTTTCCTGATAGAATTTACATAGGCAGTAGAAAATCCCCAGCATTTGATAAATTTTATTTTTGATTGTCTAGAGAATAGTATGCAAATAAGATCTGAAGGAACTCCCTTAATTACATTTATTATGTATTAATCTTTCACTATATTTTTGACCAAAGAATCTGATATACCTCATTTGGGTATGTTGAACACTGTTACAAAGTTCATCCTTGCCTTGGATCATGATTTCAAATTTATACTTTTATTTATTTATCTTCAGTTTTAAAATTATCTATGATTCCGGAAAAAAATCATCTTTTCTATTTTCTATTATTTGCTTATTTGGTGGAATTAATTGGCAATGTAATAACAAACAGAAGCTAATCTATTTCTTTATTCATTATTTTTACTATGAATTTGGAGTACTTGAGTCTAGATGTACTTTATTGCTTTTTCCCTGGAAGCCTCTGTCACTTTGAAAGTCTTCATTTTGATGTTGGCCACTTTTATTCCTTTAATTTTCTGATAGTAATTATGAGACTTAAGTTTTATCACTCTGATCCCTCCAGCAGCTGTTTCAAGGGTGACCTTCTGTGACTTCTCTATGCTTATGAGACCTTTGAAGTCCTTTTCTTTCTAATTTTTCCTGAATATCATTGAACTTAAGTGTTAAAAGTGAATTGCTTATTGTGATAGGCACCTTGATTTCTCCTTTGAACTTTTAAACCTTTATTTTTCCATTCTTCTATTAATATTTTAAATGATTTTCATCCCAATTTCTACTCACCTAACTTAAATATTGGCAATTTTCTTGGCACAAACAAATTCCATTATATTGTTGCCTTCAGCAAGGTTACAGAAGTCATCATTGCTATATACAACATACTGCTTTTGTGATTTCTACACAGTAGTGTAGAAAATGATACTATACAGCTCTACAAGTTAAGAAAGTCCTAATTAGAATGCACATTGACACTTAATGTTATAGGAGGTAAAATTTAGCTAAAGATATAAATTAAAATGTGTAAATTAGGGCTCATGAAATGATTCAGTAGGTAAAGATGACTTCACTCAAACCTGAAGATCTGGGCCTGGAAAGATGCCTCATGGGTTAAGTAAGCCTCTGCCTCCACAAGCAGATCCCATAAAAAAGTTGGGTGGAAAAAGCATTGGCTTGTACTGCCAGTTCTGCAGTGGAGAATCTGAGAAACCCTAGAGCAAAAACAAAAAGGAGGCAGAGCAATCCAGGATGATTCCCAAAGTCACCCTTTGGCCTCCATAGCCTGCCCCCCCATGCATGTATGTGACGAAAACATAAACAAAAATTGACAACTTGACTTTGATCCCCAAAGCCCACATAATGCAAGAAGAGGAATGATTTCTGAAAGTATTCTCTGACCTTCATGGCATGCATAAGCCTGTTTTCAATTTAGTCTTGATAGTTTTGGATATGTACATTTATGTACATATCCAATATAATATCTGATTATTATTAGAAGAGTTCTCAGGAACTCTTCTACAGCTGTCTGCATAGAAAAGTCTTAATAATACATATAAAAATCCTTTTAACTGCATGAAGAACAGTAATCAAATAATCATGCAGACCCTAGCAATCAGAACTATAACAAAACTGGAGAAGATGTTGTAAAGATGTGATATGTCATTTTTATGCAAATCCATTTGGTGTCAAATTGCTTATATCTGTTTGTGAAATTCTTTCTTTGTCATAAGCTTCATGAAATTACAAATATTAAGCATAAATATATGATGTAATGATCTGACCTTTCTGTTTAGAATGGCTACAATACAAGGAACAAGTTACCCATACCCTGTTGTCTAAACACAAAAGCTGTCAAAGGTACCACTAAGTAATCAGAAGTCATCTATCTCAAAACAGCAATATATATGGAAATCTTATCCACTGAATAAACTGATTTTCTATGTCTTCTCCACTGGCTGACTTTGTTATTTTCATTGTCTTTTCATTGTCATTCAGTCTTTTTTCAGTATTGTAGAACTTTTCTATTTTCTTTTGAAATTTATTTAAAACAAACCTAAATAGTACTAGTAAATCTGAAACTTGAATTTAAACATATGACTCCCTCATTTTTCCCTGAATGTTAGTGACATTATTCTTTAAATTTTGGAATTAAAAAAATACTACATAAACATAATTGAGTACATGTGGAGTTTAAATAGAATTGAAATTTGTTGAGCAGTGAAAGCATATTATTATAATAGTTAAGAACAGATAATTTTGACATATCCAGTTCATTTCCAAAGCTATTTCATTTTTCATCATTATTCGCTATTTTTCAAACCATTTCTGAAAGAAGAAGGCCCTAACCAGTCAAAAGACAAACTTCATTCTCAGACAGTACTCATTCACAGAAGTAAACAGTATGATCTCACACTACTTAATTTATTATTAACAATGCAAAAGCAAAATATCCTACTTCAACACACAGACTTGGAGTCAATGCTGCTTCTGTCACAATCACTCCCCAAATCATGAACTTCTTTACTAAAGCAGCTTTTTACAGCAACATTGGAAAGAAGCTTTTTATTTTCAAATAAGTGTTGTGGCCAGCTTTACCACACATGAATGTTTTAACAGTGCCATGCAAGGATAATTTTGGATTATAAATAATAATTTGTGGAAAAATCCATTTGTTTTCATTTCCAACAGCCATGCATGTTGTACCTTATTCAATATTCACATTGTGTTCAGACCCAAGTGTCCTCTGATACAGAGGTAGACAATTGACTGTGCTTTTTTCAGCCTGCCAAACAGCAATTTGATGCAGTTGGAACTTTTTATTAAACTGTGGCAGGTTAGGGAGTACAGGACTAATAGAATTCCCCTAACTGATTGGCTGAGACATTTGTGTTAGCTTAATTGTACATTTGCCCTTTGACTAAAGTTAGGGATTAAGTTCCCTCCCTATGAAATGCATCTTAAGTAAGAAGTTTGTCTGCACATTCTAATTAGATCTTTTCTAATTCATACTGCCATGGGGTTTTTACCTTGACAACACACAGTTCCATTATGCTTCTTTTTTTAGAACAGATTTTTCCCTTCATACTTTATGTAAGGCTGTGTCTTTCCAATATTAATAGTGGTTCATTAGCTGTGACTGCGCATTGTACAGGCAGTTGGCTAACGATGGAGTGGTAGCTATCCAACATAGCACCTTTCTCTTAGACTTTTTTCTACTATGTCAGTTCTAGAACAGCATGGCTATGTCCTAAGAAAGGCAAATTTCTATGGCTAATTGAGCTGGTCAGGTGGCCTATTAAAAATATCAGTGAGCCAATACATTCCTATATAGTACTTCAGAATTATATGGAAATGTCTTAAATTATAATATTTCTTTTCAAATTCATTTTGAATGTAATAACTGTTATCATAGAGGGCAAGATTATATAAAGCAACATCAAAGCATCTTAGTTCAGAAACATCACAATGAAATGGCCATATTATACTCATATACATTTTATGCAGATGCACATGTATATATAATTAGTGAAGAGTAAAATATAATTGATGAGTATTCTTATTGGAACAGTACTTGTTGTTCCTTCCATTACTTTTATTGCTATTTTTTCTGACACCCTAACTATTAGAAAAAAAAGCACCATACTTTTTAATTGAATTATGTTCTCTTCTACTTGTTCCTAACATGCATACCCATATTTCACAACTGAATAATGTCATCTTATACAGTGCCAAGAAAATGATGCTATTTCGAAGTTATCTAGATCCTCTACATAATTGACAGGTGGATCTGGAAGAATTTTCTTTGAAGAAAAGGTTTCCTGAATTTCTAACCTATAAAATGAAAAAATACAAAATATAACTTTATGAGTCCATCTGAAGCAAAAATTTAAGTTGCAATAATATGTTCATTTATGTGATAGGGAAATAACAGGCTGCGTAATAAGAAAAAATTCACCTTAATTAGTTTAGATGAATGCTTTAATGAGACTTCCAATTATAAGCTAAGGACGGGTAAGATATTTTCTATGCAACCATCAAGCTCATGACTTGGATCCCTAGGACCTATGTAAAAGCTGGGCAGGCATGATAGCTCTCTGTAATCTTGGCACTCAGGAATCAAGAGACAGAGACAGAGTGTTACTTGGGAAAACTGTCTAGTCTATCAACAAGCTCTAGGTCTAATTGAGAGACCCTCCCTCCATAAATAAAATGGCAAATAATCAAGGAAAATATCTAAATCAACTGTGCTTCTCTATGTACATTTGGCTATACGTGTACCTGTATACATATGTGCTCACATGCATGCAAGAATGTGTACATATGTTTGATCCTCCTGTATGCACATGCAAATCAAAGAAATTTATGTACTTTAAATTATCATTTTTCTTAAATATGTCTAATATTAAAATGTATTAAAATACAAATATATATATAGTATGCTCTATCTGATCTTCTTAGACTCTCTGTGGCAAGTCTTCTGTGATGGGAAACATGAAATGCTTCGGAGCCACTGAATGTTCTTAGAGTACTCCCTAGTGGCGATTTCAAGGTCAGGATGACTTTTGACCCAGACTGTGGAAAAATCTCTCTTTTGTTTTCTACAAATTATACAAAATCTTTCATCTCTTTCAATCTTAATAGTCTGAGTTTATGTCTTATATCCAGATTCTAGAGCAGGATGCAAACCATTATCTTCAGCCTCACTTACTAGCCAGATGAATAAAAAAATGTGAAATTTTTATTGTTTGACACATTCATACATAAATACAATGAATTTATGTGTCTTCCTTACTACTAGAACCTATCCACCATTTTTTGACTGCATTCACTCTCCTTATCAACTACTCTCCTTTGTCCTTCTACTTTTTTTATAATACATTTTTATTATTATTTCAGCTCATACAAACTTAATAGGTACACCAGTTCCCTCCCTCCCTCCTCCTTCCCCCAAACCCCCTGCTTCCCCTCCCCTCACCCCTCCCGCCCCATCCCTCCATGCCTCCCGCCCCGATTCCCAGGGTCCTTTCTTGTGCATGCCTGACTCTCCTCTGGGCCCTCCTCTCCGATGACGTACAAGGACCCAGTGGCATTTCCCTGAACCCTTTCCTGTGTTCCCCTTAAGCATAGGAACACTACTGTGGCTGCCAATCCCTTGCCTCCAAGGATCTTGGTGCCTTTAGCAGATGCTAGACTTTGTGAGGTCAATAGTGTGTTGGACATAGCGCTGGGCATGCAATGTCCAATTATGATTGCTTCGGCCCTAACTTGTGTGGAGTATCTTGCAAATCATTGTTCCTCCCATCCTTTTGCTCTTACACTCTTACCGCCCCCTCTTCCACAAATGTCTCTGAGCTTCAGGATGGGTAGAGATAAGTCTGGCCTAGTTCTAGGTGGTTGATATAGAGTCTCTGAAGTTCTGGATAGTGGTTCGTTGATTTTCTTTTGCAGTTTTGTTGCTCCTGTAATGCCCTTCACTCCATTGTTTTTTTTTTTTTTTAACTGTTTTTTTTTTTTAACATGTGTGGCCCACTGTGTTTTGTCTGGGATACCTATACTGGAAAGTATCTGAATGCTCGCTAGGTCATGGATAACGTGTTAGTGGGTAAATATTAAGAAAGTGGCTCCCGTTCTCTGGCTTGTCACTTATCCTCAGTAGGCTCTCAGAGAAGTGTGATGCCTCAAAAATTATCTTAATGGATTGACTATGACTTACAGAAGAGCACTTAACATGAAAAGTCAAATCTGGAATAATGTTCAGTTCTTTTGAAAGCATTTTTCTTTTGCACTTTTCAAGTAAACACCAAAATTGATACATATGTTTCTCAATGGCTGTAGTTTCAGATAAGTAGAGGATATAGGACACTAATTAAAATCATTATTTCCCCTTACATTTCTTCATAATTACTCAATGAATATGATGTTATTTTTAGAAAGTCAAACTTTAAACTTTTCTTCTATAATTGCCTTAGTCACTGATTTGCTTGTTCTGTTTGTATGTTTGTTTATTTCCAATCTTTTATGCTCTTCTTTCACGCCATGATTTATTTTCTTTTGCATTTTGTGGATGGTACAGGATTTTCCATTTAAGTACAATATTCTGAAACTTCAAAGCCAGCACACACACACACATCACACACACACGCACACACACACACACACACAAATATATTTTGTCTGTTTTTCTGTGTCTAGGATATCTCACTGAGTGTAATTTCTTCCAATTCCACCCATTTATAACAAAGTTCATTAACTCATTTTTCTTGACAGCTAAATAGTAATTCACTGTATATATGTACCAAGTATTTGCTATCCATTTGAATACTGTTGGACTCCAGGTTGATTTTATTTATTTGCTATTGTGAACAGAGATGCAATGAACATGTACGTACACATGTCTCTATAATGAGATGGAGCTTCCTTTGGGAATATTCCCACAAGTGGTATGGCTGAGTCATATAGTATTTCAGGTTTTTTTAGGAATCTTGATGTTATCTGAAGAGGTTGTATAAGTTTGCATTCCCAGCAGTAATGAATAAGGGAAACTTTCTCACTGTAGTCTCTCTAACATTTGTTTTTGTTTGTGTTTTTCATTGTAGCCAATCTCACCAAGGTAAGGTGATATTTCAGAGTGTTTTTAATTTACATTTCCCTAATGACTAAGGAGGCAAAATATTTTTAAAGACATTTGTTAGGTTTTTCAGTTTTGTTGTGTGAAAATTTTTTTTCAGTTCCAAGCCTCATTTATTTTAATGGGTTGTTTATTTCCTTGATATTTAATTTTTGAGTTCTTGGTATATGCTGGAGATTATCATCTATAAATATGTGGGCATGCAAAGATTTTATACCTTTTCATGAGCTATCTTTTTGCTTAACAATGTCTTTTGCTGAACAGAAGTGTTTTACTTTCATTGAAATCTTTTTTAATTTTTTATTATTTATTCAATTGTGCGCATGTGTATGTATGTGTGTGTGTGTGTGTGTGTGTGTGTGTGTGTGTGTGTGTGTGAAATCCCTACTTACTGAGTGTTGGTCTTATTTTTTGTGCATTTGGGGTCCTATTCAGAAAATGTTTACCTAGTCCTATCAGTTTATGTGTATCCTCTATTCTGTCTTTTAGAAGTTTTTAGACTCCTATTTAGCATTGAGGTCTTTTATCTATCTGGAGTTAGTTTTCATGTATACATTTAGCTTTCCCAGCATCATTTGTTGAAAATGTTCTTTTTCTTTTTCTTTTTTTAAATTTTTTTCAACTTTATTATGTGTTGTGAAGGGTGTGCAAGTGTTTTTGTACATGTTCATTTGTAGGGAGACACATGGTTGGCATCAAGAAGCATCCTTAATTGCTCTACCATTTATTCTTTTTGAAACAAGGTCTCTAACAAACTCAGAGTTCACCAATAGGTTTAATCTGCCTAGCCAACTTGCTCTAGGGAGTTCCAGGCTCTGGTTCCAAGACTGGAATTACAGATGAGCCACAATCTATCTGGCAGGATACATGGGATGTGGGGATCCACTTTAGGCTTGCATGGCAAGTGCTTTAACCATTGAGCCATGTTCTTAACTCCTGATGAATAATATCTTAGTTAAAATATCAAGGAAGATTTTCAACAGAGGTTTCTAAAATAGAAAAAAGACACAACTAATAACAGAGAGAATCTAAACACAATCATGAATAAGTTGCCTGGAAGGACTATTCAATGACTTGGTTGCCACAGAGAGTTTCCAAGTCATTAAGTATAGGATGAAACCCAAGCATTTGATTTTTCTAACTAGTCCCCAGGTAATATTGATGCTTTTATCTAGCACTAAGGAATATCATCTTCATTAACACCTGAAGTCCTAAGTTTAAATTCTAATACTATCATTAATACTTATATAATATTGGGAGAGCAATCTATTCTCTCTTTTTCATCTCATCTCCTTATAGCAATACTTAGACCTCAGAGTTTTAACATGTGAACTGTGTGTCAGTTTAGTATAGTTCCTGGCATAGAATGCGAGAACAAATATTAACTTCCTTTTTCCATTGTTCATGTCTACATCATCAATTACACTGAATCATTCACACTATATGAATTACATGCACTTTGAGAATTACATGAACTTTGAGAATTTTTATACTTGGTGAAAGAATAACTTGAAGGTGTTCATTGTCACTTTATTGATTTATTGATTTATTTAGCATGTGTGTAGATATATGCACAAGTGTACACATACATGATTATGTGCCCCTGAGGAGGACCAATGGTGACTTCTGGAATCATCCTGAATTGCACCTACCTTCTTTTTTGCTTCACTCTGGGTTTTCTCAGGCTCTGCCCACCAAAGATGGAAGTGCAGACCACACCCTTTATTGGCTGGATTTTAGTTGGGACCTGGGATCTGAACTCAGGACCTTCTTCTTGTAAGGCAGAGTCAACCTCCGAGCCTCTCTCCAGCTCTATTTTCACTTTATAAAAAGTCTCTTATTTCTTTTAAATCAAAAAACAGTATTCTGCAGTATATATGTGATTTGTTTGTCTAAACCTTCTTTCATTCAACTTAATTTAGCATGACATTTTGGAATTAAACTATATATTTTAATATTAGTATTAGGAATCTAAATTTTTGAAAATATAGATTTTGTTGCATTTCTCTCTATTTTTCAGAGAATCTATGTATTTCATGTCCATTAGGAATATTTTTTCTTGAAACAAATTAGCCCATTTTTTCCATCATTTATTTCCCATTTTTAATTGCAGTATTGCAAACTGCAATTCTAAACTATGCTTTATTTTAGTAGTCATATGACCTTCTCATAACTTTAAAATGAGTTAATAATCAAATTATGAAAAAATTTAACCCAAAATATCTTTAGTTACCTTTGGTTTCAAGTGCTGCATAAGAATCTAGGTATCAATGCCACAAGAAGAAAACACTCTATCATTATAGACCCAGAGTATGTATCGTTTTGCTTTTGTAGTTGAGGCCTGCCTGTCTCAATTGTTTCTAGTGTTTGTAAAGGGCTTTTCTGGGATGACTTTGGAAAGTAAATGTTATTTTCTTTTTTGGTATTCAAATATCTTCTTTTACAGTGCTCTTGAAATGGTTATTTTCCCAGAAATTCACATTTTCCCTTTACCCTGGAAAAAATGTGCAAGAATATGTTGTGATACATTCTGCTTCTGGAGTTCCCTAGTTAACATACATTAGTTTTAGCATCTATTGTTTTCATCCTTTGTGCTTTATTATGAATGTTGTGCAGTGTTTTGGTGTTCCTACTCCACTGTTGAAGAAGAAAATAGATTCAAATGAAGTTATTTAGGGCAGGTAGAACACCAGGGGTTTAAGTATACCTTTGAAGAAAGTTCTTAAAAAATACAGAAAAAGTATTCCTTCTATGGGAAACAATGAAACTAATTGAAAAGTGGAAGGGTGAACACATACCAACTTCAAGTTTTATGCCCACTGATGATCTGCCTTTAAATCTCATGTTTTCTAAGAATGTTATATTTTAAATGTTACATGTATGAGTTTTAAGGGAGAAGATGAGCTTTGTAAAAATTATGAGTAATTGATCAAAATTTATGTTGAAAAATAATCCAATGTACTGTAGTAAAATGGGGAAATAAGGAAAACATACACAATAGGCTGTGAAACATCTGAAAAATATTTTAATTGTTAAGAAAAAGAATCGTTAACTATAGATGTCTTTACGTTCATTCTACCCATGTGCGTGTGTGTGTGTGTGTGTGTGTGTGTGTGTGTGTGTGTGTGTTCAAGAGGGCACTTGGGTGTCTGTGCTTGTGAAATCCCAAAGGTGACAATTGAAATCATCATGGACTGCTCTACCTCTTTATTACTTTGCTCTAGGTTTCTCAGGCTCCATCTTCTAGGACATTTTTACATGGGAGCTGGGGATTCCAACTCAAATTCTTTTGCTTGTGAGACAAAAGTTTAAATCCCTGGACCAGTTCCCCAGGCCCATTCCGCTAATTCTTTTTTTAAAAAAATATACTCTTATAACAAGACTCTAATTTAACAGGTTTTTATCTCTGGCCAGGGGGTGACATCCAATACCCATCAGAGTGGAGCCAAGGACATTGCAGGAGCAGCAAAACTGAAAAAAAAACCAACAAACCATAATCCAGAACATCAGAGACTCTATATCAATCACCTGGAAGTAGGCCAGCCTAATCTCTCCCCATCCTGAAGCTCAGGGACATTTGCAGAAGAGGGGGCGGTAAGATTGTAAGAGTACAAGGATGGGAGGAGCAATGATATGCAAGATACTCCACACAAGTTAGGGCCGAAGCAATCATATTTGGACTTTACATGCCCTGTGCAATGTCCAGCACACTATTGATCTCACAAAGTCTAGCATTTGTTAAAGGCACTAGGATCCTTGGAGGCAAGGGATTGACAGCCACAGTAGTGTTCCTATGCTTAACGGGAACACAGGAAAGGGTTCAGGGAAATGCCACTGGGTCCTTGCATCTCATTGGAGAGGAGGACCCAGAGAAGAGTTTAGCATGCACATTAAAGGATGCTCCGGGGATGGGAGGGGAAGGCACTGGGGGATGGGGAAGGAAGGGGGAGGGGAAGGGGGCACAGGGGGATAGGGGGTTGGAGGGAGGGGGGGTCCGGTGTATCTGTTAAGTTTGTATGAGTGGATATTAAAAAAATCTAAATTAAAGTATGTGCATCTTATGTATATTCCTGGAATTTTTCCATGATGATTTTTTAATCTTAAATGAGAAAAACAATAATTCTCTATTTCACTTTGTAGTCTCATCCCCTGTGAATAAAAGCAAACCTGTGTCTGTATGTTTCTGTATTTATAGACCTAATAGCACATTTTTAAATTTTATTTTTCATTGGTAAGATTCCTACATTTCTTTCAACAGAAATATATTCAGATAATTAATTATAGAAATATAATTTCTTATCTAGGAAAACAAGATTTATTTCTATGTACAATGACAGGGTCAAAAATATTTCTATGTTTAACTGAAATGTTTCAGATTGTAATAACATAACATGTAAGAAGTTTGAGAAGTTTTTATTCTAATTTAAATTCTAAGATGTTAGCTTCAATTTTTTTTCAGAATTATGAAATATTTTCATTAATTTATTTTTGATTGTGGTTTTAGTTTTGAGTGTGACATGTGTGTTTATATGTTTATGAACATCCATGTAGAATGTATGTATGCATTAGTCTGGAGGTCAGAAGTTTACATCAAGTGCCTTTTGTGATGTATCCTCATTTTTATTTTTAAGAAAAGGTCTCTCAGTTGAACTCAGGCTCACAACTGATTAGACTAGTGAGCTAGGTTGTGTTGAGTCTTCAGTCTTTTCCTGTAAAGTGCTGGGATTTCAGGTGTTTATCACAGCTGTCTGGCCTCTCCATGACTTCAGGGGATATTAATTCAATCATCATGGTTGTTGTCAAGCAACTTATTTACTCAATCATCTTCACAGTCCCTTATTTATTTATTTTTAATCAGTGTCTTTTGACAAAGAGAGATCTTATTTTTGATGGAATGCAAGTTATCAGTTGTTATATATTTTGATGAATTTAATTTCTTTCAACAGAAATATATTCAGATAATTAATTATAGAAATATGATTTCATATCTAGGAAAACAAGATTAATTCCTATATGCAATGGCAGGGTCACAAATATTTCTATGTTTTGCTGAAATATTTCAGGTTGTAATAATAACATTTTGTTTTTTTTAAATAAATTTATTAAATTTGCATTTTTATATTCATGCTCTTTGCCTCCTTAGTCCCCCCTCCCTTCCTCTTGCCTTTCTCTCCTGCTCTCATCCTATCCTGCCTTCCCTCCCCTCCCTACATGGGTCCAATCTACTCCCTCCTATTCTCCTGTCCTTTGGTTCTATGGGTCCTGGGGTTCCCTCCATATTATCTGTCCTCATGTAGTTTAGGCTTCTATGGCAGATCAAGAAGGCCTTTATTGGACAGCCTGCGATATAGGTACTCCACTACCTCTATCTGAGCCCTCACCACTAAAAATCCTACTTCCTGAAAATATTTCTCCTGAGATCCATGCAAGTCCATGGGGACATGGTGACATATCCACCATTGTACAGTTCTGATGAGTTCAAGTCCCATTGCCATGAGTTCCTGGCTGTGGCTGCCCTATATTCAGTGGAATGAACTGTCCAACAATGGACCTCTCCATATTTAGGCCCTTAGGACCTTATAGCCCCTCTTCCACAAAGTTCCCTGAGCCTCTGGATGGAGAGATTTGGTTGGCCTGATTCCAGGTGAACATTGTAGGGTTGCTAATGTTCTGTATTCAGGTTGTTGTCTATTTTGCTATTCTTGTACTGCACAAGGCTGCATCACGTCTTGGTGCTGAGATCATCTTCTATTTAGCAATACAGAAACTGTAAAGAGAAGCCTTTATTTAACAGAAGACTTGAAGGAGAGGGAGGATCAGGTCTAGGGCAGAGTAGTGGATAGGGTCAACCTCCAAGACATCATCCAGCTGTCTACTAATCACTAACCTTTCTGCCCATGACAGGGAATATACATCGGTGTTTCAAAGCACTCCAAGCACCAGAGATCAGGAATGAGATTGACTTTGGTTTGGATCAAGTATCTCACAATATATGGGTCTTTCTTGATAGTGCGCCTTATTTCTCTATTGAACTTTATTCCTTTGTCTTCATTTTCTTTGGGTCTTCTTTGACCTTTCCTTCTTTAAATCCTTTGTAGCTGTATATGGAAATAAAAAAAATTTCAATTGAGAATGTCATTGTGAGGGCTTGGAATTAGGTTCAACTTACATGGGAGAACATGTGACATTTGGTTTTCTGTGTTTGGGACCCTTCGCTAAATTTGATTTCCTCCATTGCCAATCATTTATCAGCAAATTTCATTAATTCATTTTTGATGGCTATGCATCAAATTTTCTTTATAATTCATCAACTGTCAGACATTCTAGGTCGCTTCCATGACTTTGCTATTGTGACTAGTTGCAATGAACATGTGTCACTATAGTATGATATAGCATTATATAGTATGATGAAGTATGTTTTGGGAATATCCCCAGTAGTGGTATATCAGGGTTATATGACATTTCAATTTTTAACTTTATTAGTATCCACCATGCTGACCACCATAGAAGATATACAAGTTTTCAGATCCACCAGCAACATATGAAAGTTCCCTTTTCCCCACATCCTCTCCAGCATGGATTGTTGCATTATATTTTGAATTTTCACCATGTGTGAAATGATATGTCAGGTTAGTTTTTATTTGTATTTCCCTGATAACTAGGGAGATGGAACATTTTTAAAGGTATTTGTTAGGCATATCAATTTCTTTCTGGGAAAAAATTATTTTAAGTTCCATGGCTAACTTCCTAATTGGGCTCTATTTCTTCTTGCTGTTTAATTTTTTTTTTTGAGTTCTTTGTATACTCTAGTTAGTAGTGCCTATCAGATGTGTGGTTAAAACCCCATCCTGTGGGTTGTCTTTTTGCTCAGTTGACAATCTCTTCAGCTGAGCAGAAGTTCTTTAATTTCTTGAGATCCCATTTTTTGAGTTTGTTCAGTTTCCTCAGCTATTGGCGTCCTATGTAGAAAGTGTTGGCCTGGGCCAATCAGTTCGAGGGAATTACCAACTTTTTCTTCTAGGATTTTTATACTTTCTATTCTAATATTAAGGTCTTTGATCCATTTGGAGTTGATTTCCATGCATGGTGACAAGAAAAGGTTCAGTTTCAATCTTATGCATGTGGATATACAGTTTTGCCAGAACCATTTGTTGAAGATACTGTTCTTCTGTCATTGAGATTTCTAAGCCCCTGTGTTGAAAATCAGATGACTGATTTCAATGGTACTAATTTCTGGAACTTTGACACTTATCCATTGATTTATGTGTCTGTTTTAGAGAAGGTACCATGTTGTCTTTATTACTATAGATTTGTAGTATAGATTAAGGTCTAGTATGGTTTTTATTACTCAGGATTACTTTAACTGTCTAGGCCTTTCATGTTTCCATATGAACTGAGAATGCTTTGTCAGTTTCTGTGAAGAATTGCCCTGGGATTTTGATTGGTATAGCATTGAATTTGTATATTGCTCTTGGAAAGATGGCCATTTTTAAATATATTTTTATTATTTCCGCTCATACAAACTTAATAGGTACACCAGTTCTCTCCCTCCCCCCAACCCCCTACTCCCCCTCCCCTCCCTCCCCATCCCCCAGTGCCTCCCCCTCAATTCCCAGAGTCCTTTATTGTGTATGCCTAACTCTCCTCTGGATCCTCCTCTCCGATGACGTACAAGGACCCAGTGGCATTTCCCTGAACCCTTTCCTTTGTTCCCCTTAAGCATAGGAATACTACTGTGGCTGTCAATCCCTTGCCTCCAAGGATCTTGGTGCCTTTAGCTGATGCTAGACTTTGTGAGGTCAATAGTGTGTTGGACATTGCGCAGGGCATGCAAAGTCCTATTATGATTGCTTCGGCCCTAACTAGTGTGGAGAATCTTGCAAATCATTGCTCCTCCCATCCTTTTGCTCTTACAATCTTACCGCCCCCTCTTCCGCAAATGTCCCTGAGCTTCAGGATGGGGAGAGATTAGGCTGGCCTAGTTCTATGTGGTTGATATAGAGTCTCTGAAGTTCTGGATTGTGGTTTGTTGATTTTCTTTTGCAGTTTTGCTGCTTCTGCAATGCCCTTCACTCCATCCTGATGGGCACTGTATGTCACCCCCTGGTCAGAGACAAAAAGCTGTTAAACTGGAGTCTTGTTATAATAGCACATCAAGGCCATTTTTATTATATTAATTCTATCAATCCAGGAGCCTGGGAGATCTTTTCACCTTCTGGTGTCTTCTGAAATTTCTTTCTTTGGGGTTTCATAATCTTCTTTGTACAGGTTTCTGACTTACTTGTTAGATGTTTACCAAGATATTTCTTTTTTTTTTAGGGGCTATGTTAAATGTAATTTTTTCTTTTATGACTTTCTCACTGTTTTGATCCTTGGTGTATAAGTAAGCCATTTATTTTTGAACACTGACTTTGTACCTTGCTACTCTACCAAGCTTACATAGTAGTTATAAGAGTTTCCTGGTGGAGTTTTTATGGTCTCTCAAATAAATGATCATGTAGTCTGAAAATAGGGATAATTTGACTTCTTTTTTTCTATTTGTATCCCTTTTTTTCCTTGTTTTGTCTAATTGCTCTACCAACGACCTAAAAAGTTGAATAAAAGTGGTGAGAGTGGACAACCTAGCCTAGTTCTTGAGGGAAGAGTGAATGTTCAAGATTTTCATATTTAGAATGATTCTTGCTATAGGCTTGTTGTATATAGCCTTTATTATATTGATGTATGTTCCTTCCATTTCAATTGTCTCCAGGAATTTGATTATGAAGGGATGTTGGATTTTGTCAAAAGATTTTTATGCATCTATCAAGAAAACAATGTGATTTTTTTTCTTTGGATTTTTTATATGATTGATTACATTTATTGATTTGTGTATGTCAAACCAGCCTAATATGCCTGGAACAAATTCTACTTGATCATAATGAAAGATTTTTGATATTCTTTTGAATTCAGTTTTTAGAGGATTTTTGTATATGTATTCATCAATGAGATTGTCCTATAATTTTCTTTTTTATTGTATTTTATGTGGTTTTGGTACCAGTGTAATATTAGATTTGTAGAAAGAATTTGAAAGTGTTACTTCCTTTGGTATTTTATAGAATAGTTTAAGGAGTAGTGGTGTTAGTTGTTGTTCAAATGTTTGGTACAATTATGCACTGAATCCAACTGGTCTTGGACCTTTCCGGTGGGGTGATTTACAATTAATTATTTAATTTAATTAATTGTTATAGGATGCTTAAATAATTTAACTCATCCTGATTCAATTTTGGTAAGTTGTGCATATTAAGAAGTTCACCCATTTCTTTCTGATTGTCAAACTTTGTAGAGTATAAATTTTTGAAATATGACCTTTTGATTCTCTGAATTTCCTTGATGTCAGTTTTAATGACTCCACTTTCATCTCTAATTTATTAATTTGATTTTTGTCTTTTTGGCTTTGGTTAATTTGGCTAACTGTTTGTCAATCTTGTTGATTTTTTTCAAAGATCCAGCTCTTCATTTGGTTGATTCTTTGTGTCATTTTCCTTATCTCAATTTCAATTATTTCTGATTTTACTAATTTCTGCTCATCTACTGCTTTTGGGATTAAATTTTTCTTGTCTTTGTAAAAAAAATCTCAATAAGTTGCATTGTTAAATTGTTTACTTGTGATCTTTCCTTTTTTTATATTGGCGCTAAGTCCTATAAACTTTCCTCGTAGCAGTGCCTTCAACTTATCCCAAAGATTTTGATATGTTGTACTTTCATTATTGTTTGTTTCTAGGAATTTTTAAATTTCCTTTTGACATCTGTCTGAACCTATTCCTTGTTCAGGAGCATGATGTTTAATTTCCAAGACTTTGTGTATTTTCTGATGCTTGCTTTGTCGTGGATGTCTAGCTATATTCTGTGGTGGTCAGATTATGTAGAAGATATCATTTCAACTTTCTTGTGTAAGTGGAAGTTTGCTTTATGCCCCAGTATGTGGTTTATTTTGAAGAACATTCCATGAACTGCTAAAAAGAATGTCTATTTCTTATTCTTGGAATGGGAGTTTAGGAGAGGTCAGTCAGGTCCATTTCAGTTATGGTTTGATTAAGTTCCATTTTATCTCTGGACAGTTTTTGGCTTGTCCACTTATTCAATGGTGAGAGTGGGGTATTCAAGTCTCCTACTATTATCATGTTTGCGTTGACTGGTCACTTTAAATGTTGTAATGTGTGTTTAATAAATGTGGCTGAGCCTATATTAAGCATGCATATGGAAGCATGCATATGGAAGAATTGTTCCTTTGACTAATATATAGTATCCTTCTGTGTCTTTTACGGTTTCTTTTGATTTGAAGTCTATTTGGTCAGATACCAGAATTGCTACTCCTGCTTGTTTCCTTTTTCCTTTAGGTTGCTGTACTTTTGGCCAACATTTTGCTCTAAGAATGTCCTTTATCTTTCATGGCGAGCTGTCTGAAAGCAGCAGATTACCAGGTTGTGATTTTTGATTCATGTTTTTAGTCTATGTCTTTTGATTGGAGAGTTCATTCCATTAACATTTAGGGTTATAATTGAGAGAAGCTTGTTGGTTCTATTATTTTCTGTGTTTTGTGGTTTTTATGTGTATTCTTCTTTGCTAGGAAGTTTTGTTGGTATTGTTTTTCCATTCTTTCTTCTTAGATATATTTGTAATTTTCTTTGAGCTTGAGTATCTTTTCTAGCATCTTTTATAGTCCTGGTTTATTGTTCATGTAAGCATTCAGCTTTTCCTTATGGCAGAAGATTTTTCTTTTGCTTTCAATCATGACTGATAATTTTGATGGATATATTAGTCTGGGTTGGCATTTGTGCTTACTCATGACTTGAGGTATATATTTTCAAGCTCTTCTGGCTTTTACTATTTCCATTGAAAAATCAGCTGTTGTTCTAATAAGTTTACCTTTAAATATAACTTTGTTTTTTTTTTCTCTTGACACTCTCAGCACATTGACTTTATCACGTATCTTCATTGTTTTTACTATAATTTGTCATAATGAGTTTCTAATTTGGTCATATCTGGATTCTAGTACTTTGATGGGAATCTCTTTCCTTAGATGTGGAATTTTTCATTAATGATAATGTGAAAAAAATCTTCTGGAGTGTCTTTTATCTTCTGGTGTTCAATGAATGCTAAGGTCTGGTATGTTCAAAGAGTCTCATAACTCTTGAATATTCTTCTCAGATTTTTTTTTTTTACTTTTTCAACCTCTTTGAACCAATTTGTCCTGAATTCTTTTCTTCTAGTTCTGATATTCTATTTTCTGCTTTGTTGGTTCTGCTGCTAAGACTTTTGAATTTTGAATTATAGCTAGTTTATTTTTAATTTCAAGCTTAATCTCTGTATGAGTTTTTTTTAAACTATTTTATGCCTAGTTTTGTTTTTCAGCTACCTTCTTTATTTCACTTTGGTGCCTTTTGTGCTCCTGTTCATACTGGCTGATGCAGTTATTTAACTCCTCTTGAATTTCCTTTTTCATTTGTTTTCATGATGGTAAAGATCATACTTTGAAAATCCTTGTCTTATCCCTTGTTGAAGTCTTGATTAATATCCAAGGGGTTATACTGGTAAGGATCCATTGTTATAGGATCAACATTTTTCTTTGTAAGGGAGTTGTTATGGTTTTTGTTGTTTCTTGTGGATTTATAATGTGATTTGGCCATTTTGTCTTTGATTTCTAGAATCTTTCTTGGTGAGTGTTTGTGACTGTTGTGAATAAGACAGAATTGCTGCCCTTGGACTGTTATTGCTACTAACCTAAGTGTTTAAGGTCTCAGTCTAGGATTCCTTGCTGTTAGTTCATGGGTATAGTGATACGCTCCCCCCCCCAAAAAAAAGTGTGAATTCCATATTCTGCTTCTGGAGGTGACAGAGTTTATATCTAAATTTTCCTGGATGTTTCAGGTTGGGTGTCAGGTTTGTTATGTGTGATTTGGGTTAAGTATTAGATCAACTTTATATTATGAATTAGGGTGGGTTTAGTAGTCAGTGGTTAGAGCTTAATAGTATGGCAACTTTTAGTTTCTTCTACTTAATGAAGGTGAATATTTAGTGATCTAAGGGATGGTTGTGTGCAGTTTTGTATATGCTGTACTGAGGTTGAAGCCAAAGTTACTATCAACTAAGATGAGAAGGAAAGTAAAAAGGGTTATTTATCTTAGGGCTTGATGTGAAGATTCCCTTCTCTTCAATGTAAAGGAGCTTTAGGGTCCTCAGTAACGAGGTGTTGGTGCTCTGGTCCTTTGTTTGTCATACCTGTGGACTCTGTTAAAATTTTGGAAGTTCTATTGTTGGTTGACTGAAGGGGGACATTGGTTAAAGCTGCATTGATTCTCAGGAGAGAGGAAATGCGATCTGTCAAATCCTGCTTATGACCCAGAGCCTAAGGCCATGGCCAAGGGGCCACCTGCACCTGTCCCCACCCCACAAGAAAGAAAATTCAATTGGCCAATGCTTGCTGATGTACCAGAGTTTAAGAGAGTGATCGAGGTCCAGCCGGTAGCCCAGTGCTGTGAGGAAGCTTCAGCCCAAAAGGAACTCGATTCCACTACAGCCTGCTGATGACCTAGATCCTAGGGGCGTGGCCCAGGGGCTGCTGGTACTTAGAGAGAAATTCCATTCTGCCAATGCCTGCCGGTATCCCAGTGTCTAAGGGAGTGGTGGAGGACCAGCCAGGAGCCTAGTGCTCTGTGCATGTCCAGAGTCCAGAAAGGAGGATGTAACATTTTGTTTTGAACAATACAATTTTTGTTTACATTTATATATATTTGAAATTTCAAGGATGGTTTAATTTTTTAATATGAACAATCAAATATCCTCAACATTGTTTTGTCATCATGTGTATTTAACATTAATGACATGTGTATTTAAACATTAATAACATCCTTTCAGTTTAAGAACTGGTTTTGAAATTCAATAGTGTAATTGCCAAGTTTGTTCTTTTCTCTGAGATTTGGGCCTTGTTGTCCATTTCACTTGTCATGCCCCCAGGAAATATACATTCAGCTTTATTCGATTTAATATTTTTTAGAAGCTTGTTTGTAATTGCAATTCATTTACAAGTTGATTTGGAGAAAATCTCTGTTGCAAATTCTGTTGCTGTAAGACAATACTCACAAACAACGTAAAGAAGAAAGGAAGATTTATTTAGCTTATAGTTCCAGAGGGTACATAGTCCATTATGTTGGGAATCACACAATAGAAGTCATGGCTGATGCAGAAGCAAGAGGTTACTTCAAGTCACCAAAGCTATTATGAAAGAAGAGAGAGCAAGAGCAATCTGAGATTAAGATTGTTCCACCAAACCTCAATGCTCATCCCCTGTGGTTTGCCTTACTCCAGCAAAGCTCCACTTTCTAAAAGTGTGACAATCTTCATACCAACTAAGATGCAAACACATGAGCCTGTCAAGGGCAAGTCACAATAAACAACATAATGATATTACTTAGGGCCCATCAATGCTATTTCTCTCTTCTCCATTCTTTTAATTTTTTAAATCTTAAATTGCTCAAATTTTTCTTCAAATTTTTCCTGTGGCATTTTGCAATTTCCAATGTATAAGACTTTCATATCTGTTGTTGCCTTGCTCTCTAGGTATTTTCCTTTTGATGATGTATGTTATTTGTGTTTATGCAAATGTTAAGTTTTCATTTGTTCTTAGCTAGTTTATGAAATGATATTTATTTTATGATATTTTAAACATGATTAAACTCAACAGCATAGCACTTTTTTATTTTGTTTCAGAAATCATGTCTCAACATTGCCAGATTAGTTCTGAGTTTCAAGGCTCAAGAGATCTTCCTCCCTTGACCGCTGGAGTAGCTGGGACTGTATTGCTTGCTGCCATTCCTTCTGATAGTTGATTATTTTGATAGAACTTTATATAGCAAATTTCTTCATGTTTACCTATGAAATTGTTTTGTGAATGTGCCTTTCATTTCTTTCCATGGATACAGAATTCTCTATGGTACTATTTTTTATTTTATTTCCTTTGACATATCTGGCTGTATTGCTCTGTGGATAATGAATTTCTTCAACTTTATGTCTAGGAAAGTATTGTTCCTTTAAGTTGAAAATGTATTTTTATCAGAAGCATGCTTTCAGGTTAATTCATTTCTTCTTTAGTGCTTTGAAGGTCTTGCTTTGTTGGTGGTCAAAAGAAATCTTGTTGACTCTCAGTATAGCCTGCAGCTGCATTTGAGATGATTTTATTTATGCTTATTTTAAGAAATGTTCTTAAGATATGCATGAATGTTATTTTTCACATTTCTGTTTAACTTCAGTATTTTTGTACTTCTTGGATTCCTGGGTTTACATTTTGATTAATTTTCAAAGAATGAACCATTATTTATTCAGCATTTCACAACCTAAGCTCGTATATATTCAGTCATGTGAACTGGTTCCACAGTTCCACTGGTTCCTCTTTCTATTTTATAATTTTTTTCTCTTTTCTCTATTTGATAGTTTCAGTGGATTTGACCCTATATTTTTAAATCTATTTTATATAATATCTAATTTCTGAAACTTTTCAGGCATGTTTTGTTATTTCTGGGAGTTTCCTTTGAGATATGCTAACCACTTCCAGTTGTATAACATATAACTTTAGTTATATCTTGTATAAAGAGATCTGTGTTATTGAGAGAATATAACTAATATGATCATTTGTGATCAATAGTGATCCTTGAAGCAACATAGAGCAACATTGAGTGAAAGGTAAGTATCATTACTGTGGACATCACTTAGGCAACTGTACTCTCTATTTTTAACAGTGACAACACTTTGGTTTCCTTCAAAGAATAATGTAAACCATGTGATTAAAATGCTAAATTTCATTTTTGCCAGATCATTTTAATTTGGTCATTCTTTTGTTTGCCAGGCTCAATCCAATACTAATATAAGAAAACTGAGATAATATTTCATTTAAAATCATAACAGACAGCATTGATATATAAAAGTAAATATTTTTCTTCATGAAAGAATATATATGGTTTTCAAAATTAAATATCACTGTAAGCCAGGCATGTCTTTACACAGGTCTTTAATTCCAGTCTTCAGTGGGTAAGGCATAGGATCATTAGTTAAAAGCTGGACTGGGCTACATAGTAAAATGTACATTCTGTTTAAAAAAAACCTAATAACAGAAATTGTGAAAGTTAATGTACCTTGGTTTTTACAAATAGATTATAATATCCTTAGAATGTTTTCAGAGTCATCCATACTACTCCATTGTCATATTTCACATGTTTTCTCTTCATAATTCATGTAACATTGCTTTCAGTTCATTTTCTTCTATTTTTCCAATATTCTGTTAATATCTTTTTTGTTTGTTTTGTTTTAGCATAAGCTCTTTTAAGACACATACAGTTTCTTGCATATTCCTACTTTTGGCCTACTGTATGCGTGTATCATGGATATATTAAGATACTGATTTACTAGTAAACTGACACTATGGATTTTTCAGCAGCTGAATTTTCTTAAAGGACTTTTTTATGATGTTCATAATTGATGCACAATGCTTCATTGAATTTCAAGTTGATATTCACTTGTTTTAAATTTTATTTGGCCCTGAAGTTATTCTAGTTTTGGTTTTTGTTGTAATCTATTTGAATTTTTTCCATCTACATAATTATTTTCTCTTGCAAAAATCAGGATTCGTAAAACCTAATGAAGGGCTTACCATGCATTTCATGGTCATGAACTGTTTATCAAATTTTTCTCAAAGGCATGATTGTCCTTTGCTATTTGTATTCTAGTCCTTGAAAATGACTCTCCCATATATTCTATACAACTTCCTAAGTTTTCAAGTTTAGAGGATAAATTCCTTTGTGCAATTCCACCATTGTTAGAGGGACAGTTACAATTCACAGCTGTTTCAAGGAGGTGTTTTTCTTTGAATATTGTAGTATGTGATGAATATTCTTCATATAAATGCATATCTACTTATTTCTTCATATTTCATACACTAATGTATACTGTTAGTTTGGGTCCCCAATAATTACCAGTTATTTATTCAGAGTTGTTTTATCTCAAGTGGTTTTTCTAAGAATAGTAATCAGTGTTACACAGCATCATCAATTGAGAATATGTTAAAATTGTTGTTTTGTATATATCCAATGTTTACTATTTATTTAACCATTTCAACAGCATACTTGTGTAGAAATAACATTAACATTCTATTTCCACTTTAGCCATTCAGGGAACTCAGATAACCTTGACCTAAAATTTGGCATAATTAATCAGATGACTAAGGAATAAGTTGATAAACCATTAAATGAATTTATCAAGATGTGTACAGGTTCTAGCATGTAATTTATGTTAGTAATATCTGTTAAGATCATGGGAGAATCTCTTGATGAATATGATTCCTTTTCTAACTCAGTTTGACTTGACTAAGTATATATGACACATAGTGATTACAGGAAAATTTAATGCCATTTCCTGACAACATTACTTAAATATTCTTTCTTCCTTCCTGTCTGTAATTGATGATGTCAGAATGCAGATTAGAGCCAAGAAAAAATCATTTCTTAATGACAGATTATTCTGAGTACCAAGAGATACAGTGACGAATATTTAAAATGTTTCTTTTGGGGAAGATAGTGATAGAGCCTGGGATACAGTACTTGCTTAGCAAGCATGAAACCCTGAGTCTGAGTCTGAGCACCATAGAAACAAGCAAATAAGAATTTCAATTCCTTACCCCCACTCACCCTCTCCTACTTTCAAATAGAATAAAAATAATAAATCACCAAGTTTATTTTATTTATTTTTAAATTTTTTATTATTTATTATTTTATTCAATTGTGCGTGTGTGCACGTGTGTGTATGTGTGTGTATGTATGTGTGTGTATGCATATGTGTGTGTGTGTAGAACCACGGACGAATTCGGGAACCACCATGGACCGCCTCCACCTCCTCCTTGTTTACTCTGCCTGGGGATTCACAGGCTCTGCCCACCAGGACCAGAAACACAGGCCGCTCCTGCTTCCGCCTGGTGTCTATACGTGGGGTCTAGGATCCGAACTCAGGACCTTCTGCCTGCAAGGCAGAGGCTTAACCCCTGAGCCACCTCTCCAGCCCCAAATTGCCGAATTTATCAAAGTGTTTATTTCCATTTAATATTTTGATATTAAAGTTATTGCTTGCCAACTTTTAAGCATTTCATACATTATCATATGTATCAAGATAATACTAGTTATTGTAAATGCAATATCAAAATGAAGGGCATATAGATTATATACTTTATTTCATGATCTGTAAGTTAATCATCTTTCCTATTAATTACTGTTCACTTATAGTAAAACTAAAGTATAATTCAATAATCTTGGTTGGAGTTAGTCCATGGCTTTGTAGTATTAGATAACACACACCTTGCCAAAGGTTCATTTATAAACAAAAATGACAAATGAACATATGGTATAGGCAGGTAAACACAAAGAATAGCTGTTGTTGTTTGATAGAGAAGTATTGACCCAATATTGTACCCCAATTTTACCCAGAGAAGCTTTCATTTCTTGCCAAAGACATTCAGTCAATAAAGATTACCAAAAAACTTCCTTCAGTGATGGGAACCATCAGAGAGATGACTCATGCAAAAATATCTCCCTTTATCATAAGAAACCTAGTTAAATACATGGAACAATATAAGAATTTCTCCACATTTAACTTTAATTTGTTTTATAAAATCCCATCTCAGAATTAATGCATGAAGAAGGTCAGAGACATTATCTGCCAAGTGAGGTAAAGATTTAAGGTTATTAATATAACTGGAAGAAAACATGATGTGCCAAAATGTAGGAACAGTCCTTTAGTTTATGAAAAGTAAATTCACATTATAAGTTATCTATAGATATAAAAGAAACTGTCCCAAATCACTAATTTAAGGTAATTGTGATCATTGATTTACCTCACAGATTTGAAAGCTACCAACTCAGTCAGGCATTTTTAGGCACCTATATTCAAGAAACATGTGTGGTCCTTCTTGAAGGCTCTTTACTTCCATTTCTTCCAATGAGACTTAAACAAAGAAAGTCATTTCAAATATCTAGATATGTTTTAAAACTACTAAAATGTTTGACTTCTTGGAAACTTCAGGAAGTTTGGGGGGGGATTGTTGATGGAATTTTTTAGTCTTCCTTTCATGTTACAATAATTGGTTTTGGCGTGCACAGTTTGAGTTTAATGTAAGTCAAGCATTTGTCATGTAATGTGCCTTGCCCCATATTTATGTTTATGATTTAAGATTAGTTTTATATTTCTAATAGCATAAATATTGTATATATAATTTGAAAAATGTACTAGTGCTACTTTCTGAGTTCATGTATAAGCTTGATATTTGTTTTTAATTCTGGAAAATTCATTTTTGCTTCTTTCTTTTAAGCACAGTGTCTATGTATCTCAGAAAGTTCTTAAATATGCTGTATTAACACACAGCTCTTGAATTCCTGATTCTTTCTCCTACAAGTGCTGTGAAAGAGATGAGATGTGGCATATGTTACTGTGCCTCACTTTCAAAACTCATTTCTTGAAAATTTTCTTTGTTTGCCATTGTATTTATTCATCAGAGAGAGAGAGAGAGAGATAACCGATATGCACAAATCATAACATGCTTGTGTATAAGTCAGAAGACAACTTTTAGAGTTAGTTCTTTTTCGACCTTGTGGGCACTAAAGATCCAACTCTGGAACTCGGGTGCAAGGTTTACTTTCTGGCAGCATTAAATCTGAACCCATCCTTCCAGGTATGAATTATCTGGACCTTAAAAGCTTTTTATTTTAAGACAGGGTTTCACATAATTCCAGCTCAATTATTTTTCCAAATTACCTATATAACTATGGATAACTTTAAACTCCTGATCACTTGCTTCCATATTCCCAGTGATGAGATGGCGGCATGTACTACTACATCTGGTTTTATGCAGAATTAGACTTGGAACCAAAGTCTTCCTGTACATTAGGAAAGCATTCTTCATGTGAACTATATCCACTATCCCTTTAAAATATTGCTTATGTCATATTTTTTCTTCTGGTATCCTATGAATAATTTTATAGTATGTTGTTTATACAAGTATTGGGTACGTTCTGGTTTTTCCTCAATTATTGTTTCTGTATTTTTATATTTGGATGACTTTCATTGACTTATTTTTATAGTCATATCAATATATGCACTATATATTGATCAAGTGCACTGATGATTCTGTCACTGACTTTCTTAAAAATCTCTAATATCTGTACTAATTGCTAACATTTTTATAAGAGCCTCTTTGCCACCATTTTGTTTTTTACTGACATTGTAAAATTAATCTTACATGTTGTCCAGTTTCTCCATTAGAACTTTTGAGATATTAACTGTAGCTATTTAAATTTCATATTTTAAAGGTCAAAGCTGTGTCAGTCTAAAATCGGCTTTTGATTATGACTTTGTTTTCAAATGTATTGATCTGGAACATATGATATATTAAAAGAATACACACACACACACACATATATATGCTTTGCCTTTACAAGTTTCAGGAAAAATTTAAATTTCACGAATACTGAACTAAATATACATATTTTGTTATGCCTGAAACTGTTCACACCTTTTCTTCTTTATTCATTTAGTGAGCATATTGGACATAATTCATCCGGAATTAGGGCTGGGATTGAACAAAGATGTTGCTATTGGAATTGTCAGTACACAAGTGTATTTAAATTCTTCCAGCAGCATCTTGTTCTTGTTTGTCAGAGAGCCTCAGTATTGTTCTCTGCATATCCGCTTGACATCCTCATTGTAATCTTCAACTACTAAATCTTTCCAAACTGACTATAATTAATTGACATGTTCTCTATTGATTTGACCCGAAATTATGTCCCACTTTGGGGAAATGTTTTCATTTCATATTTCTTAGTTTAGAGTCCACTGCGAAGTTCTATATAGAAGGCTACATCTTCTTCATCCTTCCCCTAGGTGCAAAGTATTTCTTTGATCATGTCCTTATTTTGCCTCTGCAAATCCCAAATAGAGGAAAAAGGGTCAGCTGGAAGCTCCTATTCTCCCACAGAGCTGCTCTTTACCTCCTGTAAATCTGCAAGATAGAAGAGACTTTCTTAGAAATGTTGTCAATATTTTTCATGAACATTCAGTAAAATTGTTCTGTGAAAGTCTTTAGTGGGGTACAGAGTCTTCCAATCCTGTTACTTTCACTGTTATTATCAGCCCCCAAAAAAAAAAAAGCCCTCAACACTGCTTATTTTTATAAATCTTAATCTACAGCAGATACCTAGATTCACCTCTCCCATTCTCTCTGAAGGTTTTTCTTTTTTCTTTATAACTCTTTTTCATTAAATTTTGGTGCAATTAATTTCTTCATAAGATTTCAAGACAAAGTTGTAATTTAAAATTTTATCTTTTATTTTGAGATTTTTAGTAAGAAAATTGGAATAGTTACTCTTAACTTTGTTGCTGTGTGAGAGTAAATTAAAGCAATTTAAGGGAGAAATGGAGATTTATTCAGTTTCTGGTTCCAGAGAGAAGAATCAGTCTACATGGAGGAGGCAGCATGGCTGGTAGGTGAAGCTGGAGGCAGGTTAAGTCACTGCAAACATCCTGGACGCTCAGAACTGCTCAGTCCAGTAGGCCAATGGGTAATGAATGAAAGCTGTAGGATTCCTGGAGAATCTAAGAAGCAAAGAAGCTGGGTGGCAGGAGGGAAGAGAGTTTCTAACACAGCTTTGGAGAGTCTCTTCAAAGTGTTCTGTTTTGTGGTTCCTTGTCTCTGGTTTGCTACTGGGAGGTTCCAATCAGATCTAGGGCTGGCCATTGTATTGTAAATGTACTGATCTGGAAATCTCTTCAGGTGGCCTGACAGCTGCTCTTAGTTAATGCTAGGTGTGATCAAGTTGATACCCAGGATTAACAATCACAAAAGTGAGCAAGTTTTCATTTTTATTGAAAATATAAGAATAAAATGCCCCTTTATTTTCTTGACATCCAAAAATATGACCAAATGTCTCATTCATTCACTTTTGGAAGGCTTGAGATTTTAATAGAACATATGATATTCATTGACATAAGAGGCCCTAGATACATTTTAAAACATGTATCAAAGTTACTTCTGCTTAATTCATTATATACATTGTATATACTAATACATGGTATTTTTCCATTTCAAAAGAAGAAGATAATAGAAAAGGACAGAAAGAAAGGTTAAACAGAATTCTTGATGCTGCTGCTAGCTCTACATAGTGTGAATCAAGCAAGTTTATATTTCTATAAATTTCAGAACTAGGGAAAAAAGCCTCTTTACCTATTTCCATAAGAAGGGTATAGTTTTTAGTTTGTTTGTTGGCTATTCATGACTATTAATATAGTAATCAAAGGAAAAGAGGCAGCATTGTAAGAAAGGAAGTATAAGAACTAATGAGAATAGAAAATAGAAGCAGAGACATGGTGGCTGAAAGACGTGTGTAAACTATGGGTGAGAAGAACTAAAAAAAAGTTTTCAAAGTACTCTGCATCATGAACAGACATAGAAGAAAACAATCATAATGTCTTCTTAAATACTGTGGCTTTATTCTTTCAATGGATGGAGTATAGGATTTCTTCCTGACAAGGCAATTGAGATGCCAGGGTTTTAATATAGTGATGAAATGGTTATGTATTCAGCACTCTTTAATAGATTATTAATTACATACCTTTTATTTGTTATGTTACTGTTTTGATATAATAAATTTTCGTTATATGGAATCTCTATTTTTTCAAATGAAAAGACTGATGGATATTATTTTAAAGCCAATCTTAAATTCCATCATAATAAGAAAATGAATAAAGCAAGAAAATTACAATATTTATTAGAATTTGAATGGTCTGCCACAATGTACCCAAGTGAATTTATATCAGAGAAGAAATCCCTTGAAGCTCAATTTCCATATCAATCAAATGAGACTATTGAAAGGAATTAGTTTTCAGGGCTGTACAACAGGACAGGAAGTCTTTAGACCTGGAGGACAGCATCAAGGAAGACAATCAGAGACGCTTCTGCATTTAGTTGTTTGCCTTCATAATAAGATTCCTATTCACACTAAAATGATATTCTTAGCATATAAAAATAAAAAATGAACACGTGATGAAAAGAATTTTAGGATTCCAAGTTAGTTGGTAAAAACAATAACATTCATCATCAGATTCTATGAAATTCCACAAAATTTAACACTAACTTCTTGAATTGAAGTGAGAAAAATTTTGTGATATTATAATGTTGGAGAGAGAAATATAAGTTTAAGATAGGTAGACATATGATTCTTCCATAGGTTTTGACTTCATCACCCTTCCTCTGTCATTCATCTTTATTTGGTCTTACATATAGATATGTCATTTTAATCTCTATCTTTTTCCTCACATGAACTTTCAACTCAGTATGGCTATGAATATCCAATATTTTACATGGAAATGAATATCTTTATTTTTTCTCAAAAGGCCATTTATTTTTATTTATTTATTTATTTATTTTCCCCAATCATATAAGCTCAATAGGTACCCTATCTCTCCCTCCCTCCACCCTTCCCCACTCCCCCTTGCACCCTCCCCCCTTTTTCCCCTTCATTTCACTCCCCTCCCTCTCCTTCTTCCAATGCCTCCCTTTCCCCCCTCCCATTCCTTGGAGCATCCTTTTGTGTGAATGGCATACTTCCCTTGAGTCCTCCTCTCTAGTGAGGTGTAAGGACTCAGTGGCATAGCCCAGAACCTTTTCGTGGGCTTCCCCTTAGTATATTAATCCCTTGCCTCTAAGGATCCTACTGCCTGTGATCCATGTTAGACTTTGGAGGGTCATTGACATGTCAGTCATTGTACAGGTTGAACAATGCATATCTTATTGGATTAAAGTTCATCTTAACTTTATTACTTCTACAAGGAGCCTATTTCCCAGTAAGACCATATCATGAATTCTCAAAATTAGGACTTTAGTATATACTGTAGAGCAAGACATTCAAACTTGGAACAGACCAAAGAAAGAAAAGCACAAATACTTTAGGATAATATAGTGTATGCACTTTTAAGAACTCATAGTGCCTAAGGAAATGTTTAAAAACTGTTTAAGAACATAATGGGTTCTATCACTTTTTAGTTGTATGACCTTGAGAAAAAACTAAATAATTCTGGTGTTAAAATATCTTTCTTGTAAAATGCATCTAAGTTTACATGTCCCATGAAGCTGTACTGTATCTTTTGTGAATTTTCAGTCTGTTCTTACATTGCTGACCTAATCTCCATGTACATTTTTGTGCAAATTATCTAAAATTCTCTCCTGAGTAAATGGAATGTCTCTACTTTTATCATATGCATCATAAATAATATATTATTCATTGTTTGATAACGTTATATATGTTTACAGTTTACAGTGATTATGCTAATCCTTGCTTTCTCTCATACCCTAGTCTCTGTCCATCATATTCTTCTCCAATCTTTGTTTTCTTCTTCATCCTCATCCTCTCTTAATTTTCCTTCACCTCTTCCTCTTCCCCTTTGCATTGCAACTTCTCCATTTTCTCCTTCTTCTCCTTTTCCTCTTCTTCATTCTTTTTATTTTGATTCTTCATTGTCCTCTTCTCATTCTCTTTCCTTTCTGCTTCTCCTCCTCCTCCTTCACCCTTTTCTCCTATTGATATTCTTTTCCTTTTAAAACCCACTTAGTTCAGTCAGTATTGTCCACATACATTTTGATGAGGGGAGACTGGGCAACTGGAGAATGGGCAACTTTATATCCCAAAGAAAAAATAACTTTCCCTCCTGTAGCCATTAATTTCTAATAGCTTTTAATTTATGGTTTGGGTCTTAAGAGTGCCTATATATCTGAAGATTTATCTTGATGTTATTTAGAATACATAATCTATTTAATAATTTCCATGATGTTTTTCTGGTTTTCTGTGCATCAGACCTTCTTTTATAGTTATATCCATAGTTTTCCCACCCATCTCCTTCTCTCCCTTCTCTCCCTCTTTCTCTCCCTTCGTCCCATCCCTTCACCAGTCCACTATCCCTTCTACCCTCCTGCCTGTCTGAATGTGTAGGCCACTGGATTCCTTTGGGTTGTCAGCTCTTGTAGAGCTCAGGAAGTTTAAATAGTCTTTCCTTGAGTGTACCAGAGATATGGATGCTCCCTTTCACCTGTTTAACCTTGCCCCTAAGTTTCCTAATCCCTGAAGTTATTTCTTCTGAGTTCCTCTTTGGTCTATGGCGGAATGTTATTATGTCAGCCATTGCGATGGTTGGGTGATGGTAGGTCTCACTGAAGTGAGATCCTGAATGTAGGTGCCCTGTTGCAGTGTGCACTGGACAGCAGTGAACTTTCTCACAGAGGTTCCTACAATCTTATTGCCCCCCTCACCTGCAAAATTCCATGAGTCTTAGGATGGTAGGGAATTGGTCGTTCCGATTTTAGGGTCCTGGATACTCTGCACTCTGGTTGATTTTTTTTTCACTGCTCTTCCATTGTCATAGGCTGCAACTTGTTTGACTGTTGAGGTCTCTTTTTATTTAAATATATAATGAAAGATGTGTAGATGGTGGTTTGATATCCAGTATAAATTGTTTAAATTTGTTTGTATTGTTGGACATGTGCTCTCTATCATAATGGGGGATTAGGGACTTGTAAGAAGATGGTTGGTAACCTGGGACTAAATTCTACTCCTTATTCCTGTTCTTCCCTCCCCTATTCCTATTCCTGTTCCTATTCCTGTTCTTCCCTCCCCTTTAATACTTTTCTTACATAAAAGTCTTATTTAGCAGTTTGCTCAAATTCCTTTGTTTCCACTCTTTTGGGATCTTTTGTTTTCACTCTTTTGGGATCTTCTTCCACACAATCTGAGCCTATGTTCCTTTACATTTGTGGGTATTGCAACAGTTTCTGTTTGATTGCATAAAACTGAAGGTTTAATGCTAGGATCCATTTATAAGGGAGAACATGCAGCATTTGTCTTTTTGTGCCTGGGATGTTTTGCTCAGTATAATTTCTTCCAGTTCCATCCATTTACTGGCAAATTTCATTAGTTCATTTTTTCCTGAAAGCTGAAAGTATTCCATTGTACATATGCGACACATTTTCATTAACTATTCATCAGTTCTTTAGGCATCTAGGTCAGTTCCATTTCTTTGCTCTTGTGAACATAACTGCTGTAAACATGGTTGTAACATGTGACTCTGTTGCTGAGTATAGTCCTTTGGGACTCCCAGAAGTGAAAAATTTCAATTTTCAGCCTTTTTAGAAACCTTTAACTGGAATGAGATGATATCTCAATGTGGTTTTAATTTGTATTTTCCTAATGGCTAGGAAGTTAGAGCATTTTTTAATATGTTTGTTAGACCTTTGAATTTCATTTTGTGAAATTTCTCTACACCAATTTTAATGGGGTTATTTCCTAGGTACTTAATTTTTGAGTTCTTTGTGTAGTCTGGATATTAATCTTTTTGGATATAATCATTCACATTATAGTATCTGATCTAATATTGAGGTCTTTGATCCATTTGGAGCTGGTCTTTGTCAGAGACAAATCAGGGTCCACTTTCATTCTTCTATATGTAGAAATCCAGTTTTGCCATCACCATTTGTTGATGATGCTTTCCTTTTCCCAATGTATTTCTTGGCACTTAAAAAATCAATGGACTGTATATGCATTTATATTTATGTCCTCAATTCTGATTTTTTGGTCTATCTCTTAGTACCATGCTGTTTTTATTACCATGGCTTTGTAGCGGAGTTAAACATCTGGGATAGTGATGCTTCCTGTGGAGATTTTATTACTCAGAATTGTTTTTGCTATCCTGAGACTTTCATATTTCCATATGAATTTTGAGATTATTTTGCCAATTTCTGTAAAGAACTGGGTTGAAATTTTTATTAGTTTTCCATTGAATCTTTACATTACTTTTGGTGAAATGTTGATCTTTAACAATGTTAATTCTGCCGATCCAGGAACATGGGAGGACTTCCTATTTTGTGATGTCTTCTGTAATCTCTCTTTTTAACATGATAAAGTTTTATTTTTCATTAATTTTTATTATTATTTATTTAATTGTGCATGTGTGCGAGTGTGTGTGAGTATGTGTGTGTGTATGTGTGTGTGTGTGTGTGTGTGTGTGTGTGTGTGTGTAGAACCACGGGTGAACTCAGGAACCACCATGGACAGCCTCCACTTCCTCCATTTACTCTGCCTGGGGATTCACAGGCTCCTCCCTACCAGGACCAGAAAAGCAGGCCACCCCAGCTTCCGCCCTTCTATATGCGGGGTCTAGGATCCGAACTCAGGACCTTCCGCCTGCAAGGCAGGGGCTTAACCCCTGAGCCACCTCTCCAGCCCTGCGTTATAGAGTTTTAATTGCATAGAATTTTCACATCCTTGGTTAAGTTTATTCCAAAATATTTCATTTTTTAGGAGCAATAGTAAATGATATTGTTTCTCTTGAGTCTTTCTTACTTTGTTTTTCCTTGTTTTATTGGGAAAAAACACTGATTTTTGAATAATGATTTTGTATTCTTCCACTCTGTAGAATTTATTAGTTCCACGAGTTTCCTGGAACTTCTTTGGGGGTCTTTGTGATACAGAATCATATTTTCTACAAGTAGGAATAACTTGACTTCTTCTTTTCTAAGTTGTGTTCCTTTTATTTCTCTCTCTTTTCTTACACCGCTAGCTAAGACTTCAAGGACAACAATGAATAGAAGTGATAAGAGTGGATAGCCTTGTCTACTTCCAGATGTAAGTGGGTATGCTTCCAGTTTTTTACCAATTTGGATAATTTTTTACTATAGGCTTTTTGTATGTAGCCTTTATTGTATTGATAAGTATTTCTTCCAACCTTATTTTCTCCAGGGTCTTTATCATAAAACGGTGTTGTATTTTCAGCATCAATTAAGAGAATCACGTGATTTTTTTTCTTTGCATTGGTTTAAATGGTGAATTAAATTTATAGATTTACACATGTTGAACTAACATTTTTTTCTAGACTAAAACCAACCTGCTCATAATGAATGACCTTTTTGATATGTTTCTGAATCTAGTTTGCTAGAATTTTGTTGAGGATCTTTGCATCTGTGTACATTAGTGAGAATGGACTACACTTCTCTATTTTGTTGTTATTGTGTCTTTATTTGGTTTTGGGATCAGTGTAATGATGGATTCATAGAAAGCATTTCTTTGATAATTCATAAAAAAGTTCATTTTCTGTTTTGTGGAATAACTTAAGGAGTATCGGTATTAATTGTTCCTTAAATATTTACTAGAATTCTGTGCTGAATCTGTCTGGCCCCAGGCTTTTTATTAGGGAAATTCATAATTACTGCTTCAACATCCTCCTTTGTTATGGGAGTGTTAAATAATTCGATTCATCATGGTTTAACTTTGATGTGTTGCATGTATTTAGGAGTTCATCAATTTCTTTATTTTTGTCAAATTTTAAACATATACATTTTCAAAGTATGATCTTACAACTCTTAATTTCCTTGACATTTCTTCTGATGGTTCCACCTTTATCTCTAAATTTATTAATTAGAGTTTTCTCTCTTGTCTTTGGTTAATTTGGTTAAGGGTTTGTCAATATTGTTAAATTTTTGAAAGACCCAATTCTTTGTATTATTTTCTTTTCCTCAAATTCAGCAATTTCTCCTCTGATTTTACTAATCTCCACGTGTCTGCTACTTTTGAGGTGGCATATTCTTGTTTCTCTAAAATTTTAAGCTGCATTGTTAAATTGTTCACTTACGCTGTTTCCTTTTTTGATGTAGATGTTGAGAGCTATGAACTTTCCTCTTAGGATGATCAAAGGTTTTGATATGATGTCTTTTCACTTTTCTTGAGTTCTGGGAATTTAAAAATTTTTGTTTTTATTTTTATTTGGACTCATTCTTTATTCAATAGCTTGCTGTTAATCTTTCATGAGTTTGTAAACTTTTTCTCTTTGTTTATACCATGGTGATTATATAGACCACAAGAAGTGATTTTTGATTTTCTTGTATTTGTGGCGACTTGCTTTGTGGCATACCATGTGGTTTATTTTGAAGAGAGTTCCATAAACTGTTGAAATGGATGAAATATTCATTAGATTTCTGTCAGATCTATTTGATTTTGGTTTTGTTTAGCTCTAGTATATCTCCATTCAGTTTTTTTTCCAGTTGACCTATATATTGGTGAAACAGGGGCTTTGAAATCTCCTATTATCCTGTTTGGGTTGATATGTTGTTTTACACATTGTAGTTTTTTTTTAAAATGAATTTTTGTGAGACTATGTTTGAAGCATGTATGTTTAGAAATGTGAATTCTTTTTAGTATATTATTCCTTAGACTAGTATGTAGTATTCTTCTGTGTCTCTTATGATTTGCTTTAGTTTGAATTCTATCTTGTTGAATATTAGGATGATTACTGCTGCTTGTTGAATATTAGGATGATTACTGCTGCTTGTTTCTTAATTGCATTTTCTTGGAGTATCTTTGAACATCTTTTGACTCTGAGATAGTGCCTACCTTTCAAAGTGAGTTGTGTTTCTTGGAGGCAGTGAATTGAAGTGCTATAACTTTTACTTGTTATGGTTACATTTTTGTGTCAACTTGACAGTTGCAGACTGTTTGGAGTACAGTTGCAGCTGAGGAGGGTTAATGGTTGGAACAGGTCCCTGAGCAAGTTTGCAGGTACTTGATTAAGTGTTGTGGAAACCCAGCCCATAGTGGGTGGTACTTTCTAGTAGTAAACCATATAATAGGAAGTGAAAGGAGGAACTTTTTCTTCCTTTATTTTTTGTCAACTTGCTGTGGAGTCTTCTCTTCAAGCATCATTCACTTTTGAGCATAGTTACCTTCTTTGTTGCTGCTGCTGCTGCCTCTATCCTTGGCTAAAGCAGAGATTCGTCCTTTCCATGTTGCTCTTGTTCCCATTGTCTTTGAAACCTGGTCTCTAGGCCTCGCTGCTGTTCGCTGTTCATCAGTGATGTGGGAGCTCAACTATTCTTCATTGATGTTGGAGCTCAGCTGTTCTTCACTGACTTTAGAATCCAGCATCTTCAACCCTCCAGAGAACTAAAGGCTTGAGACCTTCTTGGGATCTTTTGGCTTTGTGGGACATTCTGGTCAAGAATGAACCAGTTATGGGCAGCTACTTTGAAGATAGTGTTTTTTATTTAAACTAATTTAATAAGCATATATATTGCATTCAAGAAACTGTTCTTCAGAAAACCTTAATCCAATACCATTGATGTTATTTAAAGCTATAATTGAGAAGTTTTGTTGATTCCTATTATATTTTTGAATTTATTATTTTTTGTGTTGATGGTTCTGTGTTTGGTATCGTATTGCCTTTATATTTTCCTTTCATACTCTTGAGTGCGTTGTTCAACTTTATCTTTACTGAGAATTTTTTTGAAATATCATTTGTAAGCCTAAGCCTGGTTTGGTAGACAGAAGGACTTCGATTTCTTGCTTCTTTTTTCTTTGGCCAGGGAATATCTTTCTTTCACTCTCAAATGTGACTAATAGTTTGACTGGATATAGCAGCTACATATATTGTCATAGTTAGTGCATGAAGCAACTCCTTTCAGGAATAATATAGACTGGATTTGTCACTGAAGGTAGTCAGAGAAAATACATTGGTGGGGTGATAGCTTTTCCTGCCTTATTAGCTAAAAAATGCAACTCCATTAAAAGAAAAAATTTTAAATACTCTTAGAAGTCTTCACTGAAAATTAACTGGAAATAAAGTAGGAAATATGCACATCAGTCCTTTTCTTTAAAAAAAAACTCTCATTTCTGTATTTATGTTTAATTTTTTTTCTTTCTGTGATATGAACATATTTAACCTTTGGCTCCAAGAGTCATCAGATTTACAGTGCAATCCCTCTGTTGATTCTGTAGAAAGTGAGGTGCTCAAAGTAAGATGTAAACTTAATTTGAGCAAATAACACCTGTGATTCCACAGAATGGAACCTCTGGAATGATTTACTTATGCAATAATATCAAAGTTACTTTTTTCTTTGGGTACAGAGAGACTCATTCCATCCTACTTTCTGAGTTGGTGACTCTGAGCTATATCATGAATATTAACAGATGATTTGATAATGAGATCTCTCCTAGTCTAGTGTTGCACTCAGCCTGCATGGTTGCTGATAAATGACCATCAAACGGCTTAAGGGGTTTATTTCCTTACTACAGTCTAGTTACAGTTCTCAGTCCAGTTTGACAAGAGAGCACACACCAACACCAGGGCTGAGGGAGCTGGCCATACCATCATCACACAATGGCTGAAAGATGGACAATCCTTTCTTGCAAGATCAGCATGTCTGGCCAAGTATTCATAAGGATGCCAACTTCCTCAACCAACTCTCTGTATTTTATTCACCTCTTCAGGGCCTAATCAGACCCATATGGACTGGGTCTGCCCCATCAATTAGACAATCTCCCTCAGGTTCACTCTGTGTTTAACTCAACTACTAATTCTCCACAAATGTTCCCAGAGCGCAAACCCTCAACTGTCAAGTTGGCATCTGTGCCCAACTATGACACCTAGGAATGAATCTTACTATTATGGATAAAATTTGTTAATAAAAAATGATATTGGCTTTTTCCCCATTTTTCTTTATTTCTGTCTCTCTGAGTACATGTGTGACACACATGCACATATATGTGTATAATGGGATTGAATGTTGTGTGTGTGTGTTTAAGTAGCATACATGTTCACATCTATATGTAAATCCAGGTATGCTCATAGCACAATGGACACGTGGTCAGTGGACAAGCTTGAATGTTGTTCCTCACAATCCACCTTGTTGCAGACATGTCTTTCTGTTGTTTATCATATTCTGTATTAGTCAGGCTAGTTGGAGTAAAATCTTCCAGGAAATATTATGTTTGCTGGAAGATTTGTTCCTCTCTGGTGAAACTCTATTGGATTACAGATACTTGCTACCACAGTTACATAGCAAATGCTTTAGCCATGAACCATCAACCTTTACCATCTTTCATTTTCTCTTTTTCATTGCTTCTTTAGTCATGATGCATTAAAAAGTCTCTTATTATGTACAGGTCTCTCAGATTGTGAGCCTTGAGCAAATGCTTACAAATTACTCCCTTTATGTTCTGTTCTAGAAGTTACAATTATCTAAGTTAAAAGTATTATCTTACTTTATATAACACTCTATATAAAAGTATTTTCCTAACTCTACATGAGTCCCATTCCTTAAGTATATCCCAGCTTTTTATACACTGTGAATATGGGTGACTACTCAAATGATTTTGAAACTGTGTCTCTGATTTTTATCTTGGCAGAACTGACCTGTGAATAGATTTTTATTTTGTATGTGCCAGTGTGTTCAGGGAAAGAAACCCTTCTCTGTCATGGTTGTGGTATTGATGTCTTGCTCAACAAAAATTTCTAATTGACAAATTCAGATTAAACTTAGAAAAATTTGGACAATGTCATGAAAATTTAAAGACAATTAAGTTGTTTCTACTAACTATGATTATGAGGTGGCTCAGGGGTTAAGCCTTTCCCTTGCAGGCAGAAGGTCCTGAGTTCAGATCCTAGACCCCATGTGTAGATGCCAGGCGGAAGCAGGGGTGGTCTGTGTTTCTGGTCCTGGTAGGATGGAACCTGTGAATCCAGGGGCACAGTAAACAAGAAGGAGGTGGAGATGGTCCCTGGTGGTTCCCGAATTCGCCTGTGGTTCTACATACACACACATACACACACACATACATACATATGCTCACACACGCATACACTCACAATTGAATAAATAATAAATAATAAAAAAAGTTTAAAAAATTGAAACCAAAATTCAAAGAAATATCATTTTTTCCCTATTTGCTTCACCTTTTATGTAAACGCTAAAGTTCACATTTGTATCAAAAAATGGTCTGAAATGTGAGGTTTCCTTTATCACACCATTGTAAGAGCTCCAAGTCAAGGACGAATAGGATTTAAGGCAGAAGAGTGTATGAGTAATATAATCGTCTTCTTTCTTGGCCAATTTATAAAACTTTGATGTTGTATTTTATGTTAGTGTTTTCTCAGAGTGACACAATCAACAGAAATTGACTTGTTCACAATTGTCAACAGCTAGAAATCTGAGATAAAGATTTGGCCGTATTCTGCTTCTGTGATTTTGGTACCCTCTCACTCTGTCTTCATATGCTCTTCTCTCTCTACATCTCTGGGTCCTAATGTTATCACAGGAACACTAGTCATTTGAATTACAACTCATCATGATATGTTCCTTTTAAATTAATTACCTTTTTTTTCAAAAACATTCTCTCCAAATGCATTTACACTCTGAAGTATGAGGGTTAAGTCATCAAAATGAATTTGGAGAGAGCATAATAAATAATTCTAACTTCAGTTAATAAAAGCTATGAAAAAAGGAGCTCATGAGACATAGTTTCTTCCAAATTCATGCTGCTATTTTAATTATATTTAGAGCTTGCCTTGGGATTTCTAGCTCTTTGCAGATAAGGCAAAACACATTAAGCTTACCATAGCTTAAATTTATATCAAATCATTTTTTCTCAACCAACATAACAAAAAAATTAAGGTTCTTTTTCCTAAAATGACCATTTTCTTTTTTCTTTTTTTTTAATCATTTTTTATTATCTCCGCTCATACGAACTTAATAGGTACGACGGTTCCTTCTGCTCACCCTCCTCTCACCCCTTCTTCCCCACTCCCCAATGCCTCCCCTCCCCCAATCCGTGAAGAATTCTTTAATGTGCATGCCAAAGTCTCTTCTGGGTCCTCCTCTCCGATGGCGTACAAGGATCCAGCAGCATTTCCCTGAACCCTTTCCTTTGTTCCCCTTAAGCATAGGAACGCTATTTTGGCTGTCAATCCCTTGCCTCCAAGAATCTTGGTGTCTTTAGCAAATGCTAGACTTTGTGGGGTCAATAGTGTGTGGGACATTGCGCAGAGCATGCAAAGTCCAATTATGATTGCTTCGGCCCTAACTTCTGTGGAGTATCTTGCATATCTTTGCTCCTCCCATCCTTGTGCTCTTACACTCTTACCGCCCCCTCTTCCGCAAATGTCCCTGAGCTTCAGGATGGGGAGATATTAGGCTGGCCTAGTTCTAGGTGGTTGATATAGAGTCTCTGAAGTTCTGCATTATGGTTTGTTGATTTTCTTTTGCGGTTTTGCTGCTCCTGCAATGCCCTTGGCTCCACTCTGATGGATATTGGATGTCACCCCCTGGCCAGAGATAAAAAGCTGTTAAACTAGAGTCTTGTTATAAGAGTATATTCAAAGGTAGATGTAGTAAAATAGGAAACCACAGTGAGGGAGGGGTCAATCACCCATTTGCAAAATGGTCACTTATTATCTGCCAGACTATATGCCCTCCCCTTCTGGTGAGATCACACCCCTTCAGTTGTAAATGATCAGGAACGAAAAGTCTGTGAACTTAACCAGATGTCTCATTGCTTACTTGCAATCCTTGATGGAGGTCTATTTTCTCTGCTGTAACATGGTCACTTTTCTCCTTGTTTCTGGTGTGGCCCTCCTATCCCATCTCTCCTGTTCATACTCCTTGCAATTACTGTATTACAGAGATTTATCATCAAGTGTCTCAAGGTGGGCCGGGTGGGTTTGGTACTAGGAGCCACCTATTAGGGAGTACAGACGGCACTTAATTTTCTGGGTCTGTGATACTTCACTCAATATAATTGTTTCTAATGACATCCATTTCCCAGCAAGTTCCAGTAATTCATCATTTTTTATGGCTGAGTAGTACTCCATTGTATAGATGTAGCACTTTGCCTTATCCATTCATCAACTGTTGGACATTTGGGTTGATTCCATGACTTTGCTATTTTAAACAGTGATGCTATAAACATGGTCGTGCTTGTGCTATCGAAGGAGCCTCTGCTGCATGGGGGGGTTATTCCCAAAAGTGGAATTGTAGGATCATATGGCATTTCAATCTTTAATTTCTTTAAGAATCTCCAGACGGCTCACCAGAGTGGCTGTATGAGCCTGCATTCCCACCAGCAATGTAGGAGAGTTCCCCTCTCTCCACATCCTCTCCAGCATTTGTTGTTGTTTGTATTGTGTATTTTAGCCATCCTGACCAGGATGAGATGATATCTCAGGGAAGTTTTGATTTGCATTTCCCTGATGGCTAAGGATGTGGAGCATTTTTTCAGATATTTTTTAGACATTTTAATTTCATCCCTAGTAAAGTTTCTTTTAAGTTCCAGGGCCCGTTTTTTAATTGTGCCATTGGTTTCCTTGGTGTTTAATTTTCTAAGTTCTTCATGCACTCTGGATAATAGAGTTCTATCAGATATGTGGTTAGTAAAGATTTTCTCCCATTCTGTGGATTGCCTTTGAGCTCATGTTACAAGCTCTTTATCTGAACAGAAGCTCTTTAATTTCACAAGGTTCCAACTGTTGAGAGTTGGTAGCAGTGACTGTGCCATTGGATGTCTGTTAAGGAACTGTTGGCCTAGCCCAATAAGCTTGAGGGAATTCCCTACCCTTTCAACTAGGGTTTTTATAGTCTCTGGCCTTAAATCAAGGTCCTTGATCCATTTTGAATTGTCTTGTACAAAGTGACAAGTACAGGTCCAGTTTTAATCTGTGGAGATACAGTTTTGCCAGCACCATTTGTTGTAGATACTGTTCTTTTTCCTTTGGATTTTTTGGGTCCCTTTGTCAAAGACCAAATGGCTGTAGTTTTATGGTCTTATATCTGGATCTTCAACCCTTATCCATTGACCCGTGTGTCTATTTTGGAGCCAGTACCAGGCTGTTTTTACAACTATGGATTTGTAGTATAGACTAAGGTTTGGTATGGTGATACCTCCAGCCATGTTTTTGTTACTTAGGATTGTCTTTGCTATCCTGGGTCTTTTGTGCCTCCATATGAACTTTGAGATTGTTTGGTCAATATCTTTGAAGAATTGCTTTGGGATTTTGATTGGTATAGCATTGAATTTGTATATTGCCTTTGGTAGGATGGTCATTTTACGATGTTGATTCTGCCAATCCAGGAACACGGGAGGCTAAAATGACCATTTTCAACTGTGGAAAGATATTTGTGGAAAATATCTTGTGATCTCTCTCCTAAAAGTATGCAAATTTTGCAACATTGCATTATGGTTCCTAATACTTGGATTCTACACATGCTAATGTTACTTTACTTTTCGTCAGTTTCTTCTTTTTGAAATGTGAGTTAAAAGCACATTAATATGAGATATTTAGGATGACTAGCTTGTGAACAATTGACAACTACTAAGAAATATTTTAGATTTACAGCCTTGAGAGAAACTCACACTACTGTCTGACTTAATTTCTATCAAAACAGAATTTTATTTTTTCTCCTTTTAAATTTTTATTAATAAATTTATTAAATTAACATTCTTATATGGATGTTCCTTGCCTACCTCATTCCCCCCTCTCTTCCTCCCTCCCTTCCTCCCACTCCCATCCCCTCCCTCCCTACCTTTCACCCCTAATGGGCCCAGTTTACTCCCTCCTATTCTCCTTTTCTTTGGTTTTATGGATTGTGGGGTTCCCTCTGTATCTTCTATTCTCATCAGAGTCCAGGCCTCTGTGGCAGACAGAGAGGCTCTTCTTTGGTCAGCCCACCGATATGGTTACTCCTGTACCTCTGTCTGACCCTTTTCCCCTAAAGATCCTGCTGCCTGGAATGATTTCTCTTGAAGTCTGTGCCAGTCTATGAGGGCATGCCAACATGTTCACTACTGTGCAGGTCTGATAAGATCAGGTCCCATTACCATGAGTTCTGGTAATAGCTGCTCTATCTTGAGTGGAATGACCTGTCCAGCAACTGAATTCTCCATATTTAGGCTCTTACAATCTTATGCTCCTCCCCCCTCTTCTCCAAAGTTCCCTGAGCCTCTGGATGGAAAGAGATTTGGCTGGCCTGGTTTCAGGTAATATTGTAGGGTTACTAATGTTCTGTATTCATGTTGTTGTCTATTTTGCTAATCTTGCACTGCACAAGGGTGCATCCTATTTGGGTGTTGAGATCCTCTTCTATCTAACAATACAGAAACTATTAAAGGGAGACCTTTATATGTGAGAAGGCTTGAAGAGAAGAGAGGAGAAGGCACAGTAGTGGGGTGGGTTCAAATTTCAGAACATCATCTGGCAGCTGAATATCACTAATTCCCCATTCCATGATGGGTAACACATGACCAGTGCTTCAAAGCAATCCAAACACCAGTGATTAGGAAGGAGACTGACCGTGGATTGGATCAGATAGCTCCTTAATAACAGGTCTTTCTTGACAGTGGCCTTATTTCTCTTTTGAACTTTACTCCTTAGACTTCATTCTTTTTAGGTCTTGAATCCCCCATGACTGTAAAGAGAAATAAAAAGATTTTTCCCTTGAATATGTCATTAATTAGGTTCCACTTATAAGGAAAAACATGCAACATCTGGTTTTCTGTGCTTAGGATACTTTGGTCAATATGATTTCTTCCAACTACATCCATTGAGGGACAAATTTCATTAATTTGTTTTTTGATGGTTGTGTAGTATTTTATCATGTATATGTGCCAAATTTTCTTTACCATTCGTCAACTGTCAGACATCTAGGTTGCTTTCATGACTTTACTATTGTGAATAGTGCTGCATTGAACATGAATGTACATGGGTCACTATAGTATGAAGAGTATTTTTTGGGAATACTCCCAGTAGTGGTATAACAGGCATTTCAATTTGTAAGTTTTTTTAGGAACTGCCAGACTGATCACCATAAGTAGTTGTACAAATCTGCATTCCCACCAGCAGTGTATTAGGGTTCCTTTCTCTTCAGCATGTGTTGGTACATGTCCTTTGGATTTTCACATTCTGATTAGTATGGGAAGACATTTTGATTGTTTTAGAAACAATATAGAGGGCTTCTGTCTGGTTATATCTTATAACCTTAATGATTTTTTTTATTGCCGCAGTCCTTTTTGTACTCTATCCCCTCATATCTCTTCTCCCTTAAACAAGTTCCCCCACTATTCCACTTCCACTTACTACTTGAGGCCTTTCGTATTCACCTTTATGGTCTTCACACTATCCTTAATCCCATCACCCCTTAATGGTCCCTTTCAAATTTTCTTCCTATTATAGAAATTAAGTACATAAATCTAATGGTTAAGTCAATGCTATATCCACATAAAAGAGAAGGCATATCATATTTGTCTTTATGTGTTTTGGATATGTCACTTAATATTTCCCACCCATTTATTAGCAGATTTCATAATATCATTTTTAATTACTGAGTAGTATTCCATTGTGTATATATATACCACATTTCACAAACCATTTATCAACCAATGTACATGTAGCCTGTTTCCATTCCCTTGATATTATGAATACAGCTGCAATTAACAAATGACAAGTGTCTATGTAATAAGATGCAGTCCTTTGCGAATATTCCAAGAAATGGTATAGCTGTTAAAAATCAACATGCAAATGTATTTTTAAATATAGTGCAATTCAAAGCACAACAATAAATTTTAACACCTTTTAATTTGGGGGATGTAAATTCTCTGACAGGGCACATTTATTCCTGAGAATGGAGAACAAAGGTAGAACAAAGTAATTAGCAAAATGTTTCCATTATACCAAAACAGCAGGAAAATAATTGATTTCAATAAATAGTAAAATGTTATAAAACAATTAATAATCAAGAAGTCCAAGATAAAACAAGACTCTTTGCAATGTTCTAGAACTCTCTTCTCTAAAAGTCATTGTTAACTGTATAGTATGAGAGAAAGGATTGAGAAATTAAAAACACAGGAAAGAGAGAGAAAGAAAATCACAAATTTTAAATAGTGTCAACAGTTTCTGTAGACACAGTAAGTCATAAAAAATGTATCCTACAACACCGACTATTCCCTGCAAATGTCTTATGATTACTTCAATGAAAAAAGACAAGATACTGCATGCACCCCTAGACCCCATGTATCTCTAGAGTGCTACCTGCACAGTAGTGGGATGTCTGTCACCTTACTGAGCAATCATATTTTATTTCTTCCTTTTTATCATATTCAGACAATTCTTTTATTCTTTAGACTGGTGTTGAAGTAAGAGAGATATAATGAAGTTTTAGGAGCCAGAGAACATTTGAAAAAAAATTGTTTCAGCCTACAAAACATTTTAGTAGCAATCTGTCAGATTAGCCCATGTGTTTAGGCTTTCAATATTATAACTATTACCTTCCTGTTTCAAATAAACAAAACAATTAGAGAAAACAGTGAAGTCACAAACCATTTAAAACTCATAAAAACCTTCTTGTTACCCAGCTTTAAAATTGGGCGGCTGCAGTAAATACCCATCTTGCTTTTAGGGTAATTGCAGTTTAAATGTGAGCTGAGGGCAAAACAACCCCAGTAATTAACCACCTTGCTTTTAGAACACCTTTTATCGGTGTGCATCTTTGAAGCAGAACTAAAAGGAAATAAAATAATTTTGAGTATAATTGCTTTTCTTTCTTAGAGTTGCTTGTCCCAATTATCTGTGGAATCAGGGCATCCAATGAACTTGTTTCATGTCCAGTATATTAACAGCAAATGTGGCTCAGTTTGTATCACTTGGTACTCTTTTCAGCAATAGAAGAATTATTGCTACAAATTATTTGCATAGGCTTATCCGTTTTTGTACATGCTGCAGAAGCTTTGGTTATATTTTATGGCTAGTAGTCTTGAGAATTAAGTGAATATAATATCCGTGTCTTCCTAAGTGATTTATAATTTATGTCTGCATATCATCTCCTCCACAAATAAGTAAATATTGAATTTTGGTAATTACTTATATGAAACTGAAAGAATTGGGCAAACTGACTCAAAAAAGTAAATGTTAAATCTCCAGTCATATGTCCATCCCTGACTAATTAAGTGTTTCATAAAACTGAGAGTCTGTATATCAACTCTTGATGGTTAGATGCTCAGTTCAATGGTATAGGTCTGAAGCATGAACCCAAAGCTACTGACTTGGAACTTGTGATCTCAGAAAACATGTTATATTTAAAAAAACTGTAATGTAGTTTAGGGTATTTTTACAGTTCTAGTCAAAATAGATTGCATTCTAAGATTATAGACTAGAGGGAAGGGGAAGGAGGGCCCTGCCAGCAATGGGGAAAGAGGGGATCATGCTACAGTGGAGAAAATAGGCCCCATGTAAGTAATGGGATATCTGGTTAAGCTCACAGACTTTCCTTCCTGGTCATTTGCAACTGCTGGGGTGTGATCTCACCAGAAAGAGAGGGCATACAGTCTGGCAGATAGAAGGTAACCATTTTGCAAATGGAAGACCGAACCCTCACTCACGACAGTCTCCTACTCTTATTCCATCTATCTACCTTTGAATCTACTCTTATAATAAGACTCTATTGCAATAGCATTTATCTCTGGCCGGGGCTGACATTCAATACCCATCAGGATGGAGCTAAGCATGGCGCAGGAACAGCAAAACTGAAAAAAACAATCAACAAACTATAATTTGGAAAATCAGAGACTACATCAACCACCTGGAACCAGGTCAGCCTAATCTCTCCCCATCCTAAAGCTCAGGGAAATTTGCAAAACTGCAAGATTGTAAGATTGTAAGAGCCTAAAAATGGGGAGGAGTTATGACATGCAAGATACTCTACACAAGTTAGGAGTAATCATAATAAGAATCATAATAGAATTTTGCATGACCTGCGCAATGACCAACATATCATTGACCCCCCAAAGTCTAGCATGGATCACAGGCACTAGGATCCTTAGAAACAAGGGATTAACAGCCACAATAGTGTCCCCATACTAAAAGGGAACGCGAAAAATACTCTAGGCAATGCTACTGAGTCCTTATACATCGTCAGAGAGTAGGACCCAGAGAGAATTTTGACATGCACACCAAAAGATGCTCTAGGGATGGGGGGGGGAGACAACGGGAGAAAGGGAGGGGGGAGAAGCAAGGGGACCCAGGGAATGGTGGAGGGAGGGAGGGGAATGGGGTACCTATCAAGCTTGTATGAGTGGAAAAAATAAACAAATAAATATTTTAAAAAATAGATTGTATTCTCCTTTGTTACAAATATATTTTCAATATTTAAAAACTGAATCAGTAATTATGCTTAGATATCTTACAGAGAATCAATATTCAGTAGTCTAATTCAGCATTGCTATTGAGTATTATTTAAATATTTATTTTTAAAAATGTATTATCACTATCTGATTTTGAACATCCTTTTCTTTTATTTTTATTAAATTATTGGGCTGTAGTCTCTCCCCATCCTAAAGCTCAGGGAAATTTGCGGAAAAGGGTGCAGTAAGAATGTAAGAGCCTAAAGATGGGGAGGAGCAATGATATGCAAGATACTCTATACAAATTAGGGCCAAAGTAATCAAAATAGGACTTTGCATGACCTGTTCAATGATCAACATATCATTGAACCCCCAAAATCTGGTATGGATCAGAGGCACTAGGATCCTTAGAGGCAAGGGATTAACAGCTACAATAGTGTTCCTATACTAAAGAGGAACACAAAAAAGAGCTCTAGGCAATGCTACTGAGTCCTTACACCTCATCAGAGAGGAGGACCCAGAGGAAAGTTTGACACACACTAAAAGATGCTCCAGGAATGGGGAGGCACCCACTGGGAGAAGGGGAGGGAGGGCGGAAAGGAAGGGAAAAAGGGGGGAGGAAGCAGAGGGGATCCAGGGAAGCAAGGAGGGAGGAAGAGGAATGGGCCACTTATCAAGTTTGTATGAGTGGAAAAAATAAAAAATAAAATAAATAAAAAATATATAAATAAATAAATTATTGGGCTGGAGAGATGGCTCAGGGATTAAGATTCTGTCTCTCAAGCAGAAGGTCCTGAGTTTGGATCCCAGTTCCACCTGGGACATAAATGGCAGTGGCCTGAACTTCAGGATCTGGTGGATTGAGCCTGGGAAATCCCAGAGCTAAGCAAGAAAGAGGTAGAAGCAATTCAAGATGATTCTTGAAGTTACCCTTAGTTCTCCACAGGACACACAATGCCCTCTGACTCACAAACACACACACACACACACACACACACACACACACACAACTGTCTCTCTTTCTCTCTCTCTCTCTGTATATATATATATATATATATATATATATATATATATATATGTAATATTGCAGAATTTTTTAAAGCTTATAGTCCATTAAATAAAATGTAAACTTTTAGGGACCAATAAGTTGTGTCAGTGGGTAAAGTGAATGGTTGCTATGCCAGATAACCCAAGTTTTATCCCTTCACCCCTCATATTGAAAATTGAGAAGTGAGTAAAGAAAAATATTCCTCTGAACTCCTCATGTGTTTCATGACATTCATACACATGTACATCCACACACACACACTCACACATGCACACAAACACAGTTAAATAAATATATGTAAAATTATATATATATATATATCAATTTAAAGTTTAAAATAATTTTAGCATCAATGGTTTTTTACCAGATATTTAAATTTTACTAGTTATTGTGCAGATATATGAAATTTACCTTTCCCTCCATAGCACAGAAAAAAGTAACAATTTATTTCTTCCTTTCCTTTCCTTCTCTTCCCTTTTCCCTTCACTTCCTTTTTCCCTTCATTTCCCTTTCTGCTTCATTTCCCCTTTTCCTTCATTTCACTTTCACCTTCCTTTTCCCTTTTCTTTCCATTCCCCATTTTCCTTTTCTTTCCTTTCCTTTCCTTCCCTTCACTTCCATTTGCTGCTGTAAAACTGAGATCCAAAAGCACAACCATTAGATCCTATTAAACTACTTTTATCTGCAGACCATCAAACCTGGAATACACTGTAGGACATCTGAAATAAGAGACATAAGCAAGGTAGCAGATGAGAACTGACATTTGAAAGTTGGACCCTGGACTTCACACATGCTCTGTGGTACACTTGCTTTTATACTCTCTCTTAGCACACATGCACAACACACACACACACACACACACATGACAAAGAATTAGATGACTAAGTAAATAAACAAGTAAAAATCAAATAATTTTTCTTAGAGTTCTGATTCTTTTTCTCTTTTCAAGTGATTATATCTTTTTATATTATATGTTTTTTCCTAGTTTTACAAGCATATTGAATACTTATCCCTGCCATACTCCTTCTACCCTCCTTCTTATCGCTCCTCCTCTCCCTCCATCAGTCCACCCAACTCCCTCCTACCCTCCTGCCTGGCTGCTTCTACAGACCCCAGGGTTTCCTCTGGTTTGTCTACTCTTGTGGGGATTCAGTCCTCTGTGGTATAACATGTCCCCTCCTCAGGCTGCCTCACTGATGAGGACATTTCCCCTTTCACACATTCAGGTATAGTCCCCAAGGTTTCCACTGTCTGTAATTATCTCTCCTGAGATCTTAGTTAGTATACGGGGGCGTGTTCATATTTCAGTCTTTATGCAAGTCTGGTAAGGACAAGTTTCACTTCAGTGAGTCTTGGATGCAGCAGTCCTGCCTTGAATAGAATGTCTTGTTCAATGGTGTGCCTTTCCATCTTTATGCTGTTACAATCTTACTTCCCCCTCTTTCACAATGTTCCTTGAGCCTTGGAATGGGAAGAGTTCAGGTTGGCCTGATTCTGGGTGAACATTACTGGGTGACCAGAACTCTGCATTCTAGCTGGCCATGGTTGTCTATGTCACTGCTCTTCCATTGCCCTAGGTTGCATCCTGTAAGGGTGTTGAGATCTTCTGCCTCTGTTGTAGAAGACTTCTAGCCTGAGTGTTAAATGCTCTTCTAACCTATGGGTATAATAACAGGTATTTACAGAACAATTTGGTGTACTGTCTTCCTGCCTATAGAGTCATATAGACTGCTTTATACTGGTGATCTACTTCCTTCCCTTTTATAGGTTCTTGTCATAGTTAACAATAACAGAATGTGTTCCATTCTGACAAGTGGATCTTAAGTTCAATCAGAAAACTATTGTTTGTCTCTTTGATACTTTGAGTAGTTACCTCTTTCCATAGTGGTTTTTATTGCAACTTGCAGATCTCATAAGTTGATGAGGCCTTTGATTTTGCATGCTATCTAGCAAGGAGGAAGAACAAAACAGTTGCAATTGATGTGTTTTGCCCATGTTCTGTGATTCATATGTGTTGCACTGTTTTTTGTTTTGTTTTGTTTTTCTTTTTTGAGGGCAACTCAAAACAATGGCAAAATCCAATAATGTTTGGGAGCCTCTGAGACCTCTCTGAACAACATTTTTACCAGGAAGTGTCACATTCCTGCTACTTCTAGTTTTAATTGTCACTAGGTTTTAAGTGGACCAGCTCAGGGTAATTTTTTTGTTTTTCCCTCTTTTCCTCTTTCTGTGCTCTTCTGGATAGGGGCTACCCATTCTTATTCCTTTCTTTAAAAGCTATCTTGATCTGTTATTAGCATAAGAGGTTCCTATATGGTTACCTCCCATAATCTTAAGGTTTTTTTTTTAAGTCCCTCTTTCCCTCTTCAATCCCATCTCCACATGCCTCACCTAGGTATTTTTCCCTATTCATAATTATAACTTTTAATGTTCAAAGTCTAGAAAAATCTACATTCTCCCTCATTTTCAATTATCTCAAATTTCAACCTTACTCCACAAAATTTGTTTCACTCTCATGCTCCCTAATTCCCAAGATTTTCCCCTTTGTTCATCTAATTTTCTCCATAGAATATACATGTACTCTTGCTATTTTCATTCTTTTTTCATACTTTTCCATTGTATAAAGCAAACTCCATATGCAAAGCTCAAAGTAGGAAAACTTAATTTAAAAATTTAGATTTTTAGGGGTTGAAGAGGTGGCTCAGGGATTAAGCCTCTGCCTTGCAGGCAGAAGGTCCTGAGTTCGGATCCTAGACCCCACATATAGATGCAGGGCAGAAGCGGGGGCGGCCTGCATTTCTGGTCCTGGTAGGGCGGAGCCTGTGAATCCCGGGGCAGAGTAAACAAGGAGGAGGTGGAGGTGGTCCATGGTGGTTCCAGAATTTGCCCGTGGTTCTACACACACATGCATACACACATGCACACACACATCCATGCACAATTGAATAAACAATAAATAATTATAATAAATTTTTAAAAATTTAGATTTTTAGGGTAAGGGGAATGAATTTGCTTTCTATTAGCATATTTTTATTTTAAATATTCAAAATAGTAATGAAATTTAGTTGTTTTCTGTCCACATTGCCCTGTCTTCTTCTCCCTTCTTCCCATTGAGAGCCTTCTTCCAGATAAAGCTTTCATCCTACCCCAATACCCTTTCTTGTGCATGTGTTCAGTGAGTTCAATAAATACCATGAGTTATTGTTTTTGCCTGAGTACTTGCTATAATACAAGCAATATTTCAATCAGTAGTACCATTGATGCATGCAACCCAGCAAGCCCTAACCTACTGGAGATTCTCCCTCTTTCATTATTCACTGGACCCAATACATGTAGATATTTTTCAGATAACCTTAGTTAAGGGACATTCATATTTGCAGTGGTTTATGTCTAGGAGCTACTGTTTGTTGATGATAGTTTCCGTAATCTGGTTCTCACATTTCTTTTCTGTCACCTTTGCCAAAGTGTTCCTTGGATTTTTTGGATAACTTGTATAGGAGCTTTGGATATTTTATGTATGGTCATTTACTCTGTTCTTTGGTTGACTGTGATTCTCTGTATTAACAACTTTCCATTGAGAAAATCTTCTTGGATGCAGGCTAAGAGTTGCACTAATCTTTGGGCTTTAAAGTAGTTGTTTGGAAGGTGGTGGTTTTCTCTGTCATATCTGCTTAGCAAGAAAGTAGTGGTGTGTTTTCCTCTAGAACATAGGTCTTCTCATCCAAACCTCCATTTATCCAGGTGTACAGTGATCAGACTTGTGTTTCTTCTTGATGGATGTCCCTAAAACCAATCATAAAGTGGTGTTTTTTTCAGAATATCTATACTACTATTGTACTACAACACACATCTTGTCAGAGTGGGAAATGTTGAAGCTCACAGGGCTCCTAGCTGTGCAAGACTATTGAAGATTTCTCTTTCAACAGCTTGAATATTAACTTCTAGTGTTGTGATACCTAGTTTGTAAGGAGTCATTTTTTGAGTTACTTCCATCTTTCCCTCTTCATGTCCTGTAGCTGAAGTATATGTATGTTATCCTTAGTACTGTAGTAATACTGTTGGGTTCTAGAAAGCTTAAAGTTGCATTGTGAAATCTCTGGGACATCTCTGATAAACAGATACTACAGAAATATTCAGGCCTGGTACTGACAGTTTTGTGGGGCCATAGATATCATCTGGGTTGAGCATCCTGGAATAATTTTTGCTACCTCAATTCCCTATCCTTTTTTGTGTCCTTATATAGGTTTTTCCCACATGCTGTCTTTTGAGTTTTTTCCTGTTTAATTTTTTTATTGTGTATTTGAGTAGGGCATTGATGTCCTAGATATCTGTGTGTCTTTGAAACTTTATTCCCTCATATACAACTTTCCCACTTCCTTTGCTTCACCTCATTTTTAAATCGTTTCCTCTATTGTTCCCTTTATAAAGTTCATGGTAATTGCATTCTTTTGGCTCTTTTCCTTTGGACTCTTATAATCCCCAACCTTTTCCTTAACCTAGTCCTTATGTTTTCTTGATTCTAATATGCATTCTAACTTGAGAGCATAACTGATAACTTAAAGGAGCCATGTAAGAAGGATATGTTATATTGTATTTACCTATAAATTTAATAATTTCATTTTTTTCATGATAAATAATACTTCAGTGTATATATGTAGTGCATTTACATTATCCTCAAATTAGCTGCTGGGCATCTAGGCTGATTCCATGTCCTTGCTATTGTAAACTGTGCTGTTTAATGAACAATGATGGGTAAGTACCTTTGTAGTAGATTATGAACTCTTTTGGAAATATGCCTAAGAATGATCTAGGTAGGTCAGATGGTAAGTTATTCAAGCTTTTAGAGAAAGCTCCATACTGATTTCCAGAGTTATTATACCAATTTATATTTCCACCAAGAGCAAATGAGTGTTCTTCTTTCTGTACATTCCTATCAGCATTTGTAAAAATTTGCTTCCTTGATTTTGGCCATTTTGACTGGAATAAGATGAAATATCAAGGTGTTTTTAATTTGTATTTCCAATGTGGAAAGGGATGTTGAAATTTTCGAAGTTATTTCTAGGATTTATATTTCCTCGTTTGTTTAAAAATAACTATTCTTAATTAGGTTGTTTGATTCATTTATACTTAACTTTTTGAGTTCTTTCTGCACACTAATCCTCTGCCAGAGGTAAACTGGCAAAGATTTGCTCCCATTTTGTACTTGGTCTGCAGTTTCTTTTGCAGATCAGAGGCCTTTTAATTTTATGAGATCCCACTTATTGAGTGTTGAATGTATTTCCTGTGAGAATTGGAAGTTATTAAAAGAATCCTTCCCTAGACCTATCTTGGAAATTTACTCAATACTCTTTCATTTGGAAGTTTTAGAATTTCAAATTTATTATTGAGAGGTTTACTGAACTTGAAATTAATTTTAATGCAGGATGAGGGATAGGGATCAAGTTTTAGACTTCTATATATGCATATCCAATTTTCTGAGCACCATTTGTTAAAGGTACTGTCTTTCTTCCAATGTGAACTTTTGAGACCACTGTCAAATAAGCAAGAAGAGTAGATGCACAAGATTATTTCTGTGATTATCAATCTAATACTGTGATTAGTGTGTCTTTTTTGTGTGTGAGTACTGTCCTATCTATAGTACTATCTATAGTGTAAATTAAAGTTACATATTACACTTCTCCCTGTAATGTATATATTGTTCATTATTACTTTTGTTATTCAGGATCTTTTGTGCTTTCATATGAATTTTAGGAATTTTTTCATTATCTTTGACGAATTACATTGAGATCTGAATAGAGATCTGTAATGGTAGGTTGGTCACAATATCAACACTATAGATCCATGAGCATAGGAAAGTTTCCTCTTTCTGATGACATCGTCAACTCGTTTGGTTAGGTTTATTCCCAGTTTTTTGCTGTTTGTGTTGTTTTAAGGCTATTGAGCATAAAATTGTTTCCATTACTTTCTTTATGCTTGTCTGTAGTGTATAGTTAGACTACTAATTTTTTGTTTCTAAGGCTATGATATGACTTTATGTCCGGTTGGATTCTTTAACATATTTATCAATTCTTTTTTTTTATTAAAAATTTAATTATACATTTTAAAATTTTTTACCAGTTCCCTCCCTCCCCCCTCCTCCCCCTCCCCTTCCCCCAGTGCCTCCCCCCCAATTCCCAGAGAGTCCTTTATTGTGTACGCCTAACTCTCCACTGGGTCCTCCTCTCCGATGACATATAAGGACCCAGTGGCATTTCCATAAGCATATTTATCAATTCTAGGAATTTCTTGATGGAGACTTTGGGTGTGGGATAAATAAAACATATGATTCACAAATAATTGCTTTCTTTTCCTATCTGTGTTCCTTTTATATCCTGCAGATTTGGCTTAATGATCTAGTTGGGACTTCTATCAAAGTGTTTTTGTGGTGGGAAAAGTTGGAGATTGCATAGTGTAGTTAGAAATTTAAAAAACAAACAAGCAAGTAAAATAAAACTTCCCCTTATTATTTTCAGACAAATGAAGAGGTTTGAGACTAATTTGTGGATTTCACTAGATTTACATCATTTTTAAACCATATATATGAGGAAGATGAGGTTAATGTTCTTATACTATTATGGAATACCAGTAGTGAACTTAAAAGTCACCCCGAATGTACAAAGGACTGAGAAAGTTGCTTTGGATAAAAGGTGAGTCAGTCAGCTGTTCTACCCATTGAAAAAAGCACAGGAATTTATAATGAGAAAAATAGATTTTGATCAGACTTTGTATCTATGCTAGCCATTACTTTCTTCATATTCATAAAAAATCTAAACGGTTATTGTGTGAATTCAACATAATATATGAATCATTTAACAAAGTTCTTAAAAACTCAGGTATACTTGATGAAGGCATTTTTTTATCTGTTTAGTTTTTTATCTGTTAAATAAATATCAACTTCAATGCAATGTTTTTTATTCATTTAGAATATTTAGTTATAGTTTTATACAATAAAACAAGTTATTTCATATTTCTATGTTTAAAAGATCTTTATCTGTTGGTCCACTTTGTTTTGTGAAAAATCTCAAATGTATGATGTTACCCTTTAAAAGGAAAATAACAGAGAGAAATGAAGTCATTAACATTACTAGAAAGAAAGCACTGCTTGACTGACTGTCTATGGGTTATAGCTCTTCACACCTTGGTCAAAGCTCAAAGAGGATTTCAAAACTGATATAGAAAAATGTTAATAAAATTTGCCACTTTGGGTCTCAAGACCCAATTTTGTAAAAATAAGTGCCACAGGTCAAAAGCTCTCAAATGAGCTAAGCACAAATCCCTGAGCATGTGATTGCTCAAACATTCAAAATCAGTTCTGAACAGAATAGTGGCAAATTAACCTTCACATTCACACATCCTCCTGTGCTTGATATTTATTTACTCCAATTACAGAATATTGTGAACCTTGAATGAAACATGATATCTCTGTTTAAAGAAAGCCTTTGTGAATTTCTGTGGTTACATTGATGCTTTTTTAAGACTGTAAACAAAATTTTATCAGAAAATATTCAGGTTTTCTTTCAGCTTTAGAGAAGCTGTTATTCAATTTCAATCTTATAATAAACATAATGAGTATATTCATTGAAGCAAACAAAAATGCTTAAATTTTAATTTAGTCATGTAAATATTAAAATATTTCCTAAAATAGTCAAAGGAGCTAAACATACAGAAATGTTTGATGTGTTAAGTGTGTTTAGGTCGAGACGTTTGCACGAATGTTTCAATTAATATTTTCTTGTATTGGAATCACATTTTTCTAAAATTGTTTGAGTTTCTATATCACTTCAAAATGTTTGGATAATTGTACAAGAAAATAATATTATTTGGTAAGCAAGTGAAGTAATTGAAATTTAAGGAAGAAATCCCTGTATACTTGCTTCTAGCTGCAGTCTAGTAACAGAAACTGTAGTAAGCTTTAAGTTTAGATTGGTTCTTGTTGCTTTTGTTTATTGAGATAGTTTATTGTTATGGAGGAAATATTGGCCTCAAATATGTTATCTGCCATCCTCAATCTCTGATTCTGAGATTTGAGACATGTACATCCATACTTGGCTATAAGTAACCATTAGTGGCTACTAATAGTTACTTTTTAAAATTTTTATTATTATTATTATTTAGTCAACTGTGCGCGTGTGCGTGTGCGTGTGCGTGTGCGTGTGTGTGTGTGTAGAACCACGGACGAATTCGCAAACCACCATGGACGCCTCCACCTCCTTCTGCCCCGGGATTCACAGGCTCCGCCCTACCAGGACCAGAAGCGCAGGCCGCCCCCGCTTCCGCCTGGCGTCTATACATGGGATCTGGGATCCGAACTCAGGACCTTCCGCCTGCAAGGCTTAACCCCTGAGCCACCTCTCCAGCCCACTAATAGTTATTATAAAACTCTTATTCAGTTTTATTTTTATTTAGTTTTATTAGTTTTATTTAGTTTTAATTGTCTTTGGCATAATGTTTTTCCTCTCCTATAAAAGATTGCTTTAAACATTAAGGAAATTTTAAGTTTATGATCCCATCAGATAAATTATGTTCTTTTAAAACTTGTGAGAATTGTTTTTACTCCAAAAGTCTCTGATTTTGCTTCTTAATAGCTTTGTTCACTTTGCAGTGATTATACATATAGTTCTGTTGATTATTTTTTCCTAGCACATATTTTTGATGTTTAGGGATAATATTTTGAATTAAACAGGCTTAGCAAGCTTTTCTATTCTGGCTTTATATTGACCACTGAAACAGCCAGTATATTTACTCTATTTCTTAGTGTCTTAATAAACAGATTGTAAAATAAAGGTAGGTTAATTGATTATATATGATGGTATATTAGAGTTCTCTGAAAAGCAGACTCTCTAGAATGTAATATATATAAATACATTTATTAAATTAGTTCACAATAAAGAGTAATGTCCTTCAAAGTAGCTGCCCGTGGTTGCTTTGTTCTTGACTGGAATGTCTCACAAAGCCAAAAGATTCTGAGAAGGTCTTGAGCCTCTACCTTGCTGGAGGTTGAAGACACTGGGGCTCCGACATCAGTGAAGAACTGCTGGACTCAGATGTCAATGAAAAGCAGCTGGGTTTGTTTTTTTTTTTAATTTTTTTATTATTATTTATTCAACTGTGAGCGCATGTGCGTGCGCATGTGTGTGTGTGTGTCTGTGTGTGTGTGTAGAACCACGGACGAATTCGTGAACCACCATGGACGCCTCCACCTCCTTCTGCCCCGGGATTCACAGGCTCCGCCCTACCAGGACCAGAAGCGCAGGCTGCCCCCGCTTCCACCTGGCGCCTATACGTGGGGTCTGGGATCCGAACTCAGGACCTTCCGCCTGCAAGGCAGGAGGCTTAACCCCTGAGCCACCTCTCTAGCCCAGCAGCTGGGTTTTGATGATAGTGATGAACAGAGAACAACAAGGCCTAGACACCAGACTTCAAAGGCAGTGGGAACAGTGGCAAGGTGGAAAGGATTTATCTCTGTGTCAGCCAAGGATGGAGGTGGTAGCAGAAGCAGCAACAAAGAAGGCAATGATGCTCTAAAAAGTGAATGATGCTAGAAGAGTGAACTCAACAGCAAGTCGACTCAGGATATTATTAATTAATAATTATAATTAAATAATAATTAATTAATAATATTATTATTCCACCACTGAAAAGTACCACCCACTATGGGCTGTATTTTCCACATCAATTAATTTAGTGCTTGCAGACTCGTTCAGGGGCCTTCTCCAATCATTCACTTTCCATAACTGTGCCCGAAACCATCTGTAACTGTCAAATTGATGCTAAAACATAACCATGATAAGTAGCATGTAAATTATATTTCAAAACCACAAATTATTTAATATGTGTGTGTGTCTGAGCATGTGCATGTGTGCATGGAAGTACACATGTGTAGAAGTCAGAGAGAGCATTCAGAAGTCAGTTTTCTCCATGTATGGGACAGACCATCTACTGTCTAAGGATTAAACTCAGATCCTCAATCTTGTATGCACATTCCTTTCTCTGCGGAGTTATTTCACTATCCTCAAATTATTTTTAGTAACTAATTCCAACATGATCATTTTCACTTTACTTGCACCAAGTTTTTCCTTACTTGTTTTTTTCCAATTTGTCTTCTTTTCTAGATGCAAGTTTCAGAGACTAACTCATTTTAGAATCTACTGCCAAAATGTACTGAATTTGGAAAGTAGGCTATTTTCCTCAAAAAGCTTCATTTTCTAAAGAAAATGAAATGTGCCACCATTGCTTTGAATGGGTAGAGTTTTGCAAACCTTGAATGAATTATAGCCCATGCACTTCCTTCTTCAGCTACACAGAATAGCATTCTGTCTGCAAAGTACAAATAGGAGGTTTCTGTGTGTGTGTGTGTGTGTGTGTGTGTGTGTGTGTGTGTGTGCGCATGTGTGTGATGTCTATAGGAGAAATACTACCACATTATGAAAACTCTGTGTCTAAGAAATCATAATGAAAGTGGGATTTTGTAATAAATACTTGGTATTTTTGTTTATAATCTTATGTCTCTAAAGTGGGAATGCTTAAGCTCAGAAAACTATGTCAGATATTTTAATATCAAGTAGCTTATTTGTAAAGATGTTAAAATGATCACAGAGACACCCTTTTTATTTATTTATTTTTAAGATTGTTACTTTATAATTTCATGTTTTCATATACTGCATTCTGATTATTTTTATGCCCTTTTCTTATCTTCCTCCCAACTGTAAATTACCTCTTTCATATGAACATTGATCATATGAATTCAGTCTTTTTGTCTTCTGACTCACCAGGTTTCTCAAGGACTTTTAGTGTGACCATGGTTTCAAACTCTCCATGAATCTGTTGATAACCACTGGATAGAAAACTGAAGGCAGTGGTTTCCTCTCTTCAAATATCTATTAGCAGATATTTAAAAGTCAGTTTGATTTTTTTTAATTTAACCAGCAATAGTAAGTCTCCCCACTAAAGACTGTATATCCCCATACAATAGGGTTTTTTTTGTTTTTTTTTAATGTTCTCTAATTTAGTGTTGTAGAATTTTTGACTATATTAAGTCTTATAGAATTATATTTCCATTACCAACAAATATTAAAGATATATTATTGAGTAACTAGAAAAATAATAAAATCCATTGGTTATTTAAATTAAAATTTCTTTGTAAATATTTTATGAAGAAAAATAGGAATGTTCCTTTTCTACCAATGTCACATTAACATTAAATAAATAAAGTTAAAGTATTCTATCTGTTTCCTCCCCACCCTCTCACTCTGTCTGTGTATGTGGGTATATTCTCATGAACATGTAAGTTGAGGTCAGAGGAGGATATCAAGTTTCCTGTTCTATTGCTCGCCAACTTATTTCCTTGAAAGAGAGTATCTCTTTGAACCTGGTACTTGCTGTTTCAACTACACTGTTTGGCCAGCAAATCCTGGGGTCTCCCTCCTGGCAAACCTCACAGTGTTGAGGAATGCGCTCACGCTCACACAACAAGTGCTCCTACCCACTCTGTGTTTGCCCAAGTCCCTAAACTGTTTTCTCTCAGATATATGTAATATAACACCACATATGTCTCCTGATATGCTACAAAGTTGTGTGTGTGTGTGCATGCATTGTTCCTTGAACAAATCAAGAACATATAAATGTATCTGTTTGCTAATCATTCTTCTGTTATTTTGATATTTGTTCATTTTATTGCCATCCTCACAAAGTCTAACATCGGCTAAAGGCACCAAGATCCTTGGAGGCAAGGGATTGACGGCCACAGTAGTGTTCCTATGCTTAAGGGGAACACGAGAAAGGGTTCAGGGAAATGCCACTGGGTCCTTGTACGTCATCCGAAAGGAGGACCAAGAGGAGAATTAGGCATACACAATAAAGGACTCTCTGGGAATTGGGGGAGAGCCACTGGGAGATGGGGAGGGAGGGAGGGGGAGCAGGGGGTTCGGGGGGAGGGGGGGAGAGAACTGGTCTACCTATTAAGTTTGTATGAGCAGAAATAATAATAAAAAATGTTAAAATAAAAAAAAGAAAAACTGAAACAATATAGTGTGAAAACTGTTGTTTCTTTGATGGGCTTAAAGTTTTCTATGAAGGTTAGAATTAGCTCTTAAATTTCTATATAGTAGTTCAGTGTTTAGATTGAATTTCTATATTAATTTGGTGAAATTGACATTGAAATTTTTATGCTTCCAAAATGTAAAACTAATTTTATTTGTGAATATTTTTACCATGTGATATCTTTTTGAGTATTTTAGCCAAGAACATTGTGATTCAGATTTCAAGATGAATAGAGTTTTAAAATTACATCCCTTCATTATTTGTTGCTAAATTAAGGAAATATTAGTGATTGCATATGTTTTTCTCTGGACTGCATCAAAGTCCTAGTCAGTGCGGTGAAAAACAAAAAAGAATGAAAACAAAATTAGCAAGTCATTCATACAGCATGATAATTCTCATAGAAAACCTCTAAAGACTGACAGTCTAAAGTCATAATGAAATATTCTCAATTTTCTGATTAATCTCACTTAAAATCACTTCCTATAATTTTCTATTGTCTATTGTTTCTACTGTTGGTTTTACTATTAATTGAATAAATATGCTTTGTTACCTTCAGTGAAAATTCAAAGCTGGGCTGTTATTGAATGTGGATGAGAGTCATTTAAAACTCATAGTTAAATTTGGACAGGCATAAAAGGTCAGAAAAATACAGCCTTTTTTAAATAAAGAAATGAAGATCATCTAAAAAGATGGTTTACAGAAGAGTATGTCTCTATATACACAAAGATGTATCTCAGACTGGGGAGAAGATTTTAGGGAAAAGTACTTGTGACACAAACAGGAAGACATGTGGGAGCCCTAGCACCCACACAAAAAGGTTAGCAAGGTAGCACAAACTGTAATTCCAGAACTGGGAAGTTGAAACCAGGAGGATCCATGGCCTGCTGGTCAGCCAAATCTCTGATCTTCATGTGGAGTCAGAGAAAATGTCTTAAAAACAACAAAAATAAAGTGGACAGCAATAGAAGACAATTTGTATTGATCTTCAGCCTCCATAAACATATGCACACATATGTATGTGCCCCATGTACAAAAATATACCACACACACACACACCCACACACACAGAGAAGCTATAATTGTACTATGTAGTCTAGTGTCATGTAGCCTATGCTAACTTTGAACTAATGTTCCACCTGTTTTAATATTCTATTGGTGGATATAGATTAATGTCAACAAATGAAAATGTCAACATAGGTTTGCTCTTAAATAATATGCACATACTTAATATTTTAATATTATTGGTGAGCTCTTTGTTTCCATAGAGAACCATTTCTGATACTAATATTTGGTCTCTATATGCATGTACACATATGCATGCAAATTTGCAAATGGGCAGTTGCCCACATATATGAAAACACAACCATACACATAAACATATGAGAATGGGGAATAAAGGGAATGTTTAGTCACTTTTTATAGTGACATTATTAGAAAACAAAACTAAAAACAATGCTTAAATGTGTGGTTAAATATTTGAGTAGAAGAAATAAAGTAATAGTAGCAATTCCAGTGTATTACATATTGATTTTATTGTGCCTAACAATACTTCTAAGGAGCTTTCAGTACTACATGAATAAAGTACATACTTAATACTACATTATTTCCTTCGGTATCTCTATAAGCAAGTGAAAGTTCCTGAGCACCAAGTTACTGATCTTCAACTTTGTATGCATTTGTGTTTAGGCTGTAAGCACTCATGCTTGATTACCCATCTCAAGATCCTAAGCTTATAACCTTTTATGAATAAATTTGAGAGTCAATATTATCACATCATATTAGACAATGAAATATAGAAGTACTTTGAAGGTTACATTAAAAATAACGCATAAGCAATTTTCTGATAAAATTGTATAGGAAAATAACTCATTAAATATTGTACAATTTAAAATTATTAAAACCATAAGTAGAAAGATGTGCAATGTGGGATTCCACGACCTGTGTGCTTACTTTACTATCCTGATAGGTATCAGAGTAGAATCAGCAGAAATTAAATCATACTGGGTAAAGAAGGACTCTTGGAAAAGCCGAAAACCAAATCAATTATGGAATCTAACCTCTTACATACCATGAAACAGGAGGGTGACTTCTGCACACTGCACAGAGGGAATGACATCAATAGTGGCAGACAGACTAGACATGCAAGGTGAACAATAGGTGGGGCCACCACCAACAGTTCAGCTTTTCCAATCCTTAAACATGTTAATATGCCCTAATGGCCTCATTCATTGTGGAGAAAGAACAGGTTGCTGATATGTACAGATATGTCAGAATTACAATGCCCATCATTTAGAGGTGCTAATTAATGTCTAGATGGCTTCAAAAGAATAGGAAGAAATATGTAAAAAAACACCTCTGCCCTTGATCCCAATTTGAAACAGTCCATATCCATCCCTGCCCATAGCAGGAAAGTCAACAGGAATCAGCTTACAACTATGCTGGCATAGGAGGCACGCAACTATACTGATATGGAACGCACACTGCCACAGAGACCACAAGAAATACCCTTGGCATCTGTCTTCAAGAAAAGGAAATTCTAGACTTGAGTATTCCCAAGAATGTATCACTCTCAAATGATAGTTGACTGAATTTTTAAAATATTTAACTTTCTTCATTCTTCCAATTAGAATAGCAATTAACCTCTTCATGTTAATTTATATTATATGTAGATACTTCAAACTATTTAAAAATAAACCACAAAAAAAGTTAAAAATTAATTGAAAATAGAAAACTAGAATTCATAATGTAACATAAGATAATACCATCAGAATTCTTATATAAAATTCCCCATGAAATTTGTTTATGGACTAAGCTAAGAATACACAGTAATTATTCTGCCAAGTGCTTCATGAATTAATATTAATGTTACATCTAAAAAGTACACAATATATGATTCTTATTATTTAAAAGCAACCCTCTTATAACTTGTTTGGCATTTGCCAACCTATTGTTAGGCATAGACTAGTCCTCTGATATTAATTCATAAATGTTAATTTGAATAATTCTCTTGTTAATTTATTCATAAAACAATGATTAAAATGATTAATTCATCCTGTGTTTTTCTCATGTCATTCAATACTTTGATGTGTTTAAAAAGTAATGATAAAAATGGATAAATAATTCAGTCTTTTTATCTCTTTTATGCAGACAACTTCAAATTATTTTTAAAACTTTAGGAAAGGAAGCTGGCTCATATTTAGATTAATCTCACATAAAGTAAACTTAAAATAATGCATAGCTCTCACAAAGCCTATGTTTCCCTTGAGATATGAAGCAAATGTATAATTTGAAAAGTGCCATAATTTTGGCGAACCTGGACGTTTCAATTAGAGTGGCCCAGCAAATTATATGATAAACCAGAAATTACTTAAATTATCAAATAGGGAAAACAATGTGCTTGATATAAAGCTTGTGGGTTTTGTGAAAGAGCAATTTTAAATAACCAATTTAATGGTTCAGTAATCTTTTGCTAATGTTAGTTCATTTCCTATAGACAAATCTGCCAATGACATTTATAAGGAAGCCTTTGAAACTCAAAACCAAACAGCTAATTATAAAGTAGCAATATCTCCAGTTTTT